>JANZLQ010000001.1:7271789-7297824 GCA_026212715.1 Elanus axillaris
GGGGGGAAGCCAACCCCCAAAGCCTCAAGCTCTCCCGCAGTTGCTGCCAGCTGCATGATACCTGCTACAACAACCTCCTGAGCTACCACTGCAATGCCAAGATGCAAGGCTACCGCTACGGCTGGCACAGCAGCAGCCCCTTCTGCAGTAAGTAGGACCCTGGCAAAGGGGGTGTCACCACATCCCCCCCGACCCCACAAGCTGGGGCTGACCCTGGGCTTCCCTCTGCCCGCAGGAGAGGGCTCCTGGTGTGCCCAGCTCTCCTGTGAATGCGACCGCAGCCTGGCGCTCTGCCTGAAGCGAAGCCTCAGGAGCTACAGCAGACGCTACCGCTTCTACTGGAAGCACTGGTGCTAGTGATGGGAGCAGGGATGCAAGGCCGGAGCACACGTGCAGGTTCTGCATCTGGATTGCCCTACGTTCCTGTCTGCACGGACCATGTTAGTGCTGCTGTGAATTTAATCAATGTGAAAATAAACAGTGTGCCTAAACCTCCATGAGCTGCTGCTGGGCAGAGAGAAATCCCTGTAAATACTCGACATCATCCTCCCCAAACTTTGCAAAAACTCGGTCTTGGCCCCTGCGTCATTCTGGGCTGCAGCCCACGGGGAGAGGGGGGGTGGTGGCCAGCGAGGGAAGGGGCGTAGCATAAAGCTTTTTTGGGACAGACGAGTCATTTCAGCACTTCCAGTTCAGAGCCCACGGGCCGGACACGGAGGGCAGCCTCTCCCCGGGCAGACAGGCTGGCAGCGAGGAAGCAGAGCTGGAGCAATCCCCCGGTGAGCAACTCCCAACCTCACCCTGCTGCTGCGATGGGGTGGATTGCTGCTGCAGAAACAAAAATAGGGGAGGGATGTCGCAGGAGGAGGCAGCAGGCACGCTGCCTTCTGCTGTTTTCCACGCCTGTAGATAAAGCGTTATTGCTTTCAGATAAAAACTCAGCTGACAGTTTGCAGCCCCAGGGGTTGCAAAGTGATGCCCTGGGTACCAGAAGTGGTGGGACGGGAGGTGGGAGATGCTGGGGTGGTGGGACAGCTTCAGAAAACATTTGCTTTCAGCCAAGAAGTAGCAACACAGATGCAAGGGGGCATGGCTGCCTTCCTCCCTCCAAGTTTCAGGGTAATTTGACCTGATTTCAGAGGGACAAGGCTCGCACGGCAGCACCTGTCGACTGGCCACGCTGCCTGGCTAAGTCTGTCCCCTTTCTCCTCCCAGGCCTGGGTGAGAGGAAGATGAAGGTTCTGCTGATGCTGGCGGTGCTGTTTGCCTGCAGTAAGTGCAGCCATTCCCCGATCCGTGGATGGGAGCTGGGCTGCAGCCCCGCGCCGATGCAGGGAGCATCCCCAAACCCCTGTGCACTCCACGGGGAGACTCTCAGCAAAGCCCTCCTCTCTCCCCTGGTTCCCTGGGCCTTGTTTCTGCATATAACTTGCAAAAATCACGCTTTCTGGTTACTCTAGGTGTGTTCATGGCTCACGGGAAGCTCCCACGCAAGTTCACACCGGGACTCGAAGGAAGCACCGTAGGAAACCTGACCGCCCATAGCTGTTACTCAGGATGGGGCAGCAGCAGCACGTCGAGGGCTTCACTGGACAGGTACAGGCGATGCTTCCCAGGAAGGCTAATGCTGGCCCCAGGGTAACCCCGAGGCTTGTGAGCAACCCCAGCAGCAGCACCCTGTGAAGCTTTGCAAAATACAGACCAGGCAATGGGCAGCAGCAGAAAGGGAACAAGTTTTAGGGAAGGGGGGAAAGCGAGGCGGCATTCACCCCTAATTCCAGCCCTGTAGTCAGTAGGGTCATGCCAGCAAAAACTGCCTGAAGTCAACAGGATGGCATCAGGGGAGAGAGACGGTCCCAATACCGGGATGCACAAGGGCTCTGGGACCTGGGTAGGGGTTGCATGGGGAAGCAGAGAAGAGGCTTGGCATGGGAACAGGGTGGAAAGAGCAGCTCCTGGGTGATTTAGAGCAGGAGGAGGATGCAAACGCTGGTATCTCTTCCCACCCAGCTTGCAAAGCCTGTTTCAGGTAGGTTAGAAGCATTTGGATGAGGCCGGGCTCTCCTTCCTTCTCACTGCAGGTGCTGCTTGCTCCGTGCCTGCTGCTACGCCAAGCTGGCTGCACGGCGGTGCCGCGTGGGACCCATCCAGCCTCTCTTGGTGCCCCGGGCAGGAATCCCCACCTGCCGTAAGTCCCTGCAGTCGCAGTTCTGGATGCCTCTTTCCAGACCATCTCCCTCCTTTGCAGTGCCCTTTTTTGGGGCAGCACCCCAGGGGTCTTCCCAAAAAGACGTTTTCAGATACGTTTTCTCTCTGATCCCTTGCAGGCTCCGGGACTTGGTGCCAGAGAGGTGCCTGCAGATGCGAGCAGGCAGCCTGGCTCTGCCGGACGCGTGGCCAGGGGCTGCTCCGGCGTCGCGGCAAGTGCCGGGGACGAGGCGGACGGTGTTGAAGCAAAAGGGCTCTTTGCAAAACCACCTCCAGGCTGATAAGCAAAGGGATGGCGTAGCACCGGGAGCATTTCCCAACCCTGGCAGGTCTCCTCCTCGGGCTTTTTGGCTTTGGCACGAGGACAACAACGCTCTCCTGAAGTTGCGTCATTATACACTGGATCCGAGGAGGGAGAGCAGTGCAGATGCAATGTTTCAGCACAGAAAAACAAGGGAGGGGTGGACACCTGCGCCTCATAGCTGTGAAGGGCGAGATGGAAACCAGCACGAGCCTCTGTGCTGACACTCATTTCCCCTTGGCTCGAGCTCCCCTTGCAGCCTGTGAGCTCCCTCTGCTTTTTGCTTCACCACAGATTCTCTTCCATTGCTCCAAAATAAAACCAGAGAGCACAAAACATTGGTCCTCAGTGTGATGTGACTCAGCTGAGCCCAGCGACCACCCCTTGCAGGCAGTGGACAGAAGCTAACCTCTTAGCTAGGTTTCCTATTGAAAAACCCAGAAAAAAAATGACACCTGAGAAGTGTACGTCAGTGGGAGATGCATCATCTGCACCCCTGAATTGCCTTGAAGGTCTGAAAATTTGCCATTGCTCTGAGACAGAGAAATCAAAGCTGGTGCAAAGGGCTGCAGGCAGGCACAATACCGCGGGAGGGCCAGGCGCTGGCAACCTTTGTTGCAACGGGGTGGCCCGGAGCTTGCCTCACGCCCAGCACAGACCAAAACATATTTCTCACCAGAAAAGAATGTTTTGGCCCAATTCTGCAACAACCCCGGGCACGTCCCCTAGGAAAAGGCAGTTCAGGCGGTGGCTGCTTCCCCCCTAACCACCGAAGCATCCCCGCGGCGCAGGTTTTCTGCCCAGTTCAGCAGCGTTGACCCCCTGGGAGGTCTCATCGCTGCAGACCCCCATAGGGCTCAGCAATGAAGTACAGCCACAGAAACAGCAACAAATCGCTATTTCCCCTGGGGCTGATGCCCTAGGCATCAGCAGCTGAAATTCCCACCCTGGCTTGCCCCAAAGCTGAAGTCAACGGCACCAGGAAACATCCCAGAAATGCTTCCCACCAGCTATAACCCAGGCATCGAGCTCTACCACCGTCCTCACCCAGCAGCGTTTAGTCCTGGGGGACACGAGGGAGGAAGGAGTAGGCAGCCCTTCGCCTGACAGCTGCTGTTTGCAAGGCATAAATCAAGGATCAAAACCTTGCTGAGATGGGAGAGGGGCCATCACACAGACAGCTTGCAGGCCAGGATGAGCTGAAACACACTCTCCCCGTTTAAATTCTGGGTGAATTTTAACTATTTTTCAGCTCGGACATCTTGGCTGTACAAATCCATTCATACAGAGCTCCAAGTGCTGATGTGCTGGCTCCGATACTGCACCCCCTTGGAACATTGCAATAAATGGGGCTGCAAAATTTACGTTTTGCATACTGTGAAAAAGAAACCAACTCCACAGCCTCCCAGAAGGCATTCGGCCCCAAAAGGTCTCACTTATTTCACATTTGGAGAAGGGCTATTGCAAACCTGCCACAGGTAGAGGGTTTGGGGCAGAGTGTCTTTCACCTGGAAGCTCAGCCAGTTTGATGCACAAAAATATACTTTATTCCCTAGTGATAAAAACTGGCTGAGGACTCAGAAAATCTTGAATTATGGCAAGCTCTGCTTCAGCTAATTAACTCGCCACCATCCCAGGGGTCTACTTAAATTGGCCCAGAGAGCTGACGAGGCAAATGGCATATGCCAGAGAGGGGAAGAGATTTTGCTGAGGCCCTGACCTGAGTTCCCTTTTCTCACCCTTTCTCCGATTTTCACACCAGTCACATCCTTGTTCCCTGCTTCGGTTTCCCTGTCAGCAACTGGGGGGGATTTCCTCCCCCTGGCTTGGTGCCTGTCCCTGCTGAGGTTCCCCACAAAGCTGTGCAGAGCACCAGGCACCCGCAATGCCTGCCAGAAGAAAAGTGTTAAAATGATGTTTGGCATCACCTATTTAATTAGAGATTCTCTCCAAGCAAGCAACACACCCATCCTCTTTTTTTACCCTTCCATTATATACCACTTGCATATTTTTTTTTTCCTTGCTCCGCTGCTTGCCTTATTTTGCTTCTACATAAAGGCGAACCAGAAACGTCATGCAATGGTCCACGAGCATTGCCTGATGTTTTGAAAGCAAGACTATGCGCAGTGCCCAGTGCACATGGGGAAAGCAATGGAGCATCCCCACATACAAGGAGCATCTGGGCACCAACAAGCTCCTGCTAACAAGAAAACTCTCACACAGGGCCGTTGCTCAGCCCTATCTTCAGCTGCAGCCCATTTTGGAGGACCACTGGACCTTCCTCGGCTCTCAGCGCTGCACCTTACCTCCTTTGGTAAGTCAGAAGCAGACGATGCTTTGTGCTGGCTGAGTTTTCTCCCTGCCCAGGTAAGTCATGATGGAAACAGTAAGATACGGAATGGTGTTTTCTAACCAAGACATCAAAAAACTAATGGTCATCCAGGAACAAAGTGGTTCCCATTCTCCCATTTTGCTCAGGGAGGCATTGGGATGCTGAGATACCCAGAGCCGTGCACGGACTTGACACCAGTCTGCCCCACTCACCCCAGTCCACTGAAACTTCTCCTGCAAAGGGCTCTCCCAGCATAGGGTGTCCCACAGCTGGGGCCTCCACCAGCGCCGAGAGTCTCACACACGTAGCAGGGCCAACGTGGTGAGGATTGCCAATGTTTGACCACTTTGGGTTCTCCAAAGGAGAGGCCCTGCTGAGTGGGTACACGGTGGCCATAAAAAGTGACTGGTGGCAATTCAGGCTCACCCAAACACGGAGGAGCTGCCACCACCAGACATGAAGCTCTTCTTGCTGCTCCTCTGCTGTGAGTACACCCCGTGCCAGCTCTCACCCCGCCTGATGCTCGCAATTTCTATCCATAAACAATGAAGTTGGGGAGGGTGAAAATGCTCATTTTTGCTATGGAAGGGCAGGACGGGAGGTTACTTTTCCCAGTGCTCCTAACCCCACATCTCCAGTCACAGGGCTGGCCCCTGCCAGCTGCAACATGATTCAGTTCAGTTCAACAATTAAGTACAAGACCAGGAAATCATCGCTGTCCTACAACGGTTACAGCTGCTACTGTGACTTTGGGGGATCCAAACAGCCACTGGATGCAACCGACTGGTAAGTCAGGACCTGGTGAAGGCAGGGCAGGTGCCCCCAGACCTCCTCACCTCCCTCTCCCTGGGTACAGCCAGGGAATGCTTGCCCCTGCTTCTGGGAGCTGAGATAGCAATGCAAAATTCGTTGCTTGACCTTAACATCTCTTTAAAATTTGCTTAGCAGCAGTAGCTGATGGGAATGGCATGCATTGGTGTTCTGCCTTTGTAGCGTTACACAGAAATGTGTCAGGATCCAACTACCACCTGGGCTAATTGAAAGCAACCATGCAATGTTGCTGCAGGAGAACAATGGGAAAGCAATTAGAGAGGTGTGCTGATGAGGCTAGAAAGGTGTGACTCCCCCTCCCTTGCCCCTGCAGCATGGGCAATGCTGAGGAGAACAAGGCTACTGCACAAGCCTGGGCACAAATGCAAGACATTTCTCATGGGGGCTGTGTGCCACCAGATGTTCACCACTGTGGTATTGTCCCCACCACTCCCCATCCTGCCCTGACCACAACTTTTGTGCTCCCAGGCGCTGCCATGCCCATGACTGCTGCTACAAGAAGCTGTCTTCCTCTCACTGGCCAGTCCCAAACTAGTCATGTACAAATACTCCATCTGGGGAAGCCAGATAATCTGCAGTAAGAGTCAGTGCAGGAGCCCCAGGCGGGAAGGCACAACTGTCCACATGGTCGGGCAACCTCTCTTCTGAGATGTCCTTTAGACCATCATGGCTTGGAAACCACTTGCTAGGAAGGGGGTGGAAATGAGGGGAAAGTGCCAGGAATAGGGCAAATATTTATTTGCTAGGACTATAATGAAGTTTAAAGCTTGGAGACCTCCCAAAGGAGGGGGTTTGCCCTTCCGTAGAGGCCAAATACTGAGGGTTTGAGGTGACCCTTCCATCTTGACCTGGCACTGCCACCCCAACTTCCCCAGAGCAAACACTGTTGTTTCATGGCAAGTGGATCAAAAGAAAGTACTTCCCTTCAATAAAAGCAAATATCTATACATACACAGGTAGATGAAATAAATTAAATGGTCCCTCCACGGCCACACATGGTTTATAGCCAGGTAGCTCCATGCACCAGAGGTAAGAAGAAGACTGCCCGAGACACCCCAAACTCAATGCGGGGGACCACATACGCCACAGGGACAGTCCAAAAGACATCCCTTGACTCTTGCGCCCTTTGCCTGACTCCATCCCCCCAAATTTTCTTCCAGAATCCACAACTTGGTGCAAAAGATGGAGCTGCAACCTGACAGGAACCATCTAAATTGTGGGGGTTTTGTTTTCCCTGCAGCCAGGCAGGGACCAGTCTGGCCCTGTGGCACTGAAAAGGTATCTGGTACTTTTCTCCAGAGCCAGAACACAGGGAAAGTCCACTGCCTGCAATTAAATAAATCATAAAAATGAGGAAATTCCTGCAGACAAGTATAAATTTTCAAATGCAATTTGTAAAGTGCATCCAGTGTTACATTCATGTTTCAGTAATTGATGGTGGAAGGGGTAGGAAACAGCATGGAGCTTCACAGCTGATTTTCTGAAGTAAATATTTATACATGCACAGTTCTGCATCTTTTTCTTAAAAAAACATTTACCAGAAGTGACATTTTAGCAGCCAACCAGTAAATCTTAAGAGCTTCAGAGAAGAAAAAAAAAAAAAAAAAGATGAACAGAAATGGGGAGGAGCTGCTGCATCCCAACCCCAAACCAAGCTCCAAATCCAGCTCCCCTCAGGGAGCTTGGCCACAACACAGCCCCAACCCACTCCTAATGACAATTTAAGCAATTAATACTTACTAAAGCCATGGGGGAGTATGGTGGTGGTGGTCTCAGGGGTTTGGGGTCTGTAGCAAGTCCTCACAGGGGTGAAGCTGCCTGGGCAGGCTGCAGCTCCCTGCAGCAACCTCCTGCCTCACCACAGCTACACACAATCCACAATTAGCACTAACAAGCCAGGGCCAGCTGCCCCTCACACCTAGGCCTCAAGGGAGGCACTTCTGGTTTAAATGTCATCTCCAGAGATGTTTTGCACACCTTCAGAGCAAGAGGTTCTACAATAAAGATGCTTTAAGGGCATTTTCTTTTGAATTTCGTATCAGTATTGAGAGCTCCTGCCCAACTCCATTAAGCATTTCAATCGCAAGCAATGTCCCTACCCCTTCCTCACGCTTCCCACAGTAAATGTGGGGCCTTTGTAACTCTGAAACACTCATTTATCTTTTTACTCATTTTCTAGTGCCAATCAAAGGCTTTGGGATGAGAGAAGAGAGGTGGGACATGGCTGATAAAGCCGATGCTGCCCTCTAAGGTTTGTGCCTGCAAACAGGCTCCACATGAGCATAAACCATCTCCATTTTAGACAACACAGGAGTACGGGTCATTCTTCATGTACAATTTCCCCCCCCTTTCTGCAGTTTTTTAAGCTCCTGAAAGCCGTCAGGTGAATGTATGCCCCAGCAGCTGGATTGCATCCCCAGGAAGGGTTCAGGTTGTGCAGACTTGTTAAATTAGTCTGAAAGCTTTGCCTCTTAACCCACAGCGTGCCCTGTACACACAGCTCCACTTACACAGTTCAGCTGGCACATGTTTGCAACCTTTATTGCACTCAGCATCCAAAAACCAGAGGAGGTTTGGTTTGGTAAGAGAAACTGGCACCTGGCTGAGAGTCCCGAGGGGAAAACAAGAAGAAAACTCTCTTGTAGTTTCAACAGACTCCAACAGAAAAGGAATCCAAGAGCACTGCAGATGTGGATACCACAGATGATGTGACTTCTGCTGCTGTTCAGGCACTGCAGATGAGGTGAAGCTGTTAAATAAAACTGAAAGGCAGCCCTCCAAGAAGGAACGAGGTACACCAGAAACCAAGCAGCACAAGCAGAAAGGCCCTCCTATAGATTGTAAGTCTAAGACATGCTTATGGACAGAAGACAGAACCCGGTTAAATGCTTAAAACTTCCAGTTCAACTCAACTCCTTACCTGCAGGGGCAAGGATTTGGAAAAAAGCAGCCTGGGAAGACGACAGTGGGAGGTAGGATGCAGGGAAAGCAGCTTTCTACATTGTCCTGCTGCATGCTCATGTCCAAGAGGCTGACAGTGACCCTGCCTGTCCAGCAGCAGTCAAACACACCCCTGGCCCTCTGCCCACTGGTGACCCTCCACAATGTAAGCTAGCAGTGAGTAACAAACAGTAATCCTCCTCAAATACCATGGGAACGCGCAGTGCTTCTTGTCCTATGACCACATCTTATGAAGCACAGTTAGCTCCACCAAAGAGCAAACATGAGCTATGAATCATGATGTTTCTCTTCTCTTGCTTCTCACCTCCCTTCCTCCTGCAAGGAAAATCCATGACCTGTTTACAAAGCAAATTTTCTGCATAAAAGTGAGTTTCCTGAGGAACACTGCATAAAGATTCCCTAGAAAAAATATACATTGTAAAGGCAGGCGGAAATTTCAACAGCTAAAGGAAAAATCTACAACAGACAAAATGAAAGTTTTAACACCTTTGGATACAAGATCTTTTTGCAGGTACAAAGCTATCCTAGCAAAAATAGAGTATTTGACTGGCCTAACAAGACTTAATGAACCCAGCACATCAAGATTTTGTGTTTTAATCATATTACATGTGGAAATAAAAGTTTTTTCAGCCATGTATTTGGTTACAGGTATCAGAGGCCAGGAGCTGAAGGTCAGCCTCTCTCTACTACTTAAGATGTGTTGCTGTTGCAAGCCTGCCTGTTTATCCTGGACATGGAGGAGGCGAGGTTTTGCAGGTCCCTTCACACCCACAGAAGTTCAGCTTCCTGCTTGCTGGCTACAGGACAACTCTCTTCACAGCTCTCCAGGCTTGAAGCAACAAAAAACCTCTTAGCTATGGCTCAGGAAGACAAAAAAGCAATTCACTTAAGATCAAACATCTTATTCATAGCGTACAACTGCAAATTCTTCTTATCTTTTCAAACTTGCAGAACCCACCTGCCTCCCAAATCAAAATACAGCTGGGCAAGGCAAAGATGACACATTTATCTGAGCCACCTTGCCATGCCTGCTGTCTTCAACTCATCACACAGGTGAAGTGATTTGTGCTTTCTCCCTATTAAGCTATGACTTGCCATTCTTTCCACTACTGTAAAAGTGACTGTCTTGGAGAAAAAGAATTCCTGGAAGCAACAGTGCCAACAGGCTGTCCAAGGTTGGCACAGAATGGATTTTACCAAAGTTGTTTTTCACTTTAAGAATAGTACTGTGAATTCAAGGCTCATCCATGCCCTTCCTACCTATGAAATACTCCTCAGACTTCCCTCTACAGTGGTTAGTCACACCTACCACTAGGACTTAGAGCAGCACTTAATACGCTGCTTGACTTGCCAGACACTATGTCCCACCATAAAGTGCAAGAGCTGCCTTCTATTACTTTTTATTTCCACCAAGCTCACTACAGGAACCAAAGGAACTTCTTCACCAGCATTAAAGCCTGTTCTCCTACACCACCGGTACTTAGAACTCCTTTCTTTTTATTCTTCAAATGCTCTTGATAAATAGTAGCAGAGCGTATGAAGAGGTATGAGCTCAGGTCTCGGCAGTTCAGTCAAAAAAGGCATTTGTACTTCCGTGCTGATTTGGGAACTTCAAAGAATGCATAGAATTTTTTCAAAAGCAACGTTCCTTACATTCAGAAAATCTATTTTCGCTCTGCCCCAGCTGATGAGGTGTCTCCTGTTATCTAGTGTGTTTGTAAGCACACATGTGCTTTCTTCAAGCTTAGTGCTTGATACAAGTCCAAAAACCTGAGTGAAGCTGAAACACTGCAAGCCATAAATCGAGGGCCAAGTCCCACAGTCCTTACACTTCAGTCCAAATTCACAATCCTATAGTGGAAAGCATCACAGGATTCAAGCTGTACTTTCTACAGTACTTTGTGACCTTACTAAAGAGGAATTTAAGATGAAAAAGTCCTACCCTGGAAAAACCTTGATTTATGAAGAGTGAAGTAGGCAGGGTTCCCAGTGATCACTGCTACTTGGAACCTTGTTCCCAGGAGTCTTGATCCTTTGGCTATATTAATTTCATTTGGAGACTAACAACTGTCAAGTTCCTGGCTTGGACTAAAGCTCTGGAGTAGCCCAAAAGCTCCAGAGTATGGCAAAGGAGATAAGATTCCAGATGTCCAAGTAACAATACTCAACAGAAACCACATGCCTACTTGTGTCGCATTTTACAACCTCAATTAGACTTCACCAGATCAGATGAATCGGCTCTGCTGTCTTATAAGTCCACTGGTATTACTTTTTTTTGTCTCTACAGGTCTCAACAGCTAGCAAATGAGCTGATCTTGTCTTAAGCAAGAAGCAAGCATGGACGCAGCAATCCCATTCTCCCTTCATGTATTAATCACTTTTGAAACAGCCTAGTGCAACACAAGCAGTTCTAGTTAAATTAAATCTGATCACTGCATTCTTGCATAGGGGAAAAAAAAAAAAAAAAGAGTGTCATGTTTGATACAGTGTTGGCTGACACACTTCGCTTTGGAAAGGATTCTGGAAATCTGTTCCCTTACTTTATTTAAATTTAAATAGAAAAAAACCACCACCATGTTCCTGAGTTGAGAACAGTTAAGCTTTCCCTGACAGCAGGGTAAAATAAAGCTCCTCCAAGCATAACCAAGTAAAAAGTTCCTATAAAAAAGAACAAATAATCGAAGCACATCAAGAGATGTCAAAGGAAATCTGACACTGCCGTGTGAAGAAAAGGTTCTCACCTTCATCTAACTCCAAAATTATAAAAACAAGTCTCTATATTTTGTTAAGTTCAAACAACTCTTCTCACACACAGGCTTACGCAGAATTACTGAACAATTGTTTGCCCCACAACCAAAGAAACAGGAGATTCATGTGTGCTTAGAGATCTCCGCAGAAACGGATTTGAAGGTAACAATGGGTGCCTGGAAATTTGCTTAAGGGGAGTTTTGTTTTCATCAGTTTTATTTGCTTTTCTCACCAGAGCACTCAGCATGCATTCAGTCATATGTTTAGAGCTGCCATGGCCTTCACCAAGGTGACCTGGTTGTTTGAGTCCGTCTCTCTCCTGCTGCTATCTACACAGTTACTCTTGTTGACCAAGAGCTTTTGTCGGTGCCTTTCTTCCTGCCGTTTCTTCTTCTCTAGCCGCTGCTGTTCCTTCTTTTGTTTTTTAGATACCTGAAAGGGAAAGATGAAAACACAAAGTTGAAAACACATGTTTTCTGCTCAGTTGGGGAAAAATAATACACTGGAAAGGAGACAAGCAGATATCAAAGCAGCTGCCAGAGAATGTTTATTCCAAACCACTTATCAGGACTTTATTTTGTGTCAATTTGGGAGGAGTGCCACATGTCACTATTAAATGTTTGTGTCAGAGAAGTCACAGCTATAAGAGCAACAAAATCCAGTAAGCGGAAGCTCTTTATAATTCAAAGGAGAAGACAGTTGCAGATTAAGCAATCCTATGCACTCCCCTAATCGTTCAAGAGCATGCAAATCACTGCCAAACCACCCTTCACATACCTTTGAGTTTCTGCTAGCTTGATTCTCTTCATTGGATCTAGCCTGTCCTTTGTTGTTTTCTATTTCACCTTGATGCAAGCTCCGACTTCCAAAGATTCTTGAACCACTTCCGTTTTCTTCCTGCAGAATTCTGCTACACGATTTCTGATCTTTGCTCTGGGGATCACACTGCTCCTCAGTACCTACCAACAACAGAGGTTTTTCTCAGACACACTCTACCCAGAAGCTGTCTTGCCATCTGCCAATTCCTTCTTCCACAACTTCTGGAACAGTGTTTTTTTTGGAAGCTGGATTGAATCCGCCCTCACTAGTAACCTTCCTGAGCACAGGAAGTCTGAGGTGGCAGCACAGCCAACAGCAAGCTTCAGCTGCTACTGTCCCTGTTGAACTGCTGTTTACAGTGAACACTAACGTCAGACAGCATTCTTCTGAAGCACCAGCAGATGAACTCCATGTACTTACTGATTCTTTCCACTTCGTTCATTTGAAAGATGGCAAATATTGCAGATTCTATATTGTAGTCTTCCACTTCCAGGATCTGGCTTACTAAGCCAATGTCCTATCCACAAGAGGAGAAAGAAAACACTGAAGAGAGTTCAAATCACTGACATACATTCACTTAACAACCACCTGCACCACTATGAGGGTGTTGCTGTCTGCTCTTAGGACCTTTCAATTAGTCTGTATTCCATTTCTGAAAAAGGAGAGGGAGAAAATCTTAAAATCCTGAAGATATCAGGAAAAAGGAATATGCTGTTTCAGCATAACTGTTTCACTCTTGGCCCTTTCTATTCTATGCATTTGCACAGTACAAGCAGCAATCTGCAGGAACCAGGCTATCCAGTGACAACGGCTAAGATTCAGATTATTGAGTCATTTGGGATGTTCAGCTACCAACATCCTCAAAGGATTTCAAATCCTACAGAATTTGTTTCAAAGTGAATTTTCTGAGAGAACACAAGACAAACCTTCCAAAATTATTAGCTGTCCACACAGAGTAAATATTTAATTGGCATTTAAGGGTCGACTCTAGGATTAAATGCATCCTTATTTATGGCTGTGGTACTGAAATTGTCCAGAATGAGTATTTTTTTGAATTTTTCCCCAAGGCTACTTCCACATATCAAGAAGGTTTGAACATTAAGCAGAAAAAGGCTACTCAATACTTACTGAGCATCCAGTTGCATTACACACTTTTTGTATAGCATCTTCCATTTCAACTTCAATCTCATCTTCAGAGTCACCCTTCTGTGGCTTCACTTCCTCCTCCTTATTTGAATCAGTTTTGCAAAGCATCTGCAAGAAAAGCAAAGCCCAGCGGATCACACAAGCATGAAGCAATTTCATCAGATGCAGTAAAAAAAATCTAACATCATAATAAATTTAATTATTATGGCACACCTTTCTCAGAACTATCTTGTGTCAAAGCATCTTGGAAATTGTGTAACTTCCATCACCACTGACACTGTTTCCCACAACTCATGCACTAGAGAGCAAGCTCTCACATACTACAAGATCATGCATACCAATAAACAATCCCTGTCTTTTTAAACAAAGTATTAATTTTATTATAATACTACACATTATACAGTTATGTGCAGAGAAGCTCAAGGACAGCACAGCTTAATCCTTAACACGAAAAAGTGAGATATGAAGAGGACTACAGTATCCAGCTGTCACATTTCCAGCTCTTTCCTTCCTTCCCTTTGTTTTTGCATTAGAGGTGCATGAGTATGTAATTTGATGGGGTCGCTTGACGACATCTACAGCCCACATGACAGCATCAGATTTGGGATTGATTTTCAGCCCAGTAATTTAAACACTGTCTCAAGAGAGGAGACAACACTAGTTACAATGACCTTAGGTGCTTTTCTATCCCCAGCATGACACAGGGACCAAACTCTTTTCTCAATCTCAATGCAAATGAGAAAGGAAATCAACTGGTAACATTCATCTGTTTTGTTTATCACCCACAGCTGACTTGGGTCATCCTGTCATAACCAACCTCCATCTGAAGATAGGCTGGAGCTTCAGAATCATCATTGATTCTCCTCACGCTGTCATAGTGCTCTCCATAACGATACGCAATATGAAGTTCTCTCACATTGTTTTTGTCTGTGCCCTGAATCTAAATGAAACAAATAAATTGCAAATGAGGATTTGGAATCAAATTCAGCATTGTATTTTCAAAATGGGGTTTTTTTTGAAGCAATGATAAACACTGTGATCAGAAGCAAAGTACGTAGCTACTGAAGCATCTTTAAACAGGAAGTGTTGACCTAATAATCCAGATGTGCCTAGAGTAACAACAGAGCTTCTGTCTCAAGGATAATGTTTGAAAACAAAGTACACAACATTGGGTCAGTTCCATCATAAGAAACAAAATATGCTATGAAAATATTTCACTGGAAAGCTCACAACTATTTTCTAAACTTTCCACGGGAGCTATTAGTTTTTTGATCATCTTCCCATACCCGATTTCAGTGACAGCTCCCATTCAGTGTACAATGGCTTTTTCCCCTCAAACATGAGGAAAAAAGTCTGTTCAAGTTATGACCACAGTGGAAACAGTCACCCAGAGTAAGTTTTTTTCTGCAGCTGGGACAAGATGCTGTTTTAACAGTTAGCATTCAAAGTTTCTATGTTTTGTTTTTGAAAGAAAGACTAATAGAAATAAAGCCAAACCATGAAAATGTATTAACTCCATTCAGGAGCACTGTTAACATCTGAATGTTCCTTTGCTTTGTCAGCACCAAGTACAGCAGTTTCCATAGAAAATTCCTGCTCTGAGTATTATCTGTACTGATGATGCAAGTGCAATTCCTACCCTGATCATTGGTGTCTCAAACCATTAGCTAAAAGCTACACAGCATTCCAAACTCTTACAAGGAATGCAGACAATTACACTGTATTTGCAGATCTCCTTTGCTTACCTGTCAAGCCAGAGTTCAAGGATCTGACAGCTTTCCTGAACAAGATGTCAGTAAGCGAATGACAAGAAATGCTTGCTTTAGGGCTCCAGAATTTCCCAATCCTTTTACGTCTTTGAATCAACTTATTCCAACTTACAGAATACACACCAAGTCACCTTTCAGCTACATCTGCGGTTTGTGCTGCACTAAGGACTTCAGATTTTACAACAGATATTCTCCATTCATCCATTTTACACTTGTTCACCTTTAAGTTCCATCTCAACACTTGATTATACTTCACTCCTGCCTTTTATCCTATGAAGTTATTCAACATGTTGGAACTCAGCAAGATTGATTTTCAACACTTCTCTGTCAGAGCCTAAATAGATATCTAAGCACTCCCAAATCTCTTGAAAGATTATTCTGAAAATTAGCCAGTTTAGCTCTCAGTAGTGAAGCCTCTTTTTGCACGCTCTTTCCACAATACACTGGAACTGTAAGTAAAAGATAGCTGCAGATAAAAATAGGCAAAAACAGTGAAAAAAGGTAAGAAGTTATCCAAAAAGCCAATAAAATAACCTATACATCTGAGCTAACTTGAAGCTCTACATTTACAGTCACTACCAAAAAAGGTAAAGGGTGTTTAAAACCCTAAAAAGTCCATGCAGAGATGCCCACCTCCAAAGAGCTTTGGATTAGGCTGGAGCTTGAGAAACAGCTGGATGTCCTGAACACTTCTGCTCACATTTTTCCAGTTTAGCTGTAGTGGAACCAAATGGTTCTCTTAAAATTAAAGGGTAACTCACAATCTGCTTCAGAGTTGGGACCAAAGGAGATATTCACACCATCTGCTTTAAGCATCTTGCTCATCTGCCTCTCTGGAAATGCTCTCTTTGGAATCTAATCTTTCTATAATTTTGCTGGGGCTCCAAAGCAGAGAGAGGGGGGGAAAAAGTATGTCCAAGTATAGAATATTAAGAAAAAAGGGTGTCCTGGGTTACTCCAGTCTAGCAACTTGCTAACATTATCACCATGTTGCGATGCCCTACATACTTTGATGTCCCGACACATCCTCTGTGCAGGTAGGAGGCTCCTTATGTTACAACTATTAACAGCTCTCTTTACTTATGCCATTCTCAAGAGCCTAAGACAACCTCTCACTAACAAGATTATGCTCAGGCAAAACAGAACGTCATCACAAACTCTGTATTTACAACCCTGGAACCGTCAATGAATGGAGAAAAAAAGTTTAAGGTTTTCAAGAGAATATACAAAGTATTGCTAAGAGTTAAGCAGGCTGAGGTGAGCACCTGGTTCAAAACAGTAACAAAATATGAACAGCACCCTCATGAACTCTCCTGCAAGGTCACTACCTCTGTACACTCCCACAGGTCAAGCAGTTGAGTATTTCAGTTAGCTTACCATCCATGGCTGCTGTATCAATAAGAGTTTAAACTTGTCTGGGTTCAGGAATCCACCTGACACTTTTTCAAATGTATTTAAGATACCAATGACAGCCTTCATCTGGTCTTTTATCTTTATTGCCCTGTTTAATCTATATACTTCACTGGTTCTGTCTGTGAAATGAGGCCAGAAACAATCCTGACTTGAATACGAGTTCTCACTTGCTTAATGAACAGGCAAAGATCGAGCATGGACCCCTGCCAGCGTGAACAACAACAAAAGAGAGTAGGAAGGACCTGATGGACTACTTGTTCCAGTGCCCTGCTGCCAGAGGAAACCATACCATGCAGTCCTTTCCAGAAGCTGATTAAACACCACCTTAAGGCTTTAAACTTCCTCCCTCTTCTGCCCAGTCCAGAACCTCATTTCTCCAACTGTCAGAAACCTCATTCCAAATCCCATGCAGAATTGATGGAGTTTCATTCCAACACACCACAGGGACTGCCCTGCTTTATCTTCACTTCCATATTCCTGCCTGAACTTTATCATACAGGTTTCCTTAAGCCTGGCTCAAATTTCTCAGAAAAGTCACCTCATATGTACTCTGATCATCAGGAGAGAGAAACTTATCAATGAAGCTAGTAGCTTAAAACCAAACTAAAACATGCTGCTCTGTCTCCACGTACTTAGCTTTCATGCATTCATTGTTTTCTTTCATTCCCTCTCCTCCTAGCTGAAATCTAGAGTGTTTTCCTTCAAGGCTGAAGAAGCAAGCACAGCTCCACACCATGCCCAGCTAACTATGGCTACCAGCTGCTCTCTTTTATTAGATCAGGAAGTTTCAGCACTATTTGTATTCATCAGCTAAAAATTAGGCCAAAATACAGAAGTTTTGTTTCTCACCTGCCACAGCGGAGCATTAAGCTGATGAATAACAACATTCATTTGATTGTTCCTTGCAAAGGCCACAATAGCATCGTTGCCAGCAAAGGTACCAGGCTTTGCCAAATTGGTAACTAAAGGAAAAAACATTCAGAAGAGTTGGAAACCTAGTTTCTGATACTTCCAAAAGCACTGGAAGGATAGCGAGTAATGAAATTTCAACACAAGCCCAAGAAATTCTGGAAAGGAAATCCAAACTGTGAAACAGTGACTGCTGCAGTAAGAACTTGGCAGCAACAGAAGTTAATGTGCCTTAAATGACCACAGAAACCTCTAAAAAAATGCAGTACACCCTTAGATTATGCAAGGCCATCAGCTCTGTTAGCTCGGAAGGAAGAGTGCCACATACTAAATGACCAAATCGCTTTCGTGCATCACCTGCATGGTACTCGGCATATCTTTGAAGCTGTTAGAACAAAGGCTGCATTTGGATCTTCCCCTGGGTTACAACTACGAAATATCAACTGTCAAGGAGAAAAAGAAACCCAAAGAAATAAGCCACTCAACACCCACCAGCATTCACGGAGAACTAGACAATTTTTGCAAGATCCTTTTGAAAACATCAAATTTTTACTTCTTGCCTTTTTTTGCCTCTTTTCTTCTCCAAGTCTCTCCTAAATTTAAACAATTTCCAAGGCAAATGTAATACAAGTTTAATAGCTCACCTTTCTACAGAAATGTAACAGAGAGAAACATAAACTCACTGTTTCTAAAAACTAGAGAGGAGCCCTAACATAGTTCTGAGATGAGGAACTGTTTAGTAAGAAGGTGCTCAAACAAGATGTAATCACATTACACAATAACCCCTTCCATTAGCGTCCTGTGGAGATCATACCATGTTTCTCAAAGGGCACATCATCTTCCACAAAAGGCTCAAAATCCTCCCGCTGCTTTATCATGTAATCCACCGTTTCCTGGCGATGTCTGAGGTGGTTCCGTGAGTGCCCCTCAAGCTGGTCACCAAGGGCCCGAAACAAACAATTGCTGCCAAAAGAGAAACTGCAAGTTAGTGTGTCTGAAAGGCCCCTAACAGATACACCATTAAATCAATGACCCTGTGTCGTGGTTTAACACCAGACAGCAACTAAACACCACACAGTCACTCACTCACTCCCCCCCCAGTGGGATGGGGGAGAAAATCAGGAAAAAGAAGTAAAACTTGTGGGTTGAGATAAGAATGGTTTAATAGAACAGAAAAGAAGAAACTAATAATAACAATGATGACACTAATAAAATGACAACAGTAATAGTAAAAGGATTGGAATGTACAAATGGTGCACAGTGCAATTGCTCACCACCCGCTGATCAAGGTCCAGTAAATCCCTGAGTGGTGATCCCCTGCCCTCACTCTCCCCAGTTTATTTCCTAGATGTGACATCCCATGGTATGGAATACCTCGCTGGCCAGTTTGGCTCAGCTGCTCTGGATGTGTCCCATCCCAACTTCTTGTGCTCCTCCAGCTTTCTCACTGGCTGGGCATGAGAAGCTGAAAAATCCTTGACTTAGTCTAAACATTACTTAGCAGCAACTGAAAACATCAGTGTGTTATCAACATTCTTCTCATACCGAACTCAAAACATAGTACCAGCTACTAGGAAGACACTTAACTCTACCCCAGCTGAAACCAGGTTAGAACTACAGGTAAGGGAGAGTTGTTTTTGTACTCCCTTGAAATCTCAATTCTAACTGTTCCCCAGATATTACACAACATATATGTAAACAGAGCATAATCAGTATAACTGCACCAGCAACCCCAACTACTGTGTGCTCAATGCACAAGGGCATAATGCCTTTTAAAATTATTTTATTTTATGTAAATAATACAAAAACTTTCTGAGAAAAGAAATAAATTGTTGCAAAAAGACTTTTGGTTTCTTGCTTAACTGTGCTAATGAAGTGAGGGAGTGCAGCACAGTACAGCATGGAAATACTTATTTGAAATTACATCAAGCGTAGGATAGAGTCCCATGTCACAAACTGAGCTAAGACAGGAGGCATTACAAACCTCCCTAGGAATATTGCTATACCACCAGCAAATCCTAAGGTCACACCAATGAGTTTTGTAAAAATTTAACTAAGAAATTCTTACCACTCTTCCCACCACAAAAGTTACGCTCATATCCAACACTGGTGATTACAAGGTAATTAAAAAATGAACACAAATGTTTTAGAATTTGGAGTCAGAAAGAGGGAATCAAGCCACAGGCAGAAACTAAAAAGTCACTTAAATGCCTGAAAACTTGTCTGATTAAGTAACACACACTTCAGATAGTCCTTGGCCTTAGGTTTTTGGCCACGTAATAACACAAATAGACCTCACATGAAGTCGTTAAGGGCAGACAAAGCCATGAGCTACACCATAGGACTTGTCTACACAGGAAAGAGCTCAGAATAGCTACTGCAGAGTATCTGTTCTGCAACAGCTCCCCGAGGGGACGCTTTTTTGCAGTGAGTATGCATTTGTGTGGTTTAGCTTAATACATGAGAAGTGAACTATGTTAAGAGCAAACCAAGGCACCCATCATGGAATATAAGAGCATCTACTTGAGGAACTGGTACACCATAGCTGCTGGGCTTTGAATTCTGCTTTTCAGATTGTTTCACAGTAACCACCTTATACAGATCAATCCAAAGTCCAATACTCCTTCATTGTAAATGTACAACATTAAGGAAATGGAACAATAGAAGGCATGGCTTCATGAGGTAATAGCTAGAAACTGCTTGTGGTGCTGAGCTGTTAGTGCAACTCACACACGTAGGCTCACAAAGTCCAGGCTGTCAACTGCAAAGAAGCAACAATAGTCCAGCACCACTCACGCCCTACAATGTGTTTCTGTGGCCAGAAATGGCCTTGCAGGTGTTCATGAGACAATCAAGAAGCTGTTTCAAATATACTGACGCATACAATGTAATCTTGTAAGTTCAAGTATTACACAGACATGACTGCTTATTCCATATAGACTTTAGAATGAGTCTAAAAAAAATAGCACCGTTTCTTCACTATAATGCTTTAAGGCAATGGATACACTCTTCTAAAAGGGACAGAATACATGGGCAGCATGGGAGGGCAAAGCCTGTCTGATGTAGCTGTGCCAGGCAGTAGGAGGTATCTGACCCACTTGACTTACTATTGAAGGAGCTAAACAAGACCCCCTAAAATACAGTGTCAAGAGGGGATTCTGAACAACAGGTGGCTTTGCTTGCCCACCTCCTCTATTTAACAAGCCAGCTGGTTCAGCAGATTTCACCTATGTGTACCTGTAAAATTTATTTGTGGCAATGAGTTATTGATGTAATTAAAAGTGACAGCCATTGACATGTTAAATCCTGTACTAAAGGTTGTCTACATATGGGAGTCATACCACCACATGAAAATAGTACCATTCTAACCACGCAGGTGTGTCTAAAATAATAAAGCCTTGACAAAGAGTTCATTAAATTGGCATTAGGAGAGTATCTAGATAAGCTTATGCCTGCTAAATGAGATTGTATGATACGGCATTTACATGAACCAACAGGAGAGTTAGTGAAACTCAGCTGATGCACGGTAACTTGTTCAGCTGCCACATCTTCGGCACAGGCGTAAGCCCTGACCCTTTGCTGTCAAAGTACCAATAGGAAATGTTCATTCAGTGTGTAATTAGATCAAGCGCATGCTCTCCAGCTGTTAGGAAAAGGGGTCCCTTCCCCAGTAACACAACCACTGTCAGTAATGCCACACCCTGTAAATCTTGGTCTTTCCAGACCTACTTCTCCTAATTATGTCTCTGCTGTTCTTGATCTTCTAGTTTCATTGCAGCTTCTCTTAAAATATTCACCACTAACTCAACCCCTCCCATCTGTGCTCATCTCAGACAAAAAGTATAAATCCAAATGCCTTTCAAAATGACTAATTCCTCCCAACCTCTTTATCGTGGCCTCCCCCCCCCCCAATTCCTAACACCCTTCTGCCTGGGGGCAACCAAAAGTTACCTTAGCAAGTCATTGCACAGAGAGTGTCTAGAAGTCAACTGCAGAAGTCACTGGGTCAGACCCACCTGCCCCTCAGGTTCTGGGTACTGTCGGCAGAAGAGGCAAGCTCCCGAGGCTTCAGGAGTGTGGTGAGAACTGTGGGGTAATCTGCCACAGGGAACAGATGCTCATTTGGAAACACACATGTATAACCTGCTTAAAGCAGGGCTTCCTCTGAAATTTATAAAGAATGGCTAATTTTTTCATGTTTTTTTTCCTGATATGGAATAAATGGAACATGGGAATTTATCATGGGTTTCTTTGCATCAAAAGGAAAAGCAGAAGAGGAACACGGGAAAGGTATTTACTAACCAAGAGTATTTGGATTGAGGATATCACAAGCCTCTTGTTATTCCACCTCCTTTTATGAATGTATCAGGACTATGGTGGGGCGTAGACAGTAGTCCACTTAGACACTGCCTTTCGAATGACATGCACATTTTCTGTGCTATCCAACCGTCAGGTCACTGCCAAGTCTCTGCAAGCCAAAAGAAAAAACAACGGGTTTATAGCCAGTCTGACACAGACACCTCCCAGCTGAGGTACAGAATTGCCCTTGTCTGCCTTTCTGGGCACTGGAGGCACAGGTGTTTTCAGAGGACAAATTAAATCCTAGGCAATCGGAATTGTCTGAAGGAGATGTTTGTATCTGCCTCAACTACAGGGAGCTGAGGGACATGTAAGCCCCCAATGTAGGCATGGAAAATAGGGCAGCCAGGTTCTTGGACTTTGTGCCTTGCATCCCAGTACAAAGGGCTAGAAACAGGAAAGGAAACTGGGAGATATGGAAATAAACCCTCAGCTGGAATCCCCTTCAAGAAAAATATTGTTCTGGTCTAATATTTTACAAGAAACCAGCACACAGCCAATAAGAAACTGCAGATAGAAAAAGAGCACTTGAGGCTCTTCCAATCAACCACTGCTTTACACTATTACTGTCTTCTCTGAAATAGTCATAAATATCAAGCCAAATTTGACAGTTGTGTATTTTGTTACTCTAGCATTTGCTCCAGATGCTGATTTTAATTTGTCAGTCTGGTGGAGCTATGCAAATAAACATAGTGACTCTGTTATTTTATTAAACCTGACTTAAAGGAACAAAAATAAACAGAACAAAAATTGCCTCGAAATAAAGTGAGGAAACAACAAAGACCCTGTAAGAGCAAAGTAAGAGGGGAGAAGGGAAAAGAAAGTCTGTATTTGCTTCTATCAAATGTGTAAAGGAGGCGTCCCTTTAAAAATATTCCTGTTTGTTTCATTCTTGCTTATTTTTACTGCAGAATATCATGCAAGTGTTGCAGGTTGGCCAGACAGCTATCTACAACACCGAGTGCGTGGCAATGGATCATAGCTCTTTCTAATGGTTTGCAGTTTTTAATAAGGCATTTGGCTTCTGCTTGAGTTGAAAAGATGGCATAGGGATTTCATTAATAGTCCTTTTCTTCTCAGCTGATAATTTTCTTCTTCTTCACACTAGAAACACCAAACCCTTCCATTTTAGCTTGTCTTCAGATCAGATATAATACAGAAAACTGGAATTACTTATGGGAGAAAAGAAAAAAAATTGCAACAAAATAAGCAGTCCTTTTTCATATTACATGCAAATCCAAATAATCCTTTCCCTCCCACAGTCTGACCCAATTTTGCCTGGGCAGACTTTATTTTTCTAAGCCAGGCACCTTTGAGACTGCAAACTTAGCAGATACTACTGAATATGAGGGCACAGTGCTTGCAAAATCAAGTTTAAAGCTGCTACATTCATGGTGCTAAAATGTCCAGTGTACTGACAACTTTCCTGTTCTAACCAAAACTCCTCCCTTAGCCACACTCACATAAACGGACAAACCAAAGCCAAGAGTTTCATTCCTCCAGCAATTTAGATATCAGAACACCTGTCCAAGTTGCTTGAGGTAATGTCCTACTTGCAGGTAGGAGTATTTAAATATGTTCAACGGCTTATTGTCATACATACTTGGAGAAGAGATAAAAATTATTAGCAGGACATTGGCAAATGTGTTGATTTCATGCTTTATTACAAACAAGCTACAAAGAAATCACTACTTGCCAAATACAACGTGACAACATGGTTGAGGGACAATTGTTGTTTTCCACCACAGAACACAAAGCAGTAAGAAGAAATATCTACAGAGTTCTTCTTCTTGCTCTTTTCTTAATCCTTACACCTTCCACAACACAAAAGCACCAAGCATCTTTTAGAACTGCAATCAGTGACACAAGTCCTGTCATTATTTACCAGTGCTTCCTAAGACTAATGCCTAAGAATCCCACTGTAGCCTGCCTAATGCTGCATGAGCTCCTCCCCTCTTTAGCTACAAAAAGGAAATTATAGAAGTCTTAAAAACATATTTCTTTTTATTTTGTGTCCATAATATGCCATGTGTGTTTGTTCTTTAACTCTAGTTCAAAGAAACATACCTTGCAAATTTAAGAATATTCCTTTGCATCTGAAATTTTTCATAATGTGATCAAGCAGTCAGGACCCAGATAGTCCTGCAGCATTTTCTGGATGCAGAGCTTTATTCTAGTCTAATGAAATAGTTGAGGGATTATAAACATGCGGTGACAGAACCAGCATTTTAATCACACTGCGGCTTAGGCTACGTCTATGTTAGCAAGCAGCGGGATGCAAGAGGAAAAGCTCTGCAGGTGCAAACCAGCTTGTGCGGAGGACCCGACCTTCATCCTCTGCGTGCTCTGGAGGGTCTCTTCCAGGCCGGCTCCATCAGTGGTTGGAGTGCAGCTTTTGGTTACGTTTCAGGTGAAACGTTTCTTCCATGTCTTCCATGTCTTCTGGGGCTGCTTCACAAAATGAACCAAAGAGCAGGAAGGGAGGGCAACCAGAGATTTGCTTCCAAAAATACGTACCTCACCTGAAACAAAATGCTACCGCAGATGCATGCACACAGAAGTTTGCCTTTCTGAGTAAATGGATGGCCACAGCTGTGGCAAATTTAATCTGCAATAAATCAAACTGATGTCAAGATAGCAGAATAATAATTTATTTCAGGGGAAATTTTAAGAGCCCTGTTGTGGAATAAAGTCCTCCTTTTTTTTGGCTGAAACATGGAGAAAATACCTTATATAGATTCAGTAACTTTCCTTTTTCACTAAGAACACTTGCCTGTACAGCCTCTGTTTCCTAAATTTAACTATATCTAACTATGATTTTTTTGCTGGCAAAATTGTGTGGCTTAGAGGTAGCGCCATTTCACATTTATGCAGAGATAACTAAGATTTATAAATCTCATTGACAATTTTTATTATGCTAGATTATTAAAAAAATTCAATTTCTGAAAATAAGTTTATACTAGCAATCCCGCAGAGACCTATTTAATTGCCAGTTAGCCTCATTGTTCCTTTTCACTCAGTCTTTTCCAATGCTGGCCTTCCTTTGTGAATCATTTCTTGAACAGGACGGTTGCTCAGAGCTGCTGCTCAGTACAGCATCTGACAATAACAGCAAAAAAGGTGATGTCCAGCCTCAGTGCTTTCACCATCCTACCAGAAAAATCGTCTCTACAGGACAAATGCCAGCAGCCGCTTGGAGCCCTGTCTACACTCACACTGGGTCTCCACTGCCAGTGATGTTGAACCACCATTACTAAAAGCAGCAAATATTTGGGGAAAAAGGCTGATGCAGACACCTCAGGTAACACCCCTGTAATTCTCTGTACTCTGTGACCATGAATCAGTAGTGGTTCATACTGATCTCTACCTGCGCCTCTAGTGTTTTGTTTAAGGGCTTTTGTCAGATGAAGGCTTTGGGGTACTCAAGACAAATTAGTAATAATTATTTTATTTCAGAATTTTTATCTTAGAACTTGCTTCATGTTTTAATATCTTATGGGAAAAATCAGCCCATAGTTTACATAAAAAGACTAAGAAAAGAAGACATTCTAGGCTTTCCCATATCTAGAAATGAAGTAAATATGTATAATAGCATTAAAATGATTTCCACTTTTTAAAACAGAAGTTGGTCAGATACTGTGGTGGTTCTTCATCAGTACATCAGTAAGTAGAGATCATTTAAGCTCTTCAGAAGCAGAAACCCTCATTACTTTGTGTTGTGACAGAAGATTCATTCTTTTCCTTCCGCTCTTATTAGCGGATATTTCCTAAGGTGCTTTTATTTATTCCTCTTAGAACAATTTCAGCACACGAGCAGCCTCAGCAGCAAGAGACAAGCATTCTCACAGGTAAATGATTTCCCCGAGCTCCTTAAGCTCCTTTTCAGAAACCAGATTCCAAAACCTGGGAATCCGATGTTCCAGAGGTGTGGCACAAAGTAACCATACTATTCCCAAGACTGGCTCCAAGCCCTGGCACACAGCATTAATCATGTATTTCAAAACCCTTTCAAAATTTTGAACAACTAGCAATCAAAGATGTGATTTAGGTAACACAGACAAAACCATTAAGGAACAAAATTAATGGTATTTTAGCTTCCTGAGGAAATAAACCTTTCAGAAGAGATTTTATTTTTCCTAAAAAATTAATTAAAAAATTAATTCGAGTTAACAATTTGAATCTAATTTGTCCCCCCCGTTAACTAAAGGGTGCCTAAAACCACGGAGGGGGGGAGGTGGG
>JANZLQ010000001.1:7299142-7334315 GCA_026212715.1 Elanus axillaris
GAGGGTGCAGGCAGGAGGGTGGAGGCAGGAGGAGGAAGGCCGGAGGAGGGGGTCTCGGGAGGGAAACTGAGGCTGGGGGCAGCGGGAGGGCGAAGGGAAAGAGGGTGCAGCCAAGCGCCAGGAGCAACTGGGAGAAGGGTGACCCGCGGGGAAGAGGCTGGGGAGGGCGCAGAGGGCAGCACCGTAAGGGACGGGCATCGTACCAAACTGCTTCGCCCCACACCGCCGGACTCCATGCCTCATTAGCTTCTACTGTTAATTGCGCTGCTCCGCCCTGCAGCTTTTCCTCAGGGGCACGGCAGCAGCCTCCCCCCGGAACCTCACCCCACCCCACCTCACCCGGATTTCCCGGCGTGATCTCCCACGGGTGGGCGCGGGAGCCCGCTCCCGTTGTCCACCCAAAAGGAGATGGAAGAGGCGGGAGAAGATGGGACTGCCCGCGAGGTGGCACCACGGGAACGCGGCTGGCAGCGGCAACGGGTCAGGAGGAGACCTGAAACGGCGACAATTAATTAAACGTAATTGTCAGAGGCTGAACCGTCGTGTCCTGCTTCCCCGGGCACCGAGGGGAACGGCTCTGAGCCGCGGAGGGGGGCTGGAGAAGGGGACACAGCCAGCAGAGGGCGATCCGTCCTGAGTACGGCTCCTGGGGAAGGTTTCCTGCTGTCCCACTCTTCCCACAGCGACCAGTTAGAGAAGTGGCGTCCACCAGTAACACCCTCCTGGGCTGACCCCGTCACTACGTCTGTCCTGTCCCTTGACTCCGGTTTTCCTTGCCCTGCTTCGCTCTGCAGGTGTCGCGACAGAACCGGCCTGGTGCTACCAGAGCTGCCGCGTCTCAGTTCACGTCAAATTACTAGCTCGCTCTGTTCAGAAGGTGCATCCAAGCAGCTTTGGGATGAACGCTAAGAAAACACTCCAAATTTGGGAACAGGCACCGAGACAATGAGTGCATCAACTCCCTTGGCATCAGTATTACAGACGTGCCACAGAAGCACATCGCAGACTAAGGAGGACAAGATAAAAATCGCCAGGCAGGATGCTCCTGCAAGGCATTTCAGGTCCCGTTTATTAGGGCAAATCGGCACTTTTTGGTACCAGCTATAAGGTTGCTTCCAAGCGTGACCCACTGTAGCTTTATTCACCGCCACAAACAAGCTCCTTTTTGACCTCAGGGTAAAAAAATTCCTCGACACACAGGGCAACGCAGTGTAAATCTGAAGGCATCTGCCTGTTCATGGCAGCTCTCTGCTTCGCTCGTACGTACACTGGGCAATGGGGGATACAGTAAGAGGCTTCACATGAAGACAATTTTTAAGTCGTGGTTTTTTGTTGTGTTTGTTTTGGTTTTCGTTTTTTCTTTTTTTTTTAAGTTCCTTGTGTCCAGAGCGACAGCAATCTGAAACACAGCTTAAGCACAGGAAGAAGCTCAGGGGACTATCAACAGTATCTTCTCGGATGTTTTGAATATTATTGTGCTCAAAGCCCTATGGCAAGCAAGGATTTTACCCTGAAATGACACGACTACTCTTCTACATCAATTTCCTGGCATAAACAAGTACGTAAGAAGCATTCCCTAGAAACACATTTTCTTATGCAAACACACTAAAAGCAAGAAAAAAGGATGAGTATATAAACTGACTGCAAATGATTAATGAAACAGTCATTAGCCTTAGTAGCATTAAAGGGCTATAGGCAATTCAGTTACGTGCAACCTGCATGCAAGTCAGCAAATATCACTTGTGACACCAAGGACAGAACTGAGTCAAAATTAGGGCAGATCCTTTGACACTTGGCGGAAAATTTCATCAATGGAGGACAACAATGAACAGACGTTTTTAGCCTGATACAACTGACAAAAACTGGGCAAAGAAAGCACACGCTTCCTGACCTGCAGTGCTGAAAACAGCTCAGGAATTGCATGCTTGCAGCCTCCTGAGCCCCCACACCAGGTCACGCTTCCTCTCCTGGGGTCCCTGACCCACGTGGCAGTAAACCGCAGCCCCATGGAAGTGTGAGGACCTCTCCGACCCACGATATGCTCCGCTTCCCCTTCCCTCAAGCAGGTCGTCCTCACTGCTGACATGCATCTGTAGCAAAACAATCATGGCTCTCCACCAGCTCCAAGTTTCCAGCATAGACAGGCAAGCAAAAGTCACTCCCCCCCTTGCTAGAAGACAGAGCAAACAGACATGGAGGCATGGATTCATCCCATCTAGTTTTTAACCAGAATACTTAAGTTAGAAGCATAGTTGCCCCTGTTGGTGTCTGTTCCAGCTTCCCAACACCTGCAAGCCAGTTTCATACAGTTCTAATGAGTAAGAATCTGTACATTTTAAGACATTTCCATTTTGGGCATGGGAACTGACAGACTAAATTTGAAAATTCTAAAGCATTGTAAAAATGGCAGCTCTGTCTTCTGTTTTCCCAGATCTTCTCTTTTTAACAGCATGAACTTACAAATAAAGAGGTATTGAAATCCAATAGAAAATTCTCCTATTTTTAAACATAAATGAGCCTTGCAGTTCACCAGCCCACTTCCAGACGTTCTTA
This sequence comes from Elanus axillaris, assembly GCA_026212715.1. Taxonomy (NCBI): domain Eukaryota; kingdom Metazoa; phylum Chordata; class Aves; order Accipitriformes; family Accipitridae; genus Elanus; species Elanus axillaris. The sequence continues at coordinate 7,301,696 of JANZLQ010000001.1, forward strand.
CAGTTCAACTGCGAGTCCCACTCCTGCAACTGAAAGATCTTCAAGCTCCTGAAATCTGGGGTCACCCAAAAGTCCATCAAATACTGCTAGATGCCACATCAGCAGATATACAGCAGGAATGCCTAGACACATTTACAAAGTTTCCTTACAACAAACCTTCTACTATTCCTCAGCAAAGAACAAGCTCTTCTCGCCTCATCCCCACCATCAGCAAGTTCACGAGATTAGAGTCTTCCTGAACTCCTTGCCCTCCTAAATTGCAGTTGTTTCAGTTCTTTCTGCTGCTCCTCTGTTGGAGGGAGGGGCTGGTACATGGTAGCACAGACAGCTTGAGCATTCAGGTGCACTTGAGGCTACTGACTTGGTACTCTGTGTCTTCTGACAGTAATGCTGACCTAGTCCAGTTTTCTGGGATTAGTGATCCTTCCTTTTCTACTTTCCTTCCTTCCACAGGATTCTTACTGACAAACCACCTGTATTTTACCCCTCAAACAAAAAAGTAGAAAGAAGTAAGAGACTGAGGGATTTTGTTCAGGCATTTTTTTCAGACGAGGTGAATACCTACCTAACAGAAGGGCATTCCTGAGTGCATGAGGTTGTCCTGTGAATGCCACAAAAAAGAAGATGGTCCCACCAAGACACTAACCTTGCTTTTCATGTCCAGATCTCTCCCATGGGCTCTGTGAGAACCCATGTGACCCTAAGTCATGCTTCAGTTCACACCTGAAGCCCTCTGATGACTGAACTCAACAGGGATGCTCCTAGGATAAAAGAGTTGGCAATAATAGGACATTCAATACTCAACATTAATAATCTCAATCTCATTCCTTGCTTTGTGCTGTAGGGTAACACCTCTAGGGTAGCGAGTATTGCTAAAGCAAGAGCAGACTTCCTACCCAGAGCACTCAAAATTAGTGATACTTACACTCTCTCTAATCAAAGCACTGCATTCAGTACACCAATGTTAAGATTCAGTAAATACCTCTGAATCTGTCACTGTCCAGCAAAGCAGTGTTTAGAGACCAATGAAATTGCTCTCAATGAATAAAGTACTAATTTAGTCATCATGGTAGTGTCTGGCTTTCACAGTGAACAAAACTGCAGTCTGCTAATGCCATGGGGTCTGCTTCCGGACAGAAATTGCTCAGCGATATTATCAGCTGTTGTAAAATGTCTTGACCACAAAGTTAATCATTAACTCGAGTCACCATCTCATAAAAACATCATATTGTAAGAGCACAACACGCTTAAAGCTAACTGTCACTAATCAATCATGCATACAACAGCAATAAAGCAACACATAAAAGGAGCCAGAAACTCAGCAAATCCTTCAGCTACAGGAAGACAAACTGCACCGAGGTTTATCTCCATGGAGAGGTCCACTGACAAACTCAACCATGAAAATGGAACGACAGGTCCTGGAGTACCACAGGCTGAAAAGGACAGTCCTGCACCCACTGCAGAAGGTGTTGCAGAAACAATCAGAGCAGGACCCCTAACAGAAAACACTGCAGACATGAAGAGACTGGGATTCACTGAAGAACGTATTACAGAAATGGAGAGACCTTCAGGCACAGAGCAAGGTGGTCCTGATGCCTTTAAATCATCGATTTCAGAAAGAGACTGTCCAAACTCAAAGCCTCTCATTATGCTAACGAACTCAAACTCTCCCAAAGTACACAGTTTTGAAGTGAACCACCAGTGTTCAACCACAACATCTATTGATATGGACTGCCTGGTCTGCTTCAACAAGTACAACATCTACAGAGTACCAAAGCTCCTGGACTGCCAGCATGCCTTCTGCGCAGTCTGCCTCAAGCTCATCCTCAGGAAAGAGGAGAGTACCTGGGTAATCACCTGCCCGCTGTGCAGAAAACCCACTTCTGTGTCAGGAGGACTCATCCGCACACTTCAAAATAAAGAAGACATCATGGAGCACTTGGAAAATCCCGATTCTAATCCTGAGGTACACATCTCCACCATAGGGCTAGACAGCAATAGCTGGACTCAGACCAGCCAAGACGCTTTATACAGAGATGAAAACATTCCAGCAGACAACAGACTGGCTATACAGAGACTTGTGCTGCTCCTGCTGCTTGTGGTGATTCTCACTATCATCATCCTCCCATTTATATACTCGGGGCTGCTAAAATGGGTAATTTGTCTCATGCTTACTTTGGGGTTGGTCATGTCTATAGTGCTTTGCTGCACTCCTAAATTCTACTGGAGGTGTAATAGGGACTCGCTCACCTCCTGCCACAAGGAGACCCACATCACTGCTATTGCCTGAAACAATTAACACGTGCTGCCTAGAGATCATGGACTGGTCCTGCCTGCAAAGCTGCATGTTAGGTGTGCTAGTCAGTTACTGGACTTTGAAAGCAATCATTCACGTAATAAATTCAACAGGTGGCTAAGCTGGCTCAATGGCAATGCACAGCGTTGTTAAATTTCACTACTGGAAACATAGTCAAATATTTATATGTTGATATTTATCAGATAAAAATTGTAGGTTTTCCACACAATAATTTTGTTGTTCTGCTTTTGTCATTTTGTTCTTGTTCACGTCATCATCTGATTAGCACTGGAGAACATTATGTGAAACACCTGAGGGATGGTGTCCTGTGAAAATCCCTGGCTGTGGTTGGGTTTTCCCACTCTCCTAACACACGTGCACTTCTTGTGACAATATGGGGAAATAAGACTGCTAAAGCAGGGACTGGGTGTCTCGCCTCAATAGAAGAGAGTAGTTTTAACTCAGGTTATCGCTTTAATCCTGATCACTACCCACATGGTTGTTGGCAGGGATGGGAAAGGGACTGGGAAAAGGGGATGTCAGCTGGTGTCATGTGATGCACACCAAACTAGAGAGGGAGAGGCACTATCAACACTCGTAATCTTCAGTCCGTGGCTGAAGCGCTAGGCTCTCAAAAGCTCATGACGCTCCAAATTCCGCATGTTATTTAGCACAGAAATAGTTCCTCACACCTGAACTCCTTTATCTGGCTACTTGCACCACCTCTCTTCTTGCCCTCTTTACATGAAGAATGACACTGCCCTTGGATATGCCCACAATTCTCCTTCTAAACAGAAATCTGTCAATTGTTATGCCATGCCACATGTGATATTTCTACGTGGAATGCGTCCATTAAAGTTTAATAACATTAATTGCTCATTGACTTCTGTGTTTCCATTCCTCACTGACAATGTCAAAACATTTCATAGTTTCCTCACTGACAGGAACTACAGCTCAGAAAGCTTATTAGGGAGTCTGCACAACTGAGCTAGTGAGTAAAGCAAAGTAGTAATGCATTGTTTTTTTCCTTTATTTAAAAAAATACTTAGTTGCTAATAAGATATCCTCTAACCCAACTAAAATTAAATTGGAAAACAATTAGAAGTTTGCTCTTAGTTAAGTTACATTATCAAGAGTACCACAGATCTCAGTAGACCTTGGATCAGGCCTGTGGTAAATATTTGTGTTTGATAAGAATGGAAACTGATGTACTCCAGTTGCTCAGTATATAAATATACATAGTGTCTTACTAGCAGATAAACCAGATTAGACTAAGAGGTAAGGAGCTGTTGTCCTCCTAGAGTCTTGGAAAAAACGGGTCTATTTTCTGCCTAAGAACACAAACCTTCAAGGGAAATGGACAGCAACTGGCTGATTGCAGAGCACATGCGTATTAACATTTGCTAATAATCAAGCAGAAAAAAACTTTTCAATTGGGAAAAGGCAGGTAGTTTTAAACCCACACATTTTATTGAACTCTATTATTCCAAATACAAAGACTGGACCAGATATTCACCTGTACTGAAGATAATTTCAGAAACTCTTGCCAGGTCTTTTAGCTCATAGATAATTTTCCTGTTGAGCTCCCTTCACCAACACTGGTGGGTGACTGGTACTGTAAAGGTTTGTAACAAATATATTAATATTGGCCTGAACGTAGCATACATGAATGCATCAGAACAAGCTGGAAGGGTTAAAGTAAAATCATGTGCTAATTGCTACAGAACACTGATCTCGTTCAAATGACTAGATAGCAAGGAAGAAACAGATTGTCCTACAGATAAGATGACAAAGATGAACTGGACTAGAGACATAAAATAATTCCAATTAAAAAAAAAAAAAAAGATAAAACTTGGGGAATTTTCCCTAGCAGGGGAAGAGACCAGGCAAGATACCAAACAACACCTACTCCAGAAGGGTGTATAAGTCACACTCAGTATCGGTTTGCCATCATCAGTCAAGAAACATAATGAAGATTTTAGAGTCAGCGTCCCTTGTCCATATCACTCACAATGGAGCCTCGCCAGCCCATGTGGGCTTGTTAGCACATGGGTACAAACAAATGAAATCAGAGAATGAATGTGAACAGGAAAAGTCCTCTTGTTACCTATCACCCTGCCCTTCCAAAAGGGCATGTTCAATTTTACTACACTAATTTTACAGTGCCAAAAAAAGGCCAACAGAAAAAGGCTTCTCTCAAGGCAGTATACACCAGTGGGAAGGAAGCGTGCATGCTCTGTGACTACCAGTGAGAGACTGGCCCTCTGAAAAAAACCCTGTGGATCCATACAGTAAGATTATCAGCTGTGGAAGTCCAGGTTTCCGCCCCCACTGCTTTGCATCAGCACCTTCCAAGCCTGCATTCAGCAGTTCAACTGAACTGTTTCTTCAGCCTTTGAGAGCCACTAACAATCAGCTGATTCAGAGTTCATGGATGTTGGTGGGAGTCATTAGGCCCTAGAACCCATAATCTTTATAACAGCTGTTGATTCTCATCTGACAAGATAAGGCTCGATGACAACACAAACCTTTGAAGCAGCAACTAAGTTTATGGAGAAAAGGCCAACAGAATTGTATTCCTATTCCAAAACATAAAGGAATGCTTGTATTCAGTTTTAATGCATGCCAGTCTTTTTGGCAAGGAAGTTTCAACTCCGCATTACCTTGCCCTGCTTACCTTACCTAGCTGGCTCCCAATTTCATATAGTGATGAGGTAAGACACTGTAGCCTGAGAGAAGTTCATAATGAGAAATGGGCACATGCAGTAATATTCAGCTGTACCTTACAAACTGCATTAATATCCAAGAACTATATGATTTACAAAGACAGAATCCCATCAAGACGTTAAGAGCATGATAGGACCCAACAGTGGTATTTAAGGATTATAGTCTGTACAGAAGGAATCCTGGACCAGAAACTTCAAACGTGACTTGTTTAACAACGCATATCACAAGCCAATTTTCATTCAAAAATATAGCTATCCGTTTGTTATGCTGTGCTCCCACTCTGTCCCTCTGCCCACAGGGCCCTTCCCATAACCCCAACTTTCCCTATCCCAGTCTCTTTTCAGGCTTCTCATCAACAAACAGCGCCACCATCGCCCACCACAGTCACTAGTTACATAAGAGAGGGAGACAGGTGCCTGAAAAATGTTGAGTGTAGGTGTTCTAAATTACTGTTAAATGTAGAAGCCTCACTTTATCTACAGAACTTTAAATTATCTATAATTGAGCTGGCTTTGATTACTGTTAAACTATATAATGAGATCCCAAGTCTACAACATCTGGTAAAACACACTCCTATTTGTCATTCCACTCAGCTTATGTTTTGGTCCACTTTTAATGGCTCTTCTGCATTATCACATAAACAGGCAAAAATAAACATGGAATTAAGAACACATTTCACACTTCCACAACACTCAGATTCTATAAAAAGAGAACTTTAGGTCCTCAAACACCGTCAAATCTACAAGAAACTAATTTGCAGATCTTGGTCTGAGAGCACAGATTAGTGTCCAGGTGATTCTTTGCTTGTTGTGAACCATTTGCAACTTGTCCATTGTGTTGTGCAGTCACCCAAGCCACAGGTAAAGTAGAGACCTTCTGCACTCGAACTGGGATCAACGGAACTTGCCTTAGGAACTTCAGTGTCACATTTAACAACTATATGATGATGTTGAAAATACCTACACGTAACATAAGTACTTGTGTGAGTAAACCTGAGGGGGTCCAATATTTGTAACAAGCAACCTGGACATGATATTTGGCCAAATGAAAATTGGCTTTTAAACAGAACTGGTACCCAGATTTTTTTAAAAAATTATTTATAAGTAAGTCCCACATAGCACATTTTAAAGTATAAATCCGTTACCCCAGCTACCAAGCAACCAAAACTAGTTTTGCTTTCATGAAACGTGATCATACAGAAACACTGCTCTCCTTCCCTTGAAATAAAGGTCTTTCTCCAAAAATTACTACACACTGGACTTGCGGTTCCAGCCTGAGACTGCTCTCAGAGCAAATGCATTTCTTGAAACCCCCAAAACGCAATGCAAAAGCCTTATGCTTGGATAGCTGAACTATCCAAAGCCTTAGGATTTCTGCAAGGCCAATTAACCACCGCAGAGCAAAGCCTCCCAAGCCGACTGTGCCAGTAACCCTGCTGCTATCAGAAGCAACAGATAGGTGTCCCTCGTATTTGCCCGATAAGTGCATACATATACACACATGCACACACTTCAGCTTCTGTTCGCATGGCTTTGGGAATCCCACCTGGTAACACAGCATGACGTGTGAAACACCACTGAGGCTTTAATTTTCCTGCGGGTAACCCCTCAGAGACACCAACCTGTCCTGCGTGGATGTAGCAAAGAAGTCTTGGGGCAGCAGCCTACGAGCAGCTTCACCAAATGCACATCTCTACCCCTCTCTGTAACCCTCCCTCAGAGAGGGAGGAGTTCGCACCGGGGAAGAAGGGCTCTAAAGGGAGTAAAAGGGCTGGTACCGAGCTAGGCCTAAACCCCGAGCGAGCCACCAACGCAGTGGATAAGGCCCAAGATTGCAAATAAAGATGGGCAGCGACAAAAAAGCAGCTACGCTCGTCTCGTGGTGGAGACGGGCGCCATCCCCGGGAAGGGACCGCCAGCCCGCGCCATCACCTCAGCCCAGCGCACCGCCCACCCACGCTCCGCAAACTACGCGCCTCGCCACGCCGATCGCGTAGTGGAGCACTGGACAGCCCAGCGCAGCCCACCGGCCATACGCAGATTGCGTAGTGGCGGCGGGAAGGGCGGGCAGGGCAGGAAGAGGCGGGCGGGAGGCGGCGGAAGGGAGCGCGGCGGCTCCTATTTGAGGCCGGGCCGGTAGCAGGTTGGGTCTGGGCCGGCAGAGGTGGGGAGAGGGGCTGGGTACGGCTGGGGTACAGCTCTGTGGGCTGAGGGGAACGGGCTGGTGGGACCTTCTTCTCAGGCCGCTCCCTGAGGGAAGGGCTGTAGCGGCGTCTGCCCTGCTGCCGGCGGCTGGTTTCCTCTCCTCAGTGGTCGTCTAAAGTGCTATTTTCTGTGAAAAAAACCCGCCTGTATTCTAGCAGCAGAGATTTCAGACGCAAAGGATTTGCAATAAAGGTGAATATCGGCAGCTGTGGAGTTGCTGGTCTTTGCAGCTTTCCCAGCGGAGGTGTCTCCTTCATGTCCTTCCTGCTAGCAAATTCTCTCTCCTGGTCATGTCCTTCTTTGCAGCTTTGCTCACCTTCTGTGTAATGCCATTGCTTCTCAGTCACTGCTGCTACAAGCAACTGGATTAACCGGATCAAACACACTCAGTTTTGCAACTACTTAAGCTTTTAGCATTGCCATGTCCCCCTTCCCCTTGGTCTCTCATCTCTGTTCTACACTTAGCATGCATTACTGGTGTGGCTGGCTGTATCGCATTTGCACGTTGTTGTGGCAAGATGCAATTTTACCTGGGACTGAATTAATTGTGTTCTGTATTTGTACTTCAAATCTACGGATTAAAAGCGAAGGCCATGGCGCTCCTGGCATGTAAGCACATGTGTGGCTCTGGAGCCCTGTGCAAATCCCCTGGAAAACTCATCTGCCCAAATGCTTCTGCATCTGCACAGTGTTGTGTCTGATGCTTAACCACAGTTTGGCTGTGCCATCCTCTGGTGTGGCTTGGTAAGGGACTTTCTGGCCAGCCCCAGCTGAATAATTATCTACAGCTACTTCTCTGAAGTTGATGAGATGCCTCATTGAATTTTGAGGGTCTCTGAGATTAACGTGTTGGGGGTTTGATCACTTTTGTCATGGTTTAGGATGAATGTGATGCCAGCATCTCTGTATTTCTTCTTCTGGCAGTAGGGGGTACGTGTGTATTGTACAGCTTCAGATCCACAAAAGATTAACTTTCTGCTTTCCAAATAGGATTGTGGGAGCTGCTATATAAAATGCACCACCTCTCAAGAAAACAAAAGGCTTTGTGTGAAAAGTGAGCACTGGAAATGATAAAAAATTTCTGCCACAAACTGTAGATAACTTGTGGGATGTATTTCTAGCTTTCAATTCCCTCATTTTGGATTTAGTGGCAAAACTTCTTGGCCCAAGTTTTCTTTACTAAATCACATTGCCCTTTTTCTATGCTGTGTATCTGAAAATCAAAGCCCATTTTTTCCCTAGGTATATATGAAGAAATAAATACCTATGTTGAGGGATGTACATTGAATGTACTGATCAGAGCATCTTCAGAGCAAAGTCTTTCAAAAACTTTCTCTAGGTATTCTAGGTGCTCAGCATTGTGGATTGTTTGCTGCATAACAGCAATAAAGTTGCATGCAAGAAGCCACTATGATGTTGCTCCATAATTGGTCACATCTTTTATGTTACTGGGAAACAAGGTTAAACAGTTGTACTATTTCTGGGTTCTTTTTAGCTGTTTCACTTTTCATATCAACCTGTGTTAACAAATCAATAAATCTATCACAACAGGGAAAGGGATTTTATTTTCAGTGCTATCTCCCATAATAAGCTAATAAATCTGTGTCCAGAGGTGTGTAGACATGCCAAGTAATTATAAAGTTATTGAAACTTTAAGTGTTAGTTTATTTCTGGGCAAATTGGTCCCTAAGTCTGGATGTTTTGGGAAGATCAGAGTCTAGTGAGTGATGTGAAATGGATTTGGGCTGTCCAAATGAGGGCTTTGGAGCTCCTGAGGTAATAAAACAATTTTGGGATTTTGTAAGAGAGTCCTGGACAGCATGGAGACATGTCTCATGTCACCTGCAATTCAGCAAGCTTAAACGCTGCTGCCTGTTGAGGCTGGTACCTGAGCGGGCCTGCTGGGGCCAGGTTTGATCCCAGGTGCCTGCTGTCCCCGGGGAAACGTCATCTGGCACGTCCCTTCTCTGGTTGGTACAGAAATAACAGTTTATTCCTGCAGACTTTGTGCTCCTGTGTTGCTGGAATGTGGTGTTTCCATGGAAACACACGGAGATGCCTTAGACCAGTGTGCTCAAGCCACGGACAGCATCAGGGGTTATGCGATGTGTGGGGCTGAGCTCTTCCAGGGAGAGAGGTGTGAGTTACGATAACCGTCAGCCCTTGAGTGATGAATTTTCCTTGCATTTATACAGCAGTTCAGTAGTGCAAGCCTTGAGACATACAAATCGCCTTGAATAAATTTCTGAGCAGGAAGGCAAGACAGACACCTTTCCTGAAAGACCATGACAGACAGCATGCAGATAATAAAATCTCTTTAAAAAGACCTACTCCTGTGCTGCTTTTCTTTCTTCTAGGACTCTCAAGCTATCCCATAAATGATGTCTGCATCCTCTATGATTCGGTTGTAGTGTCGTGGGCTCTTAATTCCTATTTAGGCTCTTTCCTTTCTACAGGTTTCAGAAGAAAGGAAATGTTTAAATAGGAAGATATCATGAAATAGGTGATTTGACCCCTTAGAAACCAACAATCTTGATTGAGTCAATAGAAATTTCAGGTGATGTAAGCGAGCTTTGGAGCAGATTGTTACCTATGTTGAATTGTGAAATGAACTGTTGTCACATCAGCCTGATTTCAGTCATCTCGCTGCTTGTATAATCAGGGGAGCTCCTGGGGAGCAGTTGTAAGCTGTTCCGTTGGAAGCATGAATGTCTGCCCTCTAAAAATTAATAGTTTTGCCCAGCTCCAGGTCCGTGTGGCGCAGGGCTTTTATGTTTAGGGAAAAAGCAGTGAGAGGTTGTATAGAGGAGAGGAAGTTACAAGCAAGGCATTGCAATGGCATGGGATACATTAAAAGTCCATCACATCAGAGGCTGCAGATGGACTCAACTTTCTTAACACCATCAGCAAAATAACAGAGGAGCAATTTGGGTTGAGGAGGAGAGAGGCAAGTTATTTCCCAGGCAGCTGTACTGGTCCCTGCACCAGGTGCAGAGCTTTTATTTTACATGTTATTTTTGTAGTAAATGTGAGTGATATGCCTGAGTGGAGCCCAGTCTCTTCACATCTTGAAGGGAACTTCTCCTTTTGCTGTGTGAAGTATTGTCGGCTCATTTTGTGCAAAACTGTTGAGAACTGGTGAACAGAAGGTCTCCCATCGTCTTCTTTGATTGCAGCACCATGTTGTGGGGGTACACAAGCTGGACTTTGATAGACTTGACTTAACACCGACAGCAAGTGTGAGAGTGAAAAAGCAAAGGCAATTTGTCTCCTTGCTTCCTGGTTCCCAACTGTTTGTTTGGTTTTTTTCCTTCTGCTTTTTCCTCTTTGAACTTGCAGGTAAAAATGGCTGCAGAAGAGAAGTGGAAAGATTGGGCTTTGAAAGAGCATAGCAGCGCTGAACAGGCAGGTGAGAAGGAACCATGTGTGCTTCTGGGCCAGCGGCTGGGCGAACCAGGAAGATTTGCTTATGCGGCACTTTGTGGGATATCCCTAGCATGGCTGTTCCCTGAAAAAGAGCAAAGGTACTACATGGGGTAGGAAAGGGTGAGCAAAGGTACTACACGGGGTAGGAAAGGGTGAGCAAAGGAGCTAGCTTTTGGGTAGCAGCTCGGATGGAGCTGGTGTCAGACTCTGTGTGAGGTCTTCTGAGGTTAGGGGAGTGGAAGATCCTTTTGACATTAGGTGTTTTCTTAATTGTATTAACTTTCTGTCTTACACCTTAAGACTTTTATACTTCAGCACAAATTACATCCCTTAATACTGCAGACTTCAGAGCATGTATTGAAGAAAGGTATAGCTCTGTTCAGATTGCTTGCTTGTTTGTTTAGCCAGCTTGTGTAGCAATTTGACTTCTGCTGACTTCTTATGACGCTTTGATTTTGCGTGAACAGCAGCAGATCAACATCTGAAAGCAGGGACCACTCAAACTTTGCAAAATTACCCAGTTACAGAGCCTTAACTGCTCCTGTTGCCTTACAGCTCTTTCAGGACGGAATTCATTGAGGGCTTTGTGAAATGGCTGGACCTGCCTGATGCTGTCTTACCTGCCATGACAGCATTTGCTAGTGGCTTAGGAGGTGAGGGCACAGAAACTTTTGCCCAGATTTTGCTGAAGGATCCTATCTTGAAAGAAAATCCAGTTGTCGTTACCCAGGTAAGTTCATATGCTCCCCTTGCCCTTGTTTGCTTTTGCAAAAGAGATTTGTCATATGTGTGTGTTTGCAACTGAAGTTCTGTTTGTACAGTCAGGGAAGTAAAATCAATATTTCTGATATGCATATATTTCTGAGCAGTTGTGTGGGTGACGGCAGTCTCTCTAACCATAAACAGCTCATGGAAGTGATGAACATGAGGCACGGTTACTGTCTGTTGAATTAATGTTTTGTGTCTTCGACGCTTTTGCTCTACAGAAGAGAGAACCGTCAAACTTTTGACTGTATTTTTGCCATGGTTTTTGATTCATGTGTGCTTTCTACGGATTTTAGTGAAATACTGAACATGATAGACAGGATTTTCATTTGTTTAAAAGCCCCTTCACCATACCTGTAATACAAAACACCTCTACATACATGCTCCAAATAGCACAATTTCCAGAGTCGTTCTTCCAGAGTCAGCTTTGGCCAGAAGGAAATAAGTATTGTGACTTTATTTTCTTTCACTGAGGAAGTATTAGTGAGACTGGGACTACTCCCTAATGTTCGGATGTAAAAGCTGACGTAAAGATAAAAGAGGCAAAGCATTTCCGTTGTGTTCATCTTTGCTGCAGAGTCTCAGCTGGGGTAGATACCTCATCATCCAGCTTCACATTATGCCGTGCAGGGTGAAGAGCACAGTAGACTGCTGCTGCCACCCTGCATAACGTGGCCACTGTCACCTCACACCCTGCACTGTGTGCTGCACACAAGGAAGTAGCGAGATATGCTGTGTGCAGACAGTACTCTGGTATTTAGTAATAGTTATCACACACTCACCTTTAGCAGTGGCCCAACAGAACAGCAGATGTGAGAACACGGCTGCGTAAGTAAAGATAAGATAGCAGTGAACTTTCTTGGTCATCATGAACAGCTCCCATTATCTCAGCCATCTTTCATGTCTCCTAGTCAATCAATAAAAGGCCTCAGAGGATCTGCTCCAAACATCCGAATGTTGCAGTGCCCATAGCCCTGTAACAGTATGAGTATAGTGACAGAGAATCTTAAGCTTAATTAACAAGTTAGGACAGATCTTCTAAAATAAGAGCAGCTATTTCAATGTTGTTTGTTCAAAATCAGTAAATCCACGCTTGGTTCTTTCTGCATTTAGATGGCTTGGTATTTGCCAGGTTGTTTCCCTCATTCTTGCTCCTTCAGGATGGATTCTTTAGGTTTAGACACGTCTTTCTGCATTGCTGCTGAGTTTATTAAGGGAGAAATTTAGTTTGTGCTTCCTCCGAGCTTATGTTGCATAAGGGCACCGTGTGCTTTTACAAAAGTGGCTCTGCATCAGTGGGAGCACATGGTATTTTGCTCTGAGCCAGAGAACCGAGGCACTCACTTATCACCTGGATTCAGGTGGAATACAGAAGCTGTAGATAACAATTCTTTGATTAGTTGAAAGCAAAGATCAGGAATAGCTATCAGCCTAATGCCACAACATCAATACCTTATGCAGTCATGTATATGGGCAAGGTGATTGCTTTTGTCAAAGGAAAGATAGAATTAAAGACTTTTGTAGAGCAAGGCAGCAGAGGTTTGCAACATGTCTTTGGGAAAGCATACTGGCGTGTGGGAAACTTCAGTGTATCAAGGCTGAGATCAGCTTTTTCCTTCTTACCTGAAAATAAACAAGCTATGGGACAAAGCTTTGTGAATTCTTGATATGTTGCTTTATGGTGCTCTTGCTTCTTTGTATTCAGCTGCTCCTGATGCAACATTTACTGTTTATTTAACAAGTAAACGCTTTAATTGCTCGGTGTGTTCAGTGGCAGGGTCCTGTCGGCACTAAACCCTGCATTTTTGAATGCTCTCTGTCTTAGTGGTGCTGAAGGGATGATACATGAGGTCAGGAGATTAGAGGTGAGCTCACCATTGATTCAATGAAAATTTGAGGATTATGGATTTTTGTCTTTGTTTGCCTTCATTGCAGATGACTAACACAGGCAAATGTTGGTTAACTGAATCCTTTAAGGACAGTAGTCATAACACACAGGCTCTGGGTGTGGTATGAGAAGGCAGTGCAACAAAAAGAGGTGAAGAAGTGATGATAGGTGAGAAAATGTTGAAAGTTCTTATTACAATTTTTTTTTTCTCTGAACGTACTTAGAATGCCTATTTTCCTATATTTTTCTACATGCATCCACCACGATGTGGATTGGATGTGCTCTGTTGTTGAGGAAATGGGTTTTGAACTTGCAGCAGTTCATAAAAAGCTAGCAAAGATTCTGAATAAAGATTGCTTCCCTTTCTTTGTAAGGCTTCTCAGTCATATGGGTGGTAATCTTGCTCACAGAGTTCACAGGGAGATTCAAAACACCAGCTTCAAAATAAGGCTGAAATATAACTGCTGTTTAGAGGAGGAAAATAAACTACTTGTGAACTAATCTAATCAATGCTGATTGGATTCCAGATGACTGCACAGCAGTATGTGCAAAGCCTAAACCAATTAGAAATAGTTGAGAATACTAGTTGGCACAGATGCAATAAAAACAGTAGTTCCAGTTTATCACCTGATTACTGTATCCGTCCCTCACCTTCTGAAATGCAGGTATGTAAATGCTGAGGCCAGATTTTTAAAAGAAGTTATTTGATACTAGGTGCGACAGAAGATACTGGGCACATCGTACAGGACCTGAGTCAACACCCACAGCTCCCTTTGCAACACAAAGGGAGAATTTATTGCCTACAAATGAGCTCTGTACAAACCGGTAACCCTGTTCAAGAGGCTGTCTATATTAGTCCATGGAAAATGATGGCAACAAGGTTGCAAGCTTCACCTTATTCTAGACTTCAGGCTCTTTGCTTGGTCAGCGTTCTGCTTGGGATTCCCAGCCCTGGACCTTCTGCTGGGCTTTGATGGCTCTATGCCAACCCTTCCCCACAAAACTGCAGCCAGGGAGGAGGTGATGGTGCTCGTGTATCTAATACCTGGGTAGTTACAGTACTTGGGCTTTGGGAAACCAGGGATACATTCCTCCCTCTGCCTATGGGGATGAATGTCTCCAATTCCCACAACCCACCAACCAGCCTGGGGAAGAGCCTGCAGCGTGTCTGCATGTCTGATCATGGCCAGACCTAAAAAGAAGCCTTTTTTTTCTGCAGCGTGGTGATTAGGGGAACAGAGGAGACCTGATTCAGTGACTAACTTAAATTAAAAAGGTTATTCACACACTGGAGATGCAAACCAGGACCTTCCTTTTCTTGGGTGAGCACTCTGGCCATTGGGATGCAGGATGAAGGAGCAGTGATGACTGCTTTGTGCGGAGCCCGGCCCAACAGATACCTTGTGGAAATCCTTATCCCATTAGGATTTGCAGGACAGGCAAGCAAAAGAAGGCTTCTCTGTGAATGAGAGCAGCCACCCAGATATTCAGCAGCAGAGGGGTGTGTGTGAAAACATTAGGCAGCAGTGGAGCGAAGGTTTGGGGGCTATACCTGGTCAAAAAGCACCCATAGGTGGGAGTTCAGCTGCCCTAATCGCTTGGTTTCCCCAGTCCTATGCAAAAGCTCTCTTCCCCTTTATGAAATAGCAGAATCTTCTCATGTTAAAATGATATTCAGAGTCCAGGCATTTACTTTTGCTTTTACTATCTACAATTTGCCCTTCTTCTAGTAGGAGCTGGTTAAGGATGGCTTGTTCTCCGTTCTACACTTCTCATGCAGTAGGGGAAAGATTAGAGACATTATCGTGATACAAATTTTGCTTAGGAGCTTACGGGACTAATAATCATCAACTCTTTGGCAACCTCCTACATTTTTGGCTGCATTTTTTGTGTTCCCAAAGGGCTGAAGGATTCCCTGTAAAATTCAGCTGTGCTTTATTTATGTGTAGGAGAGGAAAGTAGCTAGACTGAGCTAGTGCTTAGTGTTGTAGTTACATAAAGAACTTAAAATTTGGCCAGTGACAATAAAAGAGAACACAGTAGTAAAAACACTGACCTATTTCTTCATGGATTTGTCCATAGAAACCATCTATTGGATTGATTTGTTTTTCTGATTTTTTTGTGGTGAAGAGCTAACACAGAAGTCAAGTCCCTCAGTCTTGACAGATGGCCATAAATTATGAGTTTCCTATTTTTGAGCACTTAATCCAAAAGAACTTCATGCCAGTTCAGCCTTACTGCCTAGAGCTATGAATTCCCAGAATGCCAAAGAAAATAGGGGCCACTGGTCCATTAGAGTAGCATTCAAACCTGTTACTCGTGTTGAAAACATGAGTATATATGACTATATAGCGAGCAGAAGGCATTAGAATGGTAGGAATGTTAGAGCCCTATTTCTCTAAACTTTGAAGTCCAGTGTAATCATGGTGATTTCAGTTGCAACAGGATGGCTAATAATAAAAACCATGGGATGCTTCAGCACATACCAAGCATTGTTTGCTTCTGTCCAGCCATTTGTAACCTGCCTATGGAGACTTTTGTGCTGGAAGCACCTGGCTTTGCACTGTGCTTCCTTGCTGAATTGTAGGCTTGCTGGCTTCCCATGTTTATGAACTGACATGCTGCAGTAATTAAATCATAGTCCAGTGGGTTTTCATGCCTCCATTTTGATACCTCCAGGCATACATCATCAATTTTAACTTGAATATCCTTTTTTTCTTTTTAGGACCTTCTCTCCTTCTCTCTTAGAGATGGTAAGTTTATCTAGCATTTGTTTTTTGTAAGAATAATGTAGGTGAGTTTACATCTGATACTTTAAAATGCTCAAAAAGCTCAAAGTACCGTCCTATTTTATCTTTGCTTCCTTTATAGCAAAAGCAGCACACTCTTTCCCTGCATGCACTACAGGAAAGGCAACTATTGTATTAGGAATGATTAATAATACCTGTTAAAAATTGAACAACTGTTCACCTCCTTACCTTCGCATGCCATGCATTGGCATGCAAATGTCTGTGATGGTAGAAAAGTTCTGAACTGAAATACCTAGAGTGGGGCGTTTTTCTCCAGTGTTTCCAGGGGAGCAGGCAACCTCTTCCTTTAGGAAGGCAGTAAAGCTGTTATGAAAACCTCAGCCTAACAGATTTTCTGCAGATTGCTTGTTGCCTAAAAAGAAAAAAAAATATTCAGGGAATAAATTCCAGAGTGTCCTATGAAGCCTATTATAAATAAATGTGATTTTACTCCTATATTATGCATAAAAAAATTTTCTGGTTTACAATCCATAACATGGATTAGTCTGATAAAATTAATGAAATAAAGTTTGCCTACTGAACAAAATGTTCATTTCTAAAAGAAACTTGTTTTATATCACTACTTGCATTTTTTTAAATCTCTGTGTTTTAACATGTTCTCACAGGAGAGAACTCACTGGTTGCCGATTAGCCTGTTTCAGTGCAGAACAAAGTACCATTTTTGTTCTTGCTTTATTTTTAATGGAAAATTGACAAGTCAGTTATTGCAAAACTGCTTATTTTGCTAAGCTGGAATTTAAAAGAAATACATTTTCAAGCCTTGCTGACTTACTGCCAGGCTGGCTAAGTAAAAACCTAAGTTATGTATTAGCAGACAGGAAGCAAGAAGGCTACTCATTAAAACACCTGCTTGGGCTTGCAAGACGTGGCATGTATTGGGGATGAAGTGAAGATAAATACTATCCTTATTTCTCAACCAAGCACAACTCTTAAAAGTGCTGTCATTAAAGCCTGCTGAAGTAGTTTGGTATTTGGTAATGATGGTAATAGATAAATAAACTTAATAGTTTTCTAAATGTCATATTTGATCTACATACAGTGGGTATCAGAAACATAGTTTGTAGTTGGGTCTTGCTGGTATCTTCACCCACTCCTAGAAAAGCAATTGCATTTTTCCTCCCAGAGTGCACCAAGAACCCTTTACAAAAGCCCACCATCAGGAAGCAGCAGGTGCTACTGAGAGAAACGCATTAAAAAGCAAGAGTTGGCACAAATAATTTAAAAACTATTACATTTAAAATGTCTTTTCTTTAAGAACAGCTGCTTATAAGCCCAGGATCAATCATTTCTCCTATCATGCATTGTCTGAGTACACTCTTCACTCCTGCATCTCCAACAGTGAAGTATAAATGCAAACAGTTGTCAGTGATGCTGCTAGGTGAGCTGATGTGTAGCTTTAAAACTCCAGAGTGCCTCAAGATGAATTGAATATAAAGCTTTTGCATGGAGGTGCATTTTTACAAAATACCGTATCTTGCATTGGTGCATAGTTGAGGTGTACTGTGTCATGTTATGCATATATATATATTTGATATTTCCAGTTAGGACTGGTCTTGCTGCAGCTTTTCTCTGTTGAGAAGAAAGATGCAGCCTATCCAGAGCCAAAAGGCCTCTATCACAGAGGATGAAGACCAAAGGATTTGAGATCCTTTTTCTGCCATAGAGGCAATTACCTGGTGTAGTGACTATTCGCAGGATGAGGTTTATAGGGAAGGAGGATTTTACATTTATCACTCTCTTCTCTACATAGTAGGGGTTGTCTTCAAATACATGGAAGACAAAGAGGGCCTGAGAGAAGGAGCTATGCTTGTATGTAACATGGTCCTCTAGGACAGACGAGCGCACCAGTCACTGTTTAATCTGGAGCGATGAAGACTGATTGATTTATTGGTCTTCCATCTGTTTAAGGGTACTATGATGCTCGAGCAAGGGTGTTGATCTGCCATATCACCTGGCTGCTGAGAATCCCGTTGGAGGAGCTGGAAGTCCTGGAGGAATCTCTACTTGAGAGCCTGAAGGAACAAAAAGAGGAAGAGTCAGAGTAAGAATATTTGGGTTGACTATGGGATGAAAAAGCACTGGTGGTGCTTGAAAGCTTAGCAGTAATTACTTGTGCCTAAGTCCAGTCTCTGATCATTCCCCCCAGGGCTCTTAGCATAATCATTTATGGCTTGATTAGGGTTGCAGAGCCTTCACAGCACTTCAGCTGCACTGAGAAGTAGGAAAGCTCAGCATTCTTAAAATCAGAGCCAAGACCCAACCTTGCAAGCTGGTAAAGGCTACTCCACACTGAACTGCCTCATTTCCTTGTTCCAGTTGCCTCTCCCAGACCACAGATTGTGCTTCAATACATCCCAATGATCTTGTGTCTCTTATCTCTTGGCCCAATATTCTTCAGAGAGAACTGCCTCTTGCAGAATTAGGTTTCTATAAATTTCAGCATTAGATCCTCAGCTGCTCATTTTCTATGGTTCTGTCCTTCTCTGTGCCTGTTTAAGAGACAGCTGTCTAACTCCTATCGAAGGTAGATTTCTGAGGGCAACAGTCTGCATCTTTAGATACTTATAGACCTGAATCCTAATTCTGTGTTATTAATATAAGATTAATTCTCTTAATCACCACTTCTTAGATGTGAAAGCCAAAAATTTGGTATCTATGAGAAATGTAGTATTTTTGTATTCCTCTTATCAGCAGGAATTGTGGGAAGGTTTATCAATATGTAAGGCAGTAAATGTGTAAATAGTGGACTTCCAAGGGACTGTTTAATATTTTTATCTGTCAACTCAGCAAACAGGTTATGAGAGTAACCTGAGTGCTAATAAAGTCTTTAATCAACATCCCTTTAATCAACAGTTCAGACGTTACCGTGGGGTCCAGCATGTGATGGGTATCTTTCAGTTATAGCTTTATTTAAATTAAGCTTAACTTTATAGGGTGCTGTAAAAAGGGAAAGTCAAAATAATCTCAAAGATCATGGACTGCTAAACAGGACACCATTTGGCATGCAGGAGCAAGGGTTGGTATTAATGGGGACTGTTTTGCTGTGTCTTGTGGAAACAACCTCAATCCTGGGCCTTTTAAGTGCAGGAAAAGACTGATGCCAAGGGTGGGGTGTCACTTGCAAAGATGATGCTCTAATACCTAATTTTGTATCAACTGGACTCTGGCTCCTGTAGCACAGCCCAGAAAGATAGTGGTGTGTCTGATAACGGCAAGAGCAACTGGAGAATTACACTGCATACTTAAAAGCGTGGCTTTCAAACGTTGCAGCTAGCCCTGTGGGTTTTGTGCATAGCTGTTGTGGCAAAAGCCATGGATTTCAATTTTGTTCTTTGCCCAAGTTGCAGCCATGGAAATAAATACCTATAAGATAAAAAGGAGAAAAGTCTTTGCAGTGAGAGCAATGTAAGACTGCACTGGGAACACATTTGTTAGTGCAGGGCTAAAACAAGAACAAGGCTGAGATTTGTGGGGAATCAGTGACCCTGTTTGTTTTAAAGTTAAAAGTCAAAAGGGGAAGGAAGCAGAATATAAACCTGTCACCACTTTGATCTCACAGACTTTTGGGGGCAGGGAATACATTAAGATCTGCTTAGGATGCTTCCAGCTTTGACCATCCAATGCAAGAGGTTTTGGAACAGGGTTTTGGCAGCTTCTGCACAGGCATTTTTTACTGATATTTGTTAACAGAAGGTTTTGCTCCTGCCTTTGCTGCTGTAGATGTGTTGAACCCTGGCCCAGAACCTGCACGGTTATATGTTCAGTCATCTATAGAACAATGCTCCAAACATTTAAGTCCATATTACTAGCACCAAACATGTTCTGACTTGCAGGTGTGAACCTCTCTTTTGTACAAGGTTCCGTATGAAACTGGAAAACATGACATCAGTTGCTT
The DNA here is from genome assembly GCA_026212715.1 of Elanus axillaris. NCBI lineage: Eukaryota > Metazoa > Chordata > Aves > Accipitriformes > Accipitridae > Elanus > Elanus axillaris. Next base: position 7,321,707 of record JANZLQ010000001.1, read on the forward strand.
GCTAATGTGTACTCTTGCCACTTTCCATCATTGGAAAATGACCTGAAATTCCACCTATAAAACCTCTCTGAACATAATTTGTGGTTCAGGCAAGAAGCTGCACATCCAAGATCACCGAGGGTAGAGAAGTACCAGAAGCAGCAGTTAATTACCATAGTGGATAAAAAGCAGTCTGGTAATCAAGTGATAATTGTAATGCAGAAGCTATTAGGAAAGCAACTGTCAAAAGCAGTTGCTAGCAGCTACGGAAGGAAAGCAAGGACAGGTAAAACTTCTCATGACAGTAGCTTTACTTACTGCATCTTCAGGCGGGATTTAGCTGCAAACTACCCACATAACTCAAATTGCTCATTATTGCAACTAAAGCCAGGTTAGCTTTATTTCAGCTCTCTCAATGTCATTATTTTCAGCCTGAGACAATAGCACATTGACTATAAAAGCTGATGTACCACTATGTAGAACAGCAATTGCTGGATATTGCCAACTGAGGTTTTAACAGTCAGGTTGCAGCACTTGTTTAAAGAACTCCAGGAGCATTTTTTCCAGAGCCAGGCATTCAGATTGGTGACTGCATGTACAAACAAGGGCATATCCAAATACTGCTTTGACCATGGCGTTGTTGAAAGTGAACTTGGTTATACAGAAATAGCTGAAGAGGTAGCCATTGCAGGCTGCACTCTTGTTCTCTGCAGGCAGTTACATTTGCAGCGGCAGAAGGTAACACACGATGTTTTCTCCAAGGATCTCTGGGGAAACAAAGTCTCCGTGCCATGCAAGTCAGTGGGAGTTCTGCCATTGACTTCAGCGACGCAGGGATTTAGCCCACTGTGCTTCATTCTCCTCCTGCTGTGTTTTACAAAGCTGCATATTGTTTGGGACTCATCGAAAATTGTCTTTATCAAAATTACAGTGCGCTTAGGGGGGTCCAGGAAGGATTAGGCAATTATATGGATAATGAAAATCCACAATTAGGCTAGGATTAAGAGGGAAAATATCCAAGTTTGGAAGCAAGCTAAATTCTCATGTTTCAAGGCCCAGATTAACTGCTGCATAAGCAAGCTAGAAGGAACCTTCCTCTGTAAACAACTTATTCCAGTATCCTCTGGTTTTTGCACTTTACTCTGAAGTGGGAAGTATTTCTTGTAAGAGAGAAACCAAGGACAGTGGAGAGAAGCCAAAAGTAGTGCCTAATAAGTGATATTTGTTCCTTTTGGGTTTACTTACCTGTTTGTGATAAGCTTGTTAAAATGTAGCTTAAATGCACGCAGACAAATGAACTAACGACTGTGTTTAATACCTATTATATTATTATATTGTGATGTGCAATTAGAAAGTGGCTCAATATAAACAGTTGTTGGAAAATATTTTAATTCCATCTCTTTGTTTGTTAGCACAAATTACCCCTATTCCCTTTTGTTTCAAACACTCTGCCCTGTTTCCACTTAGCTTTCTTGTGGTTTTTTTAAGACACATAGGCAGTATATAGTTATTGAAATGCTTTTGACTTTTTGTTTCTTTTTTTTACAAGCTTCACCCCTATTAGGAAGGGTTTTCCAAGTAAGTAACATCTGTTGGCTTTTGTCAGCAATTAAATCGTTTCAATTTAAATCTGTGGGTTTATGTCCATGCTTATAAATCTGAGTCTGTTGTCACAGTCCACACCGGCATGTTACATTTTACTGTTCCCGGTAGGGAAATTACACTGAGGAGAATAAAAGCAGATTGTGATGCAGCACTCTGTCGGGCTTTTGTGTCAGTTTTTGTCCTTCTAATTCCCCCCCAGAACTGCAGAAGTATCAAGAAAAAAGAAGGAAAGAAGAAAAAAGCTGAAGAGATACCTGCTGATTGGTTTGGCAACGGTTGGGGGCGGAACAGTGATCGGTAAGGCTGCCCTAGGCTTTTTGGAGACTTGTTCCTGAATTGCCTGCACAGCACTAGGGGTGGGGTCGGAAGTGGGGGGGCTGAATTACATTTTCAATAACAGAAGCCATCATATCATACCTTTTAGCCCAAGCTCTATTTTTAAAAGTTTCACTGCTTTTCTTTGCCAGGCTGAAGGTAGTGTGTCACTTCAGATACCAAAAAGCCACCCCAAACAAAAAAAAACCAACACAAAAAACCCCAACAAAAGAAATCCCAAATCCAAGAAAAGTACTTTCAGCCACATGAAAATGAAACTGAAAGAATTAGCTGGAAAAGTTATTCCAGTGTAGCTTCACTGGCTGGGGGAAGTATTAAACCGAGGCCATCACCGTTAAAAAATGTTTTCACCTCTTTTGTTCTTGTGTCATAAGAAGATCAGATCTTCAACTCTCAATTCAAAATAGCACAAGACTAGATCAATGTTTCCTAAGCAAATAGGGCATAGCTCACCCCAATCTACCACACATTCTTCTTTTGACTTTTAAGTTATTCTTCATTTTTACTGAGGTCAGTCAAAGAACCTGTGCAGAGATTCAGGGCCTTGGGAGGTTCTCAGAAAGCTCCTCTATTGGTGATGCAAAAAAGACGATCATTTGCGCTCTTTCAGTAGCATTAGCAGTACTCACACAGCACAGGGAAATGGCCACCTGTTTTTGTAAGTGATAATAGTTTGGTGATACTACTTGTTGCATCTTCAGGCTTGACGGGGGGTCTTGCTGCCCCTCTGGTTGCTGCAGGAGCTGCTACTATCATTGGAAGTGCTGGAGCAGCTGCTTTAGGTTCAACTGCTGGAATTGCTGTCATGGCATCCCTTTTTGGAGCAGCTGGAGCTGGCCTTACTGGTAAGAGAGTGACTGCACATTTCTCAGCTACTGAGAGGCAGGATCATGTCTGCAAATGCAGAGCTAATGACTTCACTCAGCTCTGCAGAGCAAGGGAAGCAACTTGAGGTATAATCTTACAACGAGAGAAATTTTTATTTCAATGCTGATTAAGGTACTGTGTAGCCCCTGATGACCAAGTAGAAAAAATAATATTTGGTATGTGGCAAATGAAGGAAATGAGAGCTTGCTGCTTTGGATTAGAAAGATGCTGCCATGGAAAGCAGCAGCTGTTACAGCTGATGTTTGGTCTGCAGCAAAAAAAGCTTTCTACTGGGATTCCCTCAGATCACACAAGCTCGGAAGGATCATGTTGGCCCCATACCAAGCTCTAAGTAATGCATGGACTTGCTGAGGGTTTTGGAAAGGAAAAAAACCCTATCCAAATTACCCAAGTAATCTCTTATGAACTTCTACTGTTAGCAGAGTCTGCCCTTGCTGTGCTATTTCTGAGACTCCTGTTTCTGCCTTGCTGTGTGTAGGATACAAGATGAAGAAGCGTGTGGGAGCCATAGAAGAGTTTGAATTCCTCCCACTTACTGAAGGAAAGCAGCTTCATATCACCATAGCAATTACTGGATGGCTGTGTACTGGCAAATATGGTAAGAACAAGATGGGGAAACAGAGGAGCCTGGAGAGCCACATCTGTGTTCCACTCCAGACACTGTTTGTGCTCTCATAGCACTGTATCTTCCCCATATTTGCATGGCCTGTTGACTAAAAGAGATCAACTCTCAACATAAGACTTTGTAATCCAATCTGCAATCCCAATCAAAACAGAGGAAAGAGAGAGAGGGGACAGTAAATTGGCAGTGATAGTCGGATTGCTAGTAGTCATAGCAGGATCGTTTTCTGTTAATAAATGCTGTCTGGTTTTGCTAGGAAAGGTCTTTTTGGGGTTGGATGATTTCCAGCACTAGTACAAAGTGTCTCACCTATCTCTGAGACCTTATGCTTATCCTCCAGCAATTAACAGAAAATAGTGTCTTTTTTTCTTTCTTGCTATCTGCCAGATAATGAGGTTTATTGGCAAGAAAGTTCTGTCAAGTAAATCCTGTTAAGCACAGCACTGAGGAGGTGAACTTAGAGGCAACAACCTTGAAAAGTCTGTAGTGTTTTAGTTTCCAGTATAGCTTGTCATACAACATATGTCAACTGTCTTCTGATGTGTTCAGCAACCTGACTGAACAGCTGCCAATTTATTCAGAAGCATCATGATTAACACTGGGTATCATTAATGCAGAAGGATGTCTCTGTCCTGTTTCTTGTTAGGTTGCAGCTTGCTGTCAGAGCAAGGTTATTTTCACTTTGCAGTACTGCACTTTGGCTTTTCTCATTGTCTGCTTGCCAGGGGTCCAAATCCTTGGGGTTGGGGGGCTCCCAGGCACTGTAACAAAGACAAGTGCGTCCCTGCAGGAACCTTTTTGTGTCTGTTTGCCCTTAAAAGGGAGTTACAAATGACACACATTCTTCTTCCATAACTAGCAATCTGCTATAATGTTTAAAAAAGCAAAACTAGAATTGTCATCCATTTTCCTCCTTACAGCTGTGTCTGTCTATTCACACACTTGCATGACTCCTTAAAACAGAGGGAGTAAGGACAGGATTTTTGCAGATTTTTTGACAGGATTTTTCACTACCTTGTGATTTTTGAGCTCCCGGTAGCTATACATTCACAAATCTGACAGTACGTTGTGATGCGATCTGGCATGAGGCTCTCTCATGCCACTTTGGTCAGCTGCTGCCTCAGTCTGCCCTGTGTCATTTGGGGAAGGAACAGTGTGGGAGGAGTTTCAGTTAATTAAAATGAAAATTCTGCTCTGCCCTTCATAGTTCATCTGCCATTAATAGCATTGCCAGGCCCCTCGTGGCCACTTAGTACAAGCTACACTACAAACAGGAGAGAGTATGGCTTAAAAATTGTTCTTTCAGCCAAAAATTAGACTTGCACAGTGGAAATTATCCATTATCTCTCAAACATCCAGGTACTGCTTTTGAGTAGCACCTGGAGGGAAAAAAATTAAACTGAAACGGCTAACTAGGCTAGAAGGCAAAGTAAAAATCATTGCAGTCTGGATCTGCAAATACAGATTCCTTGTTTTCAGACAGGGCCATTACTGCAGTCCTTGCCCACCTAACTGAAGTGCTGGGAAGATGCTCTGTGATAGATTTTGACAAGATCTTACATATTTTCTATGCTTCTGGTCCCATTGAACTCAGTCTGTGTGGCCACTCAGCACTTATTCTTTCTCAGGACAGGCCCTCCTTTGGTCTGTATGAGAAGATGGAGCTGCAGAACTTGGCCTCATGTCTGATGACACAGAGGAATGTCCTTAATACCTGACATAATTAGTGTTAATGTCCATCTGTCTTGGCAGTCTCTGAGGCAACTGAATGGGTCATGAAGTCTGAGCCTGTCCATGCTGAAGACTCTTTGCCAAGGCAGCTAAAGCTGCACAATTCTTTACAAAGCCCAAATTTATTGTAAAACAGTGGAAATATGGAGTCTAAATCTAACAGTATTATTAAATGTGATTCCTTGTTATCACAGTATATCAGTACATTCCAGTGTCCTGCAGGTTCTTTTCTGATTCTCTGTTGGGCTCATCTTGCCAGGAGTCAGCCATTGTTGCATTTTCTTTGAACATGAATTCCATCTTTGCAACCTTTCTCAGGCAGCTTCACAGCACCATGGAGCAGCATGTTGCAATCGAGTGAGCAGTATTGTCTGGCCTGGGAATCCAAGTACTTGATGGAGCTTGGCAATGCCTTAGATTCCCTGCTGAATGGTTTTGTGAACATGATGGCTCAAGAAGCCCTAAAATTCACTGTCTTGTCAGGTAAGAACCTAAATGTTATCAGATCTGCTGGAGTGGCTCTTGTGCAGTTTCACTGTTGGTGTCTGTTTAAGGGAGCTTTCCTAAACAAGGAAGATCTCTGAGAGGACATCTTCCTTGGCAGTATTGGCACCACCCTGCAGAAGTGGCCTGAGGACCTTCTCTGCCACACCTGTAATTTACGTTTGCTTTCCTGGATTGCTTTGCCTCTGTGTCATTGACTTGTTCTTTTAAAATTACATCTGGGAACACCTTCCTTCACGCGTGACTGTTTATTTCTCTATGTTATTACACTGTGTTTTACTGCTTTACATAAACCTCTCAAACATGCAGGTTACATTCATGCATAGCGTCTGTTTGCCTCTGTATCAGAACATCAGATTCTTTCTTATCTTTAGTCTAGCAAAATATTTCTCAGATCAGCTCTTGAGAAAGAAGAACTGGAAATGACAAAAGGTCCTAGGTTTAGCTTTTAACTTCAGTGAACCATCTTGCTTTTGATGTTTCCTAAGAGCAGCCCAGATTTGTGACTATGTCATGCTGTTTGCTTTGTGTGTTGCAGGTATTGTGACAGCCTTGACTTGGCCGGCTTCACTCTTGACTGTTGCCAGTGTCATTGACAACCCCTGGGGAGTGTGTCTCCATCGGTCTGCTGAAGTAGGCAAACACCTAGCACATATCCTGCTCAGTCGACAGCAGGTAATTGGCTAGAAATTATCCAGGAATAATAGCTGCAAGGGATTTAGCCCATGGAGGTTAAGTTTTATAGTCATGCTAGTTAAGTGTCAAGTGGTATCTTTCCAGGGAGACAAAAATTAATAATAAACTGAAAAATGAAAAAATGCTGCATGAAGGTGACCAGCATGTATCTGGTTCATTGGGGAAAAATAGGAAGTCTCAACTGAGTCAGAGAAATCCTGCCAAGATTCATTCCATTTAACCTAAAGCTTTTCTAAATGAAGAAGAAGCGATCCAGGTCATAAATGACAAGTGGCTTGACCATGTCACCAGCCAGGCCAACTCACCTAGTGGAAATTTGAGAACGGAAAGTAAAGACAGGTGAAAAGGAAAAGAGAATACAGAGTGTTAAAAATATTCACTGACAATCAAGAGGCACTAGCAAAACAATGGAAGAGAAGACTGTGCAGCAGGAGATGCGCTGTGAGCCATGTTTTGCCTACAGAGAAGTGGAATGGGCTGGTACCTGAAAGAAGTGACAGAAATTATTAAGCCTTCCTGAGAAGGCTTGCAAAAGATGTTCCTGCTCCCCAAAAGCCTGCCATTATTTGCTGGGCTATCACTGGCATGAAGGGAGGGTCTTTTCTGCTGGCCATGTGTTCGTCTCACAGGCATGCTAGTCCGGTATCTATTATAGAGGAGCCCTATGGGAGGCATGGCCCCAGAGCTGCGTGTCATAACAATGTGAAACAGCTGAGTAGAAACAAACTAGATTTCTCATAAAAATACAATCCCAGGAAAGGCAATAAACTTTATTTCATACAAGTCCTTTTTTTTTTTGCTTGAGGGCATTTGTTACTGCCTTTTAAGCATTTGCTATTGTGAAAACACACATTCCACTGTGCTGGAGCATCTAAAACTAGTTAGCATGATGTCTAGGGAGTTCATTGCACACCTGCTCACTGGTTAATACAAAGACCATTTTTCATTGTCATTGAGATTAGGCTCCCTTTGATCTTACAGAAAATCTTATTAGGCTATTCAAAATAAAAGCTTAACCGACATTATTTTTTTTGTAACAGCTACACAGTGCTGCTGTCATTCAGTCTGAAATCTAGAGCAGTCAGTATTTTTGTATTACAGCTTCTTCTGTTTGTTGAAACATTTTGAGGAAAATTTTGCTCCTTGAATTAGGCTTTCATTTGGAAATTTCAAAACAATGACAGCATCTGTTTTGTTTCTGTTTGAAACATCTGCTTTGTTGTAACTTCTGATCATTAGATTCTTTCAACTGATTTTCTGAATATCAAAACTCACAAAATACTCAGATATGCACAATTCTCAGTATTGAACTGTGCATAACTTTGAGGATACATAATCCCTTTGAAATCAACCAAATTGCTCAAATGTTTAAAAGATCATGCACAAGCAGAAGTGCTTTGTGTATCAGGGTCTTGGGGATCCTGCAGCCAGTCTCTCTTTCTAGGTCTAGAACAGTATTTGATGGCATTTTCTCCTTTCTGTCTTTCTTAGGGCAAGCGACCTGTCACACTGATTGGCTTCAGTCTGGGTGCAAGAGTCATTTACTTCTGCCTGCAGGAAATGGCTCAAGAAAAAGGTAAAATTCACTTTCTAACCTTTTTCTCCTTTATTTTCCTAACTGCTGGTAGAGTTTTTCTTCCAAGAGGAAGAGTTCTTCTGGAGCAGAGTTGGGTCTTCTAGGACAGGACAGATACTTTAAAAAATAGTTTTTAAATGCATTTGGAGACAAATTCTACTGTCATTTCCACCTGTTCAGTAGACTAAATCCACTGTCTTCACTCAAGGTGCTCCAGTGTGTCAGTTTGGTCTCCAGTCTGTAAACAACAATGTGACATTCTATGACATTTGGCTGCTAGATCAGTCTGTGAGCTGCCCACATGCCACTGTGATCTTGGCAGAGGATGCTTTGCCTTTATTGGAAGCTCTCTGTAGCTATTGTATCTGATTCCCTGAGTCGTCCCTTCCATTTAAGTCACTGAAATGCCACTGTCATCTGCTGTTTTCATGGTAATTTTTCCCCAAAGTCAAGTATAAAACCATCTGTTAATTTATTACCCATTGTGGTTCTGTTTATTAATAGATTCTATTTTTAATTTAGAAAAAGAATAAAAATAATTACGATCAGTTGATGTAAATTGCATCTTGGAGTTGAGTCAGTAGTGAGTGTATGCATGCAGCCTGCCTTCCCCCCCTACATAGCTAATTTAATTCATTAACCACCGAGCCTCACAAGGAGTTGCTAATAAATAAGGAGCTTTATAAAGCAAAATGTTCAATAAAGTCCAGGAAGGTGGGAATAGACACAAGTGAGGATGGAGAAGGTCAGCATTTTTTCTGTTGACAGCTGTGTACCAGAACTTCACTTCTGGTTTAAGATGGAAGTCCTCAAATACAGGAATTCTGTTCTCAAAATAAATCTAATCAAATCCAGAATGATCTTAATGGAGTTATACTGAAGCCAGAACCCAGATCCTAATCTGGCCCTAGATCTACTCTTTTTGTGTCCTAAGAATGCCAGGGGCTGAGATATTTTCAGGCTTTGATTTAATGCTCTGCAGTCTCTTGCTGGAATAACATGGGACCGTAGCTAAGTAATACACGAAAGGAAGTCATTAGGGGTCTTTAAGGTTGGCTGCCATTCTAAAGAAATCTAAGCATCGTAATTATGTATCATAGCAGCTCCCCACTGTACACTAATTTTTCAGTTCCTTAATTGAATTATGAAAGCTGAGCTGTTTGCGAGATGGAAAGCAGCATGTTTAGCACAGATTGCCAAGGCGTTCTTCACATGCACATTCCAGCACAAGCCACAGAAGGAATGGAGCTGGGACCTGAGACATCTGAGACTGATTTGGGTTTGGACTTGGATATCTCACACAAAAGAACTACAAGGCCTAGTCATGCAGGCCTTTTGTATCCAGATGGCAGTGGCATTTCTGAGGACAAATAACTAATCATGGATTATCCAGTGAAACACCATGGCAGAAACTCAATTTCTGTTAAAAGAAAATACTCTTCTGCAAGGCAATTAAACAACCTTTGGGATATATCATGACAAATGACTTTGGAAGCCAGAGCTTAGTAGGTTTCCAGAAAATGACATTACAGCAGAAGATGTAGTAATGACCCATCAGAGACAAGTTACTGCATGAGAAGATCACTGGTCTGATTTCTTCATCGTGATTCCCATGCATTTTAGTTAAATAAGAAGTGTAAACTCATGAAAACTGATAATGGCTATTACCACCAGAATCCAAACCTTGACGCCAAACTGCGCGTGATAGGAGTGAGTTATCACATATTACTTAGCTGTCTAATACTGATCACAGGGTCCTACAGAATTGCTCCTGTGACCAGTATCACCACTGCATTATCATCTCTGCTGTGGTTAGGTATCAGGAGTAGTTCTGTCAAACTCTACCGTGAAACACTGTCCCTGGCACTGCATCTGTATGATGCCCAGAGAGAGCTAAATTCCACCTCTGTTCTCTTTTCAGTGAGGACTAACGTGATAAGATGCTTTCCTCTTTGCCCAGTGAGTTGTACCCTAAAGGCACAGCAAAGCCCAGCTCCCGAGGACTGGTTATGGCCTCTGGGTCAGCTTGTATCTTCTGCACCTTTTCTGGACAAATCATCTTACTAGTTTTTAATTTTTGCCCATTGGTAATTGTGGTTTTGTTTTTGTTTTTTCCATTTTCCTGCTTGTGCAGACTTCATTGTTCTTCATCATATAAAAGATGTGCAAACTGTGAAATACATTTAATTTATCTAGGGTGTCAGCAACTATGTAGGCCAGTGATCTGTCCTCAGGTTTCTGTCTCCCTCTGTCATTGTTCAATTAAAATGAGTATTTTTCAGCCAGGGCTAAACATTTTTGTTCTGAGCAAGAAATAAGCTGTACAAAGGACTGGAGAAACAAAAGCTTCCAATACCTTGCCCAAATGTTTGGGATCCTGATGGATTAGCTGTTTGTTTATTCAGTTGGCTCACACTGTGGCCATGGAATTTAGTACCTTGGTTGGAATGAGCTCCCTGTTTGCAAGGCTCTGGGTTTCTTTTTCATTGCCCGTGATTATGGGAACAGGACTTTATTGCACACAGATTACACTAACAAAATTGAATTGCTTTTTGCTGTTCTCTTGATTGGTGCAAAATTTGCTTTGCAATAAGAAATAATACCACAAGAGCTTTTTTGGATTGTTGTCAGGTGCTGGGATTTACACTGCAGAGAAAGATGCAGGCACTGCAGGCAGCTCCAAGTCGTTTACTGCTATCAGGGAAAGGAAACCAATTGATTTACATTTAAAAAGTCTAGCCAGGCAGCACCTCTCCGTCATAACTTGATGTGGTATGCCGTCATTCTCACTTTCACTTCCCTGTAAACTTCAGCATATTATTTTATGAACCGCAAACACCAGCCTGAGAATGGTTTAGCTCACATCTTGTGAACGCTGGTCTCCCACACGTGGAGAGTACAGCTTTGGCATGCTATGTCCATGAGTCTCCCAAGACATGCGCTGCTGTGAATTTCATTTCAGGGCTATGGCATCAGGTGCTTGATCTCTCTTTACAAAGGAGATTTATGAATAGATATTAATATATTGTTTAGGAGTTTAGGAAAGTAGCAGAGCTGCCGGGTATTTCTCATTCAGTCGTTATTTCTACTGAAATTCCCCAGCTGCAGCTGTCTGATAAGAGAGGAAGATTTGTTACGCTTAGAAGTCAACATTCCCTTTCAGCAAATCATACCCTGGGAATTCAGGTTAAAGCACTCTTCAAAAAAATGAAACCAGTTGATGTTTTACCACTTCATGTTGGTAAATGCCTTCATTGTTGCTAGTTCCCAATCAATGTTAAGAATTTGGGGTTTTCTGTTGTGTATACAGGTCATATTATTCATGAACTCAGCTCTAAGGACTGGCTGTGGGAAGAGTTTATTGTGTTTACTATATGAGAATATTTGCTCACTATATGGAAAGTCAATCCCTTTCACCTGTGTCAAAGTGTAATAGTTCAGATCTGTGCAAACCCAGATCACTAGGTCTGTGGAAAGAACTTTCCACAGGTTTGCTACTTGAACTGCATCTTTCTGGACAGAGGCCAGGCCACTTCTTGCCATCAGCCTAGTTCCTTTCACTCTCTCAGGATCTCTAATTTTCATGTTTACTGACTCCAGCTGGAACTGTGGACACTTAACATTTACACAAAATGATGTTTAAGGTCCTCCTTTTCATCATTTTTGTCTTTAAAATTTAAACCACAGAAATGATTATTTTTCTGTAGTGAACATCTGAACGTACCCCTCCTTCATGTATATGCAAAGATATATTTTCTGATGCGTCTTCTAAATCTAAGCTGTTCTGCTTTCACCTGAATAGATTCTCAAGGGATCATTGAAGATGTGGTCTTACTGGGAGCTCCAGTGGAAGGAGAAGCCAAGTACTGGAAAGCTATCACAAAAGTGGTGTCGGGCAGGATCATAAATGGTTATTGCAGGTCTGTACGTGCTCAGTTCCCTGCTTCATTATCCTAGCATCATTTTGAAATGATTTTGTACATTTATTCCTTTTAAACATTTTGTAAGTGAATAATTGTTCAACTGGTGAGTACATTGATTCAGTAGCACCAGAGACAGCAGTGCCAGAGCTTCTTCCTTCCGGAGGTCTCTCCCTCAGATTAAGATGGCAGTTGGAGATGGCAGTCTTCAGGAGACACTTGACGGCTGTTCTGTCTCTGGCTCCTGGCTGTTTGCGATGCATAGTTACACTGGAAGCCTGAGGTGCTCAATATATAGGTCCTGTTCATCCGGTGGCAGTGTTACATCACCCTGGCAGCTTAAAGCTGGGTCACTGTGTTTGTGTGCGTAATTTGACATATTCTAAGGCCCCTTTAAGTCTCAGCTTTATGTAAAGGACTAGAAATACGGCCGTTAAGTTCATTGACAATTAAAGAATGTGAATTAAAATCTATAAAAGCTTTGAGATACAATTCACTAGGGACTGCTTATGGGGAACAAGATGTGAACATTGCAATGGAAGGGAAGGAGCTCCAGCAAATTGAAGATTTTTTATGTCTGGAGTCAGTTTCTGGTCAAGATAGTCCACATGAACAAGACATCTTACTTACAAATGAGGTATAGCAGGAATAGCTGTAGGAAATTTACTAAGGATGTGTCCTGGTTTCAGCTGGGATAGAGTTAAGTGTCTTCCTAGTAGCTGGTACGGTGCTATGTTTTGAGTTCAGTATGA
>JANZLQ010000001.1:7334415-7373536 GCA_026212715.1 Elanus axillaris
TTACTGTTGTCATTTTATTAGTGTTATTATTATCATTATTACTTTCTTCTTTTCTGTTCTATTAAACCGTTCTTATCGCAACCCACGAGTTTTACTTCTTTTCCTGATTTTCTCCCCCATCCCACTGGGGGGGGGGGAGTGAGTGAGTGACTGCGTGGTGTTTAGTTGCTGGATGGGGTTGGATATGAAAGAATAGATAGGTTACCTCGAAACCAAATATCAGCCTTTTAAAACTGCGCAGCCAACTGCTATGCAGAGTTGTGAGAGCTGCTGGGTGAGAAGAGGGAGATCAGAGGCACAAAACAGCTGAAGTCAATCTTATAAAAGCTATTAAGAATTCAAGTGACAGTATCAAATCTAATGACTCTGTATGGGAAGATAATTGTGACAAGAACACTGCTTACCAGCACAATTAAAAGAGGGGAAATTAAAATGAAGGAATGAAGCAGGGAAGACTAAGGGCATGGGAAAATAAATTGAGAAATAACCAGGCAAGAAGATTAGCAAAGAATGTGTAACTGCAAGTCAAGACAGCTTCTAAAGCCATGAGCCCGCAGGTCAAGGACAGCTGAAAATGCTGTCGGTACTTTCCATCCACACATGCATACATATGCCTACATACATACATATAAGATGAGGAAGTATTGTATTACTGTGCATCTAACATAGTATATTAATTTACAAAGAAGAACTAAATTAAAGAATTTAAAGCATTCAAGATTAAAACAATAAATTATTCATCTCATCTGTCAGGCTGAAAATTGTTGCTTTTGTCGTTTTTTGGATCACAGGAGGTTTTATGAATGCTGGATGTGCACACCAGTTATAGTATTTCTTCATGTGACATAAGGAAAATGCAATTGCTGCCTCCTTGGGAGTGCTTCTGTGTTCTTCCAAGAAGCCATAAATGATAGCAATTGTTGCATATAACTGAATTTGGCCTGGCAAATATTGTTCCTCCCTGTGTTACACAAAAATCAATTTCACTGCAAAAAGCTCAGTGTATTCATTTCCTATAATACAAAGAAAAGAAAAAAAAAAAGGATCTTGTTATAGTTTCAAAGCCTGCATGTGCTGTTGGAATAAAACAGTATGTGTGTTTATATTTCTGTGTGTGCATTAAGTTGGTTAGTCTCTGCTTTGGCAAGCTTATGTCTTGAATGTTGAATGAAAAATGATGTAGAAATTGTAGCTTGTTGCTCACAAATAGGAAGAAGCAGGTGAGGAGACTGTCAGGAAATATTGCACTATGCTAGTTCTTTGCTTTGCCCTCAGATGCTGAATTTGAGGGTTATTCAGTTAGCATGAGGGGCAGCTAGAGGAGGTAACTGAAAGATATGGAAAATTTATGTGAGGATATTAGATATGAGAGAAGGATGACACCAACATTTCATGGTAAGACCTCACCTGATTCTGATTTCTCTGGTCTCTCACTTACACAAATTGTGGCCTCGTTCTGTCACTTTAGGAGTAACTCTATTTAGGTCAGATGAATTACATTGAATGGAATTCCTGCAAGATCAGGTTTGGGCCCAATTTGTTGAGCTTCAGTCCAGTGTAGACTGTCTCCTTTAGCTTTGAAGTCTGAAAGGACATGGGGAGTGAAAGCTAGCTGTCAGAGCTGTCCCATCCAATTTCACAGCAGGGTTACAAATTCCTACTGGGAAACCTTAACCAAATTAGTTAGACTCGCTCAGCTTTTGAAAGAACCCATGCCTGAGTAGCGTGGATGTGTTGCAAAGATTTTGCAGAGCTCTGCTTAGACTTACAACTTCTAGCATGGACCACTTTGGAGTGGACAGGAGCAGCCAGAAACGGGCTCTCATGCAGGTGCATTTCACCTGCTGCTATCACAGAGTACAAATACCACTCGCGTCCAACTTAAATCTACTCTACAGAGTGTAGTGGCATTTAGGTGCACAGATTTTACGCTGTTGCTCAGCACAGGAGAAGAGGTTATGTATTTCCAAAGGACACATCGCCTTCTCTCAGCATGCTATAGGCTGCCCTGAAACTGCCACAGTGACTTATAGCAATACTTTACAGTAGGAACAAACTCTTCCTAGTTCTGTCATTGAAACCATGTATTTATACAGTACCTATAAATCAGGAGCACTCTGAGGAGCTTCACAGTTGACCTTTATGTCAGCAACATTGGTATTGTAGGCCTCATCACGTTTACAGCAGTCTACAGGCTGGAGAACTTCTACCTATTTGTACATTAAAAAGATTAAACATGTGAATGTATTGCAGTCTCTGAGCAAATACAGAAATAAATAAAAGGGTCAGATTTTTAAACCTGCTGCATGTAATGAGACTACACCTGTGAATCAGGATTAAATTCAGACCTACACTACTGTGTCCTAGGAACCTGCCCTGAATTCGGCAACTGCTGTGATTCCTACATCAGACAAAGCCGCAGTAGGTCTTGGTCCGGACATCATTGTGCTTCCCAGCACTTCTACTCTCCTCGTGGTCTGAGTAGTCACATATCGCATTGTTTTGGCAAGAGGATTTATTCACGCTCTTCTTCTGCTCTGCTCCTAGGGGGGACTGGCTGCTGGGGTTTGTATACAGAACCTCTTCTGTCCAGATCAGCGTTGCAGGCCTCCAGCCAGTCGACTTGGATGACAGGAGGATGGTAAACATGGACCTTTCATCTGTAGTAAGTAATACTTCTTATATTCTCAGTTTATTCCATCTGTCCTTTTCTTGCAGCATTGTAACCTGACACTCACTGATTAGGGGAAGACAGGATACTGAAGAGAGCACCTCTATGTACATTGTCCCTCTTTCCTTTCTTTGAGTTAATTCTCACCTCAAGACTTCACTATAGATTTTGCTGGCCCAGCCAGTGCTTGGTATTGAGTAAAACAATGAGAATTTGCCTCTCTTGTTGGATATGTTTTGGGTTTTTTGATTCTGAAACATCTCATGCTGGAGACAGAAAATGCCATTATTCTTCAAGAAAGACCTTGCTGTCTTGCAAGCCCTGGATCAGCAGGTAGGTAGGATCAGCATCTGGGAAACCTGAAGCTCAAACATACGACTGCAGAGCAGGTGCAACCTGCAGTCTTATCTTGGTGGAGCCTTCAACACTGTTCCAGTTCACACAAGGGCAAGTTCATAGGCCTTGTACCTTGGTCCCCTGGGCTGCACTGACGCCGTGGTGCAGGAACCAGTTTGTAATTACAGAAGCTCTGTGATACCGATGGCTGGTTTGCTAGGTCCAGACCTGGGCTGCTGCCTTTTTGGAGTGTAGGTCTCCAGGAAGCAGGAAGAGATTTACCTGTATGTCTGGTAGACATTTAGTTTCCTCAAAGCTATCTGGTGTCATTAATGATAAGCCACTATATTATATGTCTAGCAGTATTCAGCTCGATTACCTTAAGCAAACTAATGATGTCATTACCTTGTCTTTACTCATGAGTGAGCGCTTCCACAGAAAATCATGCAGAACCTAGCATGTGTATTCATATTCACAGTAATCTTGGACATGCAATCTTGTTTTTCCACATCTTAATGTTTTAATTCATTTTTCACTCTCTGCAAACTGGACTGGAAGATGCTCAGCACAAAGCTCAGGATACTTCCGTGGTCATTGTTGCTGCCAGGACTCCTCCCCACTGTCCCCACAAGCTGGTAGGGACCGTCAGTGTTGCTCTGGAGCCAAAGGCACTTTTAAGTGCTTTCAGATTTTTTGGAGCACCAGCCCGCTAGGCCTATAAATACCCAGCAGTTACCAGCTCATTTCATTCATTATAACTGAGCTGTGTACAGCCCTTGCCAAAAAACACAGCGCTTAATGCTGTACAGATAAAATACAGACTTTGCAGAACAAAATATAGGCTTTTCAGAAGGAAGTGGTGTAGTAGAGGCTTTTAAACACGGTCCAGCAGTGTAGCTGTTCTTGTATCTTTGCATCTTACTGGGTTCTCTTGGTTAGCATTTTCACATGCTCCCACATCCATTTTTTCACTGTCCCCAGAGTTGCCATTAGTTGCTTGTGAGCAATGACATCTGCGCTGGCATAAAAAGAAAAGCGGCCAAAGATGTCAAGCAGTGTTGGCACTGGGGTGACTTTTCCTGTTAGTTCAGTCCATCTTACTCTCCCCTTTTTGACTTCTCTTCAGAGACCCTTTTTCTGTTGACCTTCTGTTTCCTGAACTTTGAAACCCCCTGGAGTCCTGCAGGCTTTATCCTGCCTGGCTCACAGCAGCCTCTCCATTTTTCCCCCAGAGGAGCAGTATTTACATTTCAGCTAAATGAATAATGGTTGCAGAGCTGCTATCTGCTAATCTTCTATTGTTGTGCATCTGTATCCATGCTGCCTGATGCCAACAGACAATCCCAGCGCTGTTCTCATTTCAGAAAGAGCTGACACTTTCACTTGCTTAATCTTACTGCAAAGCATTGGGGGAAAAAAGAGCAACCCCCGCAGGGGGAAAAACCTATGTTAAGTAGGTGTTGTTCTGTTGATCCATTTTCCAGACCATGGAGCTTTATGAAAAGAAATAGGGTGCATTCTCATGAACATTTTAAAAGTAAAAGGAGCAAGAATGGGAAGGAAATATTCAGGGACAATATTTTTTAAAGTGGCAAGAAAGAAAAAATGGATTTTGCTGCAAATACAGTACTATATTTTCTCTAATGGGACCAGCTCCATCCCTGCAGATGCTCTTGCTGGAGGTCCCCGTGAGTCCACTGCCAGGAATAAGAAAGAACAAGTTGTGATAGAAGAATAAAGCATAGATGATGCAAAGGTTCTTGGCATGAAAATTTTATGCAGGCAGCCTCAGTATTTTAGCCACCTCCCAGCCCATCCATGATGAAAACTGGACTGGATCCAAAGGGCTTGGTTCTCTTTGCTGAGGTAGCATCAGAATCCTCAAATGAGTGGAGGACTAAGAGACCTCAGTATCAACAGGAATTCACCTCCAAGGCATTTATTGCATGTCTCTCTTGATTTAGTATGTTTTTTATCTGACTGTCAGTAAAAAAACTGAGAGAAAAATGTCCTCCCACTCAGCAAATGCAGTTATAAAAGCCTTCCTAATGGTTACAATGGGACTGATTTATTCAGTAGATTTATTTGACAGCACCTGTTACAGAGACCAAGGAAGTAATTGAGCTGTAGTGTATTAGATTGATTGCTGTTTGTTCAAATGGGATATTGTAGATTACATTTTGCATTAACATTTGAATATTGCAGAAATGCTCAGAGTCAGAACGTAGGCAGAGCATTTTTATCGAGGCTCACAAGTCAAGAACAGGTGCTTAAGTTTCTCTGGGCAGTTTTACTGCAGCAGAAACCAGGGATGAACTTGCAAGCTTGGGGACAGTAGGAATGCCTGGCTGGAAGTCTAGTAGAGCGCATGGACAGATCATGACAATTATTGCAGAAGTCAGTACTGTTCTCTCATTAGTCCAATGTGAAAATTATCTTAAAGATCTTTAGGCTATGATTAAGTTTTGCATTGACATGAAAACTCCCTCCTTTCCTGTGCTTTTGATGGCAGCTAAATTCTCCTTTTCTTATTTTTCATCAACACGTTGTCTGGATGGCACCTGCTTACCTGCTGCTGGTGCTCACAAATTCCTGTAAATGCAACACGTGACAACACCAACTGAGAGTAAATGCCTCCTTATGCAAACACCTGGAGTGCCAGAGCCATGTTCTGTACAGCCCACAGACTAAAGATACAAGGTACTTTTTAATCTCTAGAGCAGTCATTGCAATGGTACATAGAGAAAACATGCTGATGCATTTCACAGCCGTGTTCTTCTCCTACAGCATCTCTGCACTATGGAAGGCAAAACAGCAGAGCTTCTTTTTAGAATGATCTGTATCGCACATCAATGCACCTTTGCTTTTTCCCTCCGAGATACCTCAAAAGCTTTTTACCTCTGCTTTTCTTTGCTGCTGTAACTGAGAAGTGGGAAAGCTCCCTTTATGACAATTAATAAAAAACAAGAATAACTGATCTGTCTTTACAAAAGCTCTCTCAGAAGAGGGGCCTAGTATTCCCATTATGAGGGAAGGCAAACAGATTCAAGGCAGTCTGGCCTTCAGCCAGGCAGGTACACAGTGTACATAAATACCATAAGCAGATGAAAAGTCTGAATTTTGTGAAATCCAACTGATTTGGCACTTCTGAGAGTCAGGTTTTTTTCCCCAAATGCATTAAACTGTGGTTTTTTCCTCTATATTCCCAAGACTTGCAGCAAAGAATTAATTGCGATTACAAAATGTGAATTAATTAAGAACCCTGGGGAGTTCAAAAGGCAAAAGGTTGCTGATGTCTCATTACACCTTTGTTCTACTTGTTTCAAACAAGCAGTGCCACCTCCCATGGTGACAGGCATTAACAGGATCAGAAGAGCAAGAGCTAGAAGCAGAACTTGGCTTCAGGGAGCAGCTCAAAGGAGCCTGGAGACCCTTCTCTCACACCTGAGCAACATGCAAGTCTCTGTGGAAACAAATCTATTTGTCTGCTAGGCTATAAGGTCACAGGGATGATTTCTTCCTCTTCATTTGTCCCTACCACCCTGGAGTCGTCAGTGGCTTAGTTTTCTATGATCGTTCTTGCTGTTGATTTGGGAGCTCCGAGAATCACACATTAAATACATATTAAATCCATTTTTCCCTTTGGGATGCAAGCAGAGGGTGCTGGCAATGTCAGTATGTTAGAACAGAGGAAGAAACTGAAAAAGCTTTTCCAAAAAAGTGCAAATGGAGCCATTAATAACTTGCAGTTTGTTTTTGCTTAGTGGCAGGCAAAAACTCAAAGGCTGGTGTCCCTTCTTGCTTCAACACAGATGTATTGCCCGATCTTCATGTACTCTTTGTGAGGCTGGGGATATTTAGCTGCTTCTAAAAGGCAGAGAAGCATTTTATAGTGCTCTTTGAGCCTTTATTTTTTAAGGCTGGTGGCAAGATTCGCATACACACTGCCACTCAGACACAGCGTGGTGCCATAACAGTGTGGCCTTCCTGCAGATTTATAGAAGTAATTTTCCCTTTTCCTCCATTGTGCCTGGAACTTGTGTGTATTGTTTCACGGTGGGTTTCCACAACATCTGTTCGAGTGCATACAGTGTTCGGACACCTAAACTAGCCTGGGCAAAACTGAATTTCTGGGACTGTGCCCCTCTCCTTCAGAAAAGCTGAGATTACCAAGTGTCACATTTTAGAAAGATTCACAGGTAGTTTATGTTTACATCTAATACAATTCAACATAGGAAATTTGCTATTCCACTTGAGTAACCAGCAAAGTTTTGATACCATTATATCTTTCTCCCATGGAGCGTAACAATTTGCATCACTTACCACCTTTTATAGATTTTTCTATTACACTTTACATATTAGAGCACCTTGCATTTGAAAATAGGACTGTTCTTGCAAAGCCAGATGTTGCAGACTCCGTTCTTGACAGGTTTGCAGTGAACCGGTTTGTAGCTGTTGACTTTGCAATCAGCTATCCTGATCACACAGACCTTACTTGAGCAAAACTGCCAGCAGAAGCAGTGGGAGTTCTCCCTAAGTAGTGTTAATAATGTTTGATTCTGCAAGAGTGGCTGCACAAAGCATAGTAAGGTGAATTAAGGATAGAGAATTTAGCTTTCTATTTCCTGTCTTTTGTTGGAACACAAACGCTAATTCTGTATAATTTTTGTGTTCAGTTTTGAGCTTCGTTTCTAACCTCTTCAGCTGACATGGAAAGAAAATTCAGTTGCAACATCCAATTAAAAGTGTTCATCAAGGGGAAGGCTGACTTAGCTGACACATTGTGTACATGGGTTTTCTCCCAGAGCACACTTTCAGCTAATGTGTTTGAGATCTTGCAATTACAAAAGCATGTATCATTGATACTAGCTGAAATACCATGAAGCTTATCACTGCCTGCTGCCCCAGTGACACCAGGGCAAGGTAAGGTCTTAAACCTGCTGCAGATCCCGGTGTGATGGGTTTGTAGGAGATTGCATTGCTAAGGAGAGAGACTGAACTACTCCGTAGCTGTTGAAATTTCCCAAATTCCCAAGACTTCTTGCCCAGACATTATTACCATCAACTCATAAAGGAGATTAAGGGATGAGTAAGCTGAGAACAGGTCATTGCCCCCAAAGATGGTAAAAATTCCCTTAGTTAACCAAAAGTGATCTTGTTTCGTGGAGTTGAGGCGAGAAGCTGGTTTGAAAGCTGCAAAGATGGTAATGTTTCAGCTGCCAAATCTTGTGCATTCCCCGAGCAAGATGGGGAGAGGAAGGGTGATCAGTCCCTTTCGGTGTTACAGAGGAGTCATCCTCTGCCGCAGGCAGGTCCTGTTGTAGCATCCTGATGATGGAGACTGAATCTCCTCTCAGTGTTTTCATCTGGACTCTTGAAAAATTCTCCATAATCCTGACTTGATCAATACAGCAGATATTTTGGGTCACTAGTTGGATGCTATAGTTTATCATGTCAGATATCTGCTATTTTTAGGAAAAGTCCAGTTTGATATATCAATCCAGTCTTTATTTTGCAGGTTCTCTTTTCCTCTGAGGCCCAAGAGATTATGTTCAAATTATTCCCCAGTGATAATTATATGCACAGTTTATGCTGGGCCTTTTAAAACATTCTTTATACCATCCAATTTAAATAATTTCCACTTGGTTTAGCACTGAAAAATAAGTATTTGATTATAGCCACCTTAAAAGTGAGTGGCATGTTTTGCAACTTTGATATAGCTGGAAAGACTCTTGAGTGTTCAGACACCAACCTAATAGCTAAAGGAAAGAACCGATTCCACTTCTGGCAGTCATCAGTGAGAGCATCAGCAAAAAAATAGTCAACAGCAGCTCTGCAAACAGTTGAAAAATTCATGCAAGCAGCTGTTGCCTTCAGCTGGCTGGCTTGGTGTGTGGAGTGCATTACCTGTCAGCAGAAGGACATTTGTGAAGGCTCCTTTCCCTTGAAACTCCTTCGAGGGCTCTCTTATTAATTCAGAATTTATGAAGTTCCCTCATCGTAACTTTATCCTGCCCATCATTGCTGATGTACAGCTGCTCTCCATCTCACCCCCTTAGGGCTTCAGGCTTCCAAAACTGATTTCCTCCATTTAGTTGCTCTGTTTTCTTTTTTTATTCTGTATTTTACTCCTCTCCTTCATACAGTCCTCTCGGAATTGGTGAAGGTAAATTGAGAGTAAAGCTGGCAGAGTTTTCCAGCAGTAGATGAAAACAGCAAAACCCCCAGTATTTACTCAGAATTTTCAACATCAACATGTTCCCACAAAACATATCCAAGTTTGGTGGAAGAAGTCCTTGGAAAAAGTTATTGCATTGGTGTAAAATTGGCCCGAGTGCTGTCTGAGGGTAATGTCCCTCAATTATCGTCCCAGAGGTGACAATGACTTGATCATGAAGTTATGGCTGGAAGATGACTGCATGTAAAAATTAGTCTTGCTCAAGAAATACTGCTGTAATTAAAGGAGAACTTTTACTGGTCAAGTTAGTTTTTAAACGAGAAGAAAAATAAGAATTGAGTGACTTATTCTATTCACGAGAATTGTAATTGTGCGAAGGGATGATATAGAAGCAAAGCCTATTAGCTTAGCTGAATCATGCTCCAGTCTTTATTCCATCAGTTTTCAGAGCAGAAGTAGAAACATTAAAGAGGAATAATGCAAAGGACATTGACAGTATTTTCAAAATAAATTCAGCTCTATAAAGTTTTCCTCAAATATATTTTTATTAGCTTTTCCTCTGCTGGAAGCCACAGCCACTCACGCTCAGGATATACCTATAGTGCAACGGAGGCCTTGCCGCAGGTGCCAAATTCACATTTTTTTAATAAATCCATTTAAATTACAACTTCTGAATTAGTGGATGTGTTCACTGTCCTCACTTTTGGAAGACATTATTTTCTAAGAACCCAAACAGAAGAATTTTATTTCTATTTTAACTTCATTCAGCCACAGCCTCTTTCAAGGTTCGTTTAATGTTCTTCTGGTTCTCGCAGCAGGAATCTGCTCTGCCACTGGCCTTTGCCAGGTCCAACCGTATCCCCCTGCCTGGGCAGCATCAAGTCTTTGCTGTAAGCTTCCAGAAAACTGTGGAAAACCGATAGGACATTTTCTGCCAGACTGAATGCTCTCTATCATGCAAGACGTACCCAGCAGTCTGAATTAAGGCTTAGGCTGACGTGGGAATAACTCTGACCAGAGGAGCCTGCCAGCTTGGCAGAGATGACTGCATTTTGAGTGATAATCTGGCATAGCTTGGGAGTCCTATAATCAATCAGTCTTTGCTACCATCTGGAAGAGGAGGGCTGCATGAGTTTAGAGGGAGTATCCAGAACTGAGGATTTTTTGAAAGCAATAGTAGCATTTGAGTTTCTTATCTTCATTACCAGTGCTACCCCAAAACTGGCTGGCGTTTATTTCAGAGCGCAGGGTTGCGCTCCGGTTCTCTTCCTGAACGACAAATTCACTGCCACTTTTGGAAACGGAGAGTAAACCCAAAAGCTGAACTGGCAATAACAAAAAGTTGCTGAGCTGGCTGTATTGAGACATGCCACCCGGAGGCAGTTTGCATTTCATTATGTGTGTACACAAAGCGTCTGACACACCAGTGGGAAGAAAGGGCTGCTGAAAAGTGAGGTGTGATTATTATATGAGCTTGAGAAACTGCAGCTCACCCTATTAATTCTTTTCACCCCCCACAAAATACCATTTTCTATTAAAACAGATAGTATTTGTCAAAAGGGAATCCTGAAACTGTGATGCCTTCCAAGGTTGTCATTACTGCTCCTGCTGAAATAACGAAGCTCCGGAGAGATGTTTTAATTTGAGGGTATCTTTTTCCTGCATGATAAAGTTGCTTTTTGGATGTGATGGGCTCAAACCAAATCTAATAGGTGAAATTCTCAGCCATATTAATGGCCTGTGCTCCTGCAAGTTGCAGAGGGTAACTGTGCATCCTCTGCTCATGCTGCATGACTCCCATGCTCCTCAGTAATTCTCTGTGAATCCATAGGACGTTTGGTGAAGGAGAGCGGGACAAAGGCACAGCCCAGCAGCTCTGTCCTTTATCTCTCCCTGCAGGTGGCAGAGAGGCCAAGGGACTTTCAGCTGAGCTCTTGCAAATTACAGCCCTGCAAAGCAAACAGCTTTGCGATCTGGGCTGGGCTTCGGAGCCAATGCACTCTTTGCATTGGCCGCTTGGAATTGGTTGAGGAGCTCTTTTTGAAGGAAACTGGACAGGGTCTTAAAACAGTTGGCTCTGGAGCAAGCAAAGACTTTTGCCATATCAAATGGAGTAATGTCATTGCGATACCCAGTGTTGTGATGGAGGAAGAGCCTTGCCTGTGCTCATGCGAGTCCATGGCAGAACCAGGATCGTACATAGTATCTCCTTTCTCCCAGGTCCCTTCTCTGTCACCATTTGGCAGGCTCCCCAAGCATCCCCTCTGGTCCATGGGGTACACTCTGCATTCCTGTAGCTCAAAACCTGAGAGAAGTCATGATTCTTCCTCTGTCCTAAAGACCTGGATGCATCCTGGGCTGGTGTTTTATCTGTTCTTCTGCAATGCTGGAGAAAATCAACCACAAAGGCAATTGAGTGGAGCCGTGGAGATGGCACCGGCTTACTGCTAACAGGGAGCGCTGCATGGTAACTGCAAATTGATTCCATTATCATCTCTTCTCAGACACACTGATCTCTGTCCCCTGTCCCTCTCCATCTAGAACTGCTGTCGTTAATACGGAGAGCAGCATCTGTGCTGCAGAGCTCACAGCTCGCCTTGGTACAGCGGCCACCAGTGGATTGGTTGCAGGCCCAGGGGCGGCATTATTTGTTTTCAAAGCTCCCATAAATTGAACTGTGTTTTTATGACACCGTAACAGAGGCATTTATTGTACCAAATAAAAAGACTTCAATTTGAATTTAATAGATGCAGCTGATTATGCTTAATGACATTTTTGATACTTTTGGATGGATTTGAACTTGAAAACCTTTCCAAACTTACTGAACTGACGGCTCCTTTCAGCTGAGTGATTGATCTACCTGAGCAACGCTATCATCTGTAGTCCTTTGGAGATCTTTTGGTGTGGTGCTGTAGTCCTGCAGCAGAATTAGTGATATAGGCAGTTGGCTTGTGTTTTCCAATGAGTCAGGGGAACCATAAAATCAGATATAACAGGGAAGAAGTCACCTAAGCACACTGATAAACCTACCCCACTGCTTTCATTTCCTTATAACAAGCATAACTATTATTTGCTTTGGTTACAGGAACACTATTCTATTCCATTTATTCTGAAATTCCTCCTGCACTTTGTTCTGACAAATACTCGAACTATTGTTTATTTCCCTTTAAAGTTTTTATTGTCCTTTACAATGTTATAGATGTTCCCATCTCTTCTGCAGCACAGCCTACCCAGCAGAGGAATTCAGCAGATGCAGACAGGCTTTCTGAGAGATGGAATTGCTGAATTTTTCCACCAGAATGGCTTCATGGCTTTCAAGTGGCAAGGCAATTTGTTCGCTGTTCTTTTGCTGATGGCTTAGTACTTAATGTTACAGTATAGCAGAGAAAGAGTCCCACCTCCTTTTATGCTTCTCAGGGCTTGCATTGGTCTGGCTTTATGGAATCCTCTCTTCGGCTATCCTGGAAACAGAAGTGAGTTTCCTTTGAAGAGATTTAGTGATATTAGCAGACCTGCAGTAGGGGACAGACTTTCAGGAGGTCTCAGCTTCTCTTTTAGCTGCATGAGAAGAGACTCAGCTCTTCAGAATTGCTCATACCCAGCGTCTCTTGGTGATGGTGGTGCTCAAGGAAGAGGAATTCCCCATTGTTCTAGTGGAAGCTGCTGGATACTGAGGAGTTAGGAAACTCTTATCCTTAGGGTGGCAGAAGAAATTTGTTCTCTCTGACTAATGACTAGGTAACATAGCAGGCTGAGAAATCCCTAAGTGCTGACCAGGGCAGGTGGATTGTGATGACTGCAGAGGTTTCAGAATACAGCAGACCAAGAGACTTCAGCAACCCCTCGCAGCGAGTCCATTTCCTTCTTTTTTCTCTCCACCTTGTCCCACGCTGTGCTCATTCCTTTCTTTAGCCCCAAGCCCCCCTACTGAGTAGTAAAAAGTTCGTACTTTTTCAGAGAACAATGTACGCATCTTAACAGCCAGTCCGTTAGTCCTTCAATGGTTATTTTAATTAACTAATCTGTTCAAAACATCAAGAGCCTGTTGAGCCATCTGGACTGATTAAAGTTGCATATTGCATTACTAATGTGCTGATTAAATCCTTCATTTTGCTCCAAGTCCTAAGTGCATCCAAATGTTACCACTCAAAAGCTGCTTCACGCAAACAGCTAGGAAGTTTGAATTTTGCCCATGCAGGAAAGGAGGTTTGCTTTAGGTTTGGGTAGAGGTCTGCTGGTAACCCTGGTTGCTGGCATAGCAAGGAAGGGCTCCTGGGCATCAGCCAGCCTCCCAGGCTGAGCTAGCAGGGAGGTGAGCAGAGTGTCCACAGCTGAGTTTCTCTGCAGACCCATGCAAAGAGCTCTTACCGTCTTGTACGAGCGGACAGCCCCTTCCTGGGGCACTTGCACACGCGTCTGGGAAGGAGGAAACCTGGGACTGCGGTGTCAGGTATTCCTAGCAAGACTTGGGAAAATACGAGGCGGTGTTGCCCGAGACAGCTTTCTGGCTGGGTCAGGAGGGATTTTAACTGTTAGAAATCGAATTCATCAAAGTTGCTAAAATATCTTGGGATGCAAATCATACCCCTTAATCTTTGCTGAAATCTATAGGCCAGCTGGTGAGTGTACCATGGAAATAGCCTCAATTCAGCCTGACCACACTTTTCCTCTCCACAGAAAAACCCACTATAAATCCACCCTGCATTCACAAGGGCTTCCTCCCATTTTGGCTGTGAGTACAACAGCAAAGGAGATCTGAAGGCTGGTCTCTAGTAGGATCTTGGCTATCGTTACTTCAAATGATTGGCTTGCACAGGACACCTGAAACAGAGAAGGCAGTTTCTGCCTTTCCAGCCAGGCAGCCTTTAGCATATGACAATAATAACCTGCAGAGGACGTTTTGTCTCCCTCTTGTGCCCTGACTGGAAGGGTATATTCCAATATCCATCTCAGAAAGGTTTATCTTATCATGGAAATCACCTTACAATGAAAATGTGTGGATTTTTGCATGTATTGTTGACTTTAATTTGGTTTATGAACCCATAACTCTAAGGCGCCCGGTTTTATACGGTGTGGGAACAGATCAGTGCACCTTCCAGCCAAGAACCTTAACACGCTTGGTAGCTGTTGTGAGATTTAATGACTATATCCTAATTTAAATAAGATAATCTTTGCTTTTACAAGGGAGCTAAGGCACAGGGAGGACACGTGATTTAGCAGAGAACAGGGAGTTGAACTAAGTTGAACTTGTCTCCTACCTGGGTGTCTCTCACCATGGCATATCACCTCCTCTCTTACCCTCGTGGCACCCAGAATCTGGGGTTTTGTAACTCAGCAATGTCCAAGCGTTTAAACATACACATCTTAGAGGAAAAGTACTCCGGCAGCAGCGTGTGCCATGAAAGGTGCAGCCAGTTCAGGTTATTCAGTGGACACCTGCATTTTTCAGACCTCATTCTTCCAGCCTTTCAGAGCTAAAACCAAGTCTCACAGCAGCGGTGGCTTTTGAAATGAAGGACTTGACTGAGCTGAGTTCCCTGCAGCTTCCCTTCTAACAGGACTCTTGTTGCTTGCAGGTGAATGGCCACCTGGACTACATGAAACAAATGGACACGATCCTGAAAGCTGTGGGCATTAAAACCAAGGAGTGTCAGCTGGAAGAGAAGGGCAGCAGCAGTCTTTTCTCCCCTCTAGCCAAGAAATCGCAGCGGGCAGCAGGCAGTGAGACTCGGGAAGAGGAAAAGACCGTGAGAGAGGACCATGCAGCTGACGGTGAGGCTCTCCCAGCTGGCCATCCTCACCACCATGATTCCCCCAGCTATCTTTTGGGAGAAACCTCGCTCCCCTGCCCAGACTGTTCAAACAGTGGGGACAGCAAGAAACAGGCAGCGGGCGAAGGAACAAATTAGAGCTCTTCATGTTGGGCAGAGATGCTCAGCCAGCAGTAAAACTGCTTTCAAAGCACTGTCCGTCACGCAGGGATTCCCAAAGGAGTATCGGTAGAGCCAGCAGTTTTCAGACCCTTCTGAGAGCCTGGAGCATGGCACCAGCATGTCACTGGATCAAAGCTTTCAGAACAGTGGCCCACGGCATCTCCCATGGACAAGAAAGGGCTGATTCCTGCCATCGGCACTGCTCCTCCAGAAGCAGTGGCACTTCTCTCCTTGCAGAAACTGGGTTTATTCTTGAGGGAAGCAGCTGTCACCATTAGGGACTGTGTCTCTGCTATGTAACTCTTGGGAAAGCAGGTGGCTTTGTGGGTATTTTTAAGCATATCGTGGAGAGGGGCTTGGCACTAGGAAATTAAAAACCTTTTTCCACCAGCGGTCAATTTGATTTTTGGTTTTCACGTGGGCAGGTGTGTTGCAGGCCCTGGCTGCCCAGCTATGTACATCTCAGCATTCGCGCTTCAGCTCTGCTAACTGGGAAGGCGAAAGGCTCAGGCTACCTGGCTTCTTTCCCCAGTCTGCTGCAGGTTTTCTGCCAGGGGTTGGGCACTTTCCAGTCAACAAGACTGTCTCCCTATCTGCAAGCTGAGGGAGATGCGTGTTTGAGGCCTCATTACTATTAGAAACATGCTTTCAGTCCCTAGGTGAAAGACAGCAGAAGAAACAGAGTGGGCTTTTTATGATTTATTACTTTGTGAAACTTCCTTCCAGGCTTTGCAAGCCAGCAACCCACAGAGACTTTTGTTTTGTGTCCCACACACATCTCCAGCCTTAAAAGCCCCCTCTAGACATATTATTAATTGGCTTAGAATAAAACCAATACTTGGCATAGGATAAACATCAATCTGTTTGATTTCTACCTCCTTCCATAAAAGCAAATTGGCATCCACTCTCTTCTCCCCCGGTCTCAAACTGGAGGGAGGGACCCTGCTTTACATCCCTTGCCATGCAGAGTCTTCCAAAACCCTATGGGATTGATCCACATCTTCCATAAAAGGTCCTTTTCTGGCCTATATTGCTGCTAAGCCCAAGAAAACGCATCTAGCAGGAGGATAAACCCCCTTCTGAGAACACCTCTGTGTTTCTTCTGTTTTAAAACAAGTACTGGATGGTACAAATACCTTCCCACATCCAGATCTGGAAGGTCTCATTGACTCACGAGAGGGGAGATACTGCGACTGCAGCTTCCGATTTTGGTTCACACGGAGTCCTCCTCCTCCCTCCCCATTCCAGCAGCTAGTTTGATAACCACCTCTCCTTTCTTTCCCCAGCTTTCTAAAAAC
The DNA here is from genome assembly GCA_026212715.1 of Elanus axillaris. Lineage (NCBI taxonomy): Eukaryota > Metazoa > Chordata > Aves > Accipitriformes > Accipitridae > Elanus > Elanus axillaris. Next base: position 7,350,832 of record JANZLQ010000001.1, read on the forward strand.
CGTACCTGCAGCTTACGTCTCACGAAGGCAAAAATGTGGCTGTTTCTGGGGGTGGCAGTGTAACCTGGCAATGCACGGCAGCTTTGGGTATGGTGCCTGGCTTTTCCTCTCCCCAAGTCCTGCTGCCGGTTGGGGCTCAGACCTGCTCTGTGCTGATTCTTGAGCAGTGCCTCGCTGCCGAGCGATGGGAGATGTCTCCCAGACAGGCTATGGGATCCCCCAGTGACAGGCCTGTTTTGCTGGTCGGTGTTGATGCCGTTGGCTGCAGGAAAGGAATACGAGTTCTCCACAGCGTCAGAGGATTTGTCCACAAGCAAACACCTTCTTACAAAGAATTGGATCAATGAGAGAGTAACTTATTGCTTTTGAACATTTGGCTTGAAGAAGCGGTCTCTCTCTGTCCATCTCCTGAAGCCTGTCTGCTGATTTGCTTACCTAATGGACTTTCAGAGTTCATTGTTTATTTTTCTACTCCTTTTAAACTGGAGTTGTAGTCAAAGTATGTTTTTATATAAAGGCATTTGTGGAAGGATGTATCTTCATGCTTGATACCAAACCCAAGCTATCTGTCCACAGATATGTGGCAAAAATGCATTAAACAGTTTGATGTTTGAACCTGTGCTCAGTCCTCCGTTTGTCACGGCCGTTTATCATTGATCGCTGGGCCAGCTGTCAGCTGTAAGGGGATTTGCACCAAATAAATGACAAGTTAGTCATAAAAACACTTGTTGTTCAGTTCTGGAACATATGTGGGCAACATGGAAAGAAAACTAATGAGACTTGCTTGGCATGTGGCTGCTTCTTCCAGCATCCCGTATCCTACAGATGCTTTGTACTCGTTGGTATAATCATGAGCTTCAGGAGCACAATCAAACTCATTAGCGTGAGCTCAGAAGCAGGCAGGAAGGCTTGGAGGGTATGAGTCCAGGAGGGGACAGCAACCAACTACCAACCCATCTCTGCATCTGAAAGGCACTTGAGGAAGAATTTGCTAAAAGCATTTGTTGTTTTAATTTTTTTTTTAAGTGCCCACTTACCACATTACTCATTATTCTCTCTGCTTATGGCTATGGGGGGGGGGGCGCTGGCATTGTCATTTAAAAGACAATATTAATTTAGATTCTTATTTGAAGGGTAAAAAATAGTATATTTTCTATTTGCATCATGTAAAAATTGACGGATTGTCAGAGCAAAGTATGATGGTCATATGCCAAAAATAGGAAGCTGTGGGATAAAATCTAAAGGGAAGCTTATCTCCTTACTTACTACTGTCAGGATACCCATAGAGCCACAAACGAGTCAAACACCCACACTCTCGCTGAATATCCAAAAAGCAGCGTTGAACATTTTGCATCAAATTTAATCCCCCATAGTGCAGGCTGTTCATGATTAAACGTGATGGTTTCACTGTGTTGCAACTCACTGCTTTCGCAGGAAACCAAGACGGATACAATCCAAATCAGGCAAGGAAATTAAACTCCAAGAAGACATGATGTTCTGTGGACTGAAGCAGCCCCAAACCTCTTGTCTGTAAGTCACGGGACGTGGTTTTCACCGGTCCTCTCAGTGCACTTGGTGAGATAGAGGTGATCTGCTGAGCTGTGTGAGTGGAAGCTGAAAACCAAGCCTTGGTTTAAGTTTAGGGAGACATAGGCTGGCGGAAGGGTCTGGAGTCCCAGGTTCAGACTAACCGGAGATGAAAAGGCCACAAGAAGCAGCTCTTGGAGAGGGGTGAGGAATTGGTGATGGTGAGCAAAGGAGGGATGGAACAAGAGAGGAACGAGGCAGATGAATTCAGCAATAAAATGTGGCTTTGCACTGTTTAAACCTACCCGCGGGAGTGCTCGGTGACGACGTCTTCTCCAAGGAGACACGCATTGCGCTTGAAGAGGGTATTGAGCAGCAGTGCGTGGGCAGGGAGATGTCTTGCAGCAAACTGACCCTCCAGACAGTTCGCATTGGGCTGGGGGATCCTTCCCAGCACACAGAGGTCCATAACCCCTGGTTGAGACACCCTCGCTCAGGCCACGGGCGTGCCGAGCTGCTTGGGCTGCAGCTCCACGTCTGAGTGCTCCATGTCATAAAGGTTGACCAAGCGGGCGCCAGGGGCTGGGAGAACCGTGGGACCGTCGCCAGCCGGCAGCAGGCTGTGTTCGTTCCCCAGCACCCCGGAGTCAGCCGAGTCGGTCTCAGCCTGCAAGGTGAGGACATTCTTGAGGGATGTGGCAGCACGGGGTCCACTGTTGGAGTTCCTCATGGAGAGGGAGATGGCACTGGGACGGGGCTCCCCCGAATGCCGGCAGCAGGGCAGGTATTTGCCCATGGCCCTCTTGAAGTCCCTCATGAAGAGTGGGTAGATGATGGGGTTCATGGTGCTGTTGCAGTACCCGAGCCAGGTGAGCACGTCGAAGAAGCTGGCCGGGACGCAGCTGCAGACTGCCTGGCGAGGGGACACCGCAAGGATTAGCAGCATCTCCCACCTCAGCCCCGATCCAGAGCAGTTTCCCAGGCATGCCAATGTTTCCCTTTCGAAGGAACCCTCCAAAACCCCTTTGAAGGGTTTTTCCTTGCTGCTGCTCCCTGGGGAAATGGCACCTTTGGTCCCAGAGGCTTTCCAGCAAGACCTGCAGGCATCTGAGATCCAACCCAGCTGGATTCAAAGTGAAAAGCTTTAGAAAACCCAACATAAAAAAAACCCACATGTGCTTACCTGTGTCATGTTGGTGACGAAGAAGGGGAGCCAAGCCACGAAGAACATGCCCAGGAGGATGCCCAGCGTCAGGCTGGCCTTCAGCGCCTTCTTGCTGTGCTTGTTGGCAAATCTTCTGCTCTCGCTGCTGGCCGTGGGCTGGCTCGGGGCACAGGGAACCTGCAGTGGGAGATGGAGCGGTGAGCAAGCACTTCTCCCCGGGTTGGAGCCACCAGCACAGGCACCAGCCTCCCACCCAAGAAAAGTGGTGTTTGGTACTGCAAATCCTGCAAAAAAAACCCCTGTTGTTATTTCCCTTCTTGCAAGGGGCAGGAGGATGGCACTCACCACAGTCCCTGAACCATAAATCAGGAAGAGGAAGCAATAGAAACCCTCAACATTGAGAGTATTTTTATTTTTTTACTGTAAAATAGGGGTTTTATCATTAGGCTGCTTCTTTTACAGAAAAATCCTACTCAGTCAATGTTTTGGTGAGGATAAAGCATGCCCTAAAGAGCCAGCTCTAGCTGCTGATTAGAGCAGCAAACTATATTTTTAAAAGCAGGACGTCAAACATTTCAGCCTGCAAAACACTATAACTAACTCAGTCCTCTATCCACTCCTGCAATCTAAAATTAAGTTATTATCTCAGCCCTCTGCCATAATTAAACGAGGCCCCGTTGCCACGCAGCTTCCTGTCCAAAGAAGGAACGAAAATCCAGTTAAAAAGATGAAACTCAAGCGTTCCCTGGCCGACACCTTCTTTTCAGCTCACCCTCTGCCTGAGCTCATTCAGGGCTGCTAGGAATCTGCTGGGACACTTGCCTCTGCTGAAATACGGGGGGTGGATGCTGGTTTTCCACGGCTGAGCAAAGCACCTGAGCATCCCCTAGTCCCCTGAGCGGGGCAGCACTGGGGCTGCAGGGCTGCAGCAGGTTGTGTTTGTAGAGTCCAAAAACCTGGCATCCGGGAAGAAAAATAAACATTTTATGATTTGATTCTCATTTTCCTTTTGAAAGTCTGGTACATCTTATCACATGTGGGATGGCTGGCCAGGTCAGAGAGTCCTGGCTCCTTTCTTAACAGAGAGAGAACAACAAACCAAATGAAGGTATTTAAAGGCAATTAAGTTTGTCTTTTCCCTGTAGGATATGAGGTCAATAAAGCCTATTACAGGGAATTAAAGCTGTTAGATTTAGTGGCAATTACCTTCTCCCAGAGAAATACAAACAAGTGCAGCCACGTTTTGCTTATAAAACATACACACGCTGGTTTAACCAGCAATCGAGTAAGGAGGTATTTTGCAGTTCCCGTTATAGACCAGGTAACAAAAATAGAAGCTGGCTGTTCAAAATATGGTGCTCTCCAGAATTTGGTGTTTGCTATTATTTAAACTCCTTCTCCCCCATATGTCTCACACCCACCAGGGCCAAGATTTACGAGTGGAAAGTCAGATAAGATTAAAACCCTTTGGGATGATGCTAGCCAAGAGACGGCCGAAACTGCATTTATTTTGCGCTGCTGAGTGTTTTCGCCTGTATCTTAATGTATTTCTCTGCTTCTGCTCATGCTGTTTCTGTGCTCCTGAGCAGATTAGAAGCGCACCATTGCTGGGACAAGACATGGGGCACCTTGGAGGACATCGGGGAGGTGGATGTTGCCCCGTATCTCCCTCCCTGCGGTCTGGTTGCCAAAGCCCTTTGCCGGCTGCGGCCCCGAGGCCATCTGGAAGGCAGAAACACCCCAGGCACCCAAATCACAGGGATCTGTAAGGAGAAACATCCCTGTGGCCACCTTACCTGGGGCACGGTCTCATCGGTGGTGGCGGTGGCCACGTTGGAGGCGAGGGAAGCCACCTGCACTGCTTGCTTGCGGGCTGCCAGGAGGATGCGGCAGTAGGTGAAGGAGATGGCGGCAGACGGAAGGAAGAAGGTCAGGCAGGAGGCCACCAAGGCGTAGGGCAAGCTGACCAGCAGCCGGCACTGGTCCTCGTCCCCCTGGGAGGTGACGTTCGGGGACCGGACCTCGAACTCCAGCTCGTGCCAGCCCATCTTGATGGGCAGGAAGGAGGCCAGCGCAGCCAAGGTCCAGGTGGCCAGGATGAGCCAGAGAGCTCTGCAGGAGGTCATTCGCAGCTTGTATTTGAGCGGGGAGATGATGAGCAGGTAGCGGTCCAAGCTGATGACGCAGAGGTTGAGGATGGAAGCGCTGCAGCACATGACATCGAAGGAGTACCAGAGGGAGCAGAAGTCACCCCGCAGCACCCAGTGGCCGTAGAGCTGGTTGAGCATGGCTGGGGGCATGACCACCAGCCCCACCATCAGGTCGGACATAAAGAGGGACACCAGGAAGTAGTTGGAGGTGTTGCGGAGGGAGCGCTGGGTGATGATGAGGAGGATGAGGAGGAAGTTTCCTGCCGTGGTCAGCAGGATGATGAAGCAGAGGAAAGCGGCCACCCAGCTGCTCCCCACCAGCAGCGAGCGCTCGCCCAGCACGCTGGCGTTGGGGGCCCCCAAATCGCCCTCCATGAGGAGCCAGGCGGCAGGGCTGGCTCTGGAGCTGAGGGGACCTTCTCTGGCTGTGACCTGTGCTAGGTGATCATCGCCGGAGCCAGCTCCAGGGGAAGAAGTACCATCTCTATCTCTCTCTCTCTGGTCTGTGTCCGTCCTCCTTTCTCCTCTCCTCCTCCTCCTCTCCCTCTCTTCCCCCACTCCCTCTCTTCACTGGCAATCAGGGCAGAGTGACATTCCCAGGAGCCGATCAGCTGTAGCAAGGTTCCCCTCCCTGTTACTCACAGCCAGGCATTTCCTCATCCCTGCAAATCCCCTGGTGCTGGGATGTCCCTGGACACTGCTTCTGGATGCTGGGGATGCTCAGGACACCAGGGAGGCTTGGGATGCTCTGGATGCTGGGATGCTCGAGATGCCAGGGATGCTCTGGATGCTCTGATGCTCTGGATGTGCTGGACCAGGGAATAATCTGCACCTCAGGATGCTCTGGATGCTCTAGGTGCTGGGATGCTCTGGACCCCAGGATACTTTGGATGCTGGGGATGCTCTGGATCCCAGGATGTTTCAGATGCTGGGGATGCTCTGGACCTCCGAGGCTCAGCTCTCACCCCTCCAGCCAGGCTTGGCTACCTGCAGAGCTCTGTTCCCTGGGGCAGCCGGGCCCCACCGAGCAGCTCAGCTCGGTGCCCGAGTTCTGCTGCTGCTGCAACCAGAGACAGTGAGCAGAAGCAGAGCAGCCCTGAGGCGAGTACAGGGATGCTCCCAGCCAAGCTCGCCCATGAGGAGGAAGATGCAACATGCAGGAGCGTGGGAAGGTGTCTCTCCCCCAGCAGAGGTGCGTCCAGCGTGCAGGGGTGCGTGTGTGAGTGTGAGTGTGTGCGTGCGTGCAGGTGCCAGCCAGACTTTTACCTGCTGCTCTGTGATGCACAGAAAAGGATGCAGAAATGCCGATTCGGAGGAGGTGGGGCTGGGGGGGGGGAGAGGAGGAGATGAAATGAAATGCTAATGAAAACAGGGATCTGGTCTAAACTCTACAAAGTGGCAGCCAGAGAGTTCCCTTTTCTGCCTTAAAGAGACAGCCAGCACCGTGCTCTGCCTCCCCTGCGCCAGCCACCTCTGCCAACACCGGAGACCGACCCCGCATTCGCCTGGCAGGTGGGCAGCAACCCACAGGCCAGCAGGTCTGCAGCTAAGCCCAGCCAGCAGCACCGACCGCCAGGCTCTATCCTCTGTGCCAGTTGAGAAAAAGCAAAATTTTGCAAATCCAAATAAAAAGCAACAAACCCTGCATGCAGCAGCCCACAGCTGCCTCCTCAGAAAGCATCCAGAGGCATGGAAAGGACTTACTGGCTGATTTTCCAGCAGTCTGCAGCCAGGGATGGAGAGTGTGAGCAAAAGCCAAGGGAAATGGCTGCATTCACGCAAGGACAGCCAGTGGTCTTGCCCCTCGGCTCCGGGGTTATTTGGGCTGGCTTCAGTGCAGCCAAGGGCCCTGCCTTTGCAGGGGCAACCCTGGATGGACCCACGGCAAATTGCCCTTTGGCAAGTGGGAGGCAACATGTCGAAGAACCCAGCGGGTCCTGCTTCATCCCTTCTAGTTCAGAAGACACTTCTGAATCTTTAAGCGCTGTTTGGTATCCCATGCTACCACCTCCATGCTTCAGGGCCAGTACCTTGGGGTACTTGGCAGGGACTGATGTGGGTTTTTTAATTAGCCGGCTGCCAAAAGGGTTTTTTTCTTCAAACAAATGGCTGCAATTTCTGTTGGGGGGAGACCAGAGTAGAGGGGACTGACTCCAGCACAAACTGGAGCCATGTGTGTGTCTCTGTTGTGCCCCTGGCACCTAAGCCTGCGGTCACAGGGCCAGACACTGCCAGCTGCTGTCCTTTCCTTCCTGAGCTGCCGCCAAAGCTTTCGTTAACAAGCTTCCCCTGGGAAGACGCTGCTGCAGATGCATGGGCAAACGCCAGCTGTGCATACCGCACACCCCACTGGCCCTGTCCCGCTGCACCCCCAGCACTGGCTGCGCTGCCCAGCTGCCCACCCAGCAACAGAAATTTGTCTCTTTACCAAGATCTACTTTTCTAATCACCTTTTCAACAACTTTGTCGTGCTTTTCTCAGTGGCTGAATGGGCAATTCAGGTCTCAGAGCAAGGGACAGGGGAGATGCGAAGCAGGGTTCAACTCTGTGCATGGACACAGCCCATACGCAGCCCACTGCCCCCCCCCCCCCCCAGGATCTCCGTGCCACTCGAAAGCTGTTCACTGGGAAACAGCTGCTGTCACTCACACCCGGACAAGCTCTCCTGGGAGCTTGTGCGTGGCATCTGCCCTCCCTCTGCTTCCCCAGGACCCTCTCCTTGGATGCTCCCAGGCAAACCTCCCCAGCCACCTCTGCATCACTCTGTCCTGGCAGGCATCCCAGGGCAGAGCACACACACGCGAGGCTCTGATCGCAGCAGGAGGTTTCTTTAGAAAAGCGCTTGTACCAGGAAACCCTCGCTTCCTCGTCCCATCTGTGCTGGGAACAAGCAAGAAAACCCACCCCAAGCCCACACTGCGGCAGCCTCCCCAGCTAGGATAAGTCAATGCAGCAGCACAGATTTATCCCAGCTGGGTCCATGCTAGTGCTCAGCAAGGAAGTCATGCCACAGTGCAAAGCCTTGCTTCCTTCTCAGCCCTGCTGCACCCCAACCTTTCAGCATCTCAGTTTCTCTCCAAAGCTTTTGCTTCAGAGAAGGAGATTGGATCAGGAGTGTGTCCTCCACAACTAGGTAGGTATGTGGGAGGTTTTGTATGCTTGGTTTGGATGAATTTGCTGGGGAAGTGAATCTGAACTGATTGAAGCAAAATGTGTTTAAAAAAACCTGCCTTAAAATGAGGTCCAAATCCTACCGTTGCCCCTGCAAAAGCTTCTCTGCTCCGGCAGCTCTGCTGGCCTCTTTGTGCTCTCTCCCCTGCGCTGCATTTCTGGACACATCTGCAGGGTTTCATGGTTTCCACCAGCTCTGCTCTCCAGTACCACTAGCAGGGAAAGCAAAACCAGGTTGTCAACAGCCACCCAAATGTCAACATGGCAAAGAAAGGGCTGGCGAGCCACAGTGAGTAAAACTGGAAGGCTGAGAGACCTCGGTGAGGACATCCAGGCAGTCCAGTGCTTAACACAGTGGACTCCAACAGTGCAATCTACTCTCAGGACCTCATTCCATCCTTTAACTGGGATGGCTCCTTAGGGCCTCTTTTGGGCAGAGCCTGGCTAGCTAGCTTTGAAAGATTTGTGTTTTCATCCGCAAAACAGCCCTCCACTACCTGCCTCCGCTGAAGCTCAGGTTGTGCCAAAAGGAGGTGGAGACATCCTGCTCCGAACACCCTGAACTGCAGCTCCTGGAGTTTATAGGAACGGTCCCTGTTTTCACTGTACACCAATAAAAGGGCCACGTGATGGTGGTCAGTGACAGCATGGGTTTCACCACCTTTTCCTGCCTCCTGGCTCTCCAGTAAAGTTCCCATCCTTAGTAGGACACTTCACAGCCTAAGGAGGACACTTCACAGCCTAAAAAAATTATCTTAATGCACAGGACATCACCACCCATGCCAGGGTCCTTCCTTTTCAGCCCATCCCCTTCGTCGTGGCAATTGCTGCCTTAACGCAAACTCTCTCCCGCCTCACCACCTGGAGAACTGCTCTCCAAACTTGTGCAGAGCCCCCAGAGCCTGGGACTCAAAGAGAGGGGCAATAAGAACCGGCCACTTGCACAGCGCAGCCTCCTGCCCCTCCAGGAGCAGACGGGACCTTCCCGTCTGAGGGTTACGCTCAGACAAGGGAGCATCATCTGAGCGCACACCCACGCTGGGCGGCCAGGCATCAGTGGGAGCAGAGGTTTGCAAGGGCACACTCTGCCCTGTCCAGGGAACGCTTGATCCAAACACCCTTGGAAACAGCCCACTGGTTTTCAGCCAAGGCGCTTGGGTCCTCTCCTCACCCACAAAGGGATGTCCATGTCCATGTCCATGTCCACGTCCAAGTTCACCTTCCTCCAGTCCAGAGGCACTCCTGGAGGTCATGAACATCTGGATGCCATGAAACACGCTGGATCAAGAGTGTCACCTAGTGGCAACAGAGCTGATAAAGGTTGCATGATCCCGCAGAGACCCCACGCACTTCCCACATAAGTGGGACCAGACAGCCCTTAAACCTCGAGGCTGCAGTGATAAGGGCCCTAGAGTACAACAACCGCGCCTGGGCGACAGCTGATGTGCAGGCTCCCCGTGTCCACATGCAGCCCATCTGCTGAGTATTTAGGGTCGGTTTTCCTTTTAGCGGCTCTCCCTCCTCCTCCCAAATTGAATGCAGCAGAAAACTCAAGGGAACCATCGCTCTCCCATGCCCTGTACCCTCCTGCGCTGCTGTCCCGTCTGGTGTCCTGGTGTAAATGGCCTCTCCCCCATCAGCACTGAGGAGCCTACTGCTAAAAACCAGACAGGCATCAGAGTACTGAGAAATGGAAGTCAGAACTAATTTATTTAAGAAAAAAAAAAAACAACCAAAAAAACAACTTGTAAAAAGGAGGGGGAGGCATCGATTACAAGCTCTGGAAGCTCTTGTCAGGACAGTGCCAAAGAAATCAGCTTTATACAACAGAGAGAAAGGGGTAGCAGGAGGGGCCCGGGGCTGTCCCCCCACCCCGAGCCTCCCCAGCCCTGCGTGAGCAGTACGCCGCGAAGGTACATCGGCACCCCGGCACTCATCCCCCTTCTCCCTCCACCACCATTAAAGTGCAGCAGGGAGAGGGGGGAGAGGGGCTGGCTCCTACCCAGACCACCCCAGCGTAAGCCTGCTCTTGGCCTTCCCCTGTGGGCCATGAAACGTGAAGCCCCAGCGCCCATGGCGTGATCCAGCTCCCTCGTCCCCAGGGAGCTACGTGGTGGCCCCGAGGACCAGCAAGGAAAGGGCTCTCACTCCCATGGTTCCCAGCAATCTCACACACGCAGCCCCACAGGCACATCCTGGGGCAAAATACTCCCCAAGAACTACCTAATACGAGGAGGTTGGGGTTGAATTAAGATCCAGCGGGTGCCAGGAGGAACAGTACATCCATGCTGAGCCCACGTGTCCTTAGGCAGGCAGGGCAGATAGGAGGGAGAAGGGATGCTGCTGGTCCCGCACAGCCCGGGAAAGATGTGCATCTCTTGTGGGACTGTGGAGAGTTTGCATCCCTTCTTCCTCCAATCCGAGCATGAGCTGTTTACAAGAGAAAAACCCAGAAGGACTCAGCAAGGGCTCCACAGCAGGTTCAGGAGCCTGCAGACAGCCCCTGGGGAGCCCAGCTCAGCTCTTGCTCTCAGCCAAAACCTCCCTCATCCGGGTTCCCGCTCCTCTCAATATATTATTACTATTATGTGCAAGTAGTTTTGCATCAGAAAACACCGAGCCCTCCTCTCTCGCCATGCAGCTCCAGCCTCACATTCGCCCCTCAGCCCTGCTTGTGCCTCAAAATGTTCCTCCAGCCCCGGGGTGTCGTGGAGAGCAAAGCATGAGGGTAGCTATTAGACAGGAAAGACTCCACCACCCCCCTCCCTCCCCAAACCCCGGCCCTCTCCCTCGCACACACCCCCTGCCCACGCCGCTGGCTGCAAGGACAGTCCGCAAGGGCCAGGTCACTCGTCGCCCTCCTCCTCGTGATGGTGGTGGCTGGAGGCAGGAGGTTCTTCCACCTCCTGTTGGTGGTGGGCATAGTGATGGGGGCTGGGACCTTCAGCGGGCATGTTCTCCTCTGCGTTCAGGTAGACGTTGAACAGGGCTCCCTCGTGGCTCGGCTCCTTCCCGCAAGCCTGGCAGCTACAGTGAAGTATCTTCTCCACCAGCTTGTCAACCCTGGGGATCTCGTCGTTGCCTGGACAGTCCAGCGTCACCTGGGTAGAGGGATGAGGACACAGTGAGTGTGCAGGCTCAATGCCCGGATGGCCATCCTGCTGTGGGCGGTCTGACCTGCCCCGTACCCTGCTGACTTGGGGTATTTTAAGCCAGAAGCGATGGTTCGCTACCCATATAAACAAACATCCACAGTCAGTCTGCAAGGCAAGAATTCTCTGGGCATGTCTCGCAAGGTCACAAGCTGCAAAGACCCACGGAAAATGCACTGACTCAAGTGGGACACTGCTCCCAGGCACTACTGGCACAGAAATATCGGTGGTAACTGCAAAAGCCACCCACCAGACACATTGCTGAGCATCTCAGATAGTTTGGACTAAACCATCTGCCCAAATGTCTGAGCTGAAAGCAAAGCAGAGAGCTGAAACCAGCTCCCTGCGTGCCTAGGCTTGCCTCAGAGGCAGGGTTTATGTCTCTGCCAGGATCAGCGGTGGCAAGAAGCTGGGAGGTCTGAGGGTGACTGGCAGATGGGCTGTGGGAAGCACTTCTGGACATCGAAGAAGGCAAAAACTCCCGAGTGGGAGGAGGCGACAAAGGCAGTGGTGAAGAGAACAGGCACGCAGGATGAGCACAGGGATGAATAATGCAGGGACTGACAGGGAATGCTTCTGCAAACAGCGTGAAAAATGCATCATTCATCACAGCAGTCATGTTGCTTCCAGCAGCCCCTTCCACCCAGGCAGGCATCTCAAGACAGGGTACAGTCACCTGAGAGACACCCTGGAAGGGAACTACAAGTGGGAAAACCTCAGGGAAGGAGAACGACTTGCCCTAAGGTGGTGCCAGAGCAGAGCTGAGAGAGAAAGAACCATGGAGCAGGCAGGGATACTCACGATTTCCCACATGGACTGAGCTGGCATACAGGAGTCGCAGTGAACCAGGGACTCTGTGGACTGAGGGAAGGTGTTGGGGACGCTGTAGCTGAAACACTGTCCCAGACAGGCCCTGCAAAGACACCAGGAGGGATGAGGGCTCAGCAAAGGTGCCTGCTTTTCCCAACAAAGGCAGAAGGAGATTTCACCTTCCACTGAGACAGACAGAAAGCAGCCGGGCAGAGGCAGGACACTGTGCCTGGCTTCTTGTGCGAGTGACGGTCCCCAGAGCCACTCCGGTACCATCTGCAAATGAAAATCAGCTGCATCCAGCTCCACACTGAGAGCGGATCCATACCTGTTCTGGATGGACTTGGACTCGCAGCCGCTGTGCCCCACGATCTGGGTGATGTTCTTTGCCTCACACCAAGCGCTCTTATCCGGGAAGAGGGCGAGCTTGTTTATGGGGGGTGGCGCGGCCAGGAGCAGCGCTGGGAAGAGGGCACCAACCACGAACCATAACATCATGGCCAGCTCTGCCAAAATCCTACAACTGGAGACAGAGAGCAAAGCATTAGCAGGAAGGAAAACAGGCAAGCCGGCCCATTTCTCCAACCCCATGGCAGTTCTCGGCTGCGGCAAGCACAGGTATGTCCTCTCAGTGTGTCGGTACTCACATCTCCCTCCACAGCCACTGCTGTGGCCAGGAAGGCTCCCCAAAACACTTTGCGGGGAGTGGGACATACTGCCCTCCCTCTTCCCTCTTCAAAACAAGCTCTGGGGCAGGCAGATACCTGCATTAGTTCTCCCAAGATTTGTGCCAGGAGCAACAGCAGGCTTTTCATCGTTGCCCACCCAAAGCTGGCCTGGGAGAAGTTTGCAAAACAAAAGCGTCACTGCCACAGGCCGAGCCAGGTTGGAGAAGTCGTGGACCGCAGAAATGTTTTTATTTGAGGAAGGAGCAAACTTCCCCACTTCCTTTTCTCCCACCTTAAAAGCCCAAGCTGGCCTTGCTGCAAGCTTTCCCAGAGAAAAGGGACCCCTTTTCCCGGGAAGGAAAACCGCTTTCCTCCTAGAAGTGCGCAGCAGATGTCGCTGCAAGGCAGCAGCAAGCAGGGAGATGTGGAAACCTCAATCCAGAGGCTAGAAACCCACAGAAAAGACCAATACAGCATTTATTTTTATAGAGCCACTCAGATTCAGCAAACGGTTACTCTGAGGATGGGAACTCAGTCTGCAGACAAGGGGGGTCCTTTTAATAGCAAGCATAAACCTTGCTCGCAAAGGTGGTCGGCCGAGAAGGTTACTTACCACCCCCAGAGAAATCCCACGCAGGGTTTCCTTGAGGGCCAGCTGTATTCTCCAGCCAAGGTGCCTGCATTAACACTCCCAATCACTGGGGAAAGGCAGATGGAAAAGCATCACAGAAACAGGGAAATTTTTTCCTTTGTGGGGTTTGGATGGAGTCACAGTGAAAGGCAGACATTTATACTTTCTAAAATATTTGTTAGAACCACGTTATTTGTTATTTCCTTCTATTTATTTAGCCAGACGAAGATCCAAAGCCCACACTGGAAAGGCTCCTGTTCATTCCCATGGCTCCTGGGCCCAGCCCTCTAATGCTTGCTATGGAAGGAGAGGAAAAATGCCTTGTTTATCAGACACTGGTGTCAGAGGCAGCTCTGTGCTGGGGACTCCCAGCCAGGCGTTCCTCCAGTCATGCAGTCTATCTGCACAGTCTTCACCAACACGTCCTCAGCTGGAGGACCACCACATTTATCTAAATGATTGAGATGGCCTACTAAGCACCTCTCACAGCTCCAGCTCAGCTATTTTAAGGTCACTATGAGGCAGAGGCTTTTGCCCTGTTACCTCTCCACTGAGCCCAACCTCCTGGATCTGAATCAAGAGAGAGACAAGAGAGAGATGTTTCCCCATCCTCCATCCCAAGGCAGCCAGAAAAGGGTATCCTCATTCCCTGGCCTCGGGATCTCTGGGGGAATCAGGTGGGGTCTCTGCTGAATTTTCTTATTTCCTGGTGATATAGGAACCATAATGGTACAACGCAGCAATACCTTTATAGCCTTGGCTTCCTAATCCTCCCAGCACTTGTTCATGTGGATCCCACAGGTCCCCGGTGAGAATACCTGCACAAAGCAGGGTTTGCAGGTCTCGGTTCAAGATAAGCAGAGGGGTTTGGCCCCTGAACTTGCACTGCCATTAACAAGAGCAGTGCGGTTCAATATATTTGTCCTGAAAAAAACCTCTTAGGGCTTACTTCTGCTCCCTGAATTTTTTTTCCATTTCAGTGGGGGAATTCTGCAATTTCTGCTAAGAAGAACACGGCTAAGCTGCATGCGCACACACTCGGTTTGCTTGGGTTTCTGAAATGAGCATCACTCATTCCTCAAATGCCAGCAGCTCCATGCCGAGGAGTCCCGCTCCCAAAGGGAAGTCCGAGATCAGAGCTGGGATGTGACCCAAACAGTGATCACAACCCTCCCCCCCGGGAACAGCTGAAATTCTTCTGGAGTCAGCACACAAGTTCACTTCCACATGCCCGATTAGAGAGCAATTTCCTTCTTTTGAAAGAAAGGTGGTGGCTGGTTTTTTTTCCAGGTTTCTATGCATCTCTACCCAACAGCAGAGGCAAACATTTCTGTCTGTGCTGACAGCCCAGCTTCCCTGGGACCTTGTTATTTTTCCTGGAGGGAAGCGTTCAATAGAGAGGTGTTTCTGCAGCACCGGTCAGAGCAGACCCACGGCCAGAGGCACGAAGGATCATCTCCGAGCACCTGGGCTCCTGTCTTGCTCCAATACAGAGAGGAAGATGAGCGAGCTTGTGCTCTGCTAAAGCACAGGACCTGGCCTGGGTTCAGGAAAGCACTTAAACATATGCTTAAGCCCTCTCCTTTCCTGCACAGGGATGTCTTCGTAACCAGAGCCCCCAGCAGCACGGCCACTGGTCCGGTTTGCAGAAGGGCAGTCGGCAAGCAGGGGAACCGTGTACCTCTACAGAGCTGGAGCAATTGCAGCTTTATACCCCATTCTTCAGGGCACTCAGGTGCTAAGCACTGCTGTTGCCCACTGATTTTAAGCCTTGGAACAGGCCACATCCACATGGTGTTTTCCTTCTCCCAAGAATGCCCTGGAACCCGCAGGGCCACATTTCTAGTAAGTAACAAGGTTTATGCCAGTGCCTAGGAAAACATCTGATGCAGCTGAGTTTGGGAGGGAGCTGGGGCTGGAAACAGCCTGCTCGCTACTGCGGCATGTTCGCTGGCATAGTGCAAACCAGTCATGCGAACAGAGCGGCCACTAAAACCATTCATCTGACAGCAGCCACAGGGTCGGAGACAAAAGCACCGTGTTCCCTCTCCCCCCAGCTGGGAAGGGAAGGGAAAAAGGAAGACAAGGCACCCGAGCAGGTTTGCAAACTCCCGATTAAATAAAGGCATTGAGCACATTCCTCCATGACAAGCTAAATTACACGTTGCAGCCCCTAAAGGAACAAGTGTGTGCTCCCCGGCGCTGACCCCGGCCCTGGCCTGCACTTCCCTGCACACAGGGGCTTCTTTCTCTTCTCCGTACCGGGGCACATTTTTTTCCCTGCTAGTCAAAGCTTTTCATGCAGAAAGTTCAGCTCAGTTCCGGCAGACCCATCAGCCCGTGAGGGTCTCCCCCCCCCTTCCCCTCTGCAGGGAACCACATGGCAGCTTCCTCTGCCACCCCTTCAGCACGCATTTGAGAAATCAAATGACTCAGCCCTTGAGCCTGGCACATCCCGGACTCCAGAGACAAACAACTTCTCAGCACATGCACAGCTGCAGCCTTGTGGTGAGCGGCCCCAGAGCCCTTTTCCAGCCTGTCCCCATGCCCGAGGAGCTGAGGGGCAAAATGTCCCAAGGCTGGTGGGTCTCAGCTGTAGCAGCTCAGCATCCCTTCGAGGCCTGGAGAGCCTGGCAGGAGTCCTGCCGATGGCTGAGCCTCCTGTGAGCCCGGTTTTGAGATCTGGTGGTAGCACACTCAGATGTTTTATGTCACCTAGAAGAGCTCCTTCCTCCCATCCTGGTAGTCCCAGGGACTCTCAGGAGTCCCGCAAGAAGGACGGTCCCCGCCAACGCCTGGAAGCAGCTGGGAAAAACTACATTGTTATATCGGCTGGAGGACAATCACGGGAATTACCTCGGAGGCCACGTTCCCACCACCCAGCCCACAGCTGTTCTTGGCCATTTGGAAACCAAACACTTCTGGAGGAAAATAAAAAAGATCTAATCGGTTTTACCCTCTTTTTCCAGTGGGAAGTTTACACCATAATGCAAGACAAGCCTGCAGGTGGACATGGACAACATTTCATGAGTAGTTTAATATATTTATAGGTATTTTTCTTATGCAGGATCTTGCAATTTTGCCAAATACATAAAACCACAGACACAGGTATATTGTGCTCATGGCCACACATGCAGCATCCCAGGTTCTGAGAAATGAAACCCCTAAGCTTTCCAGACATTGCTTAGCCAAGGCTCAAAGCCTGCAAATACAGCACAGAAATAGTGTCAGCTCCATGCTGTGGCCAAGGAAGTTGAGGTACGAAGCCGGCAAATGGCCTTACCTCAGTGCCTGAATCACTGATTCAAGTCCTTGTGTGAGATGCATGAGATCTCAGTAGAGATGGACAAAGTGAAGGTATCAGCTCCTGGTCTGGATCACAGCTGGGACCTCCAGCCTTCCTCTCCTGCCTCCCTGGACACGCGACTGTCCTGCCCGATGGAGTCGGCTTCCCACCCAGCCTGGCTCTCAAGCTACACCACACCAAGCTGCCAAGAGCAACGCCAAGTTGGTGTTACACATGAATCACAGCAGTACCGGGTCCTGCCTTTGTGTTCAACTAGTTATTTGTGCCATTTTGCTGAGAAAAACTGCTGCACAGTGCTGCCTGGGGAAGAGGAGGCCCCAAACATGTGCTGCTGAGTGCACTGCCCTGTGCCTCAGTTTCTCTGCTTGTAAAACCAGAGACAGGGGATCGCCATACGCCGAGCGAGCCGATGCGTGCAGAAAGAGTGGAAAAGCACAGGGAGGTCTTTGGAGCGCCAGATCTCCTTCGAGGGAAGAGACTGCCCCCACGGGGCAGGAGGGGAGGGATGGCTGCCAACAGCTCTTGCCCCACACGATGCGGAACGTGTTCCTCGACAGGAAGGTGCTCGGGGTAAACGCCGTGCCGTGGGGCAGGTGGGAGTCAGGCCGGGACATTGCTGTGTGCTGAGGGAGTCACGCAAGGACATGGTGCTGCAGGGCAAGGGGGGGATGGCTGCCTGGAGAAGAGAAAGCTCTCCAAGGACTTGGGTGGGATCACTCCTGTGCCTGGAGGTGGCCAGGAGCGATCTCGTTGCAGGTAGCTGTAAGCACTAAAAGGCAACCGATTATTTAGGTGCCTAAAAGGAAGCAAAGCCACAGTTAAGTGTCTGATTTGGTGGTGACTGGAAAGAAACATGTATCTGTCCGAGAAAGGTCCAGGGCATGGCTCTCCTCAGACACAGGATTTTGTCTATACAGTAACTTCTGAATACTACAGGGAATCGCCTCTTGGGAATCTCAACTCTGGTTACATGGAACAAAAAATATTATAACTCAGCATTATTAGTGGGAAAAGTTTAAATCTAAACTGCAAAAACCTGAAAAGTCACTGTGTACTGAAAAAAAAAATCAAAACAACTGATTTTATTCAATACTTGTCCTTTTTTAACACTTCTCCCTTTTTTGAAATTCACATTTAGCTAAAACTTTACATTTTTGCTGCAAAAAATACCAAGTACAACATTCTTTTGGGGAGTCTACTGTTGTGCCTGCAATAGCCCAAATTAATCCGATTGGTATCGTGACAATATCTCCAGGGGAGAGGGAAGAGAGCTATGCACTGAAAATGTCTAGAGGTAATTCTTCAGGACAGCAAGACAGATGAGTGCTTAACTGAACACAGAAGTCTCTTCTGAGCTGAAAGCTTCATTCTTGCTTTGCTGAGCTGCAAAATCTGGGAAGAAATTACAAAAAAAAAAAAAAAAAAAGGGAACTACCATAGGAAGACGTTCGATATTTAACATGCAAAAAAGTCAATCCTAAAAACTTTGTGATAATGGAGCAAAAGCCATGTCATTTCTCAGTGTGGATCTGGCTGTCTCTGCTCCTTTCAAAAGCAAGAGATGTTCGAGCTTCCCTTTCCGTAATGTATTAATTTCCACTCAAGCATGGTTGGGCGATTCACAGAAATAAAGCAGAAACAGAGAAAAGCAGTGCAGCATTTTTAAAGCCCTCTCCTGTCCCCACTTTGGACAGAATTTCAAAAGACTTTGGTACATTGGGAGTTTAAATCTGGCTTCTCGACCATGCACTGAGCACTCGAGAAACTCATTTTTTTGCAGCTGGAAAAAAAATCCAAGCTCCTTTACCTAGAAAAATCATTGGAAAGCTACCTATGGACTTTGATAGGCTTAGAACGGGGTCCTAAAGGAGCTCTGCTGGAAAAGGGACACACTAATGGCCTGTGGAGGAGGCAAGAGTAATATAAACAGTTTCTGGTAATTTATTTCAATTGCTCAATTCCTTCAGCGTTAAGAACAATCACGGCCAGGAAAATGCATCAACCTAAAGCATAGGAATATATCCTGGCCCCACACCACCGTCCACTCCCTCTCTTCTTCAAGCACCTGCTTAATATGTGGGGCTCTGCAGCCCCTAAGAGCAGCAGGGCAAACGGGATGGGAGCAAGGATCAGCTGTGTTGGGCACCTGGAAAACAAGCCTGGTACTAGCCTCCAGCGGCCGGCAGCTTTGGGGAGCAGTGGGACGGAGGTGCCTTGGCCAAGCGGGGAAAGAGAGAGCGTACGGGCTCTGTCTGAGACCCCGCGCAAGGACGGACTAGTCTGCTACATGCTTCAGCTAGAACAGTCCCCAGCGGTAGGTCGTATCCAAGTGCATTGCAGATAATATGAGAAATAGGCGCTTTCAAACACAGCTGTTAGCAGCATTTCAGCCAGAGGCCTTGCTCGTCGCATGTCTGGACCTGAAGGAGGCTCGACTCCCTCCCGCGTTTCCCCTGGAGCTGGTGTTTCCCACACAGCCGTCCCACAGGCTGGCGGCCGCAGAGCAGGCAGGCAGAGCCACCCGGCGTGGGCAGCACTCTCAGCCTGGCTGGGGCTGAGGGTATCGACTGGAGCTTTGGCCACGCAAGAAGACGGTAGGTGTCCAAACACGAACCAAGACGGTAGGTGTCCAAACGCGAACCGTAGATCCAAACCCCTTTGAAAATTCCAAGCAATATCAGTGACTGCTGCCCTCCAGCCGGACCGCTCTCTCCGAAGCTGGCCCTGACCCCTGCCAGCAGCAGTTTCCCACCAGGCGTGGAAAGAGGACGTCTTTTCGTCCGCCCCAGCATCACTAATCGAGAGCCTGACCGCTATCGCTCGCTGACCGGCATCTCCCCAAAGCACCTAGCTCGCTCTGGAGCACACAGTCGCACCGTTTCCCTTTGCAACTGAAGCCGCAGCCTCTCCCCTCCTTTTTCGGTGAAAACAGCTTTCACAGGGCCGGCGGTAAAATCCGCACCGCCTCTGGGAAGGGTCCCAAGAGTCGTTCACTTTTACCCGTGTCTGATTTGCATGCAGGCACCAGCAATTTCCCCGGGGAGCGCTTCTCCCAGCAGGCCCAGTTCTGCTTTCACTTAGAGTGAGGTAAACTGGGACCGGCTCCTCCAAATGACTCCACTGGTGCAAATGAGATCAGAATCTGGCACCGCTCATCTTACTCAAAACAAGCATAACTGGAACCAGATAAAACCAGTTCTAGTACATAGTGGCCACCAGGATTATTATTTTTTTAATTTAGCACACACGCCGCGTAAGGCCATCCTGCAGTCAGAGATGGGAGTTGTCTCAAATGCCAACCACGCTGGCTTTCGGCTTGCTCGGTCATTCATTACCAAACTTGCATAAAAAAATCAAGCCCTGTCCTACGCAGCGGGGTTGCGCTTGCAGGATCAGGTTCCCAGCTGCTGGAGCAAGAGGTGGAAAGAGGGAAGGAGAAAGGGGTTTGCGGCTGGAGCTGTGGATCTTTCAGTCACGGTTCAGGATCCTTCCTGCTGTTTCCCTCTCCCTTTACACCCGTTTAGGCCATATCCCAACCACAGCAGCAGAAATCCAGTTGTCTTGAGTGCTGTTTTGCCCTCTTTTAATCTCTGCTTTACACTGCACCAGCCTTCTCAGTTTTGACGACATAAAACCCAACGTCTGTGTTATTTACCCACAGCACTGACTGCAGTATCTCCAATACCGAAGCATAAAAACATGTGGCAGCGTGGGGCCAGAGGCTTTTGGGGGTAACGTAACAGTTCACAGCCCAGTTGGTATTTTTGATTGCTACCAGACGTGTTGGGGGCTGACCTCACACTTGACATTTAGACAGCCTCTCCTAAAACTGCAGGATCAAGCCCAGTAACCACAATGAAATCAAACCGTGAACCAAATGCCGGTCTCTTCCCTTCTCTGGACAAGCCATCTGAGCTCTGTATCAGAGAAGAAGGAGGCTTAAGCCACGTCTGAGAGAGTGACCAAAGCAAGGGCCCGATCCCGGCGCCATTTCCAAAGCTAAACTCCAAAGGATTAAAATCTTGGCTGGAATGGGGGTAGTGGCTCAGCCCAGCTCCACAACTGGTAGAAAGGAGCGCTGGGTTGCGCCGTTCCCACCATCGGAGCTAGTTTACACCCAGGAAAGCCCTGGCCCCCACCGCCCCGTGTCGCTCCCTCCCTAAACAGTGCTGTACGGGAAACAAAAGGTCTGGGGAAACGGCAAGCACAACTCCTGCCAGTGCTAACGGAGGCGCGGAGGACAGACCACCCCACATTCTCACTCCGGTCCTCCCCCGAAAGGATGATTTTATCAGCTGCTCAGGTTTTTAAGAATCTGATTTGAGCGGCTCAGAAGTTTCCTTGCCCTAAGCTGTGCTGGACCTGCCGGCACTCTGGTCCTTGCTTTATCACATGGGATCCCGACGCCTGGGCGACTACAGAGGAGGGTTTTTTTTTCCAGCAGACTTCAAAAAATAAAAGAGCAGGAACAAGGCCTTAGGACAGAGCAAGTCCCCAGCTCTGCCTGCCCCACAGTCACTGCAGCTACGATAGGGGAGCAGGCGGAGTATTGCTAACACTCTAATGGGAACAGCACAGAGCTGGGGGAGGAATACCGCCCAGGAGTTTACTCTGCTTCTCAGGCAGGTTTCCCACGACTGGACCAGCTTAACACAACCTCGGCAATGCCAACACATGCTGCAAGCAAAGTTACTCCAATACGGGCAGGTCTTCGAGGCTACTTTAAAAGTGTTTTGGCTCAGGGCCCAATCCTGCACTTCCTGGGCACCCAAAATTCACTCCAGCTTGACCGTTTTCCTCGCTCCAGAAAGATGACCGGGCACTCAGGAAGACTTTGCTCGTTCGCCCTCTTTGCAATACCGCAAACTCCCCAAGCTGGAATTTAGCGCAGAGAGGTCAAGCCAAGAGCCCGGATTCTTCTCAGGGCTGTTTGCAAACACTTGGGATTTTTATACTGAAGGCAAATTCCATTTCCCATCCTGCGGTTTGCAAATTTGAGGCGAGCTGCCTTTTTCGAGATGGGAGACTGCCTTCGAAAAGCAAAAGTGCCCATTGTATACAGCTGATTTTTGGCTGGTTGGACATTGCAAAGAGGACACTAAGTTCTTGGGCTAAAAATACAAGGGAAAATCTGGGCCTTGCCATACCACTAGGATCTTTCCCACTCATTTCAGTAGGGTACAGATTTTTCCCCCAAAAACCCGCAAGGCAAAGCTATGGTGCCCCAAATCCACAAACATTTCGCACAGGCTGAATTTTTAATTCGATGGGGTTAACCCTATACGTAAAAGTTAGATTGCGGAGCACAGCATGAGTTTCTTGAAAGAGTGCCCTCGTAAGATAAACGTTAGTAGGCAATAAGGGATTGTCCGGATCAACTTTAATGCAGCCTGAAAACGAGCTAAAGCATGTTCTGTCCCTGGAACATCTCTCAAAGAAAAAGAGAAATCCCCACTGTGCGTAAAATGCAGAGATTGTTGCATGTAACAAGTGAGAATTGCCAGGAATACTTAGACAA
Source organism: Elanus axillaris (assembly GCA_026212715.1). Lineage (NCBI taxonomy): Eukaryota > Metazoa > Chordata > Aves > Accipitriformes > Accipitridae > Elanus > Elanus axillaris. The sequence continues at coordinate 7,372,931 of JANZLQ010000001.1, forward strand.
ACTGAAACACTATGTTACGACTCAAGAAACAGGTAGAGATGTATGGGATATAAGCCTTTGTAATATTCCAGTAAGCACAAAAACGATTTGTAGGATGCAAGGACGTAAATTCACCCCCAGTGCAAACTTTTCAAGTAACAAAAGTTTCCTGCCTTTCCATGGGGAAAATCTCCTTCCTTTATGACACCCGAACTACTACACGTCCTCTGGCGTTGCGGTTAATCGACACACCGAACGTTCCCCCTTCTTTCCTCCGCACTTTTGTTCGAAACCCGAAATAGATGGGAAGGGCTCTGTACCACAGATGTGCGACCGATAGAGCGCGGCTCCCCATATCCTATTCTTTTATTTTATTTGAGCTAAAGCGGCGGTGGAAATACTTTAACGATTGCACAGCAGATCCCCCGAAGTCCGCCTCATCTGCAACTGATTTCTGCCCGTGGCAATATTCTCATCCTCCCGGCCATCAATCACCCGTGGAGGTGGAAAGGGGGAGAGGAGCAGGGAGAGAGGAAAAGAGCCGGAAAATCTGGTGCTGATCAGCGGCGGCGAAGAAAAGCAGCAGGTCCGCTCCGTTTCGGGCCGGGGGTGGGAAGATCGGAAGAG
>JANZLQ010000001.1:7383070-7409327 GCA_026212715.1 Elanus axillaris
CAGCTGCTTCCCCCCCCCCGCCCTTCTCATAGATAGTGGCATGGGTTCTTTACTCACTGTATACTCACCATTTTCCTATTAAGATTACATCGAGGTGATACAGTAACTTCTCCACTAAAAGGTCTCATTAAGTTTTGGGTAGGGACACCTGACTTTTTTAGGCCTATCTTGTTTGCACTTTTTGGTACTGATCCAAATCACGCTACAGTTAGACGAAGCAATGATTTCAGCAGGCTTAAGAAAGAAGGAAAAATGTGATAGTTTCCAGATGAGTGTATTATACTAAATTTAACATGCCTTTTGGTACTTAGAATTTCCACTTTTCCCCCTTCCATTTATGTAATTAGAAATCAAGCAGCAGGAAACCATTCCTATTCCAACCTCAGTTGGGAACACTATAGTCTCATTCCCATAGAGGGAAACAGGAGACTTGTCCTCACAAGGAGACAATTTGCACAGCTTACACCGACAGGTTCAAAAATAGGTTTTGATTACTACAACTTTAATTAAACCAAAACAAATACAGGCCCATTATGTGCTAGTCACATGTGTGTATATATATATATGTCTCTCAAAAACAAAAAGCAAGGCAGCTGTGAAAAACAACAAAATTAAGTTCTTACCCCATTTAAAGAGCAATGACAAATTTTAAATTCTGCTTTTTAAATTGTGCAGTTTTTCCACACTCACCCTAGTGGATTTCATATTAATGAGCAAGAACATTTGTTCTGATTATTCTCACTCTAGCAATAAAGGACACATTGTGAATTGGTATCTACAATAGTACCCCCTGAGTTCCAGGACCAGAAGAATCACTTGATGACGGGTCACAGTCGGTCATATTAAGTAAGAATTAACCCAGGGAGTCAAATTTGAACTGAAGCAGAGCATACCAGGGCAGGACAACTCATTATCAGGGACACTAAATAAAAACAAAACCTGTTATCATGGCCCAAATGACAATGCTAGCTAAAGCTTTTTCTGCTTGTTGACAGTCATTCTATTCAGAGCATCGCTACCACTTTTGGTACTCCTGTTTCTGACCCAGGTTGATGCTCTTCTCTCCAGCTGAACCCACAGGCTTACCAGACTGCTAGCATCGCAGCACACACACAGAACTCAATAAAAACACTTTCCAAACCACAGAAGAGCTATGGCTCCAAAGTACATAGTTCAAATTAAAAATTGGGGCCAGATAAAATGATTCAAAATTCGGAAGAAAGAAAGAGATCCTGTTTCCAATAAGCTGTTTTGACCTGACTGATGAATGCAGTCCGGCAAGGGAGGAGGTGGAAAAACAAGGACATGCTCAAGCAATGGTCCTGGATGGTATCATGCTTTGACAGTCTTTAATGCTGCTCTGGCATTAAAGCTATTTTATTTCACAAGTCCATTGCTCTAGGCAAGCTCTTCAGCTTCTGTTGACTCTGGGCACAGCTCAACATGTTTCTTCAGTGTGCAAGATCCTCACACAAGTGCCCAGGGGGATGTGGGGGTGCAAGACTGCTGTAGCACCCAGACCAAATCTCAGTCCCATTGCTCAGTAAGATAAGGGGCTTCTCAAGCGCTCTGAACTCAGAAAACTGCCCCTCAGTCCATCCCCTTCCTTTTTTGGCATGGTTTAAAAAAACAAATATTGCACAACTTGTTTTTCCATTGTGTTTTCCTTTCTGGAGAGGAATTTTTTTGTCACTCTCCCATCTGCCAGCACTCACCATGCAGCAGAACAGGCTTCAATAAAGGAATGCTCCATATCAACCTATACCCTTCCCTTTCTGTCTCAGGAGACATAAATTTACATCTTTTGTTACACAGACAATATGCAGCAAGCATGGGAGAAAGAAAAGAGGTCCTTGAGAGCCATCTCAATAGCTAGAAAAATTGTGCTGAGTAAAGAAGCTGTGAAGACAACCTCTGGAGTCAGGAGAAAAAAAGCAGTAGACAACACGCCAACAAGTAATTACACAGTTTGGGGTAAAGTAGGGAATACTTGGACCAGTGACTTGCCAAGGTAATAAAGAGCTTTAAATATTTGTGACCCACTCCCAGACACTGAAACCTATATGTTCTCCCACAGAAGAGGGGTGAAAAAACAATCAACCTAAAAGGTTAGCTCAAAGCCAGATGGCATGTGCATCTGCTTAATTCGCCCACTATCCTGGGAAGTTTCAAACTTGGGTCACTCCATGACTCAAAGCTACAAGAGACAGCACTGGCTTGCTGCATCAGTCACACAGCTAGGATTCGCCCTTTCAGAATCTGCCTCTTTGGAAGGGACAAAATTCCAATTTTAAAGGGCAACTGTACAAACAGGACATAGGAGTATTTATATTCCTCTCCAAACACCGGCACAAGCAGCAGGGGTCTAGTGGGTGATTTATGAGGTGGGAATGCTTCTTTGAACTGTACATTAGATGGGGGTTGCCTTTCCAGAGTGGAGAGGAACATACGACGGCTGTCTTTTCTGAAGAGCTCTCACAGTGGCTTGTACCCAGGTGGTCACAGCTGCTAGGTACTCAAAATGAAGTCCTCTCCTTCCATTCTCTCTCTCTCTCACTCATATAGAAAGTCAACACACCAGAGAAGGCCATTTGTCTTTTATTTATTTCCCAGAAGAGCTCTTCCTTGCACTTTCCAGACAAGATACAAAACAAGCAACAGAACTTTGTTTCATGTACAGAAACAGTTTGTTGGAGTATAAAGAGTTACTGGTGATCGTTACTGAAGAATGTTGGCTTATTCCAGGGGCACTTCAGTATTCCTGAGGAATAATCATTGATTTCTCCTTCCTTCCCACTGGGATAGTCTTAGTCATTAGTCACTGTTCCTGTAAAGCAAGAAGGCTTACATTATTAAAAAGCCATTTGGGTTCCTTACATGGAAGGTGCTGCACGACGTAAAGCAAGCCACTTAGCTTTGTAACAGTTCCAGAAGGTAGGCTAACATTTTCATCCTTTGCTAGACTGAGAAGTTGAGTATGGAAGAGTTAAGCAGCTATTTTCATACCAGAAGCATGCCACGTTTGCATGCATATAAGCTTCCATTCTGATAAAATGGGCACTTCAGAAAAGCCCAACATTGTTGTTCAAGTTAACTATTCACAGATTGAATAGAAATCAGATCGAAATCAAAGCCACAAAGGACAGGAAGAAAGGCTCCAGTTGCCAAACTTCTTGTATTGTTGCACATCAATATAATCCATACTGCAATTAAAGTACAGGGCTGTGGGGTTTTGGGTGATAAATAATACAGGTTAAATAACCTGAAAAAGTGATACTTTCCATTTTGCAAGGAAACCTTAGGCCACATAATTCTCAGCCATACCATTTTAAGCCTTGAAATAATTGCTAGATGTTGATTTTAATTCAGCTGAAGTCACAGTGACATCCACTTGATCAAATTACCTAAAAAGCCCTCAGAATCTTATGACCACAAATTAGAACTTTTCTGCATTTTAAGTCCTCTTTTAGCCTAGATGAATGGCTCTTGCATTGGTGTTTGTTAGTGTTTCATGATCAATTTAGTAGCACAAAGGATGGGCAGCATGATGATCCAAGTTACAGCTAGAACAGCTGCCAAGTTGCTTTGTAATTTCTCGATTATTTGGTATCATGAAGGTCCTCTGTCCTCTCTCATTCTCACTTAGGTTCAGAATTAAGAACTTGATCCTGAAGAATCAAGAATCCAGACTGGATAAAGCCCCAAGTAACCTGGTCTGACCTCACAGCTGACCCTGGTTTGAGGTCAGACCAGATGACCTCCTTGAAATCCTTTCCAACCCAAGTTACCCTGTGATCCTATGAACCTGACAGGTTTGGAAAACTAGATAAAATTTTGTTCAAGCTAACCCTTGTTACATTTGTCTCTCTTAATAATGCTGATTTTCTTGCAGAATCTCACATTTTGACAAGTTAGGATTTGAACAAAAACTCCGTTTTGTAAAGAAGTCCTATAGAGTTCAGTTACAACAGTATTTTCTAGGAAAAAACCAGATGAGTGATAATGCAACAATATTTTCCATGCTCCTAACCAACAGAAATGAAATAATTTTGTTGTAATAACCCTGGAGCCATTACCCATGACACGACATTTTGGAGAGATTAATGACATTAACCATTAGATGGTTTCATCCGCGTCTTCCCTCTCTCAGCATGTTCAGCCTCTTTGTGCCAGAGAAAGCTAGCGGAGACAGTGCACTGGAAACTATTTGTCTAGTCTTGTGCCATGCAGGCAGCTGTGCTTCTTCTGTGAAGTGTCCTTTCAATTACCTCATGCTTCAAAGGACCACCCTTGCTCCAGAACACAGATTAGTCCTTAATCCAAACAAAATCCCTTATGAGGCTGACCTGAAAGTCAGTTTTCTGTTGCCCAACAGCCCTAGTAACAAGCATCCTTGAATGAATAATGCTTTCTCAGAACATGTGAACAGGGCATTTACCATTCACATGAAGCCACAGACATGTCATTCCAGCTTCTTGTTGGAGACATAAATTGGAGGAGCAGCCTCAGGATGGTATGGAAAGCTAGCACGTTTTAACGTTAACAAATCTGGCCAGAAGAGGCATGCACACACTTTTGATTCTGGGCCGAAGCTGGCAGTATTCTATCAGCTGCATCTAAGTCAGTTTCTCTATATTGTTATCCAAAATATATTATTCTGAAGAAGTTGTTCAAGAATCTTCTTATTGTTTCCCTTATTTAAAAGGCAGCTAAGAAAATATTTGTAAATAGGTATGTCTGGTAGGGCTGCAGAAGGCTGGCAAAAACCCATCTGCCAGTAAATCGAAGGAAGACTGAACTCAGCTTACAGCTCTAGATGCATCAAGAAAAAGCTTAAGAACACCTTCAGGCCTCCTTCACTAGGCAGACGAGCAACACAGGAGCAATTTTTGCATTCTGTGTATTTCCCATGAAAAGATCCTGGCAGAACATTTTACCTCAGTACTTTCTGAAGTGCTAAAATAACTGTAAATATATCCTGGTGGATGCCTCTCCATCAGTATCAGTGAAATGCTTTTAGCAGTATATGGCTTTGTGGATCCAAAATATGCATGCACACCCCTTTTTTCCCCCCAGACGCCACAATGATAAATTACCATAACAAGAGCCCCAAATTTTATATGTGAAGAAATATTGAAAATATTAATGAAGTCAGTTTGTGGGCTTAGTGCACTGAAGGCAGTTTGCAAGCAAACAAATGGTTCCGGCTAATTAATCTATTTTTAAGTACTTACTCTCAGCATGGTCAGTGATAATATTGAACTCATTTAAATTATCCTCTTCCAAACCATTTAAAGTGCACAATTTCTTCAGAGTAATTATTACATTACTATCCAGCCAAACAAGCCACAAAACTTACAGGTGATTAGTATTTTCATGTTGCAAAAAAACTCCACAGAAGATCAAAGATCTGCTTCCACAGGCAGATCTACCTGACATGCTGCTTCTTAGTTCATCTCTTTCAAAGTCTGAAGACAGAATCTTACCATTAGTTTAGATTTTCAGCCTAACATGTATTTCTATTATGTGTGTCTTCAGATTGTGGGGAAAACCTACCTGCAGGATCTGTTAAACTAATTCTATGCATTCAGTCTTGTAAGTTTACTGCTAAACACACCAGATCCTAAAATTTTTGAAGAGCAGGGGAACCACCCCTGCTTTGGCAACACAAGTTTCTTCTTACTAGCTCCCTTTTGAAAAAGGCAGACAAATATCCATTTAAATGGTGCTCAGATGTATCATTTAATGCTAACTTCTACATTGTTACCAATTAATAATAGTAACTAGTACTGGTACTTACTTTTACAAATTTACCATGGAGAAGATATGGAGACTGGAAGTCATGTTGACAATTGGAATAAGCCATTCCTAACCCCATCCCTGACCCAAAAGCAATAGGCCATGTCTTTCCTGTGGGGGAAGGCAAGCAGAGAGGAAAAGTTAAAGTCAAGAAAAGCTGTTCATTTCACGTGACAGTGATAGCACTGTTAAATAAGCAGCAAGAAAGAATAAATTACTGGAAGATGCATGTTAGGCATTTTCAAATCCTACAAGTCCTAAAATCAGCTAAAAACCAGACCACTCCAGAAGAACAAGAGTAACAGTGAGTAAGACATGCTTAGAATGTAATGGAGAGCAGTCTCTGAATTCAAGATATTGCTGGAAATTATTCTGTTACCAAAGCATAACTAAAAAAGATTTTAGATCAGTTTTAAAACCCTGGCAAGGGTGGCATAAACTGATGTCTAGACACATGGCTCCAGTAATTTGGCTCAGGGTTTCCTGCAATTCCAGGATGTGAGCTGAGCACAGTAGGAGCTTAGAGAGATGCCGCGTGTAACAACCTTGTTACACAACAGTTAAAAGTTTAGGTAACTCCATTTCAACTGAAAAGACATGACCAATAATGAGAGAATTGGTCTAATATGCTGATTAAGTTTTATATGCCTCAAGGATTTCTTCATTTTAAACTGCACCTATAATAGACAGAAATTAGGAAAACAGGCAGTCGAGCCTACTGCAGTATACTTACTTTTGAAGAAGATGACTGAGAAAACAATTCCTAATCCAAATCCAGCACCTGTAAGAAGAAATGCACCGAGTGAGGACTAAGATAATGCAAAGTAATGGAAAATTATTTAGTTCTTCGCAGTAATTCTTCATTCTAACTCAGGAATATCAGACTACATGTTATTTCAGCACACCAAACAAAAATGTTCTTAAATACCAATTCAGAAAAAAAGTTTTGTTTTCTTAAGAAACTGTAAGCAGCTAATTCAGATTAGAATCCCAACATATCAGAAAGATTTGGGACACAAACCAGACTCTTATCCCAGGGAAAGTTACTGAATTTCTGTCACCATTTACAATGTGGAATTAAGATTTATTTGGCTCATTGTCAGCAAATGAGAAACACTTAAATGAAAACTTATTGTGTCCTTGAGCTTTAGGTTCTGCAGATGAATATCTTATTGTATTTCGTTTATCTCACTACTTTAACTACTTCAATGTGTGTCCTGAGGGCAGCAGAACTTTGATGCTTTGTGTTACCCTATACCTTGCAAAAGAAAGCTCCAGGCTGCTTATCTTTCACATCCACAACATTCATTATGGAGCATATTTAAACACATTAGGAACGAATGACTTTTCACATCCTTATACTATATATAGAAATAACTGCAGCAGTTAAAAAAATGTATCCAGCACCATTAAAAAACTCGGCTGGCATATTTAAAAATAATTTCTGCTTTCCTTGGAAGGTGCGCTTATGATTTTTTGCAAGAAATCAGGCAAGTCTGCAAAACTCCTCTCATGACCCAATAAATATAACAGTGAAAATTTTGAGCTCAGTGGGCAAATTCTACCTTTAATTATATCAACTAAAGACAAGAATTTCAGATAAGGTGCAGAAGTATTAAAGTTTAAAAAAGGAAAATAAAAAAATCAGTCATGTATATGCTCATTAAAAAAATACCTTACAGTTTCAGGTTTATTTTGCAGCAGACACATCCTGTTACGGCTTTCAATTCCCTTCTTTCAATACAAGAAATCTAACTTAAGTATAATGAGTTTTATTAATTAAAATACATACTTTTTTTTTAAATATTCCTGAAAGCATGTGATCCTTACTTAAGCTCCTGTTGAACGCATTACTAAGTGGGTTGAGTCCAGAACAATGCCAAAGAATCCTATACCCTCTTGGCGTATAGGAGCATGTTTCTTTTTTTTAAGTTTCCTTCTACTCTTTAAACCTTCTTCCTCGCAAAAAAAAGTATACTAATGGTATTGAGGCACAGATTATTGAAACAATACTTAACTGCACTACCTAGTAAATTAACTAAGCACCCCACATTTTTCATTTATTAAAAAAAACTTGAATATTAGAACAGAGGTGACCTAACATGATCTGAGCAAACCCCCTTATGTTTCTTCTCCTGTTAGGACTTCACTCTCCATATTTACTGAGAGCTGGAAATCAGAGTTGCCTTTGAAAACTCTTTTCATTTTACTACAGAATTTCAATTGTGACAGAGGTAACTACTTTACCAGGTCATTACAACTTTGGAGTAGGCTTACAAAACATGCAACTGCAGGGAAGAACTTTGACCGCCTGCCAAGTGGTCCTGATATAACTCCCCCAGACATTTTAGAAACGGAGCATTTTGCAAAAGGTCAGGTTTTCACTCTAATCATTTGCACAGCTAAGGGAAAGTCTCGGTTCCTCGGATGTCTGGTCAGAGCTTCAGGCTTTTTCAGCATTTCAGACAGTAAGAGATACACTCCTTGGAGCATCTCAAATAAACAGCTAACTACTCATACCATGTCACTAACCAGCATTTATATGTAGACTGGAAGAGACATCAGGCAATACTGAGAGCAGCAGTTCATCCATGCTAATTCCTCCACTCCCCCTCCCCAAGCAGGGCCTTCCTTCTGTACCTTTGCTATAATACAGCTGGTGTTGGCTCTCACAGAATGTTTATGCTATTGAAGATAATTACTATCTTCAAGAATTCATCCAACAGACAACTGTTTGGCCCTCTGACCCAACTCCCTGTGCCAGTGTTCTCCTACAATATGTACTTATGCTGCCCTTTTGTTTCAAACTGTTGTACTGTAGGTCTGAAAAGGACTTTCTGGAGGCAATTACTTTCTGTTCAGACAGCACTAGGCGTTGTTTGAACTGTCCAGTTCAGAAAGGCTGTCATGCAGTGAGTGATACTGGTCCTATGCGTCCTGTTCAAGAAAAGATCCCCTCTGCCAATCCAAACAGTTTAGCTAATCAATGAGAAATGATTTACAGGATGACAAATTCTGCATCATCTCCATGCAGAGCCCAGGCAGTTTCTAATGTCACCACATTTTCCACGTTACCAGTCAAACCCACATTCTTCTTACCAGCGTGGTGGTAAACTGCTTATGTTCTTGTCTTAAGAAAAGCCTGCGCTAAGGAAGCAGCTATCGTTAATACAGTTTCTTTCCATCTACTTCCAGAAATCGTCATTATCTTGTATTGTCTTCACCTCCTTCAGATGCTCTCTCGCATTACAGCCCCATTTATAAGAGCTCCACACAGATGCCGTTGGTCCTGCTTCCTGTTGGCCATGGGGGAAGCTACAGGAAACACTTAAAGGTGAAAAATTTATTATTTCTGCCAACTGCAATTCAGCCTAAGCCTAAAACAGAACCTAGGTCTTCCCCCACACTAATACCCAACACCACTGTTAAGCAGATGTGGTCCAGCATGACTGACTTAGGAAAGACCATTCTGTCTTTCCTTAGAAAGCTTTGTTCTGAAGCAGTCAATCCGAAGGGATTCCTCTTTTTTTCCATGAAAACACTATTTTTATGCAATTTTAGAGGCTATCACTGCACCCTGTTCCAGCAGGAAGGGGAGAGTACAGTGGCTGATTAGGTTAAAAAGATGACAGTAAAATAATCTAGGGCCTTGCTTTAAGTAATGAAAATGCTACAGAGAAGTAAAGGAGGAGATCTGACAGTTAATGCTTTTTTTGTTTTCTGTACAAGCCAGCAACTTGAGAAACAAAGCCAAAAAAGAACCTTTGCTTCCCTCATGCCAAAGGCAGTTAGGTTCATTCCTTTTCTTACTGAGGAATAGATTACAGTCTATGCTGAAAACTGTTGCTGATGGCCAACACCCAATCAACAAGAAATTCTCAGATCTGCCCCCTCACATCAGCCAGTGCATATACAGCATTTGCTCTTTTCTACTTGGTTTTAACATTTAAGCATTGGTTTTAACTTCAAACCAGAAGCTTTAGCTGCATTTAATTTCTTACCCCATCTGGTTAAGAACCTGTTTCTGTGGATAGTTTGTCACTCATCTTCATTCCACTAAAAAGTATTTGTGGTTATGTGGTCATTTCCTGTGTCTCCAGGACCAAGGGAGAGCTAAACCATCTTGTCTTGGGACCAAAGTAACCCTTTTCACTTTAATTCTATATAAAGTTACACCAGAGATAAACAATGGCAGAGCTGTTGATGAGTTTTACAGGTTTAAGTTCTCACATGCTCAATTTCCTTTTAAAGGGGCAACATGTTGCTTCAAAGAGCCTCCCACCTGACCAGGGGACACTCAGTCTGCAGCTGTTTCTACTAAAGATCAGCACCTCTAGGCCAGGCTTTAACTTCATAACAATAAAACATGAAAGGTTTATCTTACAATAAAAACAAACGAACATGGAAAAGCTAAGGGCTTGATCCACACCGGGCACATTTTCCCTCCTTTTCTTGCATGACAGCCTCTTTGGAGGAAAAGGCCACAGGAAAGAGTACAACACATTTTTCACCTTCTCTGACAGTTTAAAATGTTTAACTAGAAAAACAGCCTCTTCCACCCTACATCTATCACTTTAGCTTAAACTCATTTACAGTCAGTGTCAACAGGGGACAGGACAGTTCTGTGGACATCTTATTCCTGCACCCCAGTAAGTATCCCAGCCATGCAGACCAGCACAGCCTTACGGAATTGGTATTAGGCAGAAAGCCCAGTCTCCAAAACTTTTTCATTCTACTTTTTTGGCTCGTACACCTTCCAAGAAAAATGTCACGGTACCTCAAATCAATCTAACACACAGAAGAGCACGCGCCGTATACCCAACAGGACATCATAAAAGTGTCTCGGAGAGAAACACAAATCTTCAGGATGGGCTCCTGCCCCTTAAGAACATCTGGGAAAAGCTTTTTCTATAAATTTAATCAACAGTCCTTCCAACAGCGATACTACATGGTTCTTTCCTAGGCTACCCAAGTAGCTACAGGCTGAAGCAGCTATTAAGACTGCCACACCTAGATATATTTTTTTTCAATAGCTTGAAACTTAAAATAGAAGGATTAAAAAATGCTTGTTGACATCTGGCAAATGTGTTGCTGTTACTATAGCAGCTGGAAGTTTTAAAATTACTTAATAGTTTTCTTTTTGTCATCACATTATGTTCCTCTGCCATTCCTTACATACAAATACAAAAACAGAGCTGAAACCTTCTCTCTTTCAGATTCTGTTAATTTACAATTAGAAGAACTAGATGATTGAAATAAAATGAAGAAGGAGCTCCTGGAAGATGGCTTCTTGTTCTAAGAAAATAGCAACCACTCTGTACAGACAACACTCTCTAAAATAGGTCAGGGACTTGTCCGAACAGAGAAAATTTCTTCCCAGCTAGAAAGACAGCTTCCATTAGGATCCAGAAAATCCATCGGGCTCAGTTAGCCTCTCTCTGGAGACAGTGACAGCAACAACTTCAAGGTCCAACAGCAGATCTCATCCACAGGCCTGATGCACTGGAAGTTTCAAAAGAGCATCAGCTCAGTCCAGCACTTAAATTTGTTTTAGGTAAAGAAATACCTGAGAAAAGTCAAGATCTTCAAAACAAACAAAAACCGCAAGCAATTCTCAAACTGTATTCTCCCTCCTGCTGTAGTGTGTGCCGTCCTGCCCCCTTCCAATTCCACTTCAAGAAGATACAGAGACAATCGTTGTACAAAAATGGTGAGGAGATCCTTCTTCGTACACCAAGACCTTTATAGGGCAGCACTTAGAACCAGTTAGAAATCTGAGACCGTGAAATCACTTATTTATGGGGAGAATTCATTTTAAGCAGACTCTTAGCAAGATCTTTTGTAGCAGGAATCAGATTTTCTTCAAACACCAACTTTGAAGCTTTCATTCTCATCTCCCCCGTTGTGTGGATTGTTTACATAGCAGACAGAAAAATGAGCAAGGACACTAGAAGAAAACATAGCGAAACTATATACCAAGTACTCAAGGAAGCAGGAAAAAAAGTGTGGTTTGTTTTCTTCTAGCACTTGACTGTAGTAACACAGAATACTTGGAATGACAGAATATAAATATCCACATACCATTATAATACAAAAATCCCACCATGCTTTCAGAGGCCGCTTTCACCCTTAAGCAGTCCTGCAGACCAACCAGTGCCCAAAGGCTAACCTTAGATAAACATCAGCACTTTTGCAGATGGACACACAGCAGCAGGAAGTATCACTGTTAACCCATGATCTCCCAAGCAATCACAGCGATAGTCTCCTAGCGGACCAGAAACTTTTCATCCTCACACCAGTGAATGAGCTGGTGAGATGACAGGGCACATGCATTTCCTCCCTCTTTTAAAAGAAGGGGAAGGGGAGAAGAGTGGAAGCCGCTCTTTGAACAGACAGTGCAACAAAGGATCTCATCAATACTGCATCAAGCTTTTAGACAAAATCAGGGTTGCACTCACTTTAGAAATATGTATATAAGAATCATCAAGATACTCATAATATGGAAAATACACCTCTGACAGAGAACTCTGCCTAGTTTTACTGCAATAAAATATTTCACCAATACAAATGACAGCACTGCTAAAAAGAAAAGTTTTGCTGGACTAAACACATCCACGTTTAGGGCTTTTGCAAGCCTAACTATCAGGGTTGGCAATCATGCTTCTTCACAACCATCCAACGTAGGTTGACCATTACTGACGTCTACTGGCCCAGCTAAGAAATAGAGGCAATTTAAAGCAACAAGTGTTACGGTGGCATCTCACTAGCAGAAATGCTAAGGAAAGAAGCCTGATCCTTTTCTTGCTATTAATTTATTATCATCAAGGATGTGCCGGCAGCCCCGAAGGGCTTTTCTCAGAGAACTATACCTGATGCAACAAAGAACAAAGAGTTGTTCCCATCTACTGCTGTAACATCTCAAGGACCAAACAAGCGGATTAGGGTATCACTTGGCTGGAGTTCCCTTCCACTGGACAGTGTCACTGTATGCCACTTCCCAAAGAAGGCACAGCTGGCATCTTATCAACGCACTAATGCAAAGGACAAAGAAGACAGTGCACTTTGGATTTATTGCCAGTAGAGGAGATCTTACGTAGTCTGGGGTTTTAAATGGCTGCCCTATCAGATGGATGCCCCAGCTCTTCTTGCAGGTTTTCTTGCACCAGAAGTATTGCCAAGGCAGGCTGGAACAAAGGGCAAGCAGGGCTTCCCCCAGCGTCACTCACAGCTTCAGTTAGGGAGCTGATCGGCGCAGGGCACAGTTTCCTGACTCAGTTGGATGGCCAGCCAAGAGGAACAGCAGGACACAGTGCAGCTGGGAGAAGAGACCTGGAGTCCTAAAGATTTTCCTGTCTCTTTCTTCCAAAAGAAGATAATGACCCCTTAATCTGTAGACAGTCATTGTATTCAGAACTCTGCTAACACCATAACTAAATATTGCTGTTAGATTTTTGAATTAAATCCTATTCTCAGTACAGCTCTTCCAAATGAAAGATTTTTTTTCGGTGGCTGTACTGCCTCCCTGCACAACCTAAGCCATAAACAGTTCATATTTAAACTACTTGGTCTGCTACAAGATGCAACTAGTAGAACTGGATCTTCTCTTGTATGACAAAGGAAAATAACTTGGGGTTACAAACAAAGCTCACATAACAACGCAGTTGTGTGCTCGCACAATATTTGTGTTCTCCAGTATCAAAAATAAAATCCCAAACGAAGAACAAGTCTGTTGACCTGCTAGCTAAGACTGGATGGCCACATTACAATTGCCAAAACAGGAATTTCAGGATTTTTGTATGTTTAGAGAAAGTCTAATCCAGTTTTCAGAATGTATAATCAAGTTTTGTCATTATATAGACTGACTTTATCCTATTCATAACCACGTGAAGGATTATTTAAAAATACTGACATTGACTATTTCAGAAAGAACCATTGTATGGATTGCAATCTGTGGAATGACAAAAACAATACAATTTCACCTTTGCCATTGACAGAAACAGCTATTTAAGGAGGCCAGATGATGCAAGCCAGAAGAAATCATGTAACGGTTGCAGGACAACTGAAAGTGCCCTTTTCTCTTAAAAAATTCCTATTAAATGGAAATTAGAAGTGTTTTATTTTCAGATGTCAAAACAGAGGATTAGAGGAAAACGAACATTACTACACTGGGTTATTTACAAGCTTCCAGGCTGAATTTTAGTCAAACATAGATATACATCAATGCATTTGTCTCCTGCAAAAAATTAACTTCAGCACAGCAACTTAACACGCAAGCCAAGAAGCAAACAGCTTTCCTAGGATTACCTTTCAATATCAGGTAAATTACACTGTTCAACTCATTTAAAACTACAACAGCTTCAAAACAAACCAAGACACACAGGCACACAAATCTCCCTCCCCTTACACACATACTCTTTATTGCCTCCCTCTTCCCTGGAAATGGCATATAATCATTTGTCCAAAATTATAGTCTCGTAGAGAAAAAACAACTCTGTCAGTCCTTCATGAGTAATTGTCTTTCCAAATAAACAGGCATGAACTATCAATCAGTTAAACAAACCAACCAACCAACCCTTTAAACAGGGTTTGAAGCCAGTAGGATGGAAGACAACCACAATACAATTACTTCCCTGTCTCTTCTCTGCAGAGCTCTACTGATAAGAAGGAAGAAATGGTTGCAAAGTCTGGAGAGGACACAGGAGTTTATAAAGCTTTGCAAGCTGGGAAGAAAAAGAAAGCCACTGCAGTTTGATTCTCCTTCCCCACACATAAAATAACCAACTTCTCTGATGGGTAAGAAAAATCAGTATCAGGAAGAAAGATGGAAGAGAAAGTTACATTATTTAAACGACTGCATGGATGAAAAGTCTTGAGAACAGTGCAAAGCCAGAGCCAGCACGACCTGGATCGCCCATCAGAGAAACCACCTGGTCAGCCAAGAAAGTATAACCCAGCCACTACACACAAAACACTGTGGCTAAAGCTACATTTAGAAAGGTAAGGGGAGCAAAAATACCCATCCTCATCATTAGCAAAACAATTAAATGTCAGTCCTAATAAAAAGAAGGTGAGCACATAAACTCCATTTAACAATGTTTCGATGTTTTGTGCAGGCATAGAGGTTTACAGTACTTAACTCTTTGAAATGAAATACTGACTTAACAACACCTGACAACATATTCTGCTTTGAATTAACAGGAAAAAGAAAGAGTTTTAACACTAAATTACAAGATGCACACAGGTAGTGACCAAGAGGTAAAAAATATAATACAGCATTTCAAAAGATATGTTACATAAGATAAATACATACTTTGGACACTTTAGTGGTAGGAGATCAAGTTTCTTCCAGGAGCTTGATCTCCAACTAAAACAGTACAGCACAACTACAAACAACACAGCCAACTACAAATACACTTGCTTACACGACTGTAGTGGAAAGCCTGACAGACTAATACAAGATAGGACAGGCTGCATAGCCCCCAGCTATTATTTAAAAACATACTATTGCTAATAAAGTCATCCTGATAGCTGGTACCTCCCATTCTCACTCCCTCGTGTTTCCCATGTCCATCCAGCCCTCAAATTAATCCACAGGAGTTATCTGCCTCTATAGTTCTCACAGACACTGGAAAACTCTCACGCATGCAAGGCTTCAGAAATTCAGTGCTTTCCTTTATTTACAGGGTCTGGAATGGGAAAACAGAGGGCTAATCCCAATGTTTGTTACTCCCCAGCCACTGGCTGGAAATATCTCTCTTGCAATAGCACTCAGGAAGGATGTAAAGGAATGCACGGGAAGGAAACTGTGGCCACCAAAAGGAAAAGTCCGACAAAGAAGTGAGGATTTGGTAAACTTCTATACCCCACATAACAAGCAATAAGATTCCCAGGTAAAAAGTGTCTTTTCTTTCTTTGCAGTATAACAACTGGTCGTGATAGTTTATTGGAAACTCCAGCAAACTTTGCAGTAATGTAACAAAAACAATCATCACAACCACGAAGGTTTTTAAAGTCCCTGCAGAGAAAACAATAATTTTCATTGAGATAGTCTGAGAAAGTTTGTGTTGTCAGCACTCAGTTAACAGTTTGCATAGCTAGGCCACCGACTCACTTTGCGTTTAAAGGCCATCTCCATCTTCTGTCACAAACTACTGGAGTATGAAGCAACTTCTGGGTTGTTCCACTTCCAAAGTTCATACTGAGTCATTTGTTGTTATTACCACGGAAGAGGTTGCCAGCACAGACGCTTCAGTTACTGGATCAATTGTAAAAGCACACAAAACAGAAAAGTGCTATCACATATGAAGAGAAACGTGTCTGAAGCCATCACACTGCACTGAGTGCTGAGGATAAAATAAGAAAGGTGCAGCCCATGTGCCGTTTTTGGGCAATCTAATGAAAAACATGAATTTTACCAAGACCTCTACCCAATGCCATCATGAAGGAAACACTGGGAATCCCTGGTCTAGAGGGCTAGTGCAGAAAGTCTAAGCACATTTTCTTTCTTCTATTGCCACTTTAGGATGAAAGAAAACACCAAATTAAAACAAAAGACCTGCTGAAGAGACATGCTGCATGGAAATCAACCCTGTATCCACTTCTTTCAGCCTCCCGGTGAGACTTGTCCTGTACAGGATTCCTACATGTACATATACAGCTGCAGCATGGAACAAGTTCTGTTTATAATTTGGCATACTTAATATTTTATGATAAAGCAACCAATGCTATGGAAACATAAACATATCTGGATATGTTTGTCAGACAAACCTGAATAGAATTTCAAAAGGCAAAACATTGCTCTGGAGCACTTGACACTTTTCAAAGGCCTGTTATAAACAATGGAAGTTTCAGTTTACTTAACATTATTAAACAACTTTTCTAATGGAAAAGTATTAGGCAACTAAAACTCTGAGTTCCTCATCAGCTTTCAAGCATAAGGCCACTACAGCAACAAGAAATAAACATTCACATTTCTCAGACATTATTTATGGCTCTAAAACAGACTTCTGCACCAACATGGAACGCATGCCTTTTGTGTCAGACACTTCACTCCTTGCTTTATACATTGCATTTAACAATTTGCTTTGGTATATACATTTTGTTAAGCCAGAACTGCCATCTAGTCGATTTGCCAGCCTGTCACATGAACAGCATTGAACTGTGCATACACAATTGCAATCACTCATAAAACTCACAGTTTTAAGTGAAATGTTATGAATGGTTTCTTGCAGATCTGAAGCACTGCAGGCACGTGCATAGTCCTAACTTTAAGGACAAATAAGCATGGGAAAAAAATCAGAACTGTTCCCGTACTCAAAGAAAAGGCACTACCGTCTGCAGGGTTGGAACACCGAACAGAGAGTTTCTCAATGTCAAATGCGCACACTGTACTAAGTAACACATGCCAAAGCTATCAGCAGGTCACGCTGCGTATTGCTTTTAATAAACACAGCCCACCTCGTACACTGAGTGATGTGAGCAGCTCTGCAGAAAGCTATTTCGAAAACCAAGCCGTCGTCATAGCGAAACTAAAGGCGGGCAAGGTCGTGGCACCGAAGGACCCGGTTATGCCTGCCCGGGGCCCATTCATTCGGGGCAGGAGGCGTCCCGCTGGCCGCGGAGCTCAGCGCAGAGGGAGATTTCCCACGGAAACCTCTCATCTTCAACAAAGGGAATAACCACAGGTCAAAACCCACCCTCCGCTACCGGATCGCGGGTAAGACGGGGCCGGGCCGGGGAGAAGAGCCCAGTCAGCGGGCCCAGAGGGGGTCCGCGCCCGCGGCCAAGGTCACCTTGCCAGGGCCCCAGGGCCGCCCGGCTCCCTCCCGCCACGCCGGTCCCCGACCCCCGTGGGCAGCGCCGTCCTGCGCTGAAGGAGGAACCGCGGGACACCCCACCCGGGCCCACAGCGCGGCGAGGCCGCCGCCGCCGCCAACCTAAGCCGGGCCCGGAGCGGCGGAGGGGTACCGGGCCTCGCTGGGCCCTTCCGAGCCGGTCCCGGCCGAGCCGCGGGGCCGGGCGGGCGGCGGCCCTCTCCAGCCCCGGGGCGACCGATCGGCCGACACCGCTCCTCCCCGGGTCCTCCCCCTCCGCCCTACCCTCCCCGCCCTTACCCAGCTTGACGGCGGAATCCGCCAGACACCGGTCCCACTTCCTGCCCAGCTCGCCCTCGGACGCCATCTTGGCCGTCCCCTCCCACCTCCGGCCGTGCCCTCGCCTCCTCCCCCGCGCGACTCTCGCGAGATCTGCCGCCGCCAGCGAGCGGCGGCGCGCCAGATCTCGCGAGATTTCCCACCGCCACCACCAGCCGCCGTTGCCAAGGTTACCGGCGGGCGGGCGCGATGGCCGCCGCGCTCGACCTTGGGCTCTGCCCAAAAGCCCATTTTGACCCGTAGGACCCGGCCCGCCACAGCCCTAGCCCTTCCTGAGCCCCACCTCTTCGGCTAGGGCTTCCGCTGTGTCCTTGTTAGGCCTCGTATCCCTCAGCCTAAGGCAAGATCCCCATCTTCTCACAGGCCCCCAGCTTGGGCCCACCCCGTCGACCTGCTCCCCTCAGGGTTCTCACCTCATCCTTGGTAAGAGCCGATCTTTGCTGTAGAGTCCCATCTCTCTCACTGCAGGGTTGGGTATATCCCCCTAGACACACATTCCTGGGTAGGTTTCCCCTCGCATAGGTCCCACATCCAATACAGCTCCTGTATATTTGCTGGCTGCCCTCAACTTCTCTTCAGGGCATGAAATGAGGTACACCTGTGGGGGGGGGGGGAAAAAAACCAGCTGTTGCCAATCCCCGTCGATGTCCAGGGATCACCTTTTTTACTTAAAAGCAACCTAGGCCTCATATTTTCCTGCTGAGTTGGGAGAAAGAGCTGAATAATATCAGGAAAAAAAGACTGTTGTATTCAAGAAGTTATTCCATACAAGAGGATGCTAATATTAGAGCAAGGAGTTGTGAGAAGGGTTCTTAGTGATTTATGGGTCTTTGACATTTCCAGAAGTGTGCTACAGCATTGTGGAACAAGGAACGTAAGTGTGAATAGTTTCAAACCTACTGTAGTGAACTTTATGTCACAAATGTTGTATAGGCTTTCTGGAAGTCATTATTCAGAAGCCTTGTGGAAAAAATACAGAAGGTTTTTAAGTAGTAATGTCTTCATTCACACTTGGTAAGGCAACTTTTAGCTGCAATTACTTATTTTTATTTTTTTCAATTTATGATAGTTTTATCAGGTTGGAGAAGAGGTTCTACTGTTTTATAAAATGAAGTCCTTTAAAAAGTCAAAGGCTAAATAGAAGTCAAAACTCTGAAGTTGGCAAAATTTTTCTGAAGTTGTTATTGTTTGTGGTCTTTTATTTGTCTTAAAAGTATAATTGGTTTTGATCTATTGCAATGATGAAAGTTTTTTCCTATATTTGGTTTAGTTCAACTCCTTCATGTATCACTGAACAATCACAATTGACTATTATTTTTACTTAGTTAAATCTAAATGGGTTTTTAAAAAACGTTTTTTGGCAGGTACATGGTTAAACTAAGCCCTTGCAGGTTCAAGAGGATTCCCTGGAGAAGGCAGGTCTTGTCCTTTTGTAAAGGGAGTCTCCTTTTCTCTTCCTTCTGCTGCAATTTACCCAAATTTGTCTGTGTTGCTGTATAGTTGGTATCAAAAATAGAACTATGCATCAAGTTACTTATAAAAATACCAACAGGATCAAGTGGATTGTCCCAGACCAGATAAAGAAGTGTTTTCTGAAACCACTGACCTAGTGGTATGTCCCAATGTACCAGCTCCACCCTCCTGTTTTCAAACAACTCTGGAAAGTATCAGGAGGGGAAAGCTACTTGAAGCCTTCAGATAATTCTTGAACTTTTTTCCCCCAAAATTAAATTCCAGAAATTGGTGTTTAAACACAACCCAGAAATGTGGTCTTCTCTTTGGCAAAAACAAATACCCGGTGCAGGCCAATGTGTAGTCTCACTTCACACTTACTCAGTTTCAGCCTGTTAGGCTCACTGGAAAGCACTATTTCTTTGGGGTGAAGGAAGCAGTGGTGAGCTGTTGGACTGAAAGGCCCTTCATAAAGGGTTGTGTTGCTGTGTAACGGGTCTCGCTGTATTTTGACAACCTTGCATCAGGAACCTGGTGCTTTAAACCCTTTCTAAGGAGATGGAATAGGTCAATGTAATCGTTTTGAACATCTAGCTTCCTTCTGAGAAATCAGTCTGCTGCTTTTAAATCCTGGAGTCACTAAATGATCAGAGGGGGCTCTGGAAAACATTATCCATTAAGGATCTAGAGCACATTCTCTGTACCCCTTCCCCGCCCCAGGGAAAAATTAAGGCTGGAGGGCACATGTCCAAAGACAGCCTTTTCTCTCTATTGCTATAGTTACTTGGCAATTAGACCCTCTCAGTGTAATACTGAGTATTTATTATTGTATGACTCCAAGGTGATGTTTAGAACATGGAGTTTTGCAAAACATTTTTTGCATTTTACAGCCCAGCATATGCTGTCCTAGGGTTCCTTCCCTCCCTTCTGCCCTCACACTCTCTTCTCCTTTCTTTCCAGTAAATAAATAAATGAAAAAAAAATAGAGGAGGCTGAAATGAAGCCAGAAAGCTTAAAAAAAATCCCTGCCTTTCTCTGGAAGTCAACTTTTAGTGGGTTCAGACCTTGTATCACCAGTTTTCTGGTGATAACTATATACTTAACTTGTGTATTAAATTTGTAAGACTACTCACAGACTTAAAGTTAGGCATTCACTTAAATAAACTGCTGGTTAGTTTTTCAACAGATGGCCACAAAACAAGCTAGAGGCAGAATTTGGACTCTAAGATGAATAAGTACCGCTGTTATTCACCAGAATTACTATTTCCCTGGTGTCTAGTGGGAGAAGCCATGCAGAGGGCACGTCCATACATGCACGTGAAGGTGAGGAGCTTCTCTGGGGCTGCACCAGCTGGAATTCAAAGCCCCGTTTCAACATAATAGACTTTCTTTTCTTTTCCCCGTTAGCCCTAGGTTTTACATAGTGCAGTATAGGATGGTTCACCCTCACCCCAATGGTTTTTTTTTAAAACTTCCAAACAAGTTTCTTTAAAATCTTGATCCTTCCCCAGGATGAGTGTATTGCCTCTTATCCTGTTTTTTCAAAGAATCCTATAGCATCCCTCCTGTCAGTTCCCCTCTGGATACTAACACATTCTTGATGTCCTCTTTTCCACAGAATACACATGTAAGTTCTCCCATAGTTTTAAATAAAATGAATCTTCTCCCACACAGACTTCCCCCCCCCTCCCCCGCCAAGAGTAGCAGTGATCTGCATAGGAAGACAGCAGTGTAGGAGTTATCTGCTTGAGATGGTTGACACAGCCTTGGTGGCGGGCCCCCACTTTGCTGCCTGTACTTCCAGAAAGCTGCTTCTGTGTTACAGAGAGAATCAGACCTGGGCAGGAAACTTCAGCTCTCAGTCTCCACTCCAGTTTGTTGGGTTTTTTTCCTCACAGATACAAACCACATTCACCATCAGATACTGATGCTTATTTTTCTCTTTGAAAGCCTTCTTCCTATCCAAGCAACAACAACAAAAGTCTTAAGTCCGAAGTCTGAGGAAAAAGAAACCCCTCCTCAGCAGAACTTTGCCCTAAAATGGGAAAAGTGCCAGAGACTCCATTAAGTCTACTTTGCTAGTCTTACTGATTTTATGTGGAAGGCAGTTGGATACTGTGGGGATGAACAATAGTCTAAAGGCTGAGGTAGACTTGCATTAGGAGAGACAGCTTGTGATGCAGAGTGAAATACCTTTCAGTCTTTTCATGGTGATCACATTCACGTTAATAAGCAAGTCCATTTTCTGTCTGTGCTAATGTATTTTCATGCCAGTTTTGCAAAGCTGATGTAATGTTATATTCAGTACTGTGGTACTGCTGGTTACAGTTGTCAGGTATGGGTGATTGAAGTGGAACTTTGAAAAATGGAACAAGATGTGTCACAGCTCGTTGTGCTAATTCTGCTTTAAGCTGCTTTTGCTGTGAATATGAAGTTTGCCCCAAAAATCTCTGGAGGAAAGCACTTGCATGGAAAGACTGATCTGAGTTTTTGCTAACTCTTATGTTATAGGCATAAGCACTGCTATGACATTTCTTGTCTTTAATTGTTGTGTACTGTTTTGTTATAATTTTTTAGTTTAGTAGTAGAACTAGGAAAAGGACTCATGCACTGTATTGATAGAGGTTTTCTAATTAATAAGCCTGCAAAAGAGTGCTATTTTTCAGCTCTTAAACTATGTTTTTTCCATTCGTCCATGTCACTGGCTAATTCTGTACAGATTCTAACTAGTGAACCGTGACTATTGTATTAAGAAGGAATCCAGGCCCTTACAATTCTTTTGGCTGGTATATTAGCAAGCTTCAAATGAAATGCAACGTGTCAAGGAAAAAGTAAGGGAATGGAAAGTTTTGTTTCTTTCTGGTGCATTTAATCAGCTTCTCCTTGAGTCTTTTTTTTTTTAATGTCAGGCTGCAGACACTATTACTACAGTTAATGACCAAGTTTGACAAGAATGCTCTCAATACTCTCTTTGCTCAGGCTAAAGACATTTCTGAAAGCTCCTGTCTATCAAACTTTCTGTGCTTAAAATATAAAGTTAAAAGGGCAGTCGCAAGCACAGAAATAAACAGCATCCTAGGATATGTAACTAAGTGGAACATGCTGGAAAACTAGCGATCCCAGTAGTCCTGCAGTCCCCTGTTCTGGACTGATATTTTAAAAAATGCTTCATAATCCTTTTCTAAACAAGCACTGCTGGGTTTCTTGAGGTGGGATTTCAGGTATGTCTTGGTCACATTTGTCCATCTTGTATTCAGCATCTTGTGGAATACAATTGGATTGAAATCTGTGGGACAGATGAAAACAGTGTGGCTGCAACAACTCCAAGGCATGGCTAGACAGTGTTCTCAGAATGTGGGCCGGTACTTTTGGACTGAAATAAAGCAATTGTTATTAGTGGATGAGGATGTTACTTTATATATGTGTGTGTGTGTGAAACGATAAAAAAAAGAAATTATATGCCCTAAGATATGGACCCATATTGCAGAGATGTGACTTTTTAACACGTCATCTCTGTGGATGTTGTCTTTAGCTGAGTGGCTAAGTCTGCTCTTCAGTCTGTAAGGAGCAATATGGGACATGACTTGGTCTTCTTATAATTGTTTTGCCTAAATAGGTAAAATGCTCAAAGTCAGAAAAACCTTGTGCCTCTAGCAATATGTGTGCTTGAGTGACATGCGACCTTTAATTTCTCTGCCATTACTACCAGTGCAGCACTGTCACAGTAGAATGTATCATTTTTGGCCAGTATATGGACATCTTAGGCTGCTAGGTTTGTCTTTTTCATTAGTCAAATGAGCAGATCTGCTTGGGTGCTGATGAAGTGGAAAAAAATCTGGTTTTAGGATTCTTAGTAGGGGGGGAATGCCTCTAACCTCACACTAAATGGGCAATGCCTTGTTTTTCATTAAACGTGGTATTTTGATTTACTCATCAGTTCCTGCAGTGAATGGGGAAACTCTTAAAACCTTCATATTCCAAGGGTATCCTCAGCAAAGTTGCTTTGGAATTGGAATGGGAGGGAGGAGGCTTTTTTAATTGTTTGTGTGCTATTTTGACAGTGTGCATAAAGATCTCCATAGTGAGAACTATCTGTGGCTTGAATACAGAATTCCAAGACATTGGGTAGCGTTGTAGGTACCTTTTTCCTATATTAGTTTCCAAGAAATGCTTGGTTTTCAGCCTCAAATCAAGTGATGCTGCTGGTTTACTGACTCTGACTAATAAAACCCAGCGAGCTAAACCTTACCATTGCTGCAAGAGTCTTCCAGCAGTAAATTCAATTTATGAGAACCTCTAATAAAAGTTTACATATCTTCAAGTGCCACAAGGTTGACATGAAAGAAAATGGGCAATCTGACCTGAAAAAACCTCAAGTTTTTTTTCTTTAATAGAAAAATGAATATTCAGTGAAGTATGAAAGTTTTCTCTAGGACCTTGTTTCTAAGCATGTTCACACAGTTGCCCTCGGTCCTGGCTAAACACTGGAATAAACAAAATAAATAGCATTTCACCATGCATGCAGGAGGATAAAATAAAAACCACATTGTGTTGGACCACAAATGCTTTATGAAGTTCTGGCTAAATGTGCAAAGTACTTTGTAATGCTAATAAGTATTTATCCTTCTGCTTCCTTGAATATAATCAAATGTACAGGGAAAGCACATGTATTTTATAGTTGCTGATTGCAAGATCAAAAGCCTTGTTATTAATTGCACATGAATCTGATGCTGTAGGGCCGTTAAGCCGTCAACTGACATCATTGTTTGCTTCCTGTGTTTATAGACCTTTGTTTTAAAGATGCGTAATGCATGACATGGAGCCTTTTGAGCACACTTTTCTGTTTAGGTGGGTGATCCCATGCCAGGAGGTGTGAGAAGCGCCTGTAGTGCAGGTAATGCCACCTCACAGCACTCAAATTTATCAAATGTCACTGAATTAGCTGTATTTGCTGCCAACCCCTCCACGAATCGGAGCAGAAGGCAGGATGGCTACAACTGTAGTTACATACGCAGAGCCTTCTGCCTGCTGAGATCCACTCCATGCTGCAAATTGCAGCCTACCAGGAAGAGTCTGGTCCTACATCTTAATAAACAAACAACAAAAAAATTCCCTTAAGCATGTCCTGCTATAAACAAGCAAAGCAAGCAGCTGGTCCTCATTTGAGAAGATGTTACATCAATTGCAAAAAGAATCTGCAGATCTTCTTAATGCAAATATTTTTGGGAAAACAAAAAGCAGCTGTTTATTCTTCTTGATACCTATTAGCAGGAAAGCAAAATCCAGGATACTTGTATTTCTTCCGCTAAGAAAAACATCCTCTTGGCCTCAACATTCGTTTGGATCTCAAATTGTTTAAAACATACTGGGCTGCCTAATTCTGCTTTTGCTCTGCTTCTGCAGCAAGCAGCTAGAAACAGTGTATGTTCATAACTATAAAAGCTACTAAAAGCAGGAGTCATTTAATACTTTGCATGAGTTTTGTGACAGAAATATTGAAGTTTAGAACACGTGTTTTCAAATTTATCAATTCTGTCCTCCCAAACCCTGCCCCAAGGAAAATGTGCACATTAGATGTGTGAACCCCTGTAAAATGAATGAATAATTTGCCCTGTGTAATGAACAGGCTTCCTTTTCTTAATTACTCTTGGTAGGCACCTCTGAGGGAACGTAAGGACCTGGAGATTGCAAAAGGGAAGCCAGTTTGGATTGCGGCATCTTGCAGACAGGGTTTAAGGAGGTTAGGCTGGGTCGTACTGGCAAAGCATCGAATTTGGAGACTCTAGAGCAGGAAATGCCTTCTGAGGCCATGTGGCTGCATCCTACGGTTTATTTGGTAGTGGGTTATCGATGGAGTTTTATGTGCTTTTGTTTTTCTGTGAAGTAATACAGCTCCTGTTTTTCTTGAGATTGTTCTGCTGTTTTCTAGTCTTTGCTCTTGGCTCACGAGGGCCAAGTCCACAGTGCGAGAGCCAGAGAGCACCAGTGGAGGGTTCTCGGCAGCCTGGCACCAAAACTCTGGTGAAACATGTGCCAAATAATTATTCCAAAAAAGCCGCAGAGGAACATGTTGTCACATAATAAATCAGATGCTTTCCTGGGGTAACAGGGCACATTGCAGCTCTTAAATTCACAGATCCATATTGAGAAGTCTAAGTCTAGAATCGGGATCAGTTTTACCTGAGATCACTGAAATGTCAATTAGTGCATTGGGGGGGCGAAGGTTTATTTCTGGGACAGTCTAAAAAAGTAGAAATATTTTATTTGCACATACACAGAATTTACTGATTTCTATCTTGTGCTTCCATATCGCAGCTGCCTGAGCCCTGAAGTCATCAAAATATGTAAGTGTCTGCTTGGCTCCCAGCAGGTACCGACATGCTTTGCTGAATCAAAGGCTAAGCTTCCAGAGAAGGCTGAACACTTGCTTTTCCAATTAATTAATCCTGGCCTTAAGCAGCCAGAGGCTGATTACTTTTCCTTGTCACAGGCAGCACCAGTAACGATGCTCTCTACTAAGTTACCTCTGTAAAGTTCACTTTTCAGCGCTTATGAGGTTGCCAAAACGTTACCTCTTCGGGCTGACGTTTTCCGTGCTAACTGCCGGCCTCGTACGAGCTTTCGTTTAACCCTAAGGGCTATTTAAGCGTTTAAAAGGTGTTTAAAGGAGGGACGCGCGGCTCCGCGCCTGAGCTGGGACCGACTGCCGGCCAGCCGCATGAGGGCTGAGCCTCCCCAAGGCCCCGCCCCCTCATCTGATTGGCCGTCCTCCTTCCGGCCGCGGCCGGGCTTACCCCCGAGCTGGAGTTGGTGGCGCCCGCCGCTCCACCGCGCGCCACCCTTCCCCCCGATCG
>JANZLQ010000001.1:7409919-7438522 GCA_026212715.1 Elanus axillaris
GGGCGGGCGGGCGCGGGCGGCTCTGGCCGAGGCTCCGCAGTGGGGCTGCGGGGCGTCTGGGCCCGTCCGGCTGCTCTGCTGCCCTGTTACTTTCAGGTTCCTGGACCTAATACCTGGGGTGGTGTTTACAGAGGGAATGCTTCCGCTTTGGACGGCGAATATTACCGCTTGATGTGGTTGTAAACGGAGCTAGCGAATGCACACAGCAGCAGCAGCAGCGGCGTTTAAGAGCGATGGGGACCCAGTCTGCTATTGTTGCTGTTCATAAGCCCCAAATTGTCACCCGTGGTCTTGTGTTTCCTCTGGAAGCTGGACTTGCTCGTTAAGGTGTGCTAAGATCTAATGGAATCTGCAAAATACAGGAAAACCAAGTGGAGACAGAGCAGGTAGTGTTGCAGCAGTGGATGCTGCTCTTCTGCAGGGATGAGAACTTTCTGTTTTTCAGAGAAAAACCTCTCATTTCTTCAGTCATGTGAAATAATCTCCATCTTGCCATGTGTTTGCTGACTGGATTAGCTCAGGTCACAAAACCTGTCGATTTCATTTTGGCAGTGTGTATAAAAAGGGCAGGTTTCATCAGTTCTAAACAAGTGCAGCAATAAGAATGGGAGCTGGCCCAGGCTCTGGTCTGCTCCCAGCTCTACCTGGATGGATGTGTGCTTTTGCAGAGCCTGTTTAAGGCCATGAACTCCTGTGGATGGAATCACTTGTATGAAATCACTGAGATACTTTATATTCTTTGCAAATTTGTGATTCTGGTTTTCCAATGTTCAAATGTGTTTAGATTTTAAAATGAGCAACCCGGTGCCTGCCTACATAGGAATATAAAGACTGGTTAAGCAAGCAAGTGTAATCCTTTATGTCTCACCTTCAACCACAAGAATTTCAGAGACAATACCTTATGTTTTTTCTTCAGAGCTGAAGATCATGGTGATCCTGCCACCTTTATTATGCAGGATAAAGATCTTTAGTTTCTGGTGAAAGGTGAAGAATGGTTAAGGTCATGGTTCTTCTTCTATGTTCTTGTTTGAACAAACGACGTACTGTGCCTGACTTCTAAGCGTGCGGGGTGACAGGATGTAGCCTCTTATTTCAATTGTGTATCTTATTTTAAGACACTGAAATCTGTCTGTGTGAGACCTGATTATAGAATTCGAAATCAGGGTTCCAACAAATTATCCTAACTTCTGCCATGTAAAAAATTCTCACATGAAAAGAATTTAAGGAAAACAAGTAGACTTTGTGTAAAATAGCAGTGGTGATACCAGCTTTTTTTAAGGGGATAGGAAAGCATGCTATAAGAATAATCCACTCAGGGTTTAAATGTAACTGTATGAGTCTTTTGGAGAAGGTAGAGCAGAAATCCTTCAGAAATTTCCTGAGTGCTATAAGCTTATGCTGTGTCCTGATTTTTCATGTTCAGTCATGGAGACCACTGGGTATGGGAGAAATTTGATCAGATCTTCCAACACTATGTGTTGGTCTCCGATGTAGAGTGGGCTTCAGGGATGAACCTGCGGCAGCCACTGTTTTTGGTATATCGTGGTGGCTGTGTACGCATCTGAAGACTCACTCAGAAGGTGGCAACTTAAGCATGGATTATCTAGGTCCAGAGGAGTCTGCAAGACAAATCACCAATCTTGTTTGCAGAAGGCAAACAATCCGTGGTGATTTTTAAAAACTTTACTGACTCTTAGAATTAACTTAGCGTTATGCAGATAGTGCAGTGGCAGCATCCAGCTTCAACTTAAGTGCAAACCCAGTGTTTAGAGTACTTCCAGGATCTTTCATTTTGGTGGTTATGAAAACACAATACTGAAGTGGAGCATTGAAATGCTGAATTGGCCCTTTCATTGAAGGCAACGGCAAGTTTCATGACAGCTGGGAGTAGCTGGTACGGTACAGGATATTAGGTCAAACACCTTCTTGGTACCATGAGGTTACCAATACCTATGTAGAGCAGAGAGGTGGGAACCTTTGTCTCCTCTGCAGTGCCTCAAGTCTGAATTGCTCTTGGTGAGCTCAAGTGAGAATTCAGAAGTGTGTCTGCATTTCAGTCAGGTGCTCGGTGAAACAGGGCAGGGCAGCTCATGAAGCTTGAAAACTGCCTGGATGGATGCTGTCTCTTGTGCTAAAAATAAAGTGAATGCACTGTTCAGGGCAAAGCAGGACTTGAGAGAGTGGATCTGCTGAGGTTTCTGGAGTTGTGGGTTATGAAATGGACAGAATCCAGTTACTCTTCATAAAAAATAAGAATTTTCCTTTCCAGGTTATGTAAACTGATCATGTTAGCAAGTATTTCTTCTGCTAGGCAACTCTTCAGGAGAAGGTGGACAATTTTAGCAAAATTTTCAATTTAATCAACCGTAAATTCAAACTGTCTGATGTAGTGCTGGCTGCACATCATCCGTTCAGAATTTGTGAGGCAGCTAAAATGCGCTTGAAGCACAGCCAAGGATGCGTGATGCAACACTGACACTTGATACATAAACTTTAGGTGCTGTTCAGAGTGACTAATATTGTCAAGATAGGGGCTGTTTGTCTTGGGCAAGCACATTGGTGCTTGATAAATAACTTGGTTTTGTGCAGCTGCTACTAAAACTATATTAAATGATTTGTGAAACTGCACAACGAAAGGTAGCACTTTTCCAGCTGGTTGAACACTGAGCCTGTCTCTCTTCTAAACTGATCGTGTCGCTTTTGAAGCCCTACCATATAGTCTGAGAGCTCAGGATAGGCTTTCAGTGTCTACAGCAAGTCCTTTGCACCTTGTGCCTTCTGAGAAATACTGACTTAAGCTATTTTGTAGATTCTGTGTTTTATTAGCCAAGTATATGAGCTTAGCTAAATGTTATCTTAAAAGGCAAATTCCCAAAATAATCAAGTTAGAGGATATCGTTGGGATAGGTAATACTGCCATTGCAGTGATGCTTAATCTTGTGGTTTATTACCGAAGGAAAAACATTCTCAAGCTGAAGTTGTTCAAACAGGATTTCCTCACATGGTAAATATATGTGCTGATATGTTACTAGTTGACATTTGGGAGTAAAACAAAATGAAGGTGCAGTTCAACTCTTTGAATTACTATTTTCAGTCATTACTACTGTAGTTGAGTAGAGAAATTACTCTCTTTGGGAAGGAGTTATTGCTGCCCTCTTCAATTTCTACTTCTACAGTTTTCAGCCACGCTTTCTATCAGTTGACTTTCATATGCAAAGGATAGCTGATGAACTCGGCTGTGCGTGATCATGCAGCACTCCCCGGTGCTGCGTACTCATCCGCTTTGGCTTTGGGTAGGTGGATACTTCTGAAGACGTGGATGGGGAATGCCAGTGCCAGTGTTTATTCTCCTGCCTGCCCTTTGGAGGGATGCTTGGTCAAGTCCAAATGGCTCTGTACTCTGCTAAGTAAACTTGTAGAGAAGTGTTTTGTTTTGTTGGGTTTTTTTCCCCAACTTGAGCTAGTACACGTTGTAGTAGTGCCACCTCAAGTTGAAATAAAACTGAGTATGTTTCAGTGCCTGCTGAAGAGAGCAATTTTATTGGAGGAGCATGAAATTCTGAAAGCTGCCTGTACAGGCAGCATAAGCTGGAGTTTAGTTCTATGCTAAGTCCCCCTGTTTTACCCCACTTTAATCCAATGTGATGTTTAAGGACTTTTTTTCCAGGCAAAAGACATGATGGCAGAAGTGTAACGTACTCAAAATTATGTCGATCTTCTGTTTTTATTCATATTTTTATTCAAGTCGCTGTGCGTTATAATTTTCCACTTTCCCATTGATTTATGCTAGGAGTCCTGAAGAGTTTAAAAAGCCTCAACCAAATATTTTATGTCTCTCCTTAATGTACAAGGTCCAAACCATGTGTATGCTTCAGTTCTTCCTAATCCTTTGCTATTTCCAGGAAGAAGGGTGAAAAAAATTCACATAAAACCAGGAGACTTCAAATTTGAATTTCCTTTATGGGTGAAACCTGTGTGGTGTGAAGGAGCAGTTAATACATCTGAAAAACAAGCCTTTCCCAAGCTTCCTGCTCTCTCTAGCTGGGCTTTAGCCCAAGGGATGTTTGCTGATAGGTTGTCTTAATTAAAAAGCTTCTCTAACTTGAACACAAAGATCAAGGATTCAGGCCAGTGCAGTGGAAGCATGGCCACTTTAAGGTGGAGTATAAACTGATTTTTTTTCTTCACCTTTTGTGTAATGCCTTCTTAAATACCTAATAGTCCACGAATGAGGTGTTCATGTTGACATGAATTTGAGAATTGACCAAATGCCATGAGTGGATATCTGGCTGAGAACTGTAACTTGCGATGCATTTGGAGAATATTAAGCTGTTGTGGCTTGATTGAGCTGAATAATATGGGGTTCCTGTCACCTGGACCTGATGAAGTGGCCAGAATTCACTTGTGGGGTCTTACGTCCTAAAGCAGGATGGTGGGGGTGGTTCCAAACGGGTTGTCTTGGAAAGTTTGAGCTCTCGCCTGTGTGGTAGATGAGTCGTCTGCTTTTGAAACTTCCTTCATGGGGCATGAGGGTGAATGCTGGTTGAGCAAGTTTTAAAGACATTTCCCTCTTAGTTGAGCTGAGAGGATCTATTATGGGAAGAAAATGCAGTGTACTTGAGGAAGGTGCTTCGCTTGTTTCCTAATTAAAATGTTGTAATTTTCCAGAACAGGTGCTGTCTGGGTAATGCAAATGCAGTGGCAATCCTGTCCTTTTTCTGGCTTTTTAGGTGCAATGAAGTTTTGAGTGAGCAATTGAAAACAGGTTCTGTTTCTTACTTGTACCCAAACTAGGCTTTTATTTAGAATTACTTTAGTGGCATTTGATAGTATCTTGTGCTGTGTTTCCTAGAGTGGTGGCCTGAGCCTTGGCATCAACCAGTAAGATTAATTTTCTTGTATTACCTGGTGCTGTTCTTTTGCCCTACCTTCCTCTTCCAGGGTTTAGAAGGAAAATGTGCAGTGTGCTTTGAGGTTGTGCTCTTTGTGCTGCTGCTTCCAAGTTGGGCTGAAGAACTAAGAAATGTATTTGCATGCACTTATTTGGCTGCCCTTCTCATAAATTACCTACTTTATTCCTGCTATATGCAAATGAAACCACAATAGTTTGTATTTCCTCAGCATAGCCAGTGTTATTTTTCAGCGCAGGCTTGGCTTAGGAGTCCTGACTCTCAGTTTAAACCCATGAGACCTTACTCAAAGTGTTTGCAGCCATGCTGCAGAGCGTGTCCTTGCTGGTGTTGTTTCCCTGAGTATGAAGAGGATGTCCTCCGTGTCTTTTTGTTACAGAAAGTGGAGCTGAGTTCTTTCCTGGTGCATTGACTTGGAATTTCAATCACGTCCTTGTTGCAAAGTGGGAGGGTTACCAGCCTGGGTGAAAGTAGAACCCAGGATCTAACAACTTCAGCAGCATCAGCTGAAACAAGGCTGAAAAGAGCACTGAAGTAAGAGGATTTTGTGTGGAAGGAAAAAGGGTTGAGACTGCATTGAAGCCATAAGCTTAGTGGTTGCCTTAAGCCACCAATCAAAGCCACCATAAATAAAATACTCTTTATTCTCTGAGGGGAATTTTGTTAGTATTTCTTCAGGTGATACTTTCTATCTTTTCCATTAGACAAACTGCTGAGTTGGAAAGTGATGTCCTGTTACCTGCCTTCCCCAGTTATTTTTTGCTTTGGTAAATATCAGGATTTAAAAAAAGCTTGCTGCTAGCAAGGGTGACTGGTGGCTGGCTGATAGCCTGTGCTTGCAATTTGAGACGGGTTCGAAAAACAAGAGATGGGTCTTCTGGTGAGTTAATTCAAAGGAGGAGAGAGCCATGAAATGGAGGAATGAGGTAAAATATCGGCTGCATTATGCTGACCGCAGCAGTTAGTAGCTGTATTTATCCACCGAGTCCTGCTGCTGTGCACGTTTAGGGGTCATCACGGAGAGTTTTGGATGTAACGCTAAGGACAGGCGTGATCTTGGCTCAGTATTGACAGTGCTTCACTGGATGGTCAAATACAGTTTTCATGTAGCCATTTGTACAGGCAGAGCTATTTCAGAGGTGAAAACTGGCCAAATGGAGTAAGTATTAGCTTGGTAGTAAATTGAAGGAGAACTGTGACAGGGATTGAAACTGGCACGTGTGTGTTACGTGAAGCACTGCTCCTGCATAAACTGTCTCTACTACTTAAATTTATTAAAAGTTTTGCAGAACTTACATGTATTGTTAGGTCGCACGCTGTCTGTCTTCAGTTTTCACTCTAGGGTAGGTCAGATTTGTTTAGAAGCAGCAAGGAAAGCACAAAAAGACTGAAAGAATAGGCAAGTCTGGGAATTACAGCAAAGGAAGGAATTCTGGGGAGCATGAATATCTTGTTAGGTGGAGATGTGATATTCTTATGCCTTGTATGTATGCAAACCCATTAGCTTCCTAGTTTAAAACTTGAAATCCTTAGTGCTGAATCCCTTGGACGAAACTGAACTGTTGCAAGGTTTGCAGTGTAATCAGCAAGGTATGTCTTGCTAGACACAAGCGAAAGGCATATTAACCTACTTTTTTGACCTTTTAGGCAATTGGAGAACACTTGGGGATGAGGGCTAATTAGATAACCTTCCTGTCTCTCCTCTCTGCTTTGCCAGGCATCTGATTACTTGCCAGAGTTATCTTGTGAATTTACAACCCTGGCTACTAGACTTCAGGACGCTGGAAAGTGCTGAGTTTGTATATTAAACTGAGCAGCTGTCAGTGTGGCGGCAGCTTTCCTGGGGTGATGGGGGCTCTACAAACAGGCTGGCTTAAAGCCTTATACTGAATTGGTGATGTTGAATGTTTGTTTGGGTATGCTTTCAGTAAGCATGTGAGTGTTTGTTGTCACTTTGGTAATAGAGTATATGCCTCCCTGCTGCTATAATAATGTGCATTTTTTTCAAATGTTTTTGATGTAAGTAACTTCTCATATGAAAAAAATCTAGATTTCAGCTCACTAGAAGGACAACCTGGATCCGTCAGGCCAGGGCCAACTTGCCAAACTTGGCTGTTTCTGCAAGAAAAAAATTACCCATTTCAGTTGAGCAGTTCCTCTTCTGAAACTCTTGTGAGCAGGCTGATTTGAACATGAAACAAGCAGTATGTAGGATTAAAAGAGCATTTTGAAAATATCATTGAGCATTAACAGGATTAAAAGAAAGCATCACAAACAATATGTGTGCGGATGTTCAGGATGACAGTTGGCAGTGTTGAATCTCAAGAGTTGTTGTATTTGTAGTGATTATGGTTTCAATTAAAAAAAAATTGACCCCTGTAAAAATTAAGCCGTCCTTCTCTAGAGACTTGATTTGGGTGCTTCCTCAGTAATATTTGAATGGAAGGCAAGAAGACAATGTGACTGTGAGAAACAGGTCATCAGGCTTGTGAACCAATACAGACCTACTGTATTATCTTATTTCAATGACTGAACTAATCCAGTTAGCCAGTTAGTAGTAAGTTTACAGAGAAAGAATGAAGTAATGAAGTGGGAGGATGGGGACCAGAGTATTAGTCAGTAATTTGGGATACATCTGCAGGGTTGAAGCTAAGAGCTATACAAAAGGATCTTGCAGAGGTGAGTTGCATGGGAGTTTTTACAAAAGGGCTGACAAGGTCAGAAAGAAGATCCTGTGAACGATTTCCTGTTGCATGGGCAGCAAGTAATCTTTTGTTTGGTGTGAGTCAGTGTGAGCGAGCTGATGGGGGAAGGAGGGTGGTTAGGAGGTAGCTTCACAGTTTTTAGAAAGCAAGACTTACTTGCCTGCACAACACCTTAGTATATGCCAAAGTATTTGTGAAGCTACAGAAAATGATTGGAATATAGTGCAGAACTGAGTCACAGGGAAATCATGAGAGGCATCTGAAGTTACTTGATGCATTAAGTAATAGTGAATAGTTACCCTGTCAGTGTCTGGATGTCTGTCTTTTAGGGGTACATGCATAGTTGTGCCAACATCTGTTCTGGTAGGGAAAGTATTAGGCAGACATTATAGGCTTCCTTACGAAGTGTTTGCAAAATTAGGACAAGTTCTCATATCTGTGCTGTGCTGAAACAGGTTTTTTTCATTTTGTTTAGCTAAGATTTCCTATCTGTAGTTATAGTTAACAAAGAAAATGTTATTTTGTGTTAAATCCAGACTTAAAATGGGAAAAAAAACCAAAACCCTGTTGTGCAGTAACTAACATAAGTCTAATTAAATCTCTTAATGTTAATTGGCAAAGGTGGTCAGCACTACAGTCAACTTCAGTGTCTTTAATCCCATTTATTAAAAGTTAGCGATGCTTTTTTGCAATCTGTGCAACTTTTCTATTTTACTGCTGTCCCCGTTTTACTCTTTCATGTGGGGCTAATTGATTGCATATTCACTTGATGCCATGATTTATTGGGATTTGACTTCTTGCAAACTTTATGCTTCACAGGAATTCTTGGCACCAGATAAAAGCTAGTAAATTACATTGTCATGTTCAATGACAAATTTAATAAATAAAACATTGTTTCTGTTACCTAGAAGACAAACACTGGTGCAGAAATCATTAGTGGTGTGGCAAAAGGTCAAGATGAATAGCCTGTTCCCAGAAAGCCTTGTTGCTGGTCCACCCTGCTCTTCTGTTTGTATGTGGTGGCTCTTTTCATTGGACAGGTGATGGAGACTTGCATTGGACTTTATTATATAAAGTCTAAAGCGGTAGATGTTAAGTTAGGTTTGAAAGTAGGCATAAGTTTGTAGCATCTCAAAATACATGCTTGCTGGCAAGGAGGTGCCAAGCAAATGTTAATTTTTTCACTGTGTACTGTACACCTTTGTAGATGTGCTAACAGGAACTGAAATGCAGCTAGTCAAAAAACAGCTACAAGGGGTGCAAACTAGCTGCAGAACATAACTCTGGGAGATACTGAATTCTTACTTTGGAAGCAAATAGTGAATTACAGTTGAATGGCCTGCTCCAGACTATGAGGGGTTGTTAGTTTGTTCTCGATAGATGTAAAACATCTTGACAAATAGTTGTTCCATGAGATTGGGCTTCTTAATAAAGTAATGCAAGCAGCTCTGGTTTATTTGGAAACTAACGGATGGAAATGCCTTCTGTGTATTATAACTCACTTGATAATCGTTTCTGGAGTTGAGCTAGGTTGTTGGGTAATGTCCCTTGAGCAGTGAACAATGCTTACCTGATTTGAAGGTAAGAATGATGAATTCCGATACAATATGTGATTGAAGGATGCTTGAAAGAATCTGTCTAAATGTAAAGCAACAAACAAGGATTTGACAAAACACTGATTGCAAGCTTTGAGGTGCTCATTGAGCTTGAATGGAGGAGGAGATCTTTTTGGCCCTAGATGACCGTTGCCACTCCTTTATTCTGTCTTGGACTTGCCATAGTTGTGCTGTCAGCCTGAAATGGTGAGAAGTATCCAATGTCATCAACATGCCGGTAGTGTGAAACTTAAGCTGCCTCATTTGCTCTCCTTCCCGTAGATTATTTTGGTTCCCCCGTGTGAGTCTTTGGAGCAGATGTACAAGTTACCCTTTCCTGTAGAACCTCTTTAAAGAAGAGATCCTTCGTGAGCACTTGTGCTTCTGAAGTTAAGTGTGTATTAAATTTCTGGACCAATGTAGAACAAAAGTGGTCAATGTTTCTGAGACTTAGAGTAGACCTGTCATTTTTGACAAGCTTGCAGGTGCATTTGTCAGCATGTACACCACCTAGACCTGAATTCAGAAAACAAGCCGTGAAGACATTTTCAGTCATTAATTGGGGCTAGTACTGCATCTCCATAGCATGCTCAATTGTTTTAAAAGTTAGAGCAGAGTTGAATAACAGAAATAATGTTCTGCAGGAGACCATCTCTGAGAAGGATTTGCTGACTCAAAAGCTGTGAAGTGGCTTGTACAATTGCTCTGTAAGTAAATACCGGTTACAGGGGAGCTGTGGGAGACCGAGTACAGCAGCTTCTGCTAAAATCTTTCGATCCATCACTTCTTGCTCTTACTTTGATCTTTAATCCTTCTCAATTGCAATTCGTGTAATGAGCACCCTCAGCAATTGGTCTGTCTGGTCTTGACCACAGTGGTAATGTGAACACAGCGAATTGGGCTAAACATGTTACTAAACATTTGACATGGTCATAAGTGTCTGAGATGATAAAAGCCACTGGATCACATCCTAACCAGAGAAGACAAAGCTAGAAATAGCTCAGGAGGAGGAGAATGTAGTCTGCATCAGCGTCGTGTTCTTTTAGTAATGTTTGACCTGTTCTTTTATGACTATCCACAGCTTAGTGTATCTTCAGCTTTTATTATGTTTGATTGTTTCTTAAATATGCTATCGCTGTTTCTCCCACTAGTACACCTTGCTGTCAGGAAGCAGTGATTTATAAGTATGTTACAAATGGGTTTAGATAGGATCTGCCAGAGGAGGGTTAATAGTCAAGGGAAAAATAATGTAGAAAAACAGATTGCAAGGAATATGTGCAACTGATGGAAACGTCATGAGTGCAGAACTTGTCTGGGATTCATATATCATACAGAGTTATATGCCTTCCCATCTAATATCCTAAAAAGTGAACGCTGACAGCCAAGAAGGGAATCCTGCGACTTAACATACTACTGTACTTTTTATTACGCAGGGGTTACAATAATTCAACCCTTTGCTAAAGCTTCTAGCAGTAATACTATCCTATTGTGTAATTTGAAAAGGGAATCTTCTGCCTTTTGAGCTCTGGAAGTTGGCATGGATTAAAATGACAAGCAGGAGGGGAAGCTGTGTATCTGTTTCAATTAAAGAAAATTTAGTGTTTCAGTACCACAAAGCTGAAACATTAGTCAGACATTCCTGTTTGGAGAACTGACAGGAAATAATATGATTTACAATCCGGGGCATGTCTGCAACATAAAACAAAGGAAAAAAAAAAAAAAGTCATTTGCTGGTTGTGTACTTCTGGCTCTTGATTAATTCATGAAGATATTTTGCTTGTAAACTGACCAGTGACCAAAGCGATCTGATGTGTGATTGCTTCAAATTGCATAAGTTG
Source organism: Elanus axillaris (assembly GCA_026212715.1). NCBI lineage: Eukaryota > Metazoa > Chordata > Aves > Accipitriformes > Accipitridae > Elanus > Elanus axillaris. The sequence goes on from JANZLQ010000001.1 coordinate 7,420,968, forward strand.
AACAAATGTTCTATTTTTGGTGTCCCTTCAGGTTTTTAGCTTATATTTCTCTTCTCTAGAAATTGAGATGCCAGCTTGTACTTTAAATTTGGATAACTTTTCAGATGCTAGTCTTGACCAAAACTTGTGTGCGAAGCAGCTTGAAGGCATTTGTTTTATCTGTTACAACCTGGCTGCAGGGTCTTAGCAACGGTGGCATTTCAGGGCCAAACATGGGCAGCACAAGCCAAATAATGAACGCTCTTACTACACGTGTGTGGCTTTTTTTACCTTAATCCAAACTACTGAAGTAATTTTTAGGTCACTCAGTTCTTCTCAGCTGGCATCACAGGTAGGAAAGGGGGTAGGCAGCACAATCATGCCTTGAGTAGAAGCGTTATATTTGGTGGGAAAGATTTGGTGGCCCCAGGTGGCTTATTTCCCAGAAAGGGCTAGAATAGGGAGACGCTATGACTGCAGTAGAGCTGAACTACCTCAGCTGGTTTCTCTTGCTTCAGGAGTTAGCTCAGAGTAGTGTTAATATAGAAATACAATACAGAAGTGAAACCAGCCTGGCTTTCTTTTTGGAGAAACTGCCTAACTCTGTTTATGCTCGGCAACAACATAGTCGAATGAGCAGGAGCTATCAGAACAAAGCTGTGAAGACCAGGGAATTAAATCTGCAGGTCTTTGTGACAAATAGAAGCAAATTCCTGCTGACTGTAAGGCTGGGAGCTTTAGATGAAATCTTTTACCTCCTTTCAAGTGGAATAGCTTAGCTTTTGAAATGGGTAGAGCTGCAGGTTTGTGTAAACCCTCTTAAAACCCGGAGTATGGGTTAAGTCTCAGGTAACTAGCAACAGAGAGTTGTCAAAACCTGTGAATAAAGCCTGTGAATTTCTGTAAGTGTATATAGTGAAATGCATATGTAAAGATATAATTTTAAAATAAGCACAAAATACTTGTAGGTAGTAACTCATCAGATTGCTAGTGCCTACTGAAAAAAGAAAACAAGCATAGCTTCTGTGAAGTGTTACTGGTTCTGCCAGTGATGTGGGTGTTCGAAAGGCGTTAGGTATATCTTGGCTTATAATAACCTTATTTATCAGGTGACCGTTCTGTGCAAAATATAATGCAAATGTGGTATGGTTTGTTACCTTGGGCTGGCAGAGCGTATTTGGGTGCCATGAACTGTAACAGCTGCATGACTAGGAGTTTACTTGCAGGTCTGCATAATTTTGGTTCAGGTCCTGTTGCCTGATGTTATTGGCATATAGCATTCCAGCCAGGGGACCATTAATGAACGCCAGCTATTCCTGTGCCCTGTCCCCCTCATCCTAAGGAGCTGTGTGGCTTAGGGGACATGATGAGTGGAAGTCAAAAGGAAATTCAGCATTTTGCCTGTTCTCATTTTTGCAATTTGCATACCTATAGTAACTTCCTGGGCTTTGTTTTCTGCATCAGATGACATCTGCCCATACTCAGCCTTTAAACAATATTTCTTACAGTATGAATGGAATTAAAGTACACAGCTGTGCCTCTGTGCAACTGCACATTTATGCAACTGATTTTTTTCAGCACTATTTGTTTTCATTCGAGCCTCGACACAGAGTACCTACATGACCAGAGACCTGTGGCTGTTCTGAGAGGGTTTCTCTTTTGGAAATAAGCTAAGTACAGCAGAGACTCTGAAGAGAAGAGCAGATGCAGGCAAAGGAAGCTAAACAAACATAACTACTCCTATAGACATATTAATAACATTTTTCCCTGTGGTAGTACCATGGGAAGGCTATAGCAGATGCTTAAGTGGAGATTCTAGATAGCCAAACATCTTTAGAGGAAATTTACTAAGGAGCTTTCATCTAAGCTAATATTTTCAGTCTTTGAGCTTCTTATGATCTCTAAATCCTTCAGTGACTTGAGCTGTAATAAAACTTCATTTAGAATTTCTGTCTGAACTCCCTACTCCTCCACAGGAGCTCTGTGCTGGATGAAACAGAGGAATGGTGGAAAATGGCCTCATATCAAGTAAACACTAAGCTCATTAAGTCCTGCAACCTCAAAGAGCTTGGCTTCAAGAGCAGCCCAGACTGGGAGACAGCCTGTCTAATCACCTTCTCAGTGAGCAGAGGTTTAAAAGCCTCTCCATGTCTAAAGGCAAGAATTCAGTAGAAATGTTTTGTCTGAAGGTCTGTTAAGAAACCGTGTCTTCAGTATGTAATTTTACAAGAGAATTAAACAAGTGGAAATCCAGAACAGGTGAAGTTAAGTAGGTTGGCTCAACTGTAGTGAGGTAGGTGACACACATCCTGAGTTCTTGAAGAACACCTTCCTCTTACTCAAGTTGTGTGATGGCTTTGTGGGATTTTTAAGTGCCACTAATAGCGTGCCACTCTCAAAATTACAGTAGTAGTACATCCCTGGGAGTGTTCATCCTTCCATAAAATAAGAGAACTGTGTGCTGCTGGTTTTGGCACCTTGGATGTGGTTCCTGTCTCTTTGTATGTGAGTACCTACAGCTACTCTATACTGCAGCTGGGGTGAAGGTCTGGAACCAAAGGATTTATTTGGCCACAGACCCGTTTTTTAAAACCTCACTTCATCTACAGTGAAAGCACGAAAAGCAAAAGATACTGGTAGAATTACTCATTCAATTCTGAACTAGGACATACCAGAGGTATCCCATACTACACAGTACCACTTTGCTCTGTAATCTGTGCGCTTTGTATTGCCCTTTTGACTGTGCCAGCACGGATTTATGCTGGATTAAAGTGACTGTATAACCATAGATTTAGGGACAGAAATACAGCAGAATCTGCCTTTTTTTCAGTACTTTAAGAGATCTGCTGGCAAGCCATTTAATTATTTAAATGCTCTGCAAGAAAACTGGAGAGTCCTGCTGCTCAGCCTTGCTTTTACCTTTTTGATACCAGAAAAATCTACTGTTAGTATGTGCTTGGATATTTTTCTGTTGCACACAGCTGTCTATGTCCGCCATGTCTGAACCCTTTTAAGAATCTCTACCTTAAACAGTCTTGCTCATGTCTTTTTACAGCTGTTACTGAATATATTGTTATAAAAATAGTCAGTCCAAATTCTTTTGGTTAATCCATAAAATACTGCAAATGTAGATACTCCTTCGTTCAGTGTAGTTTATTTCAAAATTGTTACACGGTACAACACTTACTCTGGGGTTGCAGCTTTAGTGGTGGCTTTTAACATCATCTTTCCCGAGGCTTTTTTGTCTATTAAATAACTCCAGCTGGCAGAGGAGGACAGAACACTTGCGTAAGTGTTCCCACGATCCGAAAGCGTGGAGCATGACCTTGTGACTGTGTGCCAGCTTTCCTTCCTTGGACATAAGAGATAGCAGGAGGTAAAGACAATACTTGGTAAGAGCGATCCCCTGCCTGAGCTTGGCTGCTGGAGCTGGACAAGCACAGGTCATCTAAATAGTATCTTTCTCTGGGGAGTAAAAGGTTAGTAGCAGAAAGCGAGTAATTTTCCCTTCCCCTGAACATCTAATGAAGATGAGTAAAAAGTTTTGAAAATCTTGTCTGTCACTTTTGTGCATGAATATGGTCATAGTTCACTGATCAGTTTGGGGTTGCTTTCCAAGGTAAGTAACTTCACTCCAGACTCATTTCAGCCAAGGATTTGCTTGTTACATTGTCCAGGTGTTGAAAGAGTGGTGGTGGGGGGAGGTTTATGTATTGCTTGAACGTGTCCTCCTTCCATGACAACAGGTGACTGTCATAAACTTCTATTTTTGGTGTTAGTGCATCTTGCTTTTCAAGCTGAAGGCTCAGACAGATCTTCAGGTCATTATTGCAGATATAGGGGAGATGGTGCCTAACCGCCTGTGGAGCTGGAGTGTTTTGCAAAAATGATGTTCTATGACCTGAATTGGATGAGAAATAAATATATAATCTCCCCAGACCATGCTATCTGACGTGCTGGCTGTAAAATATTTATCTTTTGATAGTGAATGGGTAGTACTTTTAAGAATAGCTTTCGCAATGGTTGTCTGCTAAACAAAGCACTCCCTCTTTTCCTCATTGCTACAGTATAGCTTAATTGCAGGAAACTTTGCTTCCTGTTTCTCCCTGACCTGGGGACTGCTGTTGAATAATGCGATAATGTAACTGCTTAGTTTTGAAGCCTTTCTTAAATAAAACTTCTGGAGCTTGGCAGAACACAGGAGGGAGAAATTAATTCTAAGTTTGCTGTATATGAGTGGCTAGAAATCACAAAGAAAACAGGGAGGCGAAGAAGCAGTGAAAACAAACTGGCTGTGCTTCAGCTGCCTGGTGACCTGCTGATCAAAATAACTTGTGTAGATTTTGAGTACTGTTAGGCTTGCAGGAAAGTATCTGTTTATATCTTTTGGCGAGAAGAAGAGCTAAAGGTTCTGTCAAGAACATAGTTCAGCTCATCAAGCTTCTGTGGTAATGTCTGTTGCACATTTTCTGACTCTGAAGTTAAAGGGTTGGTTTTTTTGTGTCAGAACTGGATGTGAGACCAGCTGCAATAAGTCCTTTGGAATATGTTGCTGTGATTTCTCAAAATAACTAAAGTCCCTGATTTTTCAGATACAGGCAGCTTTTGGTGTGTGTTTTGTACCAAGAAGGAAATAACGGGTCATGCTTTGTGTGTGTTTCATTCTGGTGTTTTTTAATAAAGCTGAAGGAGGGAGAGAGAGCTCTGTGTTGGAACAGAGCTTGTCTTGGATACTAGTTATCTCAAGCTGAATGACACAGTACAAATGAGGAAGTGTTAAAACTGCTCTGGGAGAAGGAACTTTCGGTTCCTTAACCCAGATTATTATTGAGATAGCATTCACAAACAGTGTGTTAAACATTTGAACAGATGTTGGAAACGGGTTTTGGTGAGGTAAGGACTGGACTCCTTTCCATCAGCAGCATGGTGTTAAATAGGCGGCACAACACCAGTTAGAGTTGCGGTCTTAAATCCATACTCTAGAGCACTTTTTGCAGTATCAAGTCAATAATCTGTGATCATGTGGTACTGAACTTCATTGAAATCTATTTGTATTAATAAAAAAACCTGCTGCTTAGAACTAGAAACTGTATCTCTTGCATCAGAGGAGTCAGCAAGCACTGCAGTTCTTGTGTGTGTGTGAATGTGATTTATTACCTGTATGTATTGTGACAGAGGGATGTTCTTGTTTCTGCAGAGTGACCAGCAGCTGGATTGTGCCTTGGATTTGATGAGGCGTCTGCCTCCGCAGCAGATAGAGAAGAATCTCAGTGACCTCATTGACTTGGTGAGTATTGGATGCTCTGACCAACTAGTGGCTGAGTCTTGAGTGTAACAATCTGGTATGTAAGAATATTTTCTGAAGCATCTTGGAGGTGTGGTGATTTGTTTCTCTCCTTGTCTTTTGGCAAGGTTGAAGAATACAACAATTGCCCAAACAATGTCAGGAATCTTCATGTTTATTTTGGGCAAGCCAGCAGGTAGTACCGTGTATGGACGGACATGCTTTTGAATGCATGGTCATTAGCAGCTTTCTTGATGAAGTCATCACTGCTTTGGAGGCTGCTGTTCAGTAGTTTGACAGTTTACTGTTTGTAGTTTGACACAGGACTTGTGCAGTGGGGTGCAGCAAATGTGCTGTGGCACTTGCTTCAAAGATGTTACTGAGACACAATATGTCAGAACATTGGGTTTCTGGAGAACACCCAAATCTATAATTTATGCTTATATCAGGTATTCTGCAGTCCAGCAAGTATCCAAAAAAACCCCCTGGCCAACCATCTTGTGCCTGATACCTGTTTTCCGCTTGCCCCTGAAACATTTGTTCTCCTTCTGTAAACAGCTAGTGAAGAAAACTAACTTAAGAAGGGTGTGTATACTCATTACTAGTTGCATAGGATTTAGTTGCACATCCTCTGTTGCACAATTAGGATATAATAGGCTAGCTAGTGTCAACTGTCCCTTAAAACAGTGTGCAGCACAGTTGCCTCTGGAGTAACTTAAAGTATTACTGAAATACGGATTTAATCTATACAGATCTACTATATGGGTGTCTGGGAAAACTTGTTTCCATTGTCCAGTCTAAATATATGGCTTATTTCTTACCTTAGCTTCTAAATTTTTGTGGACAGAGGACTTTGAGGCTGGAACAGGGTTGTTAGACCTTTGCATGAAGCCTTTCCTCTTACCTGTAGTGAGAACTACATCCCTTTTCTGTGGCAGGTCTGAATTTTATGCATGAAGCTGACAAACCTTGTCTGAGAGACCCTAAAGATTTGATGGTTCTGCACATAGCAGCTGTTTGAACTAGTGCCTCTTAATTAAATTGTTTAAATTGTGTCCAAGCTGCTTGTCTTCTTTGTGTGTGGAAGAGCAGCTGCTCACCAGGTAAAAGTTTAGTTGAGGAGGTCTGTTCCTAAGTGATATTGAAGCTGATGTTAGCAAACTTGGGAGGAGTCCCATGGTCAAAAATTTGTCTGACTTAAATTTATCAAACTCTATTTAGATACTGCTTTTAGTTACATAAGCCAAGGTACAGGTAAGAAAGCTCTGTGGGTCAGGAAAGAAATTATTTGCAGGAAGGGATTATTTCTCTTTCTTGAAACCATTTAGAAATTGGCTACATCTGTGCCACCAAAACTCTTGGCAACCTAAAGCATCATTTTTGTGGCTGTTGTTGGAGGTAGGACACAGAATAACTAAATCATTGATATGATCTGGTGTGACATGGGTGGCTTTCTGATGAAATTTGGAGGACTGAGCGGATACCAGGGTTTGAGCAGCGCCAAGGACCATTCAGAACAATGAGTTGTTTGCGGAGCTATGGTAAGCTTGACTGTATAATTGGTATGAGGTTTTTTTAATGACTCAGAAAATTGCTGGTTACCTCTAAATGTTGGAATTAGTTTTGGATGGTGCTCATTAGTGCTCTACATGCTTTCCATCAGCAACACGCTCACTGGGCTTCTTTTCATATTGAAAGTGTAACATGAAACAGACCAGTTTGAATGACGCTTGTTAGAAGGAGGGTCTGTGTGATTCCCACACGAGTCACTGCAGTCCCTTCTCTGGGGTAGAGATGAAATAATTTGTCAGATCCAGCATGATTTCTTTATTGTTGAGATATCTGTAGATCTCTTCTGCAGCCACTCTCAGCCACAAGACTGAAGTCTGCACTCTAGTTAGATGAGAACAGTGCACTGCCACCTGTAATAGTTCCAAAAACATCATAAGCCAGACTCAAGCAAATAGTTTTTTGACCTTTTTTGGCAAGTTTCTTCCAAACCTTTACAGCTGATGTTTTTATTCTGTTTCCTGTACTGTTACCAGACAATAACCTCCTTGAAGTAAAAGGTCAGACTCTAAATGCATGATGAGCATGAGCAGGTTCATTAAAGTTGTGATAGGGTACCTTCTTTTATAATTCTGACTTCTGCTTCCTTTGTGCTTGGTTTCCTTGCTTCATTACACTGCCAAGCTGGAGTAGATGTGAAGCAGAGGCCCGCATCATTTTTTTGAGTGTAAAGTGTAGGGTTATTACTTGACGTCTGCTCGCAGCTCAGCTTGCCATAGTCTTTTTAAAGGAATTGATCTCCAGACTGATGAGTGTAGCTACTGTTTCGATGCTTGCTTAAGATCTATTGAAAGGAGATGAAGATGACTTAGAAATGTCTTTGTACGTAAAAAATTTTCCAAACCTACTATAGTGAGAAACTGCTATCTACTTCCTAGGCTTGTATTCCTGCTGGGAAGGATAACCGCACTAAGTTCCCTCCCTGAGGTCCCTCTTAACTCTGTCAAAGCTATGCTCTGCTGCTACTTTTTAATAAGAGCATCTTGTTGCTCATGTGGGTATATGGAGTATGTTCCAGACTGTACATTACTGCCCCCAAGTGTTGGGTTGACAAGGGAAAGGGTCCAAACTTGAACATGAAGTAAAAGGGTGGGTGGAAGGAGAAAATTTTTGGGTCACTGGCCCTCATCAGACCAGACACTTTTCATTCATTAGCAGAACAGTTTGTGGTTTGCCCTTTTACCACATCTGTTGTTGCATTTTTCAGACTGCCGAGTCTTCAATTAGAGTTCATTAGAGACCTTGTCAATCACAGGACTCCAGAAGTCCTGCCTGAAAGAAGCTGTGCGTGGTGCTGGTAATGTGCTTTGGCATGGAATGCCCTGGTTGGAATTCAATTAGTCATTATTTGTAAATAGACTATGCAGACGTTGTCAAAATGTACAAGAGGACTTTTAAATCTCTACAAAGAGAGTTTGGTGTAGGCACATACCTTTTTAAGGACAACTAATTTAAATTAGAATAATTTTCCATTTAGCTGCTCTGGAAAGTGGGGTAACTCATGCCTTGGAGCATCTATTGGTCAGCCAAGTCCAAACTGTAAAGCAGTTACTGTAAGAGGAGCGCCAAAGGCGACTGCACTACACTTAAATGGAATTGTCATGAGGATATGCCAAGTGATAGCACTTTTACGTAACGTTTTAACTTTAAGATTTTAATTGCATAGCATAAATACTGTCTCACCTCCTTATTGCCTCACATTATCCAGAAGTTGCTGCTGTTGATATACTGTGCTTCTCATAGAAGTCAGTTGTGAATTACATCTCATCCCTTGCTGAAAGGAGAATGTTGAGGGTGTTTTCTGGATGGAAATGTTTCTTGGTATCAGTTAAGTGTGAGATCTTGTTTCGGCTCATGGAAATCACACTGAGTGGCATGAAGTAAGGAATCTGGTAGAGCTCACTTCTGGGTGGCTAAACCGTTTATGCTGAAAGATCAGAACAATCTGAGAGAATTGACCTTCTACTTCCTTTCTCTTAAGCTAAGCTAGTACTAAGTCAGTCCCTGTGTACTTTTAGCTGTGTTCTTTCCACAATCTGAAGCAGGCATCAGATTTCAGGTAGTGTTGCTGAGGAGGATCTCTTCCTAGAACACCTTGGCAGCACACATAACAGGGTAGGTGAGTGATAGCTGGGGGTCACAGCCCACAGCCTCCCGTATCCTTTTGTTTTGGGTTTTTTGTGGTTTTTTTGTTTTTTTTTTTGCAAGACTGCTTCACTGATGTGTCTTAGGGAGGTGCATCTCTGGGAAAGGTGGAAGACTGAAGTTGGATTTATTGTGCTCATGGGTCATGTGCAGCAAATAAAAGGTCTGTGACAGGACTGTCTTGGTGGCTTCAACTTGAGTATGGAAGTTGGTGTGCTCTCAGTCTTGGTAGAAGTTAAGCCGGTTGCTTTTGCAAGTATGAGTTTCCTGGTGAGTGTTTGATTTGGATGTTTGCCTGTGTGTATATAATATAAATTAGATGAAAAATCTAGCTGACTCAGAAAAATCAGATGGCTGGCATAAAGTGGGGACAGAGAATCATCCTTACAAAACTGGCTCACAAAATGGACAAGAAGACTCACTGGGAGAGTGGTGTTTGCTCACAGCCACAACTTTCTTCTCTTTTTGAAGTAAGATGGATATTCAAATAATACTCAACTTATTCCCAGAAGTGAAAGGTTTCTTGAAGTACAGAATCAAGTTATACTGCCATGTAAGAATTAAAGTTAGAGTTCTTTATAGATAATAGCAGTCAGGAACTTGACTGGTTATTTTTCAAGGCTGTTTGCAATTAAAGATCTGGGAGGTGATCATCTTTGCTTTCTCATCACAGGAGAATGCTCAAGTATTTTTAGTTGAGTGTGTTACTTTTTAGAAAAGTCCCCGAGTGATAAATTTAAAAATGTATAAACTTATGATTTTGAAATAGTTGAACAATATTCAGGACCTAGCTAGTGTGCCTCCAGGCAAGTCTCAAGTCTGCTTGTGTGCCTTCAGTAACTGAAGATATATGAAGCTAGAGAATTTATCCCCAGGAAAACTGCATTGCTTGGTCTGCACAGATCATAAAGAACATGAGAATGTGACTGGAACTTTTTGTGTTTTGAGTCCAAGAGCCTAAGCAGTATGCAGTATTGAGGAGAAAGATAAAATAATTGAATGCAGATGGCCAGCTGAACATCTAGCGAGGGTGGAAGATGTTTAAAAAAAAAAAAATCAGACCCAGTGAAAACTTAAAAAGAACATAGTGGAAGCAGAAGTGCATTGACAGCTTCATGGTCTCAAAAGTTTTTGACCTGCTGTTCTTCCTGGACTTGTTGACTTGTGTGATAGGCTCTAAGCCACCAGCAGCCAGTTGGGTTTCTAATGCAAGGATTATTGGCTAAAGAAAGTGGCTCTGGCTCTCTCAATAAATTTATGGTTGTTAAGAGCCAGTTTTCCATTTGGTGAGTGGCTGTAAGCAGGAGCTTTTCCAGCTAGAAAAGATTACTTCTGGATATCTTGATGGTAATTGGAGATAGCAATTAATATATGTAAATTGCTTATGTGATGCTTGGCTTAGACCTAGCAAGCCCACTTAGTTGCATGAGATTTTGAAAAGAAATTTCACTTCTGGCTTCTTTGTCACTTACTCTGTTTAAGCCTAAACTGTGCCTTTTTCTTTTTCCAGGCTCCTGCCACTGCACTGCTGGTGTTAGAGACCTTTAAAATGTCTGTTTAAATATCTTTCTAAAGGAGAGTGTGTGTGTGTATCACTTGGTGAGCTTGAATCCTAATTAGAAACCTCTTTTAAAGATGGGGGGCATGTAAAGCTAGGATATAGAAACATCGCTGGAGAGAGTATGCCTTTGCATATCACTTAATTGTTGCTGGATATCTCCAACACCAGCTGGACTTTTGACACAAATAGTCAAGACTTGCCGAGATATTGATATGCTGTGATGGCTCATGGGACTTGTGATTGGTAATGAGATACAGAAACCCTCACCTGCAGGTCACTAGTCTAGGTCTAGGGCACTCTAGTTGTGCCTGCCAGATGGCTAGCTTTTGTTTCTCAGTAAGCTACAGAATGGTGAATCTAGCAAAAGCCCTATTTTATCCAGCAAATCATTGGAAGAATGCCAAGGATCCTGTTATATGAACGGTAGTCACCTTTCAGAGTTCTTTAAATCTAGTTCCTCGAGTTGAATTGAAAAATTCCGTAATTAATGTAACGTTTCTGCTATGACATTGCTAACTAGACAAACTTGGCTCTGCAATCTTGTTAACGTTTGCCTTTCTCTAGAAAAGCTGATTGGTTTTAATTTTGTTTTTGCTAATTCTTGCAGTGCTGGAATTCAGTGCAAATACTTGAATAAAGCTGAGCTGTTTCCAATATCAATTACATCTGATCTTGAACACAGAAGTCCATTTAAGTGTCATTTAATAAACAAAGCTTGAAGAATGTGTGGCCCTTGCACATCTGATGGATCAAATTAAGTTTTAGCAATGTGTGGATTTGTGGGAGTGACTTTACTAGTGGTTTTAGGCCCAAGATGAGTGGAGCCAGGCTTCCTTCTTGAGTTTCCACAACATCCGTTAGGCCGTGTCTGTGTTCTGCAGGAACAGGAAATTCTGAGGCTGTGGAATGACTCAGAAAAATTATAATAATATTTTATTTGATGCTGGCCCAGAGGGGAAGAATCGAAGCTGAAGGGGGGGTCGTGTGCCAAAATGGTTATTTTGCAAAAGTCCCAGGTAACTTGCATGGGCTTTTCTTTGCATTCAAGCAGTTTCCCCAAGTGATGCGGGCACTGGTTTTGTCCACTTCTGTAGCGATGCAAGTTGCCTTAAAGAAAAATCAGGTCTTAAGAGTTCACATGCAGTTAAAATAGTCACTTTCCTGTTTGGATGTGGCTTTTAATTAAAACATGTTCTAGTCACATGTGTGTTCATATACCTGCATGTTATAGACCCAAATTCAAAAGACAAATGGATCTGAATGCCGCCTTTGCTAATCTTTTGAAGCTTGTTTCACATCTTCCTTCTTATTCTTTAAGGAAAAAATGTTTCATCTTTAATTTTGCTGCATTTAGTGTAGTTTTCCAGTGTGTAAGGTTCCAGTGGAGGTCAGTACGTGCTGACCTCTGAATAAGCATGGAGAAAGACTATTTCCAAGGATAGAACCTTACACTAGCAATATTGCAGTTTCAATTGTAAACATGATTCATCACAGTCAAGGTTGTAGAAGAAACGACAACCTTGGTGTACTCAAGTTGAGTGGCTACTAAGCAAAAATATTAATTGTCCTGAATATGTAAGGTGCAGAATTTGATGCAATTCAGCCAGCACGATCAAAGCAAGCATGGGGACTGCTTGTAAGACATGAAGAGCCGTAGTACTGTTCTTGTTTCCTCTAAACTTTTTTAGATGCTTGTTTAAACATATTTTTAAAAAATAATTCAGAAACAATTGTTTAGTTGGTAATAAGTTCCTTTAACCAAAAAAGTGAGTCAAGAAGGAATGATTATTAGGTTCACTACTCCAGAAAGTGTACAGTTTCAACTTTGGCACAAGTGATTATTTGTCTTGATAGCAGAGCAGTTGACTTAATTAAAACACTGTCCGCATACCTGGCTTGCTCTGATGGAGAATACTGTTACACCAGACAACAGAATCCTTGTTCAACATGCAGGAGAGTATGCTCAACTCACTTTTCATTCAGTTTTTTTCTTTCCTCTGTACTACACATTCATTGTATATCTCCTTGGGAAAAAAAAATCCCACAAACACAGTGCCCTGTTGCATGGTATGTGCTTCTGAATGATGCTGCTGTTCAGTTCCAGGCTGAACAGCTGAGTCTGGACCCCTGGAGATTCTTTTTTTCTTTTCTAATTTACATTGAGGGTGGTCTTGCTTCATGACTATACATACAACCAACTGTAATAGATGGTTGAGTGCTTATTTGTGGAAATATGGGTGCATCAGGGTCTAGAGTACCCTGTGGACCAAATTACATCTTTAGCTAAAGGCCATCATTAATTTAGATTAAGATTATATTCTACATGTGACCTTCCACTGTGCAGAGTGTGAAAAACTTGTGTCAAAATAAAGATGGGAGCCCAGTTTTGCTTAGGAAATAATCCCTATAGCTTCCATGTTTTCGTTGCAGTGACACTTATAGTGCAGTGATGAATGGATAAAATAATTGCTTTGGCACTCCAGTATTTGGCCTGGGGAGTGCGTTAATTCTAGCATTTCTAAATTTAACTCAAAGTTCCCTATATAATCACTGTTGGAGACATGCACTCAGGCACCTAAGTGCGTTTTGGCTTTTCAGTTAAGCTAGAACAAGCTAATAAGAAAAATTAACAATGCAAATCCACTGTTTCATACTGAAAACTCAGAGGATCGGTTGGTCTTCTAAGCAGAGTTGTCTTTGCTGGGTTCAGAAGATACAGATGTTTTCTTGCTAAACATAAACTGAATTCTGCAAGAGTCTGAATGTGCACAAAAGCAATTTAAATGCTTTATTTAGGAGGGTTCAGTACTTGACATGGAGAAGAATTTAAGGAAAGGTATATGTGCAGTGTGAAACAATTGCTCAGTGCTTACATTGCAGCAGCTAGCTTAGCCTGGCAGTGCCAAATACCTTATCAGTATGCATAAATCTTGTAAATTCATTCTTAGAAAGGAAGTACAGCAGCTGTTGAAAGTTGATGTAATAAATGATATAAAAATTATTCTCTCAGGATAACTGTGCCATACTTGGATGTTTTTCTGATAATTAGAATTACATGAGTAGTTCATCAGCTGTAATATCTCTGTTCTTTTTATAAACACTGTTGAAATTTTCTAATATTTCTGAAGTAGATGAGTGGGTGTTCTTCCCTGTTTTATCCTAAAAGAAGGAGCAAAGAATACATTGTCTGAAGTCCTGTAGAGTGTCTGTACCAAAGAGACAATGGATATCTAGCATGCTATTACAATGGAGTTTTATAATACAGTGTTGTATTGTATTCTAGTAAGTATATGATATAATGCATTCACTGTTATGGCTGTAAGTCTACCCACAGCTCTTGGAAATTGGAAAAGTGACTGTGCTCATGAATATCAGTGTTATCAGATCATCCAGAGATAAGTTTACTTCACCATTACTACATGGTAATTAAATAGGTTGCATCTTAAAAACAATGTTTTAGGAGTTCCTTCTAGTCAGTAAGAAATTGCGCTCTCCCACTGAGCAGTATGGAAACACCATACTAGGCATGTGCTATTTTTAAAAGAAAGTTAAATCTAAAAGTTTTATTTGTGTGGGTTTTTGTAAGGGTTGTAAATTCAGATGGTTATTAGGAGCTTTTCTGTAGGGAAATTGAGTGTATTGAGTTCGGGGTTTCTTTTGAAAATGTTTTGTATGTGTATTTGAGTTTGAAGAATTGTACAGCAAGACCTCTCGTGCTCCCTTACCGCACGTGTAGCATAGGGCTTTTCCCAAAGAAATGAAATAGAAGCAGTGTCTGGGAAAAACGCCACTTTTCTCCAAATTGTGTTTTCATCACTATTACTCATTCTAAACGCATGTCAGAGTGAGGAGTCTGTTCCTAGGCACTTATCTCTCTATTGATGGGCAGCTGGCCAAGGAGCAGCCGAGAAGAAGGAATATATTCAGCTGGTCACTCTTGAAGCACGTGGAGTATAGCTCTTAATGATAAGGTGCTTTGGGTCTTGTTGTGTGTGCATCTGAAATTGAAGCAGTCATCTCAAGTTGCTCTCTGCCTGAAGAGTCAGCCTAAAATTAATAGCTAATGGAGAAGCGAAGGAAGAGACAAAGTGGAACCAGATGGGCTCATGAACACAGATACATCATTTCACTTAACTTGTGCCACGATACTGCTGACTTGTATCAGCTCCGTGGGGTATTAGGGTTGTCTGTTTCCAGAAAAAGTAAAGATTTTCCTAAGAGCTGCTTGTTCCTGGCCACTTTTATTTATTCAGTGAATGTGTAATGGTTTTGAGGTTGCTTCAGCCAGGTCTCCAAGTATTAAATGATGCACTCCTCTGAGAAGCATCTTTCTTTACATGAATACTTAACTGCTCTTGAATCTGTGCTCTTCAGTTATCACCCATTACCACAGTACAGTGTATATAGACCAAAGTGAAAAAACTCAAACTAATGTTTTGGCTTTTTCAGCGCTCTTGGTAACTTTACCAACTGTTTCTTGGTTTTCCTCTTTTCTTTTTTTTTTGTGTTATGGGGTGATTGTGTGGGCTAGGTGTTGCATCTCTTGCTAGCCACATCTTGTTTTGTCCTTTGGCCTTTCTGGTTTTTTTTTGCCTTTTGCGGTCACGTTGTTTTATGTTTGTCCCTGCTTACTTTGACTTAATATCCACTGTATGTTATTGCCTTGTACTTGGAATTAGGAAAGTTTTTGCTGCAGGCAGTTTGATCTATTAAGTCACATCAAGTGCATTAAAATAGTTTGCACTTGTGCTTTTGGGAGCTGTTGCACCCCTAATTTGTTTTTACTTCTTTAGGCTTCTTTCCTTTGGAAATGATACCATCTGAATCAATGGCTTGAAGAGAAGAAAGCACATTTTCATATTTTCTTTATTCC
This sequence comes from Elanus axillaris, assembly GCA_026212715.1. Taxonomy (NCBI): domain Eukaryota; kingdom Metazoa; phylum Chordata; class Aves; order Accipitriformes; family Accipitridae; genus Elanus; species Elanus axillaris. The sequence continues at coordinate 7,436,379 of JANZLQ010000001.1, forward strand.
TTCCTCCCTCCCCTTTTCATTTCTTATGAGTTGTGAATTCATCACTTCATGATTAATTTTACCCTTGATTTACCTTTTGTCTTCATGTTCTCAATCAGGTTTTCATCTCTACAATGTAGAATGAAATGTAGAAGAGATTCCACATCAGTTATTTCTTTTATCTTCTCTACTAGCATGTTGTCACCAATACATTCAAAAACTTCCCAATTGTCCTGTATCCTGTTGTGTTCCCAACTTTCTGCTGGGAAGGGCAATTTCACTTTAGTCCCTTTCCCTTGCAGTGAAATCAGGAATGCTTTTCCCAAGGGAATTGCACAGTATGCTAATTGTTTAATAATAGCTCCAGGAATGATTTGTTGATCGTCCCTCAGGTGGATTGGGGCACACTGCTGCATGTGCCCTAAATTATGCACAGGGGAGATGGAGTTCCTGGAGGAAGCTGCTGGCGTGGCCAAAGCCTGCAGTATGGGAATATTGATAATGGGGCTGCCATCATCTCCAGAGCAAGAGGCCACAAGATGGAATTTACTTCATTTGCTTGTGCTTGCATTCACACTAGCTTCAGGCTGCAAAATGTCATGTCATCTCTTTGCAGTACATCAAAGCCTCTTTGCAGATCTTGTTGTCTTTCTCCATGTGAAGTGCAGGGAGACAGCTGGGATTATGAATCCATTAAAAGCTACCTGTGTAGGAGATGTATTTGATTTTATATGTGCGCACACACAGACACACGTGTATTTTTATTAGCCAACATGGTAATGTTTGGCCAGCTGCCTGGAAACTATTCTAAACTCTACCCAGAGTGGGAGCTTGTGAAAAATAGGCTTGAGTGTATGGATGGCATATTCTTTTAGCAGCTCCCTTGTTTCCACTCCATTACAAATATTTACCTTTATTCATCAGTCCTCAACAATCACTTTACTGGCCGTCTTTGGCAAGAAGCTAACATCGAGAATGTATATATTGAAGTGTAGTGGACCACACTAGTCGTTAGGTAATTAAATCTGAAATTATTGGAGGTGGGAGCATAGGATTGTGTTGTAACTTAAGTGCAGCTTGCCTTTTTTTTTTTTAAAGGGTTTCTGGCTTGGGGACAGATGTGGGCTATTAATAACAAAATTGGCTTTAGGGATGCCAGTCTCTCTTAACCTTAATGTGTTACCCTTTCTTTCCTCCCTATTGTTTTTTCTCCAAACCATCAGGTTCCAAGCCTCTGTGAAGATCTCCTCTCCTCTGTTGATCAGCCATTGAAGATTGCAAGAGATAAGGTGGTAGGAAAAGACTATCTATTGTGTGATTACAACAGAGATGGAGACTCATATAGGTGAGTTCATATCCAAAATAAGGAACTAACTGGTTTACTTCGTAAATGAGAGCTATGTACAAGTATTGCAGTCCCTTCTCCCTCTTAATTTTAGCCAAAAAAGATATTTAATGATATTAAACTCTTCTCGGTGATGAAACTGAAACTATTTTGGATCGTCTTCTCTTTAGTTAGACATTGACTATGGAAGTTGTTCTTATGATTTTTGTAATGCAATAGGGCATAAACATCTTCAACTCCAGACTATTGTAGAGTGCCTTAATTTCAAAGAACGTGGTTGTATGGCTGCTAATCTGATGACCTCTGCAAAGCAGGTCCCTGGGGTGGGTTGACCCACCCCAGAACAGACTTGCCTTGGGGAAAATTAATTTATTACCAATCAAACCAGAGTAGGGTAATGAGAAATAAAAACTAAATACTCAAACGCCTTCCCCCTACCCCTCCCTTCTTCCCAGGCTCAACTTTACTGCTAAATTCTCTTACCTCCTCCCCCTCAGTGGTGCAGGGGGTTGGGGAATGGGGTTTACAGTCAGTTCATCATACCTTGTCTCTGCTGCTTCTTCCTCTTCAGAGACAGGACTCCTCACACTCTTCCCTTGCTCCAGTGTGGAGTCCCTCCCATGGGAGACAGTCCTCCACAAACTTCTCCAATGTGGGTCCTTCCTGTGGGCTGCACTTCTTCATGAGCTGCTCCAGCATTGGTCCCTTCCATGGACTGCAGGCACAGACTGCTCCAGTGTGGCTCCCCTGTGGGGTCACAAGTCCTGCCAGCAAACCTGCTCCAGCCTGGGCTCCTCTCTCCATGGATCCACAGGTCCTG
>JANZLQ010000001.1:7438622-7450156 GCA_026212715.1 Elanus axillaris
GGGGGGGGAACAAACAACAAAAACCAAACTGTAAAATAAAGCCTTAAGTGTTGGCCTACTTTGTAGCTTATGCTTTTACCAGCTGTTACAGGTAATTGGAATCAGAGGAATTGTTTGCTCAGGTACTGCAGAAATTTGTAACTAGCTCTGTTTCTCACTATGCTTTTATTCTCCTGTAGAGAAATGTACAGTTTATTGTAATTAAAGTATCTGTATTATAAAACTATTTAAACTGCTGTGTTTCTACATATATAACTGGTGACAGTGTGCCGTCTTAAAAGAAAAACCTTTACTAGGTTAGGTTATAGAGATTCTGCTTATTTAAGATTATTATTATTGATATCTGACTCTGGCTTGGATCCTGCTTACTTTTAACATGCTTGTTGGATTGTGTCCTGCAGGTATTTTGAAGGTGGAGTCTCCTCTGTCTACCTCTGGGATCTGGATCATGGTTTTGCTGGGGTGATCCTCATTAAGAAAGCTGGAGATGGATCAAAGAAGATTAAGGGATGCTGGGATTCCATCCATGTGGTGGAGGTTCAGGTACAGCCTCTGGGGCAGCTGATATACCTAAGTGAAAACAAACCCCAGTTAATTCCATACAATTAACGAGCACAGGTGTTCCACTGAACAATGCAATATTGTGTTAGGGGCTGTAAACTTCTTTCCCCTGTTAATTTTTGAAAATTCCCTGCAGCAATTTGGATAGAGATAAGTCAGGGCTATAATCAAAAAGAATCCCAGAAGAATTGAAAGTATGTTACTTTCTGTGCATATGATCCTGAGATTATTTTTTTTTAACATAAAGGTCTACAGATAAATATCACTAATTAGGTAATAAAAACAAGGTAATAGGAGGTTAAATTGCTCTAACTAAATTTGCTTTGGAAAATTAGGGGAATGTGCACACTTATAGTTGTTTTAAGAAACAGACTGTGCTATGTAAGTGGAATTATACATGTCTGTCCTGTTGCTTGTGGGGTCTTCTAGGCCAGCCACCATTTCGTTTTTGGGGGGATTTTAACCTTTTGTGTCTATCCCTTTTTGTTATCCTTCCACTTACAGGAGAAATCCAGTGGTCGTACTGCTCATTACAAGCTGACCTCCACAGTGATGCTATGGCTGCAGACTAATAAAACTGGTTCTGGTACCATGAACCTTGGAGGGAGCCTTACCAGACAGGTATGTCTGTATATTGGCACGAGTGTATGCTGCAGACCCAAGGCATGCCTTTCCTTATTTATATACCCAGTAGCCACAGTCAGGCACAAAAGGTTGATTTTGTGAGGTGTTGTATAAACATCTATTCTCCTGCTGCATATGCAGCCCAGTGAAGCAGTTAATGCATAAGAGTGTAATTACCAGGAAGCCCCTTGAACTTTGCTTGATGGCAGTATAGCTTTCAATTAAAAATATAAAACATTCAGTAGGAGTTTAGACTTGCTTATAAGTCTAAGTTTGTCTTTTTGTATTCCTAAATTTTTATACTTCCATATATGTTACCCAGGCAGGTATTTTTATCCTGTCAGATTTGACCAATTTCTTACTGGAAGATTCCAATAGGATGATAAAAATACAAGATGACCTCTTTTGTTAAGTCTCTCTTTTAAAAGTCAGCTAGGCCACTGTGAATGAACCTGTATTTTGCATTGACTGTAGGATTCTTCTGTTCATAAAGACATCAGTTACCTTTCAGTATCCTTCTTTAGTATTTTCCTCCTGCAGTACCAGGACAGAGTTTAAAAAAACCTCTAAGAAAAAAAAACCAAACTAATCTCTTGTAAACATTTGGGGGTTTTGTGCCAGTGCTAATTACTTTGACTTTCTCTTAAGAGCTGTATTTTGCAAGGAAGGTGCCAGACTGAGGACTGTTGACTGTCTTAGTCTCTGACAGGCAGGATCTGCTGGACTTGACTTCACTGGGTGAAGATGCTTCTGCCCCAACCGCCTGCCAAAGGTTGTTGTCTCCCTGCCTCATGCTGCTGATGAATTGTGGTTGCTTAAGATCTGGACTGTGGAAATCAGTGACTTGAGCAGAGTAATAAACTCTGGAGGACAGGAGGCATATTGTATGGTCATGAGTGACTAGAGAGATTGGCAGTAGCTAAAACTCCTTTACGAGACTTCCCGGGGCAGACTGTTGCTTTCGATACAAAGGACAATGCAGAGTCTGTTAAACAGTTCATGTTTTTATACAGGTTTGAGCCAGGCGAAGGAAAGAAGGATCTGCGATTGCAGAGAGGAACTGAAATTGTGTTAATATTGCAGTCGCAGAAGCTTGCCCTAGACCTAGGTGATTTTTCTTCCACGTTGTTGATTTACAGAAGAAGCTGATAGAAAAATGGGGGGTGGAGGAGGGAAGGCATCTGGAGACAGTTTTGAGCATTGCGTACTCTTTTAAAATGTTTGCAGTAATTACACCCGAGTTATGGTGACCCGGACAAATATTTAATCACAGGCCTTCCTAATACTTTAAATCATAGCTGTGAAGTGGAGGCCAAGGGCTTGACTCTGGTTGTGGCCTTATGGTGTGTGAGAGCTGTGCCAAGGAAAACAAGAGTCTGTTGAGAATGGGTGTCCTCAGTACACCTTGGCCTGAACTCCTAGGCCTTGTTTAGTTTGACTTTCACTCTCTAAGCTTTAGTGGGGAGATTCATGCTTCTGTCATCATTTTAACAGCAGATCATTTAATTCATATGTGATGCATTAAAGCAAGGGCCTGCTTCCAATGTAAGTAACCATAAAAAAGCCACTAGGGTAATGATGCGCTGCTGCTGCACAAACAATGGAAACTCAAGTTTCAGAATTTAGCTTTGGGCTGGAGATTTTCTGTCTGCAGATGCCATAGCAGGCTTAATGGGACAGACTTCATCAGAACCCATGGCAGAAAACGAGAATCTTCATGCTGCCTTGAGGTACACTACATGAGGAGGAGCTGTTTGTCCTGAGCCTTTTAATTAGCTGTAGATGGACTAAACTCCTGAGTGCAAGGCTTTTACTTTGCTGTAAATCCAGTTTGCCACATCACCTAAGGACAGCAGGTTTTATTTTTACTTTTTGGTAGGCTTTTCGTACAGTCTGCAGCAAACTTAGGCACCAAAAGTAGGTTTTAGTTATCTCTTGAATGGTGTGTTACAGTTTTACCTTGACGATACCAGTAAGCTGATGTCCTAACCATAATTTTGAAATAATTTTGTCCATATTAAATTGTACATGGGTTTTGGTCAACTCAACATTAAGCTACTTGACCACCTTTGATCCTAAAATGTGAATAGCAGATGTCCTTGTGTTGCAGTGGAAGCTTTTGAAGTGTTCACAAGCTTTGTAATATCCTGGCTTATAAACTGATGGCATAGAGAACCTTTCAGTGCTTTGAAAGGGAAGTCTGTTGAGAGCCATTACTTTGAAACCAGTTTTGCGTTGTAGCTGCAAATCAGTTATTTTTCAAGTGATGACTGGAATGATTAACTTGGTGGCCAGGAGTAGGCGCAAAGGAACAGCTAATGTAATGCCTCCTAATTCACCACCTCTGGCAGCAGCGGAAGAGCTGGGCATGTCTTGCATTGAAATGCTACGGGAAGCGTTTGCAACTTCATATGGAAACAGTTGCTCAGTAATTCCCCTTCCTAATGTCTGCAGATTATGCTCGGTGCAAGTAACCAAGCAATCCTATTTGTTCTTCTGTGAATGGACAATGTGGTAGTATGGTAGAGCTGAACTTGGATCTAGAAGTAAGAGTCTAGAAATAGCTGTTCTCTGCTGTCATTTCCTATTGGTGAAATATTGTTACCCTGCATCAGACGCAAACATGGGGGTTTTTGTTGCCTTTGTCAAGACTATTTGGAAAAACTTGTCTTCATGTTTCTTGAATATCCCCAGACTCTTCTTACTACAGGGCTTCCACTTAGGCTATTCCTAAACATTGCACTGAATTTCTAAGAATAATTTCTTTTTCTCTCTCTCTCTCTAAGACACCATGTATTTGAGTATTCTTACACCTGGCTTGGGGCTGTGTGATGTTACCTTCTGGGTAGATACTACTTAGAGGTCATGTCCCTAGCCTATGTGTACTTTAGTGTTATACACTGAAAATGGACGTATCTTTTCCAATTCATTGAACTACTACTTTTCAGCGGTTCTCCCAATGCAGCTTTTCATGTGCTACAGTAAGAGTTGTCTCTGTCTTTGTTTTTTAAGGGGGAAATAACTGTATAAGCGTTGTACACTTGTAAGGAGACAGAATAAGGAAAGGGAGGGAAAGACATGGTAGACGGAGGACTCAGCCTGTTTTGGGAAGTTGAAAACCTCTTTTGTGTAGCTTTAATTTATGACAACTTCAGGCTTCTGCTTTGTCAGTTGGAAGTTTCTTTTAAAGAGCTGGAGTTACAGACTAATTGAAATAAAGTCCTGTGATGTGTTCTCAATGGAGTTTTGGGGTTTGGTTGTGTTTACAACATAGGATTTCATATTCTGTCCTGATCCAATAGAAATGTGTGTATATACATACACAAGTATACAACACAGAAATATAGGTACTGTGATATATATTTACATAATTTATATATATGCATAATGGATTTATATATGTGCATATATAAACTTTTATCCTGAGAGGATGAGAGAAATTCTTAGCCAGCTCCATGCACGTAGGATCCATAGATCATAATTTTGGTTTGAAAACTTAGGGAGAACTAAAGCTTAAGTGACATCTGCACATTTGACACTTCATTAGATCATTGCTGAAGCAGTCCTTTTGTACGGAAGAACTCTTGCCTTTTTGCCTATTGAAGGTTTTGTTCTAATCTTTAGCAATATGTGTTGTAATACGTAAATACTGACACAGTGTACGTAGCCATCTCTGTATTGTCTCCAGAGGACATTATAGAAGAACTTTTTGGTAGAACTGGAAGGAGAAAGCTGAACTTTTTTTTTCTTTCTTCTTTTTTTCCCTTGCTATTGTCCTTCCCCAAGAGGCATGCAGTGTCAGATAGAGAACTTCTGTTTTTACAGTTGCTTAAACAAAGGTGCTCTTCCAGGCGGTATGTTCTGGAGACAAGCCTGGATGCAACTCAAGAGAGCTTGGTGTTGAAGCACCACAGGCCAGGATGGAGGAAGTAACTCCCAGCTCACACCTGACACTGGCGTGCTTCAGTCAATACAAGGACTGAGGCTGGAATTTGGATAGGGAAGGAGTGATTGGTGTGTTATATGCTGTCTGCCTTGCCGAGGGGCTGCAGATTGAAGTGCTCTGTGTCTGAGAGGAAAGGACAGGACACGCTACCTGCAGTTTACAACAAAGGGAACAATGCTTGCAGGGAAATGAAAAATGCCAGCAGCTTTTCAATTACCTTGCATGTTCTCCGATGACTGCAGGTAACTCCCACCCCCCTCCTGATTCAGGCCAGATACTTGGCAGATGACTTTCTCTCTGACAGATGTTAGGGTCCTGTCCTATTTGTGTACATTGGAATTGCTTGTGTCATTTGCCATGGCACTCTTCTGCGTTAGCTGAATTTTGAGGTTTCATTAGGCTGCACTTTTATTTAAGGTAAGAGCAGCTGTATGATCCTGTTTCATTTTATGCAAAGTAGATGTAGCCTTCCCGTTTTCTGGCAAATAGTCAAAACTGCACTTTGTTGGACACATTTCTGGAACGCCCTCCTTAAAAGCAAGACTAACAGGTGCCTTTCTGAGATCTCGTTGTGCACAAAGAACCTGTGTGTGTTTCCTAAGCCAGGGTGAACATTGTGAGGAAGTGCAAGTTTGCTGAGAAAGAAGTTGGCTCAAAACCTATAGTTTATTTACATACGGAGGTGTGGGAAGGGGGGGATACGAAGTTGTAGGGGAAGTGAAGCCTGGGATTTCAGATTCAATGCACATCTGTACTGCTTTATTTTCATACTTGAAATATTCTCTAGCGAAGGTGGAATGTTTTGCAGAGCTGGATGAAGGCTGGTCTGTTGCAAACTAAGCATTCCCTGCGTTCGGGAAGATGTGCCCTGTGATATATTACTGCTCAATAAAACACCAGCAGAGACATTCTGCCATTTATCATGATAGGTAAATCCTCTGAGGCTTGTGCTTTGCAATTAGGAGAGTCATATGTTTTCATCAAGTTGAGCTTTCATGTAAAGGCCTATCCCACCGACTTCCAGATGTTGTAGCATTAAGCGGGGCGTTGGGGGGGGTGTTTTTCCACCAGAGGGATCTTCAAGTTGTAGTTGTCAGGATCCTTAAGCTCCCCTTCGGTGGTTGTCCAGTTTCCTGGAGGCACTGTCTCTTTAATTGCTAACTGAGCAGTATTTTGGGTTGCAGAGGATAGCAGATATGTACTGAATGGTAATTCTCTGGGAAGTTATTTCTGCTTCACACGAACCTATGGATTTTACAGTGGTTCAGTTATGTAATAGCTGGTATAGAAAAAGAAGAGTTGAGCACGTATGGGCTAGTGGCATAGAGAGCTGATGCAGCATCCCCAGATTTGCTCATGGTTTTGAATATACAGTTTGGTAAAGTATATGGGATATCTTTGGTTACACAGGTTAGAGTGAAAATACATGAAGGCCATGAAAGGATGAGGTAGGTTCTCAGCTGATTTCTACAAAGCTGCAAGCTCCATAGAGCTCACAACCCTCATTTATCTCATTACAGCTTGAAATAAGTGCTGGAGAGAGAGGCCAAATTTTGCCTCAATGATATCCAAATAATTCCACATATTTTCCACCTGGAGACTTCAGTCTGCCCACTGCCTGTGGCTTGGAAGCCTTTGGCTTGCATTGGTCTGTTTGTGTTTTGTTAAAGAGATTTTCACATTGCTCCATGGCCAGAGCAGCTGTGGATGTTGTCAGTTCTTCAGAGCAAAATGGTGGATGAGTTTCTTATCTTTCTAGTATTTTTAGATGCTTTCATGATGAACCAAAGTATTTATCCAGCTTAAATTTCTCTCTTTGTATTAACTCTTTCTCCAAAAAATGTTTACAGAAAGCCCAAACAGCTGCTATATTCCATGCAGGAAACATCCGAAGTGACCAGCCAGCCATTGAGAGCTTAATATACCCAGAAGAGTGAGTTTCCCTCTGAGTCAGACTTGCAGCAGATGGCTGGGGAAATGAGGCAAGGAAGCCAAGCAGTGTATCTCTCGAATGGGATAGGAGCGACTGAGCCATCTAGATTGGACTTGGCTCATTCTGGAGTGTTAGGTTTTTGGCTGAGCTCAACAGCAGATGGGGAGTGACAGTGGGAAGATGAGCTGCTTGTTAACATCAACTTACAGAATGGAATTTCCCCTCAAAGCAAATTAACCCCTTTATTTAAGCAGCTATAGGCTTTCTGCTTAGGTCCATGTGGTAACAGCCACTGGAAGGAACCTTTAAAAATCCCAGCAACTCTGCTGTTTGTATAACATGGCTGCTTACTGACTCTGAACTCCATTAAAACAGCATCTTGTAACATGTGGGCTTCTATAGGATATAAAAATGTTTTCCTTCTGGCAGCAGTTTTTATGGAGATGTAATAATATACGTTTTGCAAAAAAATAATTCTGTTTTCAGATTCTGCTTCTTACCAATGAGCTCGGCCTGTCCAGGTGTGGAGGAGATGCAGCAGGGAGCCTGTGGAAGTAAATGACCCACTGCCAACTCCCTGGCTGCCCCAGATTTGGTCAATTTGCCGATAGTTCCCAAACTCACTGTAACGTGTATATGTATGTTTGCATAGTTCAGATTTATATTCTCCCTCTACTGCAACTGGATCTGTTCTCCAGGCAGCATGTCTCCATTACATGTAAACAATCTGACTGCAATCTAAAGGAAAAATTAAATGTCCTTGTTCTCTTTCTCCCCCTCTTCTAGGTTATCTTTTGCCTTCAGGGTTCCAACTAAATTACATGCTTCCCCAAGCCTGTTAGAGACTTGGCTTATTAGAAGAAACCTGTAGCTGGCCCAGATTTTTAAACTCTACCCTGAGGGAGGGATATGAACAGATGGATAAGAGAATTCAGTGGGATTAGTAAAACCCTTTGAAGACCGTTCTTCCCACTACATTTTTCTCCCAGTTTTGTTTTCATGCCATCTCAGCACATCTTGTATCAGTTGAGGTTCCTGGGACTGATGTTCATTGTTCAACAGCTTATCTGTGCCTAGCCAGAATTTTCATCTCAAGAACTGTGGAAGATGGTCTTTTCCCTAGCACAGATCATGGATGGTCAGCGATGGCCTCTGGATGGACACTATATGGGGCAAAGTCAGATGAAACAAAGCAAGTATTGCATTCTGCAGTACTGGCTCTCACTTTTTTTTATCTTGGTGATGAAAAATCTCACCTAGTTCAGGTGTCTGTCTCCTGTTCAGGTACTGCACTAAGAGCATGGTATCATTATACACTTAAGTAGATCCAGCTCTGAATTTCTACTGCAAAAGGCAGTGTGCTTCTTTCCCCCAAACTTAGTGCTTTGTACCTACCTCCTTTCCCCTAATAGGTAAATGTTAGTTCAGCTTTTTGGTCTAAAAGAAAAAAAAAAAAAAACAACAAAAAAAAATAGAACTACAAACTGTCCAATTTCTCTTGCTGTATTATTGCAGTAGTTTAAATCGTCACCAGTCTTGCAGTCAGTTGTGTTTTTTGTATTCTCTCACCTTCCCTCTCTACTGGAAGGTAAATAATGCCTAAGGTGTCTTTTGCCAGGAGATCCTGAGAATGGAGAATGTGTCCCACGTGTGGTCGGAAGTAGTGTTTGAGATGAAGATGAAAAGAAACAGCTGTTTTTGCAGGGATAGTTCACAGCTGTTAAACCGACAGCACCATCCTTGTGTGCATCTCATCAACAGCAACTTTGTTTTCATATCCATATGCTGTGCTACTGTGCTTCTTGTAGTGTTACATGTTCACTACTGTAGATCTCCTGCAGCCCCTTAGTAGGTAGGGAATGATAATTTTGTAGTGCCTGTCTACACCAGGGATCTACAGCAGGGTTTTATTTTGATTCATGGTTTTTATTACACTATGTTTCTGTTATCAACATGTGAGCCTTTGTCTAGTTCTGGGAATTTCTCAGTACGTTACTAGTCTGTTTGCACATTGAAAGAATAATTTAGGATTTTGAGACCCACTTCTTCCATCCCCATCCCCTCTCTTGACAAGGAGAGCTGTAGTGCATATACCATCAGATTTGCATGTTATCAATGGACCTGTGTCTTTCCTTTCTAGATGGAGAAAGATGAGACTGTGAGTGACTCCTCTCCACACATAGCCAATATCGGACGCTTGGTAGAGGTGAGTGCTGTGAAGCCACTGCAGCCTGAGCCTGCTGCAGGCTCCCTTACCCATATTTGGTCCTGTGCCTAAGAAGGCTGTTGTTTTGGTCTTTACAAACAAGTTATTCATTCATATTGTATCAAGTCTAATTGTGTGAGTGCTGCTCAGCGTTCGATGGCTCAGTACTCCTCCTAGTATGACTTCCAACCAATTGTAGATAGTATGACTTCCAACCAATTGTAGATACAAAGATGGCGCTCTGTGCTTTGTCTCCTGCTCATTACAGCAATAAACTTCCTGTAAAATAAGTGGTCTGTTCCTGAGAACTAGTTAACAATTTCCTACCCCTGTGTTTGCTTCTACAGTCACTTTTGGGTGGAATTATTTAAAGTCAGGTTGTATTATACAGAACTGTCCCTTTAACTGAAAGTTCAGTGTGTATCAAGTCCTTAGTAAATCCACTGGAACTGGTTTTAGTATTTGATTTTATGGTAGCTGTCAGTCCTGTATGCTCAGCATCAGGAGTGAAGATGTGGTTGCATTAGCTGCTCAGAAGGACTTTGGAGCAACACTAGTTTGCTGTTTCATTGCAGTCCTGTAGGAAGGTGTTCTTGATTTGCTTGATCTTCATAGCCACTTTGGCAAGAAGGGAGGAAATTCTCAACTCAAATAGACTATAATGCATTTTTAAAAGGAACTGGGAAATGAAAGTAGGGCAGGTACTACTTTTTTGATCCCTTCTCTAAGTTTTTGGCTTGAGTGAAAGCAACCTAATGAAAAAGTGCTGCTTATTTACAGGATCTTTCTCAAAGCTGTTTGCTGTGCAGTTTTAATGAACGAGTCACCAGCTCAAAAATTTAAAGTAAGCCATAAGCACAAAATTATTGACCTGTTGGTTGTGCTAAATGGCTGACTTGCCACTTACAGTCCATTCAGTGCCAGGAAATTGCAGAGTAAGGCTGGGGTGAAATGTGTTTTCCTTTTCTGCAACTGAATGCAGAAAAACTGATAGCTGGACAGAAACTGCCCTCTTGTGGTCCAGAAAGACATCTTCTAGCCCAGGGTAAGTAATTGGGAGGAGAAGACAGGAATAGAGTTGAGCCTTTATTTCTTTGATAGGAGCAGAGAGATAGGGTCACACTGCCTTCTGTGAGAATTTAAATATTAGGAATACACGGGGTTGAACCATGCTGTGGCAAGTGGTGTACATCAAAATGAATACATACAATGCACAGAAGAGCTTAAATGCACCATTCCTGAAAACGGCTGACGTGACTAAAGGTCTGGTTTCTTTCTTTTTTTCTAGGACATGGAAAACAAAATCAGAAGTACATTGAATGAGATTTATTTTGGAAAAACAAAGGACATTGTTAATGGGCTGAGGTAAGGGGCTCTCCAGCTGACTATTGGACCCCCTTTGCTTCCCTGCATTCCCCTGCAGTGCCTGTGGTACTGTCTCCAGCTGAGCATTGATCAGCTTTTGTTTGCTGGAACTCCCCTTTCCTACACAAAGTCTTTTCATGTCCCTAATTGTTCACCTCACTATGCTTTGGAAACATTATTTGTTGTGTGGAGTTCAGGGAACAATTCCACCTTCTAACTACAGAAACTTGAAGCAATGTTTTAATCCCTTCTTCCCTCACCAGGAAGAAAATAGCCCAATTAGCAACACTTGTATTTCAGAATTATTTTTAATTAGGAGTTTCATTCTTCACAGTCCTGAAAGCTGTACTTAAATTCTGACTGCTCTTTCTACTATTCTTAAAAACAGTCAGTTGGTCCCAGAATTAAGTCATGACATTAATGGTTTGTGGTATATAGACTTTGTTTTAAATTCTGTCTTTCTCTCAACACCACTGGTCAAAGTGTAGTGTATTAGATTAAGTGAATAAACCCCCTGTGCCTTTCTGCAGGGAAACTGTACTGTACTTTTCAACCCCTGCTCACTTCCGGTCAGGAATTTTACATAGAAATCCCAAGCTGGTAGTTCTCATGCTCGTAGAGGAAAGTACAGAACTGTGATGCCAAATAATTTCATTTTCAACTGCGGATAGACCTAGCACAGTGAGATAATGTAGAATAAACAAATGGTGAAAGTAAGTATACTGCTGTTCTCTCACATACTGAAATGTGAAAGAAGATAGAATAATGGTGCTAATTAAATATTTGTGCTGCCACCTTAACAGCATGGGCAGAGGGAGTTGACAGTATCTGAGAAAGCAGCTGTTCTGTTTTTTTTGTTGGGGTGGGGGGGGGGGGGGGGGGGGGGGGGGGGGGGGGGG
>JANZLQ010000001.1:7468056-7480069 GCA_026212715.1 Elanus axillaris
ACCCCCGCCCCGGCTTACCTGCTGTGCTTCCAAGCGTTCCGGACGTCTTTCAGTTTATTGTTCCTCATGTTGGCGACGGAGAAGACGAAGATGTACTTGTAGGTGTCCACGCATCGCCGCAGCTGCGAGGCAGCGGTTAACCAGGAACGGGGCACCGGGCACCGGGGGACCGAGGCACCGGGCCGCACTTACCTCTGCGATAAGCGCCTGCTTGGCCTCCAAGCCCTTCCTGGGTGTCCGCGTCAGGGAAACTGCGGGGAGCGGAGCAGACAGGAGACGTTAAGGCAGGGATGGGGGAGAAGCGGAGCGGGGAACGCCGGGGTTGGCTCGGGACGCTCACCTTTACGATCCCGCTTGGACTTCGGCATGGCGCCGCCGTGCTTCGAGGCCCCGTTTTCGGCGCCGCGCGGGCTGCTGGGAACTCCCACGGGCTGCCCCGCGGGCTGCCTGCGTTCACCTGATGGTGCTCATGCGAGTTTTTCGTTCAGGCGGCGGCGCGGACAGCCCCTAGGCGTTAAGGTCCCCTCGGCGCCGGGATCGCGGCCGGCCCCTGCCATGGCGGCGGGGTTGTCTGTGCTGGTGCTGCTGTTGCTGCTGCTGCCGCCGCTGACGGCCGCCGTCTATGAGGACCAAGTGGGCAAGTTCGACTGGTGAGTGCTGGGGGAAAGCTGGGGGGTCCCCGCCGCGCCGAGGTTCTCCTCCTGCGAGCAGGCTTCTTGGTGCAGTCGCTCGTCGGGCCTTCCCCCTCCCTCCCCCTCAGCCGAGGCGCCCCGTTGTCCCGTCTCACCCCCGCTCGCGTTTCTTCTTCCAGGAGGCAGCAGTATGTGGGGAAGCTCAAGTTCGCCTCCTTGGAGGCCTCTCAGGGTTCGAAGAAGCTCATCGTGGCCACCGAGAAGAACGTCGTGGCCGCCCTGAACTCCAGGAGCGGCGAAATCCGTGAGCAAAGCAGGGTTTTGTGGTGGGGAGTACGCCTGTTGGGCTGGGGCTAACGTGTCAATGACGTTGTGTTACGTTTTTATACTGATAAATTAAAACTGCTGATACTGCTTTGTCAGACTGAGAAAATTCAGCAGGCGGTTCAAAAGCTGTTGCTTAGGGCAGGCAGACTGTTCTTTGCATAAGTTTATTGCCATAAAGAGAGTAGGTTTAAAAATAATAACAAACATATGCCTGTGGGGGGAACAAATCATGTTCTCGCTTAATTCTCTTTCCTTCAGTGTGGCGCCATGTAGACAAGGGAACCCCCGAAGGAGCAATAGATGTGATGCTGATCCATGGGCAGGGTAAGGAGAGCGTGCAGATGGTGTGTTGGGGCTAGCAGTTTTCTTTGTACGTGGGATCTCAACCACATGTTAGATCCCAGGTTGAACTTGCCAGAACTCATTGCCTTGTTGATCTGTGGTGGGATACAAGTTCTGTGTTCATCTCTTTTCCTTAATTTCCCGGGCAGATGCCATTACTTTGTCCAATGCTGGACGTATATTGCGTTCCTGGGAGACCAATATCGGAGGGTTGAACTGGGAGACATCACTGGACACTGGCAGGTAGACTTTGGTGTTTGCACTGTATTTTTCTCTTTCTGATGCTGGTCTAGCAAGGGAGAAGGGGGTTGTTGACATTGTCTGGACTTGCATTATGGAGAAAGATTTGTTAGTTGTGAAATTTCCAAAATAACATTTAGATGAATTCTTTATGAATGTCTGAACTTTGTGGTTAAATCTAATGCTATTTCTATTTCTCAGAAAACCAGTAAAATGGAGAGGTACGTTTTTGTTTTTCATAGATAGATTTTCTCTTTAAATATGCGGTATGTTCAACCTGCATCTGGCTTGGGGTGTTTGGATTCCAGCCTAATGCTCTCTGTTGAGACCAGCAAGGACAGATAAAGTAGGCTATAAATTGTACTTCAAGACTGATGTTAAGTGTTTGAAGAAGGTCTTCAAACAGAGAAGAAAATAATTTTCTAACTTACTGTGTCTGACCTGTGCTTAGTTTCCAGGTGGCTAGTTTGGTGGGGCTACAGGACATGGTGAAATATGTGGCAGTCCTGAAGAAGGCAGCTATCTCTCTTCACTACCTTTCCAATGGGCACCAGAAATGGGTGGAACACTTACCAGAAAGGTAAAAACATATTTTAAGTAGAAGTGTAAACTTCTGACAGGGAGCCTGTTGCATTGGAGAGGAAAGGATGCTGTACTTGCCTTATGCTTTTGAAAACATCTGAAAACACTAATGTGAGAAAACAATGTTTCATGGTTCATGGTTGCTGCCTCTCTTGCAGTGAGAGTACTCAGTACCAGTTGTTGTATTCCCATGGGACTGGAGTGATCCATGTGCTTGGAATTGTTCCCCAGAGCCACTTGAATGTTTTAACGTTCAGCGTAGAAGATGGAGAAATTACAAAACAGGTAGAGCTCAATTATGATCCAAAACACTGAATTTAATGTTAACAAATGTACTTCCAACTAGATGGGCTGCGGTGTGGTGTGCAGAGTAATTCATTGTTGTTGTAATACAGATAAATTTCCCTTTTGCTGTGGCATTGCCTATGGGCCAATAAATGGATTTCACTGCTGAATACCCTGAAAGCAAAACTGAATTAGACTTGCAGCTGTTAGTCAAGACTATTTTGCAAATCTTAGGCTGATCAATAATTTCTCCCAGGGTCATGGGTAAAAATAATTCTGACTAAAATTCTTGTTTGCATCCAAGTTGG
This sequence comes from Elanus axillaris, assembly GCA_026212715.1. Lineage (NCBI taxonomy): Eukaryota > Metazoa > Chordata > Aves > Accipitriformes > Accipitridae > Elanus > Elanus axillaris. Next base: position 7,470,773 of record JANZLQ010000001.1, read on the forward strand.
TTCTTTGAAGATTTCATTCTGTTGACAACTTCATCTCTTTGTTTCTGTCTTGCTTGGCAGATCAGAGTAGCAGCTCCGTGGCTGAAGAGCTTAAACGGTGTGTGCAGCGTGGTGGGGGAAGCAGTGCTGGTGTGCATGGACATGGGCACGCATTCGCTCTATGTTTGCTCCTTGGAGACGGAGCAGGAGATGAAGCAGATCCCACTGCAGGTGAGAAGTGCTGAAAGAGCATCATACATAATTCATTGTCCAATTGGTTTGGTGCCTGACTGAGCCTGGCAGCATAGGGGGTTCTCCCATCGGCAAACTACAGAATGATTGAAGTGGCGGGGATAGTGATCCATAAATTGAGAGAAGGGAGAGAAAACTTTTTTCTCTAATCATTCCTTCTGGATTGATGTCTTCAGAGCTTTGCTCTGATGGGATCCTAGGCCGCGCTGGTTGTGCTTTGTTTATCCTGACTATGGGGAACCTTTTCATAAAGCTTAGATTGCTGCTGAGAAAAGGGAAGTATTAGTTTTGGTGAAGAAAAAGTTCTCGTGAACACATAAACTTGTGTCCCTTTCACAGTCGCTTGACCTGGAGTTTGCTGATGGCTTCCAGCCCAGGATATTGGCCACTCAACCCAATGTAATCAGGGCTTCACGGACTCAGTTCTTCCTGCAGCTGTCTCCAAGCTACTTCTCTCTGTTGCAGTACAAACACGGGCTGCTCAGCCACCTTCGGGACTTCCAGCAGGTAACCAAGATAAATGTATGCAAACGAGAGGGTCAGCTACAGCTTAAAATTCTTTAAAACAAACGAATACCCTTGTGCTAAGTGTTCTGATCAAACGCTGAGCTTTTCATTTTGATTGTGCTCTTGGCTGCAACACTTGAAAACCATTTGATTTCATTTATACAAGCTGCTGAAATATTTCCAGACATCATTGTATGTATACTTTGTTGCCAACAGCTGTCAGCGTTGGGGTAGTTTCGTAGTTTTGAGCTGGATAGACACGCATGTCCAAGTGGCCAGTGGTGCAGCAGTACTTTTGTTAGGCCAGCTGAGAGGTTCTGAAAAGCAAACAAGCTTTAAAAAGCTCAGTAACATTGGACATAATGGTTCAAAAGCCTGTGGTGGGTCAACTGTTTCCATCTGTATGGGAAGCATCTTCAGTCTTACAAGAAATTTTTAAAATTTATTTGGTGAAACAATGACATTTAAAATTTGGCTGTGAAAGATCACCTGTTTTTAATTCTGGTATGGCTTAATTTGCTGCACAGGTAGTTTTTGGTGGGGTTTGGGGATTTTCTTGTTTATTTTATGATTTCCTGCTATTTTTTTTCTTTTCAGGCAGCTCTGGTGAGTTTTGCAACAACTGGGGAGAAAACTGTGGCTGCTGTGCTGACCTGCAGGAGTGAACTGGTGAGAAGAATTTGCCTGTACTGTGTAACCAGCAATGCTCTAGTATGGATATGCACGGGGGGTGGGTTCCACAAGTATTTTCCTTCACAGGCCCAGGGATGGGTAGTAACTTGAAGGAAGAGGAAGATATAGTTAGCTTGTCAGACATATGAAGACAATGGTAATGCAAGCAGTTCTTGATTACATCCAGCTGAGGCTATCCCTGGCTTGATGAAGCATGCTGTCCTCTGTGTGGCCTGTTTCAGCCTTGTGTACTGTGGGTATGTAACCTACAAACCGGCTTTAGTGATCGGTAGAGGATTTCAGTTCTTAGGGATACCAGACTTAGTAAGGTTTCATTTTTATCAGGAATAGAATAAGGTAGAATAGAACAGAACTGTTTCCTGCCTGTTTTCAGAGTCAAGCTGAGGCTTGTCAGGCACTCGAAAAAGTATTTTTTTTTTTTTATACTCTTACTGGGGTCTGAAGCCACGTTATCTCTTTTCATCCTCATTTCAGAAACCTGGAGCTTCTGATGGTCTTCACGTTGGAAGTGCTCTGGAGGATTCCCAGAAGCAGGTACAAAGCGTGCTTGTTCCCAAGAACAGTAGAAGTTCTTGACAGCCCGTTTCATTCCTTTGCATGCAGGAGCAGAATGGAAGAGGTGTTACACCATCTTTTTGGAGACTGGTGTTTTGTAGCAGCTGCATATATATAATCTAAAAATATCTCAAAGCCACAGTTCTTGCTGAATATAAAATCGTTCTGCAGAATTTGGGCTGGCATGTATGTTTAACTCAGCTATTTTCTGCCTGTTGTTATAGGAATCCTTAACCTGTTCCAATCAAACCTACAATATTAATCTCTACCTAGTTGAAACTGGACAAAGATTGCTGGATACCACAATTACTTTTAACCTGGAGCAGAGTGGCGCCAAGCCACAGCAGGTGAGCAGGGAGAGATTATTTCAGTCCTGTGGTTTATCAGACTTGCAATGCCCTCCCTACCCTGATTTGGCAGTATTGGTAGATCCCTTAGACAAGGTGAAAAGCATTCTGCAGACACACTGGATTACTGCATGCGATCTCACTGTTTGCTCTTGTGTCATCCAAGAGTTTTGTTTTCTCCAGTGAGGTGATATGGTCATTAACCTCATGGTTTTGCTTGCTCTTTTTTTCCAGCTATACATCCAAGTTTTCCTGAAGAAGGATGACTCTGTGGGCTATCGAGCCTTGGTGCAAACAGAAGACCACGTGCTAATGTTCCTACAGCAGCCAGGTAACTGGCACAAACAGCTAGTTTACTCCATTTTTAACAGTGCACACCTTGTCATTGTAGGACAGGAAGAAAATTCTAAGTCCTAAATTATTTTATTTTACCATTGCTTTGTTTGGAAATGGACAAAATTAATTTAACTGTTCTAAGTGCCATGAAAGATACTGGAGACTCACCTTCACAAGACATCTCATCTGAGAAAAGAGTTCTGCAATGTTCTTTATGTAGACAAAGCCTTTGAATTTCATGGGGTTTCTGCAGATTTCAAAACTCTTTGTAGGATAAGAGTCTAAGTCCTGTTGTAGACCTTCGTCAAAGTTTCTTCAGAAAAGTCCTCATGGAAAATATGTTAATTTGCAGAAAGGGTTGAAAGTCCATCTCAGTGACATGAATTTTCTAGGGTTTAAAAGGCATCCAGATGTTCACACTGGATTTTATTTTAAATAGACACTCTTATTTTAAACAGACTTAATGACTGTAACCTTTTAAAATATCAAATTGCTTTTACTGTTCCTGTGGGGTTTTTTTCGACAGTGGCTCCAGTTGCATAAAGTATTTGTCTTTTATGAAAAAGCTAATCACATGTTATTAGATAGATATACACTATTTTGCATTTCATTAAGAGCAGTGAATTGCATTGGAAGGGCCCACTGGAAGATGCTCTTCTATACTGAGTGATGATTTTTCCTCCAAAAGTCTATTCCCAGGTACTAAGTTGATTTTCCAATATTCTACTCGTTTTTCTTTCCAGGAAAAGTTGTATGGAGTAGAGAGGAGTCACTAGCAGAAGTGGTAAGCTTGGAGACGGTTGATCTACCTCTGACAGGTGCACAGGCTGAGTTGGAGGGAGAATTTGGAAAGAAAGCAGGTAAACCATAGACTTAAGAGAATTACCTTTGGGCATGTGAGTTTGTTTTTCTTCCTGAAAAATGTATTTATTATCTTTGCTTTCATCTGAGCTGAGAGTTATGATTCAAAGTTCTACTGATGGCAATTAAAATTAGCAGAAATAAACCCATCTCTCTCTAAACTTTCGAAGTGCAATGCCAAATGCAGATGGCACGAGCGTACTACATTGTTATACTGAAAATCAACAGTCAGCAGTGGTAGTAGGGATTTGGCCATCTGTCCTAAACATTTCCCTTTGACCCATTCTGGAAGACTCGTTTGCAATAGCTTTTGGTTTTGCTTTGTTTTGTTTTTTCTTGCTGTCCTGGATGCAGCCATTCAAGGTAACCTCAGTCTGCATGCAGTGTTTTGTAATACTTCTGACTAATGCTTCTTAGTGGAATTTGATCTCCTCTCTGCTTGCTTTCCTTAGTGCTGAAATATAGTTGAAGTCTAGTGTTTTGCTTATTTTGAGAATCTAAATATAAACCCTGTTTGGGCAGAGTTAAGTGTTTTTTTTACTTCAGGGGCTTCTCTTGCTCTGAGAATTGAGTGCAGAGAGAGATAGAGACTATATAGACGGGTAAGCTCTAGGTGGGCACTTGCTGTGAGCGTATTGGTGATAAAGAAGAAATACAAAGGAAGAGATGATGTACTCTGCAAGAAGGTTTGCTTTCAGTTGATGAGGGCATCTTTTGGAATGAGCTATACCACTGTGAAGTGGGAAAAGGTTGGTAAATGCCAGAGCCTATCACAGAAATGGTAACTATAACTCTGCTATTGTGGAGTGGGAGGCAGAGGCAAAGAATTACCATAGGTTCATGCATGGCAGCACTTCTTCTACTGGATGAGGCTATAATTCCAATTATGGAGTGGGACATAATGCTTTTTCCCTCTTATCACTGTGGGTCTATTTGCAGATGGTTTGTTGGGGATGTTTCTGAAGCGGCTGTCCTCCCAGCTTATCCTGCTGCAAGCCTGGACCGCCCATCTTTGGAAGATGTTCTATGACGCAAGGAAACCCCGGAGCCAGATTAAAAATGAGATTAACATTGATAATTTGGCCAGAGATGAATTCAATCTCCAGAAGATGATGGTGATGGTCACCGCTTCGGGAAAGGTGAGGAAGCCAGGGTAGGAATCTGTTACTAGACTGTAGCGAAGAGTCTCAGCTCTGAATTCTCACCCCTGTTTTTAGCCAGGCTTTGGGCAGAATGTGGTGAGGAGATGGGCAGAATGTTTTGTGGTAGCTTTGGAGAGGGACTAGGACTCCTTTTTCTTCGTCACATCCCAAAGAAAGATGCGGTGCTTGAATGCAAGAGATGTGTTGTTCTAAACTTTGGCTTTACTGTGTGTCTTTGCTCAGCTTTTTGGTATTGAAAGCAGTTCTGGCACCATCCTGTGGAAGCAGTATCTCAGGAATGTGAGACCAGGCTCCTCCTTTAAGCTGATGGTCCAAAGAACAACAGCCCATTTCCCACACCCTCCACAATGTACCTTGCTTGTTAAGGACAAGGTGAGTCCCTTTTCTCTATACCTCCATTGAACTTGCTTAGCATGGAAGCCTGCCCTTTCGAAGGGCAGAAGAAAGTGTCTTTTTGGTTATCGTCTGGTTATCACTGGCATGGGCACAGGAGGAGATTGAGTGCTGGAAGGAAGCAGACGCACAATCTTACAAAATTTAAGGCTGCTTATCTTGAAGCCTCTTATTGAAATAAAGGAAATAATTTCATCCAGTTTCTTTGGTAGTGTGAGTTAAGTCATATGTGGTCTCCATTAGCTAGGCGACGATGGCTGTCCTTTAGCTAGCTGCAGGATGTTTTGTGCTCCATATGTGAGGGAGGAGGAGATGTGTTGAAACTGCCTTAGTAGGTGGCAGATAGATTTTAGTTAAAGCCAGGAACACTGTGTTATGCTACGGTATGGTTCTGATAGAGAAACGTGAGATAGAGTATATGCATGTCCAAACAGAATATTTTGGGGATGGAATAGCTGAATCCAGGGTATGAATGGTCGGAACCAGCAAGTAACAGATAGAAAAGAGAGCTCTTTTTCTGCCTTAGAAAAAATTTTGCATCTTGTTTGTTTTTTTAGGAAACAAAAATGAGCTTTCTTTATGTCTTCAACCCCATCTTTGGGAAGAGAAGTCAAGTAGCTCCCCCTGTTTTGAAGCGTCTAATTCTTCAGACTTTGCTTCTGCCTATTATGGATCAAGACTATGCGAAAGTACTACTCTTGATCGATGATGAGTACAAGGTAAATTGCTTTGCCTGGAGGCAATTTTCTTCATGTTCTGGTTAATTATTCCCCTCTGTTTTGGAGCAACATTTAAAAAAAAATGCTTTTGAGTCACATTTCACAGAAAACTATGAGGTTATTCTGGTAAGACAGACCTCATCCTGATAAGCATGTTTGAAATAATCTTTCTGTGGTTTTTTTTTATTTAGTTTTTTTGTTTGTTTTTTTTTTTGTTTTGGTGGGGTGTTTTTTTGTATGTGCATCAGTTTGTTTTTAACCTGTATTTCAATTCTTCTTTTTCAGGTTATAGCTTTCCCAGCAACTAAAAATGTCCTTCGCCAGTTAGAAGAAATAGCCCATTCTATCTTTTTTTATCTAGTGGATGCCGAGCAGGGAAAACTCTCTGGATTCAGGCTGAAAAAGGTATGGAAGACTCATTACAGTCTAAATGACATAATTTTCCTAAATATTCTCTGAATGATGGTAGATCACTTCATTTAGTTTACTGAGTTTTGCTCAGAATAGAAACAGTTCAGCCTCAAAATGTGCCTAAGAAACTTAAAATTCAAAAGCAGAGAAAGCTCCCAGCATCTTAGTGGTGGAGATGGTGTCTTTTAAGGACAAGATAAAACCTTCTATGTCACGCTTTTTTCTTGCAGGACCTGACAACGGAGGAGAGTTGGGAGGTGATTATACCCACTGAAATACAGAGGATAGTGACTGTGAAAGGGAAGAGGTCCAATGAGCATGTGCACTCCCAGGGCCGTGTGATGGGAGACCGCAGTGTTCTCTATAAGGTGCCATTGGAACTTTTTGTTGACTTTTTCTTGATGCCTTTCTCACAGGAAGATCTCAGCACTGTTTCTAGGTGCTACATTTTGATTAACTGCCCTGTAGTGCTATCTTTTTCTAGAAATGCACCAGTGTCTGTAACTCTCTGTGGAAGATCCTAATTTTGCTGGAGATTTCTTTTATAAAACGTTTTCATGCAGCAATAAAGTCAGTCACATGTTTGGTGATGGGGAAATAGCTGCTTGATTTCTTCAGGTGATTTGTGCTAATAAGATACTTCGTTTATTATATGCCTAGTCCCAGATGAAATGCAGATAAATGAGGTGCTGTGGCACTAAAGTGGGGCTCTAAGTTGTTTGTTTTTTTCTTTTTCTCTAGTCCTTGAATCCAAACCTACTTGCTGTGGTGACAGAGAGCACAGATACGCATCATGAGCGCACTTTCATTGGAATATATCTGATTGATGGAGTCACAGGCAGGATCATCCACTCTTCGGTACAGAAGAAAGCGAAGGGACCTGTCCACATTGTTCACTCAGAGAACTGGGTGGTGGTAAGAAGTTATTCTTGTCTTCTTTACATTTGGGAGGTAGGGGCAGTTGCTGAGCCTGTATGGAGAATAGTTTTTGACCATTCTCTGTGATTTCCTGTTGCCTCTGTATAATTGACTCTTCTTGCCTTGTATTCCTAAAAATCTTCTCTTGTTTCAGTACCAGTACTGGAACACGAAGGCACGTCGGAATGAGTTCACTGTGCTGGAGCTGTATGAGGGGACAGAGCAATACAATGCCACAGCCTTCAGTTCCCTTGACCGCCCAATTTTACCTCAGGTCCTCCAGCAATCTTACATCTTCCCATCTGCTATCAGTGCCATGGAGGCCACCATCACCGAGCGTGGCATCACCAGCCGTCACTTGCTCAGTAAGTCCCTGCTGCTCTGTGTTTGTGCTACCCGCACAAGCCATGTTTCACACTGAAACCCAAGCAAAATGCAGTTTACTGCCAAAAATCCTGCTTGTGGGCTGCCCTGGACTCCTGACAAGTTCAAGGATAATCACCAAGGCAGCATTTGTGTTAGGTGTTAGTAAATGCTGTCAGAAATGGCCATTTTTAAGATGCGTTTCTTTTAATGTACAGTTGGGCTTCCCTCTGGGGCCATACTCTCCCTTCCAAAGGCTCTGCTGGATCCTCGCCGCCCAGAGATCCCTACAGAACAAAGCAGGTAAAGAAAGCACGATAACCACTGGGAAAAGCTCTTAAATTTGCTGGTTTAGGTTAGCTTGTGATGATCAAACTAGGAAATGCAGATGATGTCCTTCGTGTGCTATTTGCTTGGGTTTTGATTTCTTTTCAAATGCCTTTCAGAGAAGAGAACCTGATTCCATACTCCCCTGATGTGCAGATCCACGCCGAGAGGTTTATCAACTACAATCAAACCATATCACGAATGAGAGGGATTTATACAGCTCCCTCTGGCCTCGAGTCTACTTGTTTGGTGAGTGCAGGGCAGAGGATTTGACGTGGGGCCGTGGAGTTTGTGGGTAGGGCAGCATGATACTGTGGCAGGGAGGTCTGCAGCTTCTGATTACGTGGCGGCTCACTGCTCAAACATTTTTTGTTTTAATCAGGACTGTAGACTCTGCACGAGTCATTTTTGATGTATCTGGTGTTACTCTCAAAGCTGCATTACCAGCTTACGATCCCATCTCTTTAGGTTGTTGCATACGGCCTGGACATCTACCAGACCCGAGTGTACCCATCAAAGCAGTTTGATGTCCTAAAAGATGACTATGACTACGTGCTGATAAGCAGCGTCCTCTTCGGGCTGGTTTTTGCTACTATGATCACAAAGAGACTTGCTCAGGTGAAGCTGCTGAACCGTGCCTGGCGGTAAGGCTGTGAGCGAACCGAAGGCTGAGGCTGGAGAAAGGTGTCTGAAACTTGGACTGGCTGAAGATCTGCCACCCTGCGTTGCTGCTGGGTTCGGTGAGAAATTCCAGCTCACGTGACTGATGGATGCAAACATCCGTATTACATTTTTGCTGGAAGATAATTTGGGAGGAAAAGGTGCTAGCGCAACAAAACGGTACGCTGCCTGCATGTCTCCCAGCAAGAAGAAATGGAAGAGAAATGGAAGAGAGACGTTGGTCTGTTATGACTAAAAAAGAACTCTCCCAAACCTCCGTTGAAGCCCTAAAAGCTGCCATCACATCATTTCCCTGATGTTAGTGAAGATAATACTAAGGATGCATGCCCTCTGGATCCTTGCCTCTTCCTCAGCCCCAGCCATGACGAATGTCTTGGCGAGAGGAGGACAGAGGGGTTGTTGGCTGCTGTGATGTGAATGCTAGACTTGGTAACACGTGAGCTACTGTATGGGAGGCCTGAGAAGAGGAGGAGCCATTGGGTCGTTTCGTTAGGAAGAAGGTTAGAAATTGGGTGGATGTTGGTGGGAAACGGCCTCGTCGGGTCACTTAATTACATTGCAGGGCTGTGGGAGGCATTTGAATGTAAAGTCTCTCCATGTTCTTTATTTATTATGATGATAACATTAGTTCCTTCCCATTTTTCTATAAATTTTCCCGTATTTGCTGTACAACACTGGGGTTAAGCTGTCAGGAGCGAAGAACCTCACAGCCTTTCCCCTCGGGCTAATGGCCATTAACTCTTTGTATGTGGATTTAAATTGTCATGATCAAGTTTCGCAGCAAGTTGTACC
>JANZLQ010000001.1:7480315-7509830 GCA_026212715.1 Elanus axillaris
GGGCGGGTGGAGAAGAGGCGTCGCGCATGCGCCGTTTGCCGCGTTGCTACGTAACGCCGCGCGGCGGCCGAGCGTCGCCCCGGGCAACCGCGGGCGCCATGTTGGGTGAGGGCGTGACGCGGCGGCGGGAGGGCTTCCGCCCGGATCTTCCCCTTCCGGCTCCGTCATGCGCGGGGGGGCGGGCGCAGGGCGGAGGGGCGGTGGGAAGGCGGGGTCTCAGACGGGAAGATGGCGGCGGGCGGCGGCGCTGGGGCCGCTGCGGAGCCGGGCTGGGAGGTGGCCGTGCGGCCGCTGCTCTCCGCCTCCTACTCGGCCTTCGAGATGAAGGAGCTGCCGCAGCTGCTCGCTTCGGTTATCGAGAGGTGAGAGGGGGCTCGCCGGGGCCGGGCCGGGGGGTCGGGGGATGCGGCCCGGACCCTGCCTCCCCTCAGCGTCGTTCCCTCAGGTGCCCGGCGGCGGGGAGCCCCTCGGAGTTAGCGCTGGGCGGCGGGTGGAGGGATGGGGTGTGGGGGCTGCCCTGGCGGTAGCCGGTGTGGGGCTGCGGGGAGCGGCTGACCCTGTTCGGGACTGGGCCGGTGGCCAGCGCCTGCTGGGGCTGCCAGGGAAAAAGAGAGCCCCGAGCAGCGTCCAGGGAGTTACTCATGCCCAGCCTTTCCTGGGGACTGGGAGGCTCTTGGGGTGGTGCCCTTGAGACCTAATAAGCAGGGATGAGGATGCACGCCCAGCTGTTCACGTTGACTGCTGCTCGGCCACAGCAAAACCGCCTTTGACAGTTACCCCGCCGAGAGGCTTCGGGACTGTTCTTGCGTTTTTGCTGTTGTTCAAGCGCGTTAACAGTTTTGCAGGCTGTGCGGTGAAAATTGTTGCCTCACCTGGCCTGTCTTCTCTGGTGACAGACTCCTGGGGGGGTTCATTGTAGGGCATTGACTTCCTTTTACGTTTCTACCCCTGAAATACTACTCATGTTTTAAGGAGAAATAAAGCTGAAGCAAATCAAGCCTGTCTTTTCTTAACCAGAAAGGTTAGACTTGGAGTATGAGAATACTTACTGGAGCTATTTAATTTAACTTATAGCTTATCTTATGAACTAAAACACTATGTATGAATGCTGCAACATTATGCTGAGTTGCAGAGATATAACCCTAACCGCACTAAGTTGTTAGGAAACAAAAAATAAACACTGTGCCAAGGAAGATAATAAAATAAAGCCTTGTGGTATTTTCCTTAATATAGAATGGCAAGCGTACAAACATTGGATGCTTCAAACTAGTGTTTTGTGCCTCTGTACATATAGCAGTGGTTCACCTAGAAACCTGCATATACTCAATATTTATGTGATTTGGGCAGTTCTTAGGCTAATCTCACTTTTAGGGGCCATTTCAGCTTCGCATTTGCTTGCAGAGCTCTGCTGTCATTGTGCCTAAAGTTCATAATTGCAGTGTTTTGGCAGAAGAATATCACAGAAACACTTGGAGTGGACACACTTGGCTTTTGGGAGAGGTCTGTTTCTTTCATTAGTGAGAACGATGGTTCCATTTTCCACTTGAGACAGCAGTTTGTTGCCTTTAAGTAGCACTGCCCTGAGGTTTGAGTTGTGTGCCTGATACTGACTGTTTCAGACCTGGCAGGATTTAGTGCCAGCACAAGACCTGTGGAGTCTTGCAGGGTGGTATCTTTTATTTCCTGCCTTGATATAACATGTGGCAAATCACAGAGGGGAAAAAATATAGCTTGTTCATGTTTGGAGCCATGCTCTTCTATGCTGGACAAATAACCTATCTTTAGATTTCTAATCTAAAGTATTTTATCTGTTCAGCTTATTTTTAGAAGATGATTGTTAGCTGTCGTGGTGAGACTGTTGGTTGACACCATCTGCAAAGTGGCTGGATTTCCCGTTAAATAAACATGGTGCAATGACAGCGCAATTACTAATGTTATTCTTTTCCAAATAAATTAATAAACTCCTTTTCTTAACAACTGTTATATTTCATTTTTAAGTTTAAGTGCCATCACATTATTGGAATTCCCCTGTTAGCAGGTATATTCAAGAATTGATAGACTTTGGCCCCTTACCTGGCATAAATTATGGAAGTGCTGCCTTGGGAAGACCCAGCTGAAGTGGAACACAGTTTACAAAGTCTGTGACAGTCAAATAAAGCTGGTTTTCAACAGGGGGAGAACTGCACCTGCTGCTGTGCCTTTTCAAGGAAGAGGCTGCTTTTGTGCCTGCTGCCTTACATAAAGGGTCTATTTCAGGCTGTCTAAGATTTGGAAGCAGAACTGAGAAAGGAGGTGGCTTTTGTTGCTGACATGTTATGTCTGATATTGACACAGAGGCTTCTTGCTTAGCGTGAGTAATGAGTTTCCCTGGGAAGCAAAAGTTATTTAAGCAATAAATCACAATACAATAGCCAAAAGTTATTATTAAAACTCACTATCAATGCACAGTAACACTCTAGCACATCATAGATTAAACTGTTATCTTTTATTTATATTTATTTGCAAGGACTTGATGATTAGTTGACAGATGCCTTCCACTTTTCACTACTCTAACAAGTCCATAACTTTAATAAAACTCAAACCTTTTATTGCCCAATTCAGGTGAAATTCCCTATCTCATTCTGGTTTCTGCACCTTTGTGTTCTTATACCTCAGGGGTATTGTGTCTTGCACAGCTTAACCTATACAGCAGAATGATAATTGAGGAGCTGCCACTTTCTCCCGTACTCTGTTATTCCCAAATTGTTCTCATTTGTTCTCTTAAAATATGTTGCATATACCTATCACTGGTAATTTACAGTTGGGCATAAAGAGGTGGGTGAGCAAAATTAGTGTCTGAATATAACACAGCATGAGCTTTTATCCACATTTGGTCTCTGGGCTCGTTACCCATCAGTGCACTTCTGGCAGGAGATGGTGAGGCGAAGCCCAGTGAGTGAGACGCTGAAACTCAGTCATGTTATGCTGCTGAGTATCTTCAAGTAAAGCTTTTTGCTTCATAACGGCTACCTTGCTTTTTCAGGTTTTTGGTTAGACTAAATTAGAAAAAAAATTTTGGCACTAGGAAATCAAAGCTACAAAGCTGTTGAATTTTTCTCTCTGTTCGTTTTTCCAGAAGAAATGATACGTTCTAGAGTTTCTTTTTCAGACACATCTCCTGTTACGACTGGAAAGGATAACTTAGGATAGAAAAAGGGAAGGTGACTGGGCATAAGTTGGGCTCTGTTCAGGTCAGCAGGGAATGGTGTGTCCTCTTCCTCCTCCCACCCTGCCAAAGCTGGCGTCCTTGTGTGCGGGTGGGTGAAGGGGATACGTGCGTTCATTTTGCCATACTCTGCAGCAGCACTAGTCATTGCCAGACTTGATAAATCATTATTTTAGTTGGGTATAGCGTGCCATGGCAGGCTGATACCTTCCGCTCCCCACCTCCCCTCCAGAAGTAAACTGTTGCCAGAGGTGGAGAAGGCTGTGTTTCGAGAGGTAAAGTGGCTGGAGAAGCTGAGTCGCGTAATCTGCTCTTTCACATCACTGAATGAAAATGTGAAAGTAATTTAAGCATTTAATAGGCTGATACCCACATCCCTTGGTTTTGTTGCAGGAAAAATTAAGGGCAGAACTAGCTATGGAGGCAGAGCTCTGTTTCTGTTCTTAGGGTGGTTGCCTTCAGGTTTGTGTGCAAAGGGATGTGGTGTGACACTTTATTGCAGCAGCCTTTAACATGTCATTTCTGTGCATAAACAGACATTCTCCGTGGCCAGCAAGCCTCAGTGAGAAACCTCAGAGACTTCATTTTCAGTATGTTGATGTGCATATTTTGCTGTATGATTTTTACATTTGGTTTGAGTTGCGATGAAATTTTCACTCGCTCTGAGCTTTGCGTTTATCTGTGTACAGAGCAGAATGATGCAGATCTCTGAAGTTGCAAGTCTCTACCCATGAGGCAGTAAATGTGTTTTTCTCTGCTGTGTGTTACCTGCCAAAAGTCTTTACTGCCCAGCTTGTTGCAGACACTGCTTTGTATATTGTTGTTATGCAATTGCCTGTTTGATCCTTCTGTTTTGCAGAATTGCATAAACTCCAGTTGACTCCGTGCCTTGACAGAAAGGGAATGCCTGTGCTCCAGTCCTGGCAAATCCTGCCTAGCGTTAGCAGAACAAACAGTCCAAACTTTATGGGCAGCTGAGTTTTAGAATAACTTCAAGAACAATGAACCTCTGACTGGGAGAACGATTGTTAAAGAGGCTGACCTGTTGATGGTATAAAAGAGAAACATCTGCAGTATTGGAATTATTTCCTTAAATTTCCTACGTGGTTAGCAATGCCATGATCTGTCTGCTGCTAGGGGACTCAGTCCTGAGGACGTGAGAGATGCGACACAAGGGAGAGGATTCTGTTCTCAAAACTTTGATTTGGAAGGAGCATTTGATTTTAACCATCTTATCGTACATCTGTTAATAGATATATTCTGAGTGTTGTGTTGTGCTGTATCCAACTGACGTATCTCCTGTTCTCCTGTTGCAGTGAATCTGAAATCTTGCACCATGACAAACAATATGAGCCTTTTTACTCTTCCTTCGTTGCACTTTCAACACATTACATCACTACTGTGTGTGGTCTAAGTAAGTGTTCCCCATTCTTTGCTTCTCTTGCTCTGGTGTTATGACTAGGATATAGAGAAAGTAAACTAGAACTGTTGTCCTTTCTGTATTTGTCTTGAGCCCTCTTTCTGAATTGGGTACTAAGGCAGAGCATGCGAGGCCAGCGTTGCTAGCTTTTATGGCAGAATGTCAATTCAGGTGGAAGGAGAAACTTGTTGACAGGAGTGTTTGGCCACCAAGTACTGGGCAGCGTTAACACTTTGGTTGCTTATTCATTGGCCTGAATTCATTTAGGGAAAACATGTTTTGGTGAAATGAAATGTTTAAATCCATTTTCAGGATTTATAGATTATTCTTTAGCAGTTATGTTACTAAGTTGGAATTAATGATCAAAACTTTGTGACTCAAAGTATTTTATATTATTTTTGCTGACAACTTGGCAATTTTGGCAAAAAAGTGGTTTTAGTCAACTTGTTTCATGTTCTTTAGTGCTTCTGTCAGTATTAAATAAAGTTGCTGGGGAAGCCATTGTACCTATCTAAATTACCTTGTCTGGGTGGAAGGTATTATCCTCACTTTACTGATGTTTCTTGTGTTACATTTTAATGAGACTGAATTTATACCGCGTCGGCATTAGGCATGATAGATTGTGTACGCGTGCATGTTGCGTAGTGTTCTGTTTTATTGAAAGCATTAGGAACATCTTACACTGAACTATTTAAAAACTTGCACTGAATGATGCAAGCATCTGCTTTTTTCAGTACCAAGAAACCAATTGCAATCAGTGGCAGCTGCTTGTAAAGTCCTGATTGAATTCTCACTGCTGCGTCTTGAGAACCCAGATGAAGCATGTGCTGTTTCACAGGTGAGCACAGATTTTGACCCCGTTGGCAAGCCTGAGTGCAAAAATGGTCTTTGGCCTCTAATTCCAAAATATTTGCTCTAATGTATAAAGCAAAATTAATGAAGTTCTTAAAATATTTAAGGTGTATCACTTTGGTACAGACTGATGCCTGCTGCATCTTCCCTCTGCATTCTTTACTCAGAATTTCAGCTTGCGAGCAAGCTGAAATAAAGGTGGCTTGAAGCCTTGGTTAATTTTTTTGCAATTTTGAACAGTCTGATTTGGTTTTGTGTAGCAATCTGGATCAAAACTGTTCGTTGAGTTTTTAAAGACAGATTCTTCCCCAGCTGTATTTTAGTCTTCTGGGAAGGCTTAAACCTATTTCAGAGACGAAAGGCATGTGAAAATGTTCACATAATGTACCTTCTGATAGGGCTAGCTTTAAGCCTTAGTATGTCATAGGAGGGAGAGCTTTTCCAGATGCTTTTTGATTAACGAGCACATGGGACGATGTTAGTGACCTGAATTAGCTGCAATTAGTAAGCTGTCACAACCTTTGGTATAAGATCAGAGTGAATTTGAGATGTTGCAGTAGCCTTACTAGCTAGCTGAAGTTGCAGTAGTCTCCATGCAGCTGCTTAGAATAAACAACATCGAGGAATAATTGGAATCAAGAGAGTTTAAGCTGTACTTGATGTCTTTTTCTTTGTAGAAACACCTCATTCTACTGATAAAGGGGTTGTGCACAGGCTGCAGCCGCCTAGATCGAACCGAAATTATTACCTTCACAGCAATGATGAAATCGGCCAAGCTGCCTCAGACTGTCAAAACCCTCTCTGATGGTAGGTCTTTTGATTTATGGTTATATCACTGTGGCACTTGATTTAGGCATAGAAAATACTATGGTTTTCATGTATGAAATGATGTTTTGTCATTTCCCCTGCAGTAGAGGACCAGAAGGAGCTGGCCTCCCCGGTGAGCCCAGAACTAAGACAGAAAGAAGTGCAGATGAACTTCCTCAATCAGTTGACATCAGTCTTTAACCCTAGAGTCTCATCGTCGCCATCTATCATGCCAGAGACCCAGGTAAACAAACAGCCTGAATTTTAGCAGTAAGAATATTGGTGCAGGGAAGGATAGAGGACAGTAAGCGATAGGTTTTTAATGCATACATGTAAAAAACTCTTTCTTAAGTATTAAAATCCTACTTGCATGTTGACAAACGACAAAATACTGTTTGCGCTATATCAGCAGTAGTAGTTTTGTTGCCTCATGGAAGCTAATACTCAGTGATATTCATAGCTCTTTCGAGTTCTGCTGCTGATGCACCTTGCTCCTGTGTAGAGACTTACTGCAATACTGTGTATTTTTAATGCTTCCATAATATATTTAGTATATGCCTGCTTTTAGGTGGAAGGAGAGAGCGAGGACCAAGCTTCCACAGATCAAACCTCTGCGGCAAAGACAAAAAGCATATTCATCGCTCAGAATGTAGCCAGCCTGCAAGAACTTGGTAAGAATCAGCTTTCTAGCATCAGGGGAGAAAAAGTGCTAGCGCAAATGTGTCTCCAGTGTTACACCTTACAGCTCTGAATTGGAAGAAACTTTCTGACCTAAAGGATTCGCTAGGTTGTGGCTGCAATGGAGTTTTTTTCATTACAGAGTAGATGAGCTCAGAACATTTGTATGCAGTCACTGTGTTTTGGAGGGTAAATAAGGTGGACAATATAAAATAGCTTATGGCAGGGATTGTTGAGTGAATTAGATAGACCTGGTGTGCCACATAACATGGACTCAGAGTTTGTAATACCCGTTATGAGTACTCGCTGTAAACTTCATCATCTGGTTTATGCATTGTAAACTAGTCTTCATCCTCTTACCTCATCTATGATGATATTTTCTTACCACAAAGGCTACTGAAGTCAATTATTGATGACTGTTTGGTCTGGTTCTGCTTAGAATCTCTCCCATGGAACAGTAAAAATAACACTGATCTTTTTTTTTTTTTTGGTAGGTGGCTCTGAAAAACTGCTGAGAGTGTGCCTGAACCTCCCATACTTCTTGCGATACATAAATCGATTTCAGGATGCAGTGTCAGCCAACTCATTTTTTATTATGCCAGCTACAGTGGCAGATGCCACCGCTGTTCGCAATGGGTAAGAGTCTGTTGTCACTTTTCTTCATGCTGGGTACCCTGTGTGGGAGAAAATAACGGTGCTAGCTATGCAGTATCAGTTATTGTGCTGCTCCTGTGAGCTGTCTGATGTGTACATTACATTGCTGAACCTTGACATGTCATTACTATAGATTTCATTCGCTGGTAATAGATGTGACCATGGCACTGGATACTCTGTCTCTGCCTGTATTGGAGCCCCTGACACCCACACGTCTCCAAGATGTGACTGTTCTTGCTCTCAGCTGTCTCTATGCAGGTGAATGGATTTCCTGTATTTTCTTTGGAGCTTTAAGTTGCTCTTGCTTTTGCTCTGCTTTGTTACCTGCATGTTTGAGCGTCAGCCCACAAGTAGCCTTTATTTCTCATGAATCTGAAAGCTGTGCAGCATATTGCATAGTGTGGTGACTGAGTTAATATGAAAATTGTTATAGTGATCCTGAAATTCTGATATATTCTGTGAATGTTCTTGTCAGCATCTGAGAGAAAGACTGAGTGACTTAACATCTTCCTAATAGCCTATAGCTTCTGCTCTTTTTTTTTTTTTATGTTCAGAGCATACTATATTTTTGCAGTGCTTATGGCTTCAGGTTAATTGGTTGTACCCCCAAATCAACCTTGTTTCCCAGAAGTGTTTTAAGTACACCTGAATCCTGAGCGTTTAATTGGTATGGGTAAGACTCTAAAGAGATATGGCAGTTGAGTATGAAGATTGCCTTAAAAATGATATTGAAATACATGGTAAAACATTCCCTCCATTTATTATTTTCATCTGTTTCTGTAGGACAAAGCTTGACTCTTTCGGGGGTACTTCAGAAAGATATTTTTTTTTTAATCTGTCAGCTGTAATATTGAGTATTACCAGCTCCATCAAGTTTATGGGCATGTTTGATACCGCTTGTTTCCATGTGCTAAAGTAGGAACATAGAGTCTCGAGACTGGCTGTTAATAAGAATGTTACCCCCACTTGTTTTCAATCAGGTGTGAGTGTGGCAACTTGCATGGCCATCCTGCATGTGGGTAGCACTCAACAGGTACGAACTGGGTCAACAAGTTCCAAAGAAGAAGATTATGAAAACGATGCTGCTACTATCGTGCAGAAATGTGTAAGTAAAGGAGAGAGCATATTTGTTGTTTTCATTCTTGGCAAGTGAAGTGTGTAGAATTGTTATTTATTTGGATTGCAATACATATCTATTATTTCTAGGCATTAGACTTGCAGATAAGGGAAGTATTGGGGTGGCTAACGGTAGAGGGCAAAACACAATTGTATTTGGAGTTTTAAAAGTGTCTGTGGTGGTTTATTATTGCCCAGTGGAGCGCTTAAACGTTACCATGGTTTTGGATTTATTTGCAGCTTGAAATCTATGAAATGATTGGACAAGCCATCAGCAATTCACGTCGTGCAGGGGGTGAGGTAAGATTTGTGTCTCTGGAAGGTTTTTTCACTGTTTTTATGCGGGTATATTTTGGCATTTGGATTGACACAATTTTGTCTTTTTGGTGCTTTTTCCCTTCCCGCACCCCCTTCACTTTTGGGACGATAGCATTATCAGAACTTCCAGCTGCTTGGGGCTTGGTGTTTGCTAAACAGCCTCTTCCTCATCTTGAACCTCAGCCCCACGGCCTTGGCTGATAAGGGAAAGGAGAAAGATCCATTGGCTGCTCTTCGCGTCAGAGACATTATTGCTCGTACTAAGGAGGGCGTTGGGTCTCCCAAACTAGGACCTGGGAAAGGGTATGTAAATACCCCACTGAAGTGATCATTGTCCATGTATCTAACTCCGCCCAGCAAGCAACTACTATGGAGTCTTGTTGGTCTCTTGAAATTTTATCCGCATTTGTAATTCAAGTCTTGATTCTTGAAAAGAAGTCATCATCTTCAGTTGAGCAAAGCAGTCACTTCACTCAATTCACTGTGTGTGTGTGTGTGTATATATATATGTATTTTTTCCGCCCTGAAATTGCACTGTATCCTCTATGTTTCTGTAGGCATCAAGGGTTTGGTGTTCTGTCGGTGGTGCTAGCAAATCATGCTATCAAATTGCTGTCATCGCTCTTTCAAGATCTGCAAGTGGAGGCATTGCACAAGGTACGTAGGTAGCTTGTATGTTCTTGTGAAACATCTTGCCTAGTCAACTGAAACACACTTTAAATTCTCTTTTCAATGCCGTCCCCCAGGGCTGGGAGAGTGATGGTCCACCAGCAGTGCTGGATATCATGGCTCAAAGCACATCTATCCAGAGAATTCAGCGGCTGATAGATTCTGTACCACTCACTAATTTGCTGCTGACTTTGCTATCTACTTCCTACAGAAAGGTAGGAACTGGCATACAGCTAGAGAACTTCTGTAGCTGAACCACTCCTACTAAGTGTCATCTGCATGGAAAATTCTCACTTTACAAACTGTGACTGTGCTGAGAAGAATTTAGAGTTCTTCTTTGAGAAGCTGTCAACCAGGGCCTCTCTCTTTCCTCTTTTCAGTGATGTAAATTTGGCAAACTTGTTCTGATAACATTTTTCTGTAGACTCAGTGGTCTTTGTGAGTTTCACAGCCTGTGAAAAGGCTGTATTCAAAACAGATGCTTTTATGTTAAAGCTGTTACTTGATGTGTTCCTTGCAAGCTTGGTGTATATTTATTTGCTTTCAACTATCCTGTGTAATTTTTAATACAATTAAAGGGGGAGAAGCCTTGAAAAACTGTTTATAAATTAGTTGAGACAAATTTGCTAGAAGAAAATTAAAATTCATTAGGAAGTTATTCTTGTTTTCAAATTCTTATCTTTCAGAATTCTAAAATTTAACTTGTTCTGCTGTTCTTCTAAGGCTTGTGTCTTGCAGCGTCAGAGGAAGGGCTCTATGAGCAGTGACGCAAGTGCCTCCACTGATTCTAATACTTACTATGAGGATGATTTTAGCAGCACTGAGGAGGACAGCAGCCAAGGTAAGAGTTTGCAGCAAGCAACTTAAGTCGGGATTTTACTCTGTCTTTCAGATTTAGTGGAAACCTGGCTACTGGGCTGTTGCTTTCTTGGACTGGAATGACATGTAATGCTCAAAATACGAAACAGTTTGTAAGATCTGTTTGGCAGAAGTAATGCTGACTGCACTCTTTTATGTAAACTAAAGCTAGAGTGGCTGGGATTTGTCAGTATTTGCTTACGGGGAGAGTGGAAATAATTTCTTCTTGTAAATTCCTGCTGGAGTGCCTTAAAAGTGCTTAGCCTTGTGATTTGGAAAGGAAAGATGAAGATAGCGGATGCCTTAACTCTGCTCATGGAAACTCTTTTTCAGGCCTTTTCTAAGCTGAGTAGTTTGCATAAGGTAGTTGCTTATAATAGTATGCTTTTGTTTTTCCTGCCTCCTGTATTAGACGATGACAGTGAACCAATCCTTGGGCAATGGTTTGAAGAGACAATCTCTCCAAGCAAAGAGAAGGTGGCCCCACCGCCACCCCCTCCACCACCACCTTTGGAGAGCTCGCCTAGAGTGAAAAGCCCTAACAAACAGACTGCTGGAGAGAATGGGAACATCCTGGCCAGCCGCAAAGATCCAGAATTGGTATGGGAAGGTCTCCAGGCTAATGAAATAACTGATGTGCTGCAGCATGGTTTACTTGTCAATGGCTAGCTACATTGTCAGAAAACATGTATTTTAAGGTACAAGGGGTATTTTAAGTACATTGCTGATGGAGAATCAGTGACTGTCTTGGCTTTGAATAAGGATGTTTACTCTTCTGTCAGGTGGAATATCGCAGTATTTTTTAGTTCCAGGGAAGCAAAGACTGAGGATAATGTCTGTTTGGGTTACAGAGGGAGAGGGAGAATGAGGGCAGAACTATAAGCGCAATGACTTGCTGGTAGAATGCTTTAGCTCCAGGTCCACTGGGTAAAGAAAAAAATAAATACTGCAGTTGAGAAGTCAGAGACTTGCAAACTTTTCAGAGAATTGTAAAATCAGTCCTGATACAGAATACAGAGTACAGTGAGCTGAATGCGATGAGTAAACCTGTGCTCTGTTGCCAGTGTTTTGCTGGGGGTTTTGTTTTTGTTTAATGTTGTCTTATAGTCTGTCTGCTTTTGTTGCTTCTATAGTGTGTTTCTCTTTTCTTTTCAGTTTTTGAGCCTAGCTTCAAACATTTTGAACTTTATCACTTCTTCTATGCTGAACTCCAGGAATAACTTCATTCGCAACTACCTGAGTGTGTCACTTTCAGAGCAGCACATGGCTACGCTGGCTAGTATCATCAAAGAAGTGGATAAGGATGGGCTTAAGGGTGAGTGATCAGAACCTCACTTAGAGAACATAGACTGTGGGATTTATGGGTGCATATTTTCTTAGCTCCATGTTGAAATCTTAAATATAGGAGAGCAGTGGTAGTAAATGGCTTGTTCCCTGTCTTACAGGAACATCAGATGAGGAGTTTGCTGCTGCGCTGTATCACTTCAACCATTCCTTGGTGACCTCAGATCTTCAGTCTCCTGCCTTGCAGGTAGGTCTGTGATTGAATGCATAAATAAAATGAAGAAGTGTTGGTGTCTGTTAATGTCTCGACACAGACGCTCCACACCTAGAATAGTGTGTGGATAATTATGTTTGGCCCTAGAGTATATTCTTTTGCAAACAGAGCTTGGAGTATATTGGATCCAATTAACTGGAAGACCTTTGCAGTCATCCAGTACAAAACATCCTGCACAGTTGTCGTGGTTTAACTCCAGCCAGCAACTAAGCACCACGCAGCCGCTCACTCACCAGCCCCCCAACCAGTGGATTGGGGGAGAAAATCGGGAAAAAAAGTGAAACTTGTGGGTTGAGATAAGAATGGTTTAATAGAACAGAAAAGAAGAAACTAATAATGATAACACTAATAAAATGACAACAGTAATAATAAAAGGATTGGAATGTACAAGTGATGCATAGGGCAATTGCTCACCACCTGCCGATCGACACCCAGTTAGTCCCTGAGCGGCAATCCCCTGCCCCCACTCCCCCCAGTTTATTTCCTAGATGTGACCTCCCATGGTATGGAATACCCCGTTGCCAGGTGGGGTCAGCTGCCCTGGCTGTGTCCCATCTCAACTTCTTGTGCCCCTCCAGCCTTCTCACTGGCTGGGCATGAGAAGCTGAAAAATCCTTGACATTAGTCTAAACATTACTTAGCAGCAAGTGAAAACATCAGTGTTATCAACATTCTTCTCATACTGAACTCAAAACATAGCACTGTACTAGCTACTAGGAAGACAATTAACTCTATCCCAGCTGAAACCAGGACAACAGTGTAAACTTAACACCTAGAGTTTAGATTAATCCACTGAACTTTGAAGGTGATGATAGCTGAAAAGGAAATGAATTTGTATGTTTTGTTTTGGAAAGTTGCCTCTATCCATGCGTTTATCAAGAGGCATTCCTGCAGACTTGCTTTGCTGTCAGGACTGATGCCAAAAGGCCTTGGAATTCTCTCAGGAGAGAATCAAATTAATCCTTTAGCTTTCATGTGCTAACTTCGTAGCCTCTAGGTTTCTTTGCTAGGTCATGGGCTGACTGGACTTAACACTATAAGTAGGGGTTGTAAATCTGCTTACCAATCACTGAATTCAATCCCTACACTTTTTGTTGACTGTTTTTTACTGTGTTTAAAATAATCTTTTTTAAAAGCAGTTGGACTTTTCAGATATCTGCCTTTTTACTATATTTGAAAAGAAGCAAGCATTCCTATGGTCAGTCAAAGGAGTCATCCACATTCTTAGATACTGAACATAGTAGCATAATCTTCTGCTGTGATATTGCAGTAAATGGGTAAAGCTCATTAATGCCATTTTTTCTGCTTTGGTGTTGAAGTTGAAAGTTTGTTGCTGTTTTGGTGGCAAAGTGGCAGTGTAACTGTGTCTCAGTAGCTATGCCATTTATTTGAGATAGGACAGAGATTACTGTGTGAACAAGCTCTGAGAGCCCTAATGTTTACTGTCATCTATCTGTTCAAATCATGCTTTTAATTAACGCATCAGACAGGGCTTGCCCCTTTTCAGCAAGTCTGTGTTTTGTTCCAGAACACGCTTCTTCAGCAGCTGGGAGTTGCCCCTTTTTCTGAAGGTCCATGGCCTCTCTACATCCATCCTCAAAGTTTGTCGGTGCTTTCGCGACTTCTCCTGATTTGGCAGCATAAAGCCACTGCCCAGGGAGATCCTGACGTTCCAGAATGCCTTAAAGTTTGGGAAAGGTGACATAATTTTATGTTAAACTGAAAGTTGGTCATCTCTTACCTCTCTGATTTTCTCTGGGACCAGCGTAACAAGCGTGTGTGTGTTCTCTGAGCGATGATCGTATGTGATTGCTTGGAGGAGCAGAGGGTCAGTCTTCTGTGCTGATGGAGTCCTTCACCTAGAGCATAGGAAATGAAACCTAGAATCAGCATTTAAGTGGGTGGAGACTGAATTACAGCAATGCTGGTTTTGAAAAGGGAAGGCACATGTCTTATTTCAAGAGGTTTCTGGTAGGTTCTGTTATGATGGTGCTAAGATTTTTCCTCTCTGTGCCATTACCTGAATATGAGAGTCTCTGACAGGATTTAGCTGTAGTAGACAGCCTTTCCTGTGTGAATGAGTTTGCATCTCTCTTTCCCCCCTTTGAATGATTGTTCATATTTTCCATCAAATGTATTTGCCGCTCTTTGAATTTATGCAGGTTTTACTGTCTGCAGCCTCATTCTAATAGATAATGCAGTGAATAATTTGTGAGATTGGCAGTATTGGAAGAATAAGCAGAAAAATGTAATTACCAAAATATTTCTCTAACCTCTAGTTAAAGAGATTTTAAAAAGGGATCTAAGCAACCAGAAGAGTAAACTTTATAAACTTTCTCTCTTATTGTCAGGTTTGTGGGCACACTGAAGCAAAATGCCTTGCAGGGGACTCTTCCCAGTGACACAGAAGATCTGAATGTTGAACATCTTCAGCTGCTGCTGCTTATTTTTCACAATTTCTCTGAGAGGGGCCGCAGATCTATCGTGATGCTCTGTATCCAGACAATTGTGGAGCTGACAGTGAACATGGATACCCAGCAATGTTCTGTGCCACTTATCGTGGCACGTCTACTCTTGGTGTTTGACTACCTGCTCCATCAGTATTCCAGGGCCCCCGTGTACCTATTTGAACAGGTAAGATTTTGAGATCATGCTCTGGATGCTTAATTGGTTACCCAGCAGAAATCTGTAGCAGGCAATCATTTGGTGTGTTCTGGTCTCTTCATGACCTTTGCAAGTAAATCAATTTTGACGTTGTTACCAGCCTTTGGAGTTATAATGCCTGATTAACTATGGTTGCTGATTCCTAGCAGCAGCTTCAGTTTGAGTGTGAATTCCTTGTGTAACTACTGTCCTAATAAATCCTGGTAAGGACAGGATGAATGCCCTGCCTTATCTTTGAAAATCTTGAGTATTTGGGGTTTTAGGCACCATTTCACAAATATCTTGTATGCCGTGTCCTGGCTTTAGCTTTTCACTGTTGAGGTTTTTGTTCTTGTTAATGGGGTGCTAGTGTTTTGTGCATGGCTTTTTCAGTTCTGGCAAGCTTGACCGCTGATTTAAGCTGCTCACTTCAGAATAAAAATCATCAGGTAGGGTCCAGGGCTTTCCTCAGAAGCTGGGAATGATTGTGTTTTAGCAACAGGGTTGTTTGTATTTTATGGTTCTTTTTCTGTTGGTGGTGATGTTTTCCCACCCCTATCCCTTAATGATAAGGATGCCATGGGTGGTTTTTTGTTTGGGTTTTTTTTTTTTTTTAATTTAGGTGCAATATAATTTGCTGACTCCACCCATTGGCTGGGTGAGTGGATCCCAGGACAGTAGCAGACGAACATCTGTCCCGCTTTATCATGGGTTTAAAGAAGTGGAAGAAAACTGGACCAAACACTGTTCATCAGGTAAGAAAGAAAATGTAAGGAATTTTTCATTCCAAAATTTGGTTTTACAAATAAATGAGGTCCTTTCCTGTGCCCTGGTGTGGGTAGCTTTTTGTACTTTTAATGGGCATAGTTACAATAGACAGATAAAAATGCATGTAATAATGCAAGAAAAGTTGTATTAAACAATATTATTTTCACCTAGGAGTATGCTACAAGTAAATAATTCAAAATAAGTGTGTATTTATTATGCCAGGATTGTATGAGTAGGAAAACCTTGGCCACATATATCGTAGGTTAAAAGCATGTATAATGTGTCATGGAGCTAGCTTAGTACAATCTGATATTGGTCTTAAAATGTGAAAGGTTGTGGGCATGGAGGAGAGAGGATAACACAATACTGCCTAATTGTAACTGTCACTTTGTGCATTATTTTCTGTCCTCACATTCCAGACACAGTTCCACAGCCCAGATTCTACTGCATCCTATCTCTAGAAGCTTCTGAAGATGATCTGAACCGTCTAGATAGCACGGTATTGGGACTTCCGTTTTAAAGACCTTTCTGCCAGCTTCGCAGGCTGTGTTGATTTGTCAAGTGCCAGGGAAAATAGACAACAAAAAAAGACTTGTTGAAGCAGCTAGAGCAGAAATACTTCACCAAGTGGAGAAAAGAATAGTGGCTGAATAAGATAATAATTTTTTGTGCCTGATTACATGTCAGGGAGATCAGTAGGCAAAATCTATGAAGATGTGTTGGACTAGTAGTAACACTTGTGATTCAAATATGTATGCTGTGACCGAGAGCCCTGTCACATCCATGTTTATTTTTCAGTGCTGCTGAAACAGCTGGGACAAAGACATGTGGCATTAGAGTTGCTTTCTCATAATTTTGCTCCCATGTTCTTCCTGGGTTTTGTTTCCTCAGTAAATTTGTTGTCATCTAGGTTATGGGGTTGCTTCATGCATACTCCCTTAAAACCAGTTTATTGGTATTCTGACTGGGGAGAGAAATACCTGACAGAACTAACTTCCTGAAGTTTTATTTTGCATAGTTTCGGTCTGTGGGTATTCTGAATACTTAAGAGAAGAGCTTGGATGTATACAGATGCAGAGCTGCACAGTTTGCAAAGCAGCATTCCTGACTTGTCATCTCTTGCAGGTTTGTGAGGTCCTTTTCTCGAGGACTATGAAGTATGATGAGCTTTACACAGCCCTGACTTCATTACTTGCAGCTGGGTCACAGTTTGATACACTCAGGAGGAAAGAGAACAAAAATGTCACTGCACTGGTAAGACTATGTTGCTGTAATGTTGTCTGTGTTGAGGAATAACAAGTTTTCATACTTAGTATTTTCAAGCAAAATATTTAAAGTATTCTGGACAGTGGTTGGAGTTATGGGGAACTTAAAAATCCTGTGGCTAATGGTAGTGTTTATGGTGGCAGTACATCTCATATGAGTTTTTTATTCACAACGCGTTTTAGACTTGCTGTATGTCCCTGGTAATTCCAGGAGGTCTGGGTAGAATATGATGAAGCAGAAAGAAATTGTACAATCTTTCCTTTTTCTTTTCTCACTCCTATTTGTTGCATAATTTGTTGTATAGTATAACAGAAGCTCAGTCCAGTAGGTGTTCATCAGATTTGGCATGGCTACGGGAACCTAGAGTCTTTGATGAAATAATTTCAGTAGTTGTAATGATTAAAACGGCAATCTTTCTTAACTGAGTTGTCCAACTGTACTTTTATGTAGGAAGCCTGTGCGCTTCAGTACTACTTCTTGATACTGTGGCGGATACTGGGGATTTTGCCCCCATCCAAAAACTACATGAATCAGTTGGCTATGAACACACCAGAGATGAGTGAATGTGATATTTTACACACATTGCGCTGGTCCTCCCGTCTGCGAATCACGTCTTACGTCACGTGGATCAAGGTACAGCCTCATCTTTATAGGGGTGTTTTGTAATGTTGTTGATAGTGAGAATGTCAGTCGCTTGTTCTTCCATGCTGACTGCAAGTGGGATTTGTTATGTGGGCATGGTGGTGAGAAGTGGGAGCTTGTGTCTGTGTTTTCTAAAGTGTTCTAGCCTGGTAATTGGCAGAGTGGTTAATTACAGAGCGCTTCTAAAGTGTGACAGGTCTTTTCTTTGGCACCTGTAGGATCACCTTACCAAGCAGGGCATGAAAGTCGACCATGCTGCTTCTCTCATTGAATTGGCCTCCAGCAAGTGCAGCTCAGTGAAGTATGATGTGGAAATAGCAGAGGAATACTTTGCTCGACAGGTAAGGTGGTGTGAATGCAAATGTGCATATGGAGCTTCTGTTTTTGTGGAATGATTTGCACTTACTGTTCTATCCCTTTGTATTTTAAGATATCTTCTTTCTGTGGTGTTGATTGCACAACTATTCTCCAACTGCACGAAGTTCCCAGTTTACAATCCATTTACACCCTTGATGCTGCAATTTCCAAGATTCAGGTTTCGCTAGATGAACACTTTTCAAAGCTAGCTGCAGAAACTGATCCACACAAGTCTTCAGAGATAACCAAGAACCTCCTGCCTGCTACGCTACAGCTTATTGACACTTACGCTACGTTTACCAGGTACAGTCCTTAGGATTGCTAGTGGGGATACAATTTTCTTCTGTGCATAGGGCTTTCTTTGCATTTTGTTTGTTGTTTTCTTAGAGATAGGTGCTTTTTTAAATTATTTTTTTAATATGTAATTAATTTAAGTCCTCTAGAGTGTCAGTTGTTTTAAAAGAAGATTAAAAAGTAGCTTCTCAAGCCAGGTATGTGAAGTTGTTGTTTCTAAGTAGCTTCCTTGTCTGATCTTTCAAGATTTCCTTGGAAGCTAGCAAAACCAGCTTTTCCTTCAAAGATGAAACCTCCTCTTACCACTCCCTAGGATAGTGCTACCTAAGGTTATTTCACTGAGATAATATTGAGACTGTCAGACCACCAAGAAAGAGAGGGGCTTTAATTCTTGACATTAAGAGTCTGAAGTCTTCTAAACTCTCATTAGAACCTATATAGAAAAAAACAAAAGTAAATCAGCTTTTTCTTTTGAGTGGTTGCTTTTCGTGCTAAGTAGCTTAGAGGAGATAAAAGCCCAGAACTCCCTTGGTGGTATAACACAAAGTATGAGGGAGAACTTCAGAAATTTGCATTCTTATCTGTCACTATTGTGACACACTTAGTTGTGAAATGCAGAGCTGTTTACTGAAATAAATACTTTCCATCCTGAATGCAGATCTTACTTGCTACGGAGCCTCTCTGAAGAGGGCTCCACTGAGAACAAACCCTCTGAAGAAAAGCTCCGAGGT
The DNA here is from genome assembly GCA_026212715.1 of Elanus axillaris. NCBI lineage: Eukaryota > Metazoa > Chordata > Aves > Accipitriformes > Accipitridae > Elanus > Elanus axillaris. Next base: position 7,499,152 of record JANZLQ010000001.1, read on the forward strand.
TATGCTGCTGTCCTGGCCATTGGATCCAGCCGTTGCAAGTCTAATACTCTAGGTGAGAGTACTGTACAGGCTGCCCACATTCAGCTTCAAAGCCATATGCTGGCTAATGAGATCTTTTTCTTGACCACTTTGTTCAGATGAACATATTGTCCTGTCAGCAGCAGATGAGAAGTGTTTTCCTTGTAGAACTCTAGCAACTGAGAGAGGGGCAAGCCTTGAAAGAGTAACTATCTTGTGGGCTTATCTGGCTTATGGAAATGTTTTTCTAACCATGTTGGTGGTCTGGTGGCATGGCATAGTAAGGGGAATTGTGAAATGCTGATATGTTGAAGGCTGCTGGGAATTGGTATTTTTGCCATTTCCTGTTGGTTTAATTAAAGTGAAAGAAGATGGGAAGCTCTTGCAAACTTTAGGGATAATTTTGACTTGTAGAAAAGCATGAAACTAGCCCTCAGTAGAATTACAGCTCAACTTAGCTACAGTTGTGTCTTAATCTAGTTTTAAACAGTGTTGTAGAAGCATTCTGGTTTTCAGTAGGACCCATGAAATTACTCAATGACTTTACGGTTCCTTATTAATTGCAGGTCCAACACTTGTTCAGAACTTGCCATCAGCTGTGCAGACTTTATGTGAATCCTGGAACAACATTCATACAAATGAGTTTCCAAACATTGGCTCGTGGGTGAGTCCAACCTCATGAATTGGTCTGGTGTGATCTTAACTCCATAAATTGCTGGGAACAGCAGGCAGTGTGTCTTTGTTAAAGATAAATGGTTCTGATTTTTGTGCATGTGTGTCTCAATCCTTAGCGCAATGCCTTTGCAAATGACACGATTCCTGCAGAAAGCTACATCAGCGCAGTTCAGGCCGCCCACCTCGGTACTCTCTGCAGCCAAAGTCTACCTCTTGCAGCTTCCCTAAAACACACCCTTCTCTCCCTGGTCAGACTCACTGGGGATCTCATTGTGTAAGTGATATTTTTCATATTACATTATTGCCATATAGATCTGTGCTTTTCTAAATGTCTGTCTTCACCGAACTGTTCGGGTGGAATACTTAGTGAACTGGTGCTGTATTTTGAACTAAGTCTTTAATGGAGTTCCTTTCAGTTTACAGTTCTAAATGCTAAATGATTGAAAGATAGCCTTTCTGCCTGGATCTGATATCTCTAAAAGTCAGACTCCCCAAGAGAAACTTTTAGCCTTTTTTTCTGAATTGGGACTTGAAGAAACGGGGTTATAAACTGAGACAATATGGATCTAACTAATTAATTTGTGCTTTGTTATCACTCACTTGTGTGATGTTTTCGAAGTATAAGGAAGAAGGGAAATGAAGGAATTTTTTTTCCAGGGACTTACTGTAGGATATTCTGAAACAAAAAAATAGTTGTTGACACTGCAGACAAGCCCAAAAGCTGTGCTATGTGATAGCATGACTGTCTAGGAAACTGTTGTAACTGTATTTATGCAAAGTAATGTTCAGGGTTTTCCAAATGAGGACTGTTTTTCTGAGGGTAAAGGTGGCTGGGGCAGTGTATTTATCCCAGCTTTCTAAAAAGAGTTTTAGCACTGACTTCCATCCAGACTTGTGCCTTACTTCTGTGACTTCTGATTTATCCACTAAGGATGTTCTATCATACATCATGCAGAGAATTAACTTGTTTGCTTTTCTTTTCAAGCTGGTCAGATGATTTGAACCCACCACAGGTGATTCATTCCCTGCTGCCCCTCCTTTTGGAGACCAGCACGGAGAGTGTGGCAGAGATAAGCAGCAACTCCCTAGAAAGGATCCTGGGCCCTGCAGAATCAGATGAATTCCTGGCACGTGTTTATGAGAAATTGATCACAGGATGCTATAACATATTGGCTCATCACTCTGATCCAAACAGGTAATGGACTGTGTGGCTTGTAGTTCTGCTCCAGCAAAGCTATATACAAAGAATTACTACAGTATGTTTAAACATCAGTGTTGGTTCTTGAACAGCACAACAGAAAGGCAAAAAATCAGCTTATCTGTTGAAGACTTCTATACTTGTAGACTAAAAACACGAGATATTTTATTCATGTTACTAGAATGTTACAGCACTGCCATTCAGGCATTGTGGATTTTAATCATCTCTTGTAAGTCTGGATGGAGCATGTATGTATCTGGATAATTTTTTATTTAAGCAAATAGAAAATTATGTAAATACAAGCACGAAATCAAAGCTGAAGATGCCGACCTAACTTGCTTTATATTCCTTTGTCTCTTGTTCTTGCTGTTTGCAAGGATGGCTAATCCCTTCTTTATCATAGCAAACTAGCCAGATTTGTGCTTCCCACCCCCTACTCGCTGTGTGTGTAGGAATAAGCTTGATGTGCTGATGCTGGTTTTACCCATCTGAAACATAAAACCATTAGGCATGATGCTGCTGCATCTTTTTAAGACTGATCTTTTCTGGATGGAAGGTATTCAGAGGTTCATCTACTGCACCTCCTGGTAGAGAATGTAAATGTCATTGGATTTTACCTGCAGAGTGTGTTGTGGAGTGGGGATGAACACAGGAGAGGAGTAATGCCAGAAGAGAATTAAAGTGTAAAAAGAGTGGTCATTTAGAAGAATTTGTAATGTGAGGTGTCTGAGAGGTCTAGATTATCCTGGGTTTCTGACTGTAACGTGCCTTACAGCATCATGTGCCACCTTTTTTCTGAATGTTTGGTGGATTTGTTGGTGTTTATGTATATTTGTTCATCAGTTGTTTTTCTTCTGTCTCTTGGAAGGAGAGCTGCTTTCAGTCAGTGGAAAGTTTATTGGTATTGTATTAGCAAAATTGATCGTTTCTTGGCTCTCAGAATTGTTGAAATTGCTCTTATATCTTCTTATATAATATGCATCTTTTGATCCTTAGTGGCCTGGATGAGTCCATCTTGGAGGAATGTTTGCAGCATCTGGAGAAACAGCTGGAGAGCAGCCAGGCCCGAAAAGCCATGGAGGAATTCTTTTCAGAAAGGTGAGGTCAATCCTGAAAGTTGTACCCAAGAACTTTATTTCTCTTCCTTTTTCTCTTAGCTTGTCACTGTCAACAGCAAAGTGATGTTAATGCCATTGCTTAGTAAAATAGAGAACTGTGTAAAGATAGGATACCCTTCAATAAGCGCAAGAGAGTGTGAAAAGACTTTCTGTATGGGAGAAGGTGTAGGTCTTTGTCACTCCAAATAAAATACTCAGTGAGTCCTCATAGTGTTACCTGATCAGAAAGTAACTCCCAAAATACACAAAGTATGTTTAGAGAGGAGAAATTTTTTTATTCTGCACAGGGTGCAAATCGAGCACACCTTCTGAGGTTTTTCAGTCCATACTTACACACTACAGTTAAAACACCATGTCTATCTAATACATATGTTCTACCTAACTATTGCATATTCATTACGTTGAGCAAGCATGATGTGTTGTTCTCTTGAGCAATCATCCCAGAGTCTTCTATGCCTGTGTGGGGGTCTCTGGTGGTCTTCAGTGGCCATTTGGGGGAAGGATACCCCTACTCCTTTTGTCCTTTCATAGTCACGTGTCATCTGAGGACACCAGGGTCCTTGTTGCTCTTGTCAGCTTCTCGTTTCTTAATGCCGAAGGAGGACTTATATCCTTAACTAGCAAGTCTGTGTCTCTGAAATGTCCGTTATCTGGTCCCTTGATTATTATCCAAAAACTCCTTAAGCATCCTCTATAGTAAGCAGAATCTTAAACTACATAAGCTTTACCTTGAGTACACATAATCTAAACAGTCCTTGAATAGTAAGCCTACCACAATTCTCATGGTTTAGTTTTCTGTGGTTTTTGTTTTTTTTTTTTAAGCTACCACTGCTGCCTTGTTTGGTAATCAGTCTTTTGAAGGCTTAAGGCAACAATAGTGATCTTCAGTGGGGAATCTTGCAAGATGATTTTTTTGTCATAGACATTATAAGGAGGTTTTTGAGAGATGCTGGTTTATAAGGCAGTTACAGATGAAGCTGCAAAATCCCAAGTTCTCTCATTGCCTTGGGGCAATAGGTTGATAATTTTAAGGGTGGAGGTGCAGTGTTGATCTGACTTAGAGAATTATGAAGACAAATTGTGATGGAAACAGCATAGCACAACAGCAATATTCTGAAGAGGTATGAGAGTGATCTGAGGAGGAAAGTTTTTCTCTATTAGAAAGCTGACCATTGTCTGGTTTTGCTCTCTACCTGTTCAGCAGTTCAAAATTGAAGCAGCCCGGTGGCTGCACTTTGTTAATATGGAAGGGAAAAACAGGCAAGAATATCTTGAATTTTGGTTTGGAAGCCAGGAGAGGCCCTTTTGTGACCTTGATACTTGGAGAATACTGATATGCTGCTCGGGAGCTCATGAGATTTACAAGTTTTAGTCTGAGCTAAGAGTTTTCTGTTTGTCTGAAAGTGATTTCGGTGGCTTGGCTGCTGAGCTATGTTAATACAAACTATTGCCAGTCTTAAACATGAGGGCAGATATAACTAAGTGCAAGTGAAAAAAAAGGAATGGGTCATCTTTTACAAAGCTGACTTAATTTCCCCCCTCCATATAGTGGAGAACTGGTCCAGATCATGATGGCGACAGCTAATGAAAACCTCTCAGCGAAGTTCTGTAACAGGGTGCTGAAATTCTTCACCAAGCTTTTCCAGTTAAGTAAGTGGTTATTGAATCTCTTCGGTCCTGCCTTTGTCAGGTTTATACTGTTCTTGTATTACACTGCGATATCAAGATGCTTGAAAGAAAAGCTGTAAGAGGAAGTGGAGTGACAGCTTCACACTTTTAATGGAAAGTCATCTTCAAACACATTCAAGTGTAGCATCTGTCACTCAGTAGTAATTTTCTCCGCCAGCTGAGAAGAGTCCCAACCCCAGCCTGTTGCGACTTTGTGGCTCTTTGGCTCAGTTGGCTTGTGTGGAGCCTGTACGTCTCCAGGCCTGGTTAACCAGGATGACCATGTCCCCACCCAAAGATTCAGATCAACTGGACGTTGTGCAAGAGAACAGGCAGCTGCTGCAGCTCTTGACAACTTACATTGTTCGGGAAAACAGGTGAAGTACAGCCTTTGTCATTTCTTTTGTGTGCTGTTCATTTGTTTTGTTCTCTAGCTGTGCAAATTACTTGTGAGTTGCTGATGGCTTCTTGTTGTCAGCTTTCACATGAAGCGATCAGGGCATGGCTGTTTGCCCTGAAGGCATTGCTGTGTCAGTGCCCTTGCAGTGTGGGGCTTAGCTGTATTTCAGTGGGTGATGTACTGTCTGAAACTTTCTTCTTTTTGATCAGCCAAGTTGGAGAAGGTGTGTGCACTGTTCTACTGAGTACTTTAATACCAATGGCAACAGAAATGTTGGCCAATGGTGATGGCACAGGCTTTCCTGAACTGATGGTGGTCATGGCAACTTTGGCTAGTGCAGGACAAGGTGCGGGACACCTCCAGCTTCACAGTGCTGCTGTTGATTGGCTAGGCAGATGGTAAGAGCGAACTGTATATATACTGCTGTTTGTTCCTTTGCATTACTTAGACTGATTATTTATTTTTTTAATTTTTATTTTCCTTGTAATCTGGGGACAGAAGGCCATGGTTACTGATACACACTTATTTTTTAGTTTATTTTTTGTTGTTTGGAATATGAAATGTCTGCGAGAGGCTGATCCATGTCCCCCTGTTAAGAGCAACCATGTGTTTTCTTTGTCTTTTCCACTCTTGGTGGTTTAATTACTGCATTTATACATTTCCTGTTGTTAATCTAAAGCAAACTGAATGCTTAAAGCTGTTAGTCAGAACTGAGTTTATACGTCCCAAAGACCGTTAGCTGCAATGATCTTCTCAACTGTTTTGTGTTACAGCAAGAAATACCTGTCTCAAAAGAATGTGGTAGAAAAAATGAATGCAAATGTCATGCAAGGGAAGGTAAGACATGTGACTGTTGCTTAACTTGTAGAAATAAGTCTCAGGCATGAGCTGGATCAGCTGGCCTGTTTTGCTCTCATAATGGGCGTTTTAAAGCAATTTGGTCAGGGGGACTGTTCTATTTTCTTGCCTTTTAGCAGCTATTATAGGATCTAAGTATCGCCTCTTGTTTTCATTTACCTCTACTTTATAGCATGTGACTATCCTGGAGTGTACATGCCATATTGTCTCTTACCTGGCCGACGTCACTAATGCATTGAGCCAGACCAGTGGCCAAGGACCAAGTCATCTTTCTGTTGATGGAGAGGAACGGGCGATTGAGGTGGATTCAGACTGGGTGGAAGAGTTGGCAGTGGAGGAGGAGGACTCTCAAGCTGAAGATTCGGTAGGCAGTAGTCACAGTTAATGCTGCAAATGAGATGAAGATTTATTTTGCAGCTTTCAAATCAGAATTACTCGGGTTATAAATTAAGATTTTGTTGCTGTTGTGGTTTGTTCCTAATGTGAGACTGAGTGAAGAACCCTAGCTGTCAGATCTAAAAGAGAGTATCTGTCATTTGTGGGTAGATCTGTTGACTTTGTGATGTCAACAAAAGTTAAAAGTGGTTTTTTTTTAAGAAAACAAAAAGGAAGAAATGGAGTAAGATGGGTTTGTTCCTACTGGTTTGTTTGTTAATTACTAGCTTTTATATCAACAAGGAACTTGGATTAGGCTTTTAAGTGGTGTTGGGCGGGGGGAAGAAAAAGCTGTTATTGATCCATTCTTTAAAATTTGTGGTCCCAATATATTGTCTTTGTTACTGTTTTCTTTTTGTTGATTCACTCTTTCGAGTTGCTATAAAATGTCACCATCTCCCCTTTCCATGTGGTTTGATGCCAGCTGCCTTCTTTTAGCTAGGTGGTGCTAAAACTTCCTGTTCTTAAAATGTGCATTTAGTGTCTGAGGAATGTATTCTGTACCATGTGCCTTTACTGTAGCTGCAGTTATAACACCTTTCTAACAACTTTCTTCTTGATAGGATGAAGATTCTCTTTGTAATAAACTCTGTACCTTCACCATCACACAGAAAGAATTCATGAATCAACATTGGTAAGAATCTCAAAATTGTGTTCAGAATTTCAGCCTGATATTTCTGGCCATTGAGAAGGAAAAAAATGCAGTCTGTGGACCTTCCTGAGGCAGCATATTTTATAACCTATCTGGCTTATTTTGTGCAGGTATCATTGTCACACTTGCAAGATGGTTGACGGGGTTGGTGTTTGCACGGTTTGTGCTAAAGTTTGTCACAAGGATCATGAGATATCTTACGCCAAATATGGATCATTCTTCTGTGACTGTGGAGCCAAGGAAGATGGCAGTTGCCTGGTAAAGTGTCTTCATGTCAACATACAAGCTGTAATATCTTCAGTTTTTAAAGTCTTTTGCAGAGGTTTCTGTTCTGCAATAAGTTATGTCATGATACGACTGTGTAGGAGTACTAAGACTTGAAGGCCTTGGCTTTATAGTGAACCCTCTTTATTTACAGCTTGCCTGGTGATTTATTTTTTTGCACCAAATAAGTGCATTGGCAAATCTCTGTCCTGGTGACTACTGGGATTCCACCTACTTTTACAGAATTTGCAAGTTAGCTTAAGCTACACAGCAGTCAGGTACCACCTTTTCCCATGTTTTCCACTAGCAGCAAACAAAGTAACTTTATCCTAAGTATGGAAGTTTTTCTAATACTTAGGTGGAGAGTGGCATGCAGGATACTGTTGTGTTATTTCTTTAAAATAGCAGTCTAAGAGAATTGCACTCTATTTCTTTAAAACAACGTTATTCTTGCTGCTATTACGATCTGTATTCATTTCATCAGTGGTAAAATTGAGTCTAGTGTGGGCTTATAGCATTATTGTGTCATTCCCAGGCTTTGGTGAAGAGAACTCCCAGCAGCGGTATGAGCTCTACCATGAAAGAATCTGCCTTCCAGAGCGAGCCCAGAGTGCCCGAGAGTGTCATTCGACATGCAAGCACCTCTCCTGCAGAGAAAGCCAAGGTCACCATCAGTGAGGGCAAGGGCCCTGATGAAGAAAAACCCAAGAAGAGCAGCCTGTGTAGAAATGTTGAGGGCTGCCGAGAGGAATTGCAGTCTCAGGTATAAGTACCAGCTAGCTGTTAAAAGGTGGTTTGTGATGAGGATTTTAGGCAGACTGTGTTTCATATCGGCCAAGTTGCTTGATTTTTATGCTCTTCTCTGTTAAAAGAGGGATCATAAAAGTGGCATCAGGCTTTAAAAATTAGTTGACATGCTACTCTTGTGAAGACTCCCACCAGGAGCATCTTGTGCCTCACTTGCCATGCCTATTTCTTGTAGGCCAACTTCTCCTTTGCACCTTTGGTGCTGGAGATGCTGAATTTCCTGATGGATGCCATTCAGATAAACTTCCAGCAAGCTTCAGCCATGGGGAGCAGCAGTCGTGCACAGCAGGCTCTCAATGAGCTACACACTTTGGACAAGTCAGTAGAAATGACAGACCAGTTGATGGTATGATACTAAAGGAGTAATTAGATTATGGATAGGTGGGATCACTTTTAAACAGAAAAATTTCAGTGATATGCTTTTGTGTGCTTTTACTAATGACTCAGGTCCCAACTCTTGGCTCTCAAGAAGGTGCTTTTGAGAATGTCCGCATGAACTACAGTGGTGACCAGGGCCAGACGATCCGGCAGCTGATCAGCGCTCATGTCCTGAGGCGGGTGGCAATGTGTGTGCTGTCATCCCCCCATGGACGTCGGCAGCACCTGGCAGTGAGCCACGAAAAGGGCAAGGTGAGTTCTCTTACCTCTTTAGAGAATGTTGGATTGTAAAGGAAAATGAAACAGCCTTAGAGCACTAAACAAAAAGCAGCTTAGGATTTGTTCTGCCTGTCCTGAGGTCTGGATCTTCTGTAAAGTATTGCATAGCTTAGAAAACCTCTAATTCTTCAGAGAAAAGAGTTCTTGCAGCAGAAACAGTGAAAACTATGGGGACACAGTCATAGAGCTGAAGTTGAAATGCCTTTTTCCCCTCAGTTGTCAAGTTGGGTAACTAAGTTCATTTTGTTCTGCAGATTACAGTCCTTCAGCTCTCAGCATTGCTGAAACAAGCAGACTCCAGCAAAAGAAAATTGACCCTTACTCGCCTTGCATCTGCACCTGTTCCATTTACTGTACTGAGCCTAACTGGAAATCCCTGCAAGGAGGACTACCTAGCTGTGTGTGGGCTGAAAGTAAGTGCCTGATGAACCCTTTTCTAGGCAGTTGGAAACATCAGCTCAAACCCAGCTGTATTTGTTTCCTCTGAGGAGCTAGTGCGGAGCTGGCTCCAAAGGTCTGTTGCTAATTTTAGCTCATGAATCAGTTTCCTACTAGATATATGAAGTAAAAGAAGCAGGACCTACATGAATAATATAATAAATGAGACAGTGCCTTAAAATAGTATTTCTTATTGTATTTAGGCCAGTTTTACTTCAAGACAGGAGTTAAGGTTTAGTTATGTGAAACAGTGTGTTAGAACTAGTCTGTAACAGCTAGGGTTTTGTAGCAAGGACTCCTCTTGTTTGTATTCTCCCAAATTTAGATTCAGCTTTCACAGTGCAGAATCCGCAAATCTATTATTTAGCTAACAAACAGCTGGACTCTCTGTGGTTTTGGTTTGGGTGGTTTTTTGGTTGTTTTTTTTTTTTTCTTTATAAACTTCCGTGTCATTCATCTTAAATGCAGAAATTCTAGATTTTTACTCTGTGAGTCATTATTGGCACTAAGAGGAATGCTGGCTTTTAACTCCGTTCTTGGCTTGAAATGTTTATAAACATTTTGCTCTAATGTTTGACCGATTTTTTTCATTGTTCCAGGACTGCCACGTGTTAACGTTCAGCAGCTCTGGATCAGTCTCTGATCATTTGGTACTTCACCCCCAACTAGCCACTGGAAATTTCATCATTAAAGCTGTGTGGCTGCCAGGATCTCAAACAGAGCTTGCTATTGTGACTGCAGACTTTGTGAAGGTATGTTTGGTCATAAGCTATTGATGATATGTCTTCTTTCAGATGTTAGAGTCTGGATCTTTGCAGAGTTGCTTATGGAAGAATGTGATAATATTCTTAGTTAAAAATAAGTTGGAAATATACATTTGTGGTGTTTGGCTGCTGTTGTAGAAAGAAAAAGCAAAACCAAAGAACCAAAAGAGAAAAAAAAAAAAAAAGAACTATAATGTCTAATAGGTATTCCCTTCTCTCAACTCTTGTCTGTTTGCACTGTTTCGTATCATAGAAGTTAATTATTTCCTTGATTCTTCCCACAGATTTACGATCTCTCTGTAGATGCCTTGAGTCCAACTTTCTACTTCCTTCTGCCGAGTTCCAAAATCAGGGATGTCACTTTCCTTTTCAACGAGGAGGGGAAGAACATAATAGTGATCATGTCCTCTGCTGGTTACATCTATACGCAGCTCATGGAAGAGGCGAGCAGTGCCCAGCACGGACCATTCTATGTCACCAATGTGCTTGAAGTCAATCATGAGGACCTAAAGGTACTGGTGACTTCCCTTTCCTGTAGCTTGGGCTGCAGCAGCTTTTTCTCTTTTGTTTGTGTCTTACATTTGAAGGCAGAAGTTTCCTTTTTTTTTTTTTTTTTTTTTCCCCTTTTTAAGCCCCCTGATCTAGATCAATGAGTTTGCCATTCCTCTAAAGAGAGAAATATCCTTGCAGTGAAAGGGGGTGGGGGTGAAAATTAAACCCCTTGATC
>JANZLQ010000001.1:7509930-7530541 GCA_026212715.1 Elanus axillaris
GGGGTGGGGGTGAAAATTAAACCCCTTGATCCTTTCATCTAGAAAATGGAGCATGTTTTCCATGGCTGGCTCTGAAGTCATGCCCAGCAGGATTTCACAGCAGGCAGATGGCTTCAGAGCAGTGCTGTTCTTGGAGTGAGGCACTCCAAAGGTGCAGTAACCAGAATGGATAAAGTTACTGACCATTGCTGGGGCTGCAGAGGTGGAGTGAGCTTTTGTTTCTGGTCAAGAGCAGCTCTGTAGTCTTGGCGGTGACTTTTAAAATCTGTCCACATTTGACTCGGTGTTTTTACCCCAGCCTGCTCCAAAACAGGGGAATAGATGAGAAGGCGGCCCTCAGGAAAGCTCTTTTATGAGCTGGGAACATGGGGAGTGCTCCATGTGAGATTGTCATACAACATTCAAGCACATAGATGCGGTAGCTGAGGGCGCTTCCTACAGGCTACGGGTATGCAATCTCAGTATCCCCTTCAAAAGCCTTTGAAGTATCTGATGGATGAGTTCACCAAGGAGTTCAGCTTAGAAAATTGTCTTTTAGGGCTGTGTTCTCTCACTGGTGAGGAGGGGGCAGGGGAGAGGCTTTTGGAATAATTCCATCATGAGAAATTTAAAAGCCTGACAGTGTTTTGGAGGATGTGTGTTTATCTTAAATGTTGCCATTTCTCTCTGATCCTACAGGACAGTAATGGCCAGGTAGCAGGAGGTGGCGTGTCAGTGTATTACTCCCATGTGCTACAGATGTTGTTCTTCAGTTACTGTCAAGGCAAATCCTTTGCAGCCACCATCAGCCGGGCCAATCTGGACGTGCAACGGCTATTCCCCATTAACATAAAGAGGTGAGGCTTGTGTGGAAGACTCCCCTGAAGTTTTCATTTCTGTTTATTATTAATAAATATTACTAATTAGTCTTAATATCCCAGCTCTGAATGGCCAAAGCCTGTGGTGAAGATCCCCTTTTCGACTGATGATTTCTCACTACTTTTCATGGTGCTTCTGCCCTAATTGCAGAATTATTTGAAACCAAAGCTAGCTGTTTCAGCAGTGGGGCATGTATGCATTTTCTTCTTCCCACTAGGATTTCGCAGCAGAAAGGTGGCTTCAGAGCAGCCTTGCTGCACAGTGCAGAGCTGCTACTGGTGCAGCAGCTGGAACCGATGGGATTACCCATCCTTGCGGAGGCTGCAGAGCAGGAAGCCTTTTGTTTCCTTTCAGCACCAGTACTACAGTGGACCTTGTGTGTTGTGCATATTAAGGCTTATTTTCAGACTCTCTTGAGGGAAACCAATCTCTTATGCTATGAATGTGGCAAGAAAAAAGCTGCTCTGTCATCGGTTCTGACAAGCAGAGCTGAGCATTTTGGCCACGCTAGCCTGACTCAAAGCCACTGCCGTGAGTAGCCTTTGTAGAAGGGTCAGGTTCCAAGAGCTCCCTAGCCCCAGTTGAGTTTGACTTAGTCTTTCTGTGGTGGGTTTTTTTTTTTTTTCCAGTGAGCAGTCACATAGATTCTCCTGCATTGGCCTTTGCTTAGTGCTGCTGGGTGTGTTGAAACTGAAACTGTGCATCTGTTCAGATAAAAAGATAGCTGAAAGCTATTTTTAAATTACTCTTTTGGTTTTGGGCATAGAATGTTATTTTACTAATTAAGTGTCTTTCCTTGACCTTTCAGGGTAGAGATCAGGGCTGTGAATTGGGATGCTCGTGACTGTCTCGGGTTTCTCATCTGTAAACTAGGCACTGATGTTCCTGGCTATTCGTTAATGTGGTGCTTTGAGTTCCTGCTGAGGACAAAGCTTGAACTGATTTGAACAGTGATGAATTTTGTGTGTTTTCACTTGTGTTGCTTCTTAAATGTATGTCATTCTGCCCTTCATCTCTTGCAGTTCAAATGGTGGGAGTAAGACTTCACCAGCACTGTGTCAGTGGTCTGAGGTGATGAACCATCCTGGCTTGGTGTGCTGTGTTCAACAAACCACAGGTGTCCCGCTGGTGGTGATGGTGAAGCCAGACACCTTTCTCATCCAGGAGATTAAAACCTTGCCAGCCAAAGCAAAGGTTAGTCATAGTTCCCGTCATTTTGGCCCTTAAAATGTGGTTTCTCATTGTTACATCAACAAGATCTCTGGTCTTTGCAGCTTTTCTAATGCAAAGAGTTTGTTTCTTCAAGCAGCAGTTGCCAGGTCCTTTCCTTGACTTGCATTGCTTGCCTCTGCAGATTCAGGATATGGTGGCCATCCGTCACACAGCGTGCAATGAGCAGCAGAGGACTACTATGATCCTCCTGTGTGAAGATGGCAGCCTGAGGATCTACATGGCCAATGTAGAGAATACCTCCTACTGGCTCCAGCCCTCTCTCCAGCCTAGCAGCGTCATCAGCATCATGAAGCCAGTTCGCAAGCGCAAGGCAGCTGCTATTAGTAAGGGACTTCTCCTGCATATCTTGTGCAAGGTAGCGGTGGCAAATGTAGATGCAAAGATTGATCAGCATCATACAGATACTTAAGATGTTCACTTCTGACCGTTACAACTGCAGGGCTAAGTACTGGCTAAGTCTGGATAAAATGTTTCCAAAGATTTATATAAAAATACATAGCTATCTGGCTCACAAGCGCATTTTCAAAGGATGCAGATTCATTCTGCAGCTTTTTTACCATAGCTTTGCCCATTTAGAATGTATTTTGTCAAAAACATATTTCTTCCCTTTTAGCTACTCGTACATCCAGCCAAGTGAACTTCCCTATTGACTTCTTTGAACACAACCAGCAACTCACAGATGTCGAGTTTGGAGGCAATGACCTGCTGCAGGTTTACAATGCTCAGCAGATAAAGCACCGGCTCAATTCCACTGGCATGTATGTGGCCAACACAAAGGTAAATGGGGCAATTTGGGGATTCTGTTGGGCTTCTGGGTGACCTTATTGTCTGAATTGATAGCATGCCTTTTCTTAGAAGCCTGCTTTGTTCAAATGATCCTGTACAAATCCTGTGATAGTGTTAGGTAAACAGTGGAGGCACCTGTGTACAAACTTCATCAGCTTAGGAGTGAATTTTTGACTTCACCTTTCTGAGCTGTGATTTGTCGTCTGCAGCCTGGGGGTTTCACCATCGAAGTGACGAACAACAACAGCACGATGGTGATGACAGGCATGCGGATCCAGATTGGCACACAAGCAATAGAGCGAGCGCCCTCGTACTTGGAGATCTTTGGCCGCACAATGCAGCTGAACATGACCAGGGCTCGTTGGTTTGACTTCCCTTTCACTCGTGAGGAGGCCTTGCAGGCTGACAAAAAACTAACCATCTTCAGTAAGTCTTTGTTAATTATTTGCTTTGACTATCTGTTGGGTTTTACTTGGGCTGAAGCTACTGTGCTTCACCTCATAGCAGAGAGGGTTTGCACGATCTGTTCATTTGACCCGACTACAGAAACAGCTTAAGGGGCAGATCCTGAACATCTAGTAACTTTATTTATGGCCCAGTTTATTGCTGCAGTGGATGAATGTGCAATAGATCAGCTCAATAATTTTGTGTTGAGGTAATAGAGAAGGAAAGTAGCCTTCAAAAGCAGATGAAGCTGTCAGAGTGGCTGTGTATTAATGATGCAGTGTAATCGCTATCCTGACCTTACGAGGCTATGCTTGTTTGTATTCAAAAGAAACGATTTTGTTAGTTTTTAAGAAGTTTCTGTCATTGCTGCAGTTGGGGCTTCTGTGGATCCTGCTGGAGTCACAATGATGGATTCTATAAAAATTTATGGCAAAACCAAAGAGCAGTTTGGATGGCCTGATGAGCCTCCCGAGGATTTCCCATCTGCTTCAGTGAGCAATGTTTGTCCCCCAAACCTGAATCAAGGGAATGGCACTGGAGACACGGAGTCAGCTACCCCTGCTGCTGCCAGTGGGACTGTCCTGGAGAGGTATTTCTGCAGTCTTTCTTTTATTTCTCCTTGAAAATTGGTAGTTGCTATAGAGGGGACCTAGGTACGCTTGTTTGCCTTTCTTACCTTGGAGAACTGAAGGGAGTTAGTGAGTTGTTCTCACTGTTGTACAAAAGAACTGAAAAGTCAATGACTATCTTCTAAGGAGGGCTGTGCACTCACTCTTGATTTATCTGGTGGAGTAGATGGATAGATCTGTGTGCATGCTTTGTGTTGGTAAGTTCATTTTTTTACAGTCTTGAAGAGCTAAAAGAAATATCTGCCTTCTTGGTACATTTTCTCATTTCAAGCTGGCCCTTTTTCATTCTCTAGATCTCACTAAGGTTAGGCCTCTCTGAAGTTAAGTTCAGTTTTGAGGAGGGTTTTGTGTGTGACCTTGCTTTAGGCTACTGATTCCCACCAACTTATCTTGTAGCCCGTATGTCTCAGGCTTAACTACTGTGGTGGAGAAGGTGTTGGGCTTTTTTCCCCTCCATATACCTATTGAGAGTCAAACCACAAGGGTGAGCTGGGCATATATTTAGCAGAAGAAAGAGACTTTTTTTTTTTTTGTTATCCACCCCTTGTTTTTTCTCTGAGCTCATACAGTCTGTGCCATAAGGTTCATAGAAAGCCTGGGAAGCTAGCAAGTACGGGAGGGAAACGGATCAAAGAGGAACTAGCACTGCTGAAAAATAAGCATTGTAAGGGATAGGCTGCTTGACTGTGAGTAAGTGATGATTAATTTTGTCTGAAATTCTCAGGGAAAGGTTCAGGGCTTGAAGTGGCAGTTACATCCAATTGAAGGAGCTGTTTGGCCGTCCTTTAATATTTTTTCTAATAGCTCGTGGGATTTTTTCCCGTGTTTATTTTCTCTTTTCTTCCTTCCTCTGCTGTGACATCTCCACAAGATGTCCCTCTCTGCACAGACATGCTTTCTGGTTTTCCAAAGCAGTGGGATTATATTCTAAAAACTCAGAACCAAAAAAATGACTCTCTTTATTTTTACTAAAGTGTTACAGAATGCAGCATGGTTGCCTTAAAAAGGGCCTCTTGAGTAGGAACAGCTAATGGCAGGCAAGAGGCAGCTTTCCTGTCAGAAGTCTAGTGTCTGCACTTCAAATTTAACCTTCAGTGGTGCTTTAAGCAGTGTGCTTGGCTTCTCTGTGCTAGGTGGCCTGGATCTCCTTTGTTTGTTTTGCTATTAGGCAAGTGTCTGCTGCCCAGATAGAAAGAACTGTGCTTAGATTTACTGTATATAGTGCTCTCCCAGCTTCTGATTTCCCCATTTAATTTGCCTTGTGCTTAGAATGTGTTCTAGGGAGTTTTTCTGTGAGCTTTACACATTTTTTATTTTTTTTTCCTTTTTCTTTGCTCCCCCAAAGTTCTGAAACTGAGTCCCTAACCACCCTGGACCGGTTAGTATGCCATCCTTTTCTCTGCACGAATGCGTGTGTGTCAGAGAGACAGAACACATTATGTGGCTTTTGTTGACTGTTTTTTTTTTTTTTGTTTTCCAAGTGACATTTGCTTCTTTACATTCTAGTCATTGCATGGCAGATGGTTTAGCAAAATGTAAAGATGAGGTGGTTTGCAGATCTTTGCTGTATACAGCATAACTGTTGCTTGTTTGACAGACTCCTCTTATCCCACTTACATTCCCCTGCTAGCTTTATGGAGGGTGGCTGCGGGCAGAGAAATGTAATGTTATTTATCACCACCAGACCAGACAATTGTTGTTTGTTCTACCTCGTATCCAATCCTACACTGTTATTTCTCCTCTTAATGCTATCTCTTCCCTCCTTTTTCCTGTATTCTTGCACTCCTCCTTCTGATGTGTCAGATGGCATTTCAGGTAGTTCTACCATGAGGCATGAAGTGGTGTTGCAGGGGAGATTCAGCACTTTGCTGCAAGTTGTAAATAAGGTTTTCCCTTGGGGCAAGTATTTTACTAGCCTGCCTTACTGCTGTCAAAAGTTCGGACCTCAGCATCTCTCACTTGGGTCATACCCAGTGCTCCAAGTTAAATTTTCCTCTGGGATGTTTTGCGCTGAAACTCCAAATTGGAAAGAGCAACCTGTGTGAAAATAGCAAGCGAGTAGAATCTTGCTCCCTTAGAAAAGTCGGTTACGCTTTTTCCCATGTGTCATACCAACCCTTGATCTGCAGTCATATGTACGTCTGTGGGCCATGGTGAATTGGTACTGTCAAGACAATCCAAGTTATCCCTGCTGCAGGCTGCGTAAGGAAATGTTTTATCCTCTTTGGTAGAGAAAAGCCCCTGTCTTTCAGCTGTGGATTATTAAAGCAGTCCTAAGTTTGTCTGTGAGCGTGAGCCAGGTTTAACTCTGGTCTGTAACACAATGAAATGATATGCATGGTGCCTGTGGCAGGTTTTATCATGCTTTGATTTTGTACTTGGCATTCGTTAGCTGTCTCTGAGCTACTCATGACTGTAGCCCGCATAAAGCAAAGTGCTAAGGAGAGAGAAGGGTTGCTGTACTCAAGCCTGCTTTCCTTTCTCCCTTCAGGCTAGTAGTGAGTTCTTTAGAAGCGCTGGAAAGCTGCTTTGCTGTAGGACCAGTCAACGAGAAGGCAAGTAACTTTCTGAATACATTCTTGAGCTTTCAGAGATGGGGGAGGAGGGGCAAGATCAGCAGCACCTCCTGCAGCCCTGGGGGCCTGATACGGAAGAGAGCCGCATCCGTTTTGCTCAGAGCACTGATCTGAAAGTTGACTTAGCGAAAAGCATTTGAAACTAGTTTAGAATGACAATTGGCATTTGCATTTATCGCTGGTGGGATTTTTGTGCTGTAGAGTGACCTCGTTTACAAAAACAGCAGGGTAGAAGCCCATAAATCTCAAAAGGACTTTTCTTGTGCAGGCATGTGAAATGTTCCTTAAATGTCAAATAATAAATTGAGGGGATAATCAAAACTGTATTGAAGGAAGGCAGAAACTTGTGTGCACAGTGCAAGGAGTGGAGGGAGCTGCAGGCATGTTGAGAAATTGGACTCATGCATCACCCTCAAGGTAAATGTACTGAAGAATGTTTATGTTTGTTCTTGGGAGCAGGAGAAGAATAAGGTGGCAGCTCAGGAACTGGCTACTATGCTGCTGTCCATGCCAGCTCCTTCCAGTGTCCAGCAGCAAACCAAGAGCCTCTTGGCTAGCTTGCACACCAGCCGCTCAGCGTACCATAACCACAAGGTAACATGGTGCAAGGATTTTAATGTCTCCTGTAACTTGCCAGTTTATGGTTGAGGTGCAACACACACCCAGAAAGCCAATCCTCCATGCAGCATAAACCTGCTGACTAATTTTCCTTTAGCTCCTGCTGCCTGCCTTGCTGGCTTTTGTGTTTCACCAGAACTTCACTACTTAAAATGCTTTTTGAAGATTCTGATGGGAAATCACGTCAGTTAATCTAGAGAAATCAGGATCTTGAAACACATGAAGTTTCTTTGCAGACTGTGTCCATAGCTCTAGTTTCCGTTTCCACAGGCATCTGGCTTAGGGTGATAGAAAAATACTAGGGTAAGTAGTGGCTAGACTATGTGCTAACGTAATTGCAGTAAATACACAGATGCCTGCAGATACCCTTTGCTAACCACCTGAATGATTTATGTTTATACACTGGTCTTCCCATCTGCATTTAAGCCTGAGGGGAAGCAAATGTGAAAATCAATTCTCGAGCCACCTTTGTTACAGGGTGACTTTTTAATATTAGTTGTCCTTCCTAGATGACATTGGCCAAGAATTAAAGGAGCGAGTGCTGGATTTCCCCAGGATCTGCCCTGCAGTTGTACTTCAGTTGCTTTGTTGTGCTGCTGTCTGTTGTTTTTCTTTGCCTACGTTATCTTTCACTTTATAGGATCAAGCATTGCTAAGTAAAGCCATTCAGTATTTGAGTTCCTCAACGAAAGAAGGAAAGGACCTTGATCCTGAAGTGTTTCAGAGGCTGGTCATCACTGCTCGATCCATTGCTATTATGAGACCCAACAATCTGGTCCACTATACAGAATCAAAGCTGCCACAGTTGGAAACAGGTAGATAAGTGTGTAATTTTCTTCAAGTGATAATTGAAGATGTTTGGGGGTATCTGGTTCAGTGTGAGAGGGACTGTATTTGACACTTTTGTTAGGCATGCAATAGTCCAGTAGTCCTTGTAATGAGGACATTGGAGCCTCTAACAAAAGCCATTTCAAATAAACATAGTGTTACCCTGCTTGTTAATGCTTTCCCCTGCACATATCTGACAACTGTGTTTTAATCTGTACAGAGGGTGAAGACGGGCAAGAAGCCCAGAAACACGCTGAAGGAGATGGGTGCACTTTTATTACCCAGCTGGTTAACCACTTCTGGAAGCTACATGCATCAAAACCCAAAAATGCCTTCCTTGCCCCTGCCTGCCTGCCAGGTGTGCTAGGTCTTCATTTGCTTTTGTCAAGCTCGTGTATTTTGAAGGATCCTATTTTAAGCTTGTAAACAGAGAAAATTACTTGTTCCAAATGAGGCTTAAGATGCAAATGATGCAATGCATGCTTTCAAATGTATATCTGCAAATTCTGCTCTAATGCTTTTGTTTGGAAGTATGTGTATTGTGCTAGTAAAAGGGGACCAATGATTGATTTATGCACATCTGACTACGTGGATGGTGTTAGAGGATATTTAGTGGTGCTGGTATGTGGCGTGCACAGTATTCTAGTAGACAGACAAGGCTGCTTTGTAAGCTCATTTTGGATTGAAACTTCAAATATATTTGTGGTGCTAACATTCTGCCTTGAAGTCTGCAAATAAAAGATGCTTCCTGCAGCGTCTCACTCTATGTGCTGAAATGAAAAGGTAGTCAATTTTAGTCCTACTTTTATTCCTCCCTTAGGTCTCACTCACATTGAAGCCACTGTCAATGCTTTGGTGGATATTATCCATGGATACTGCACGTGTGAACTGGATTGTATCCATACAGCATCCAAGATCTACATGCAGATGTTACTTTGCCCAGTATGTAATCTTGCTGTGCTCTGCTTCAGCCTCTAACACTGCACCAGGGGAGGTTTAGATTGGATATTAGGAAAAATTTCTTCACCAGAAGGGTTGTCAAGCACTGGAACAGGCTGCCCAGGGAAGTGGTTAGGATGTGTAGATGTGGTGCTCAGGGACATGGTTTAGTGGTAGACTTGGCAGTGTCAGGTTTATGGTTGGACTGGATGATCTTAAAGGTCTTTACCAACCTAAATGATTCCATGGTTCTATAATAAAAAGAGAATTATTTACAGGTGGAATGATAATATGTAGTACAGATACAAAACAGAGGCATGCAGCCAAAACCACACAGCCAGAAGTGAATGAAGGAGAAATTTCTCTCTCCTTGTGTTTTAGTAGTGTTTGTCATGTGCTACCTGTGGAATGATAAGTATTGCTTTATGGCTGTTGGAGGAAACAGTGAGTTTAGAAGTTAGGCAGTGACATATGTCTTACCTGAATCATGACCAACAGAGTCGTAAGTGTACTTTTAGCTATCTTTCCAAATACTGTGAATAAGCACTTAAAGCTTAGGAAGTTTAATGATTAACTATTAACCTTCTAGGACCCCGCAGTGAGCTTTTCTTGCAAACAAGCTTTGATCAGAGTGCTGAGACCAAGAAACAAGCGGAGACACGTCACCTTGCCATCCTCCCCTCGGAGCAATACTCCTATGGGTACGCAAGTTCCATTCATCTTTGCCTTTAAATGAGCATGACCTACTTAATTTGTCAGAAAAGACAATAAAATAAAGAAGTCTTATAAATAGAGACTGAAAAAGACTAAAACCAGTCTTCCTCCTTTCTTTTGCTCTCTCTTGCCCCCTGTAAAACCCTGGGGTTTGGGGTTTTTTTAATAAACATTCACCTTTTCTTTGATATTCTGGGATTCAAAGAGGAGATGTCTCTGAGATATTCCCCTTGCAGTGATAGGGAAATCTGATTATTTTATCTAGGGTTTAGTAATCCAGACTGTCTTAGTATTTCTGTGCATATTTTCAAGTCCTTATAAATCAGTCATAAAGATGTGTGCAGACCAAAATTACAGTATCAGATCTCCATCCAAGAGATACTTTTTTAGCATTGACGTGAATTGTAGTTGTCATGGAATATATTAGTGACTGGGGGTAAACTGAGGATAGCTTAGTTTTTTTCCAGCATTAATTACCTCATTCATGATGATGTGAGGAAAAGAGTGCATTTGTGAATTAATCCTTTGTAACTCAGGAGATAAGGATGATGATGATGATGACGACGCAGAAGACAAGCTGCAGAGTTCTGGGATAGCAAATGGCGAGCATATCCGACAAGAAAGCCAGGAGCAAAGCGAAGTTGATCATGGGGACTTTGAGATGGTGGTAAGTCCAGAGTGCTTCTCTTTGGAGCCTTTAAGTATGTTAGGTATTTGAGTTTAATTTGGTTATGACAAATCAGTTCATAGTGCTCCATTAGCTGGTGGTGGTTTGGTGAAAGCTCTCGCTGTGTTTTCTCTCCGTAGTCCGAATCTATGGTTCTGGAGACATCTGAAAATGTGAATAATGGGAACCCTTCTCCCTTGGAGGCTCTTCTGGCTGGAGCAGAGGGATTCCCTCCTATGCTGGATATTCCTCCAGATGCAGATGATGAAACAATGGTGGAATTGGCTATTGCCCTGAGCCTGCAACAAGATCAGCAAGGTAAGGCGTGGGCATTATTGGCAGTCAAAAAGGTAAATGGAATATGAGGAAACTGGGGAAGAAGCAAAGCGGAAGCTGTTGATATCACCACCAACAAAGCAAAGATAATAGAACTATGAAATGTACAGAGAATGCCAGAGTTAACATAATTCTTTCATAGAAAGACACTCAGAATTTGTTTTCTTCTTGCAGGGAGCAGCAGTAGTGCACTTGGACTTCAGAGCTTAGGACTGTCTGGCCAAGCACCCAGCTCTTCTTCTCTTGATGCTGGAACGCTCTCAGATACAACAGCATCAGGTAACTGTTCACTGCAAGGAATCAAGCTTTTTTTGATTTTGACCTAAATAATGACTTAAAATTTATTTGTGAATACATGTTTGAAGAACCAATTACTACTGTTGGCTTCATGTATTTTTTATAGTGTATTTATGGCCTTTTCCTGCTCTGATGGACTTTGACTGTAGGCTTCTGAGGAAGCTTCTTTCCTCTCCTTAAAATAAAGCAGACAAAATAAACCATATACTGTATTTAATTTGCATTGATAAACAACAACCAGACATTGTTCTTCAAGTAACTTGGATGACTCTCTATTTGATGAAGAGGTTTCCTTGTCAGGATACCTCTCCTGCACTGCTTTTAGCAGGCTTAAATCTACTGATGAACACTTCTGAGTTCCCTTTTGATTTGTACTTGAAAATTGACACAAAACCAAAGACAAATATTCATTACTTTTCTTTCGTAGCATGTGCATCTTTTGAAGTTGTATCAAGGCAGTGTTTTTACTTGTAACAGCTCTCTTTATTCTCTTAGCTCCAGCATCTGATGATGAAGGCAGCACAGCTGCAACAGATGGCTCAACTCTTCGCACTTCACCTGCAGACCATGGTGGGAGCGTGGGCTCTGAGAGCGGAGGCAGCGCCGTGGACTCCGTAGCTGGTGAGCACAGTGGTAAGTATCTCTTGCTGCACCAGTGTCTGTGCATCTGTTTTCTACTGTAATAGGACTTTACCAGAGTGAGAGGGGGTGGGTAATCCCTGGCAAAGAAGAAATCTCGGCTCCAAATAGATGGTGCCATGCATTGTTTTATGGTTACTGCCAAAGTGCCGTACAGACTGAATGTTTGCTCGCTTTTTGTAGTTCTCTAGAGGTGTGGAATCTGCAGTGGCTTTTGCTGGCCCGTAATAACAGAATGCAGTAGCCTAGAGCAAGACTGAAAGAATTCACTATACTGCTGGATAAGTTTGGATGGGACAGAATTAATTTCTCTCTTTTTTTGCTTGGGAATGATACCTAGGTAAAATAATCATGGACTTCTATAAAAAAAAATTGTTCGCGCTGCCCATCCATGCCTCTCCTGACTCGGTTTAAATTACTGCTGTGGAACCAATTCAATTTGGGCCATGAAGATGAGGCTGGGAGACGAAAGAATGCTTGGGGTGTTAGGTTGCATCTGTAGAAATGACTCTCTGCTAGCTTTATGAAGATAACCAAAGACACCATCTCCTTAGAACCATCATTCCAAAGTATAGTTCAGTTGTGTTGGTTGTTATGAAGCACGCAAGCTGCATGTTAAATTGTGCTGACATTGTATTTCCCTTTTGTTATTTTTCTTTTTCAGTGTCTGGCCGTAGTAGTGCCTATGGGGACACGACAGCTGAGGGCCATCCTGCTGGACCAGGCAGCGTCAGTTCAAGCACAGGCGCTATCAGCACTACCACAGGCCAGCAAGAGGGAGATGGTTCAGAAGGGGAAGGGGAGGCAGAGGGAGATGTCCACACCAGCAACAGGCAAGGGGCTTTGTTTTCCTCTTCAAGAATAGCAGATCTGGTCTGCAGTGTGATTGTTTATAGAGGAGTGGACTGTAGGTGCTGAAATTCATGGAGTGTGATTTGTGACTCTGTTGGATAATAAAAATCAAAAGTCAGAAATATAGAATAGAGCAAAGTGCCATTGCGAAATGCCTTCCTGTGTGCATTCACCGTATAATGTGTTACACGTACCTAATGTGTGTTCCACAAAACTGCTGCCTGTATGAGGTGATGAAAAAATCCTGCATGATTCTAGCAAACAGAGGAATCACCAAAATCTACAGCTTGGGAGCTTGTGAAATTCAGTGTTAGGAAGAAAGTATGTGCAGGAGTGCTAAGCACTTTGGGAAAGATCTGCAGTTTTTCATTCTATGGGAACAGATGCTTGGTCCTTTTTACAGTGCAGTTTGGAACTGATTATAGTATCTGTTTCTAGACAGTTGAATTCTGCAGGTGGTCATGCTAGGCAGTGTAGTTCTGAAGTGAATAACTACGTCCGTTGTCAGAGTTGCTCTGCATCTTTGACATCGCTTGCCTGTGAAGTCTGAGGGAGTCTACTCCTGTTGGTGCGGATTGATGACCTTAGGGTTTCCTCATGCTCTGAACTTCTGTGGTAAATTGCAGGGCTCTGTTGGTGATCCTGCTGGGTGTAGTGTTTCTTGTGATGTGTCTGAAGTGCTTTGTGTCTGATTCCTGGCTTCTGACTTCCCAGGCTGCACATGGTCCGACTGATGTTGCTGGAGAGGCTGCTGCAAAACTTACCTCAGCTGAGGAATGTTGGAGGAGTCCGGGCCATTCCTTACATGCAGGTAAGTGAGGAGGGCTTAGAAGTTAAGCCTTAATCAAACAGTTAATCACTACTACTACTGCTGGGTTTCTGTTTGCACATGCTTGTCCCTCCTCTTTCCTGCCTAGTCACAGTGTTTGAGTCCATCTCTAAAGTGTTCAATCTGTTGCACAGCATTCCTTATCCACAGATTTTTGCTAGACTTGTACCTTTTCTCAGTGTGGTGTTACAGCTGGCTGATGAGCCTAAGGGCTAAAATCCTTGAACTCTGACGTATTTGGAAGTGTCTTTTTGGATTTATACTGAATGTTCATATTAGGGTGTGATGGTGCAGGCAGAATTTGGGAACGAACATAGATTAATCAAGATAAAATCTGCGATGTTTTGTCAAAGATAATCTGTATTTGTCTTGAAAACATGGAACCTGCCATCTATTAATTCTCTGACTTCTATTCTCAGGTTATTCTGATGCTCACAACAGACCTAGATGGAGATGATGAGAAAGATAAGGGAGCTTTAGATAACCTTCTGTCCCAACTGATTGCAGAACTGTGCATGGACAAAAAGGTAAGCTGCAGTATGTGCACACACTCTCAATTTGCTCCTTCTAGACAGGGTTTCTTTCCATGGAGGAATTAGATGCATGGGAGTTATAGAAACACATTGCTGTATGGATGGGTTCAGGCAGTTTATTTCTCTTGGCTGACTTCACATAAAGTAGAAAATGACATGAGTGTAACTCTCACTGTTTCCTGGTTCTGGCATCCACAAGTGAGCATGAAAATATGTTTCGCTTGGATTAAACTCTTAAAACAGACATGATCAGTAATGCATAATTGACATATATAGCTTTTCATTTGTGTAATACTGTTCTCTGGCACCCAGGCCACTGTCTACCCTTATATTGAGGAATTTGTGCTGCTTTTTTAGTATTACTGCTTGAGCTTAAATTAGAAATGCTTTATGAGGATCAGAGCACTGAAATTTAGATGCTTAGGACATTGTGCTCAGCTCTGTAAGTAAGCAAGCAAGCTCTCTCCTTGCAGGATGTGTCTAAGAAAAATGAACGCTCTCCTGTGAATGAAGTGCACTTGGTGGTAATGAGGCTGCTTAGTGTGTTCATGTCCAGAACTAAGTCAGGATCCAAGTCTTCCATTTGTGAGGTACATTCTTCAAACTGCTTTGTCAGGGGGATGGTGTGGTTGTGGGGCTTTTGTTCATCAAAGATGGCCTAAAAGCTGCTAACTGAAATAACTGGTGTAAAACTGTAAAATAGTTCAAAGTGCTTTGGAAAAATTTATGAGGAATCTGCAATGTTACTTGACTCTTGTAAAACAAGATCTTTGCTGAAACTCAGAATGGAGGAAATCAACATGTAAAGACAACTGGATTCACTTGGTTTGTGCATGGTTTCTGACTGAGCTAAGGGCAGCACATTAATGATGTTATTTAAAACAGCCTAGCAGACTTTTTGCTTGCATCTTACTGGTGCTGAAGGGGTTAAAGAGGATTTGTAATGTGATTATTGGAAAGCAGTATGCTGCTGTGTCAACGTAAAAGTCGCTAAGAGGATTCCTTAGATATTTGTTGCTAAAAGGTACAGTAATAAGGCATAAAAAGCAGTATGTGTGGTGGGAAGGAGATTAATAAAAAAGCATAGAGGTTAAAAAATTTAGTCTGAACTGCATCAAATTTTAATGAGCTTATGAGCTGTGGGGTTTGTTTGGATTTACAGGGCTGCTTTAATAGTTTTATTTACAGTAGCTTTTTCTCCAGCCTTTGTTATTCACTTGAGCTTCCCACAGAAATCAAAGCTCATCGTCTTGCAGAATGCAGGTGGAGCAATACCTGGGTGGAGCAGAGGCTCTGAGCGGCATCTGCAACAGGGACTCTTTCTCTACCAGAATTCATGCCCAGCTAGCCAAATCCCAGATAAACAAATAGAAATCCCAACTTTAAAAAAAAAAAAAAAAGAAAAAAGAAAAAAAGGAAAAAAAAAGAGGGGAAAAGAAAAAAAAGGAGGAAAAAAAGCCCTAGTTGTCTAATCCATAGCAGAGTGGCCTCTGGCACATGTGTCGAGGGGAGATTAGACTTAAGAGGAGATTTTATTTGTTTTCCTTTACTAAGCGCTTGTTCAAAAGAGTCTCTGTAAATATTTGAGTTGCTTTTCATAAACACAAAAAAACCAAAAACCCCAACCTCAAACAAACCCCAAACTTAAAAGCTGCCTGTAAAGTTTCATAAAAACCTGCTCTCTTATCCATTGTGTCAGCAACTGCTGTCTGATTCTCACAGTTTCCCTTGCTCTTCTGACACAGTGGTTCTAAGGTGCTTTAGTTATCCATTTCTTCTTTGTTTCAGTCTTCCTCCCTCATCTCTAGTGCCACTGCTGCTGCGTTGTTGAGCTCTGGTGCTGTTGACTACTGTCTTCACGTGCTGAAATCTTTGCTGGAGTACTGGAAAAGCCAGCAGAATGATGAGGAACCTGTAGCCACCAGCCAGCTCCTGAAACCTCACACTACTTCTTCTCCACCTGACATGAGCCCTTTTTTCCTCCGTCAGTATGTGAAGGTGAGTCCTACCCTATGCTGTTAGCTTTACATGAGCTGCATTAAAAGGCTGCTGCACAGAAGCAAGTAAAAGCATCCTTACAGAACTGGTTTTCCCTTAGTATTACAATTAAAATCTGTTCCCTTAGCACATAGTTAGAACGAGGGTTGCTCCTAGTTCTCTCAGAGCAGCCCAGTTCACTGTATCTATCGATGCACTCTTAAACCAGGCAATTCTGTGGAGCTGCTGTCACTGTTTCTGGTTGAAGTGTTAATCTTTCTGAAGGGAAGCTACTCCAATGCATGACTCCTTTTGCTTGGCAGGCAGAATTTCTGAACCAACGCTACTTACTGCAGCGAGGAAGCCTAGCAGTTGATGGGGATTTCCACACTAAATCCTAGACTTGTTCAACCACCATGTGCCTTTATGCTAAGATGCTGCTGGGGAGGGGTGGCTTTAATATATATGTATAGGTGCAGTGAAAAAAGCCTAGTTAAATATAAGAATGTTTCCTAAGTTGAAAGCTCATATGTTAAAACACCTTATTACTACAGACTAGTTTGCTGCATCTTAATAGTTGCCATCTGAAGCCCTCATGCAAGTTTGTTGGCTTGTTTTTATTTATCAGCTGGGAGCATTTCTTCTGGCTGTAAAGGTGCAGAAAAGCTTTGTATTTAGAAAATCAAGAAATGCACCCTGTAGCTTGTCATGACACCACCCTGGGAGTGTTCGATGCGAGAGCCTGATTGATTACTCTTGCTTTCAGGGTCATGCTGCAGATGTTTTTGAGGCCTACACTCAGCTTCTGACAGAGATGGTACTGCGGCTGCCCTATCAGATCAAGAAGATTGCAGATACAAACTCCCGCATCCCACCTCCCATCTTTGATCACTCCTGGTTCTACTTTTTGTCTGAAGTAAGTGAGAATGTGATGCACCTACAGATTTAAAAAAAAAAAAAAATCCAGTAAAGTTACCTTTCATGGGAGAGACGAGCTTTTGCAGAAACAATCTCAGATCCACCTCTGATTTTTAATCCCCCTTGAAAGAGGGTGAACTGCTGGCTCTATTTTATTCCTGTTGAACAGGAGTCTATAGGAAAGCATATGTGAAAAATAAGATTGGTATTATTTCCTGTAAGTCAATGTTTGCTGGCAGGACACTCAAATAGAAAACCTTCTCTGAGATGGTAGAATGTAACATTGTGCTTGGCTGTTGGTATTTAACTTAGTCCTTAGAAAAGAAATCAGTAAGATATTTGGAGTATATCTTTTCGTTTCCTTTGGTTGTGTAGCTTCCTACTTGAGATAACAAGTTATCTTAGATTTGCACAAGTATGGGGTAGGATTTCTTAATTAGGCTTGACTAGCTTTTTACTTGAGGTCACAGATGACAAAGAATGGTTTTCAGAAGCAGTTTCACAGTTGCACAGCTCAAGATGCTGCAGTGTTGCTGTGTAGTGTTTCTTCTGCCTGTGACTTACAGGTGACTTTAAAGTACCTTAAAGCTGACAGGTTCATGAATGCATCTCCCATATCTTTTCTTTTTGTAAGAAAACATGTCATATTTTTGTTGGCACAGGTTGCCTAGTGGTGGGTTCACAGTACTGATGTTCTAGGCTTTTCTTTGTCTAGTACCTGATGATCCAGCAGACTCCATTCGTGCGCCGCCAAGTCCGCAAGCTTTTGCTCTTTATCTGTGGATCAAAGGATAAATACCGCCAGCTCAGAGACCTTCACACGTTGGACTCTCATGTTCGTGGAATCAAAAAGCTCCTAGAAGAGCAAGGCATTTTCCTTCGTGCCAGCGTGGTCACAGCAAGTTCAGGCTCTGCCCTGCAGTACGATACGTTGATTAGCTTGGTAAGGAAAAGTGTGCCATGGTACTAGGAAAAAGTGTACGTTGCATTTATGTAAGATGTCAGTAATAGAAATACTGACATGGTGCTTAATCCTGTCTCATTGTGCCTTTCAGATGGAACATTTAAAGGCTTGTGCAGAGATTGCCACACAGCGAACAGTAAACTGGCAGAAATTCTGCATTAAAGATGACTGTGAGTTCTTTCTCTGAGAGTATTGGAAGGAGCAGAGGGGATGCATTATGTGTCTTGGTTTCAATCAAGACTCCTCAGATGGGGGAGCTCAGCAGAGAAAAAGGAAACACAGCTGAGAGTTTTGAGTAGGACTGAACTGTCTCCAGTACTAATTATCACAGTGCTCTAATTGCGTCTGTTCCTTAGCTAAAGAACACAATATGGTATAACTTGCAAGAACAAGAATAAGAGATCTGTGTTCTCTTAGTTATTCTGCAGTTGTTCCAGTGTGTAATTTTGGATGAAGCATTTTACTTTGGTGTACCCAAATGTTATGTTTCTGTAGTGTAGGGACAGGAACGTTCTGTGAGTTTGTGGGATGGTCCTCATCATGTTGAAAGGGTTTTTGTTTGGAGTTGGGGTTTTTTTTGTTTGCTTTTTTTTTTTTTAATTCAGGCTTCAAAGTTTTTCTTCTTTTCTCTGCAGCGGTTCTTTATTTCCTCCTTCAAGTCAGCTTCCTGGTAGATGAGGGAGTGTCACCAGTTCTCCTGCAGCTGCTATCTTGTGCTCTGTGTGGCAGTAAAGTGCTGTCTGTCGCTTCATCCTCTGGATCGTCGAGCACCTCTTCCACCTCTGCTCCTGCAGCATCGGGCTCTGGGCAGCCAGCAACACAAAGCAAATCGTCCACTAAAAAGAGCAAGAAAGAAGAAAAGGAGAAGGATCGAGAGGGTGAGAGGCAAATGTGCCCTGTTCTGTGGTCGGTTTAGGGATGAAGTCTGCTCCTCTCAACCTTTCTTACTCTATTTAGAGGGGACTGCTTCCTTTTCATTTGAAAGGGTCATGGCAAGGGCACTTGCAGACTACAGCAACAATTAAGAGAGAAGAGCAGTTTTTTACCATATGTAGTTTGGAGAGGGTCAAAGATGAAGCAGTATGCCCTAAGAGTTGGAGCTGAAATTAAGTGCTGAGTTTATCCCAAACCCACTGTGAGTATGTATTATTAACTTGAGTGGGCTATAAGTTGTGTAATGGAAGTTACCTATTCTAGTGATGAAGTAGCTTCCACCTAACTTGCCTATCCCGGGTTGTAGGAGGTTGAAATGCTCATGGGGATTAAAACAAGTACTGGAGATGCACACCCAGTTAGCCCTGCTCTTCAATGATTATGTTCAGACTTGTTTCCTCTGTTTGACTTCTAAGCTGTGTTGGAGCCAGGGTTGCTGCTTAATGGATATCCAGAGTCCTGGGAAAGTAATTAAGCTTTCCTATAAAAGTCATGGGCATAAATTCTCTCTTGGCTTTTCTTCAAGGAACCATTTTGGCTTTCTCTGTCAGACAATTCTCTTTTCAATAAGTCTTTTCACTGTCCCATGGTTGATCCTTTTCTTTTTATCAGGATGTGTAGCATGTTTCTCACGTCCTTACTGGCAAATATTCCAGGAGTTTTCTTCTGTGATAGTCAGGAATAGTAGGTTATATTTTTGGAAAGAGAAAGGAACATCTAACTAGCTTGTTGCCTGAAACACAGTAATTTTTCCCCATTATCCTTGCTCTGTGATCTATAAAATAGGAAGCTAGCCTGCCTGTGAGGTGCTCCACTCATCTGTTTTCTTAAGTCTGTCTGTCTTTGGCCACCCGGTATCCCATAGGCGAGAGTTCGGGCAGTCAGGAAGATCAGCTGTGTACAGCTCTGGTGAACCAGCTGAACAAGTTTGCTGATAAGGAGACCCTCATTCAGTTCCTGCGTTGCTTCTTGCTGGAGTCTAACTCGTCCTCTGTGAGATGGCAGGCCCACTGCCTCGCACTGCACATCTACAGGTGAGCTGGGAAGGGAGTCTCTGACCTGGCTCCTCTTAGCCAATCTCAGCTCAGTTATGGAGAGCTCTGTCCTTGTGTAAGAGTTAATGCCTCTGTCTTGAAGGGTGCTGAAGCTTGGAGATGATTGCACCCCTTTGAACTGCTCACGCTACATTGCAGTTACTGGGGCTGGAGGTAGAAGTTGTTGCTTACTTGTTACTGATCAATGTGAGTTATCATCTGCAAGAAGCATTTTATTTCTGTCTGCAGAGTCTGGCTCCTGACATCTACAGGAGTAGGTATTTGTGGGCAGGTGAATTTCTGAGGCAGATGCAGACTCATACAGTTAACAAGTTGGGAATTATGTAGGGTAACACACACTTTAGGGTGCTGAACTCCTTCAGAACTCTATTCAGTTGTTGCAAGACAGCTGCTTCCATTTCAGAGAGTGCTAGAAAACAGCTGGTGGCAAGAATCGATAAGATTTAACTCTGTGAACTCTGATGTATAGCAAGATAACAGTTCCCAAGTTTGGTGAACTGTAGCACGTGTTTTCCTTTTGAATAAGATTGTGTGCCATGCAGTCTCTATAACTATCTTTACAAGCCTAATTGATATGTAATCCATTCAACAGGAACTCTAACAAGTCTCAGCAGGAATTGCTGTTAGATCTCATGTGGTCAATCTGGCCAGAACTTCCAGCCTATGGAAGAAAGGCTGCCCAATTTGTAGATCTCCTGGGATACTTCTCTCTGAAAACACAGCAGACTGAGAAAAAGGTACGGTGTCATTCTGAAAAGGAGGTACAGCATCCCAGGTCCTGCTACTTCTTACAAATTATGTTAGTGTTCATTTATGATAGAGCTGGGACAGATTTTCTGTCAAAAGAGCTTCTGGTGAAAATTTTTTTTCTTCCCAAAATTTGAATGTTAAAAAGGCAGGGTCCTTAAAAAATTGGGGAGTGTGGATTTTTTGTTTTATTGTTTTTACTGACTTTGTATTGAATTTTACACATTCAGCTGCTG
>JANZLQ010000001.1:7530641-7572492 GCA_026212715.1 Elanus axillaris
CTTTCCTTGATAATGACAAAATAGTAAAATTGTCTTTTTTTTTTTTTTCCTTATTCCTAGCTGATCCTGTATATGCTGTGAGGGATGTTGGGGGTTTGTTTTTTGAGTTGTTTTTATTTAGAAGAAAATTTTCCCACAGGAAGCTTTTGTGGGAAAATACATTTATCTACTAGTTCTAATTTATAGAATTTTGATATTTCAGCTCCTAGAAATCTTTTGTAACCACGACTTTTGAACAAAGGAAGTGGTAGGATTTCTTAGGGGACTAGTGGGCTTGAGAACAAGAAATTTAGATGCGCTGATACTTGCATGTGTATGTTTAAAGAGCTGGGAATGCCTTATGAATCTTGGCAGGCATTTGCAGTGATTGGCTGACAAATAGCACTGTTATTGTGGTAAAGGTCTAATTTTAGGATCTATTACATTTCTGCGTAATGATTTAACCACATAAATTCCTGTGGGTATAGTGCGTGCATCTTCTTGGGGGACCTGGAACGCCACAAGATGAGAAATCTTTATGTCTTTGTAGCGATAAAAAAAAAAAATGTTGAGAAGACTGTGTTTTCCTAATTGTATTTCAGTTGAAGGAATACTCCCAAAAGGCTGTGGAGATCCTCCGGACTCAAAACCATATTCTTACCAACCACCCTAACTCTAACATTTACAAGTGAGTTACTTCTGACTTTGATCCATTTCACTAAAGAGCTTTTCAGCAGATGAGCTGCAATCCACAGGGGAATATGCAATTCTTCTAATAGAACTGTGGTGGAGGAAGGACCCCTACTGAGATTGCATGCTTGCTGCAGCTGGTCTTGGGAGAATAGCAGATTCCTTTCTGCCATCTGAAAAATGTGACATTCTATGCGCTATCAGCAGTAGCTTGGCTTTAGCATTTTTGCTTTCATTTTCAGTAAATGTTACAAAATATTAGGACCAATTGGAGAATATGGACTTGCAGGATTAAGTGTTGTGTTCTTATTCATACATCGGCAGCTAATAATTATACTAAAATGCTGCCTAGTGAAAAGCAGTAATTTTCAATGTGCTTTACATTGTAACATTTCTGTTACTAAATCTGGGACTGGGGACTACAGATAAACTGAAACTATTCTGATTGAATGGCTTGTGTTTAAAACATGGGGAATGCCAAACTAGGTATGTCAGTGTTCTTCCCCTCATTCCAGTACGCTCTCTGGGCTGGTGGAATTTGATGGCTATTACTTGGAGAGTGATCCTTGCCTTGTCTGCAACAATCCGGAGGTGCCCTTCTGTGTAAGTAACTCTGTTCTTAAAGCCTTTTTAATTATAGGGATCCCAACCATTTACAGCAGCATGGTTTGCTGTGTTTCTGAGCTTTTTGTGGATGTAATCATGTAGGCAGTGTGTTCTTGGTCTTGTCTTCTCAGTACATCAAGCTTTCCTCCATTAAAGTGGACACGAGGTATACTACCACCCAGCAAGTGGTGAAACTAATCGGCAGCCACACCATTAGCAAAGTGACAGTGAAGATAGGAGACCTGAAACGAACCAAAATGGTCCGAACCATCAACCTCTATTACAACAACAGGACAGTGCAAGCCATAGTGGAGCTGAAAAACAAGTACGTTTGTCCATGTTTATTGTGTGCAAGTCTCTGAATTTGACATGACAATTTCTACTGAGGTGCCTGGCTTCTTGTTTTAGCTAATGTTCCTTCTTAGACTATTACTCATCCTGTCAGCCCACATTGAGTGGGATTGTTCAGAATCTCCTACAAAAAATTGTTGAAGATCCAAATTTCACCTAGAGCTTGAAATACACCTACAAAGTTTGTGTATGCAAACTTTGTACGGACTGAGTTTTAAGCACCTAACTTAATTGTGTGGAAACCAGTATTAATACCAAGAGCACCTTCTGGAGAGTTTGACTTGGAAAAGGATTTGGACATTGCACCATGTCCAGAAATGCAGAAAGCATTAACATTACTTGTTTGAAGCCATATAGTAGAATTAAACTTAGAAGTTGGATGGCCTAACTCTCGGCTGCTGCTTTACCTATGAAAAATGGCTCCTTTTCAACTTATGTGCTTTCCCCTCTTACTTCTTGAGATGTTCTCACCAGAATCAGATCTCTTTGGCTTAAGGATTAATCTGTGCCTGCTGCTTATTGCTTATTTGAAGTCTTAATCCTCTGTGACATCACATGTGGCTGCTGTGGAGAGGATTATGATGTCACAAAGAGAGGATTCTGACTTCAGGTTGAGAATAAGCAGTGGGAGCAGATGAGATCTTTAGAAATAAATATCCTGTTTTCATGCAAATGTCCTTACTAATAAAAAAATGGAGGTGAAAATCCCTAGAAAATATCTGTAGAATTAAAGTTTTTCCATGAGGCATCAACAGCTCTTTAATCCTAAACAGTCTCTCTCTATGAAGAGGATAAAGGCTTAAAATGTATTTCTGGCTACATATCATGTCAATACAGAAGCTAAGGAAACGAATCCTAGAACTGCTCTCCATTCATCCCATTTAAAGTAGATTTGGAGCTGAGACGGTTGCATTTGACTTCTCTTCATACGTGGGCAGGGAGGGTACTTCCCCGCTGTAAAACCATGCTGCTTTCTTTCCTTTTCCCAGGCCGGCTCGTTGGCACAAAGCTAAAAAAGTCCAGCTGACCCCAGGCCAGACAGAGGTGAAGATTGATTTGCCGCTGCCCATTGTGGCTTCAAACCTGATGATTGAATTTGCAGATTTTTATGAGAATTACCAGGCTTCCACGGAGACGCTGCAGTGCCCCCGGTGTAGTGCATCCGTCCCAGCCAACCCGGGGGTGTGTGGGAACTGTGGTGAAAACGTGTACCAGTGCCACAAGTGCAGGTATGTCATCCTCATTCCTCCTCATGGAGCCAGCACCAGGGGTTTATAGAGCCCTTGTGCTGTTGCCCGTGTTGGATGTTCAACAAAATACCCTGCTATTTAAATACAAGATTCTGGTTAATACAACCGCACAATCAAATTAGTCGAGAAGTATAAAACAGGCTTACAGGGATTTAACGTTAATGCAGGCTAACAAAGGAAACCTGATACGACACTACTGAAAGAATGCCGAAGTTTCAGATCAAGCCCTCAGAAGTTTAAAAAAGAAAATTCCCAGGAGGAGGTTATTTTTGTCCTGCCTGTTGACGGGCATGAGGCTGGAGTTCAATTATACGATTGCAGGGGGGGTTCCCCACAGGATCCCTGACTTAGTGTGCTGGACGGACAGTGCTCGCTTGTCTATTCAGAGCTTTTGTTGTACTCTCCTCATTCAGAGCAGGGCTCGGTGTAATTTACTGTGTGCTATTCAGGCTTTCACTACAGTGTTATAAATCCTTCTCTTTTGTGAGTTTTGTCTCCTTATCTGATATCTCTTCTCCCCTTCTTGTTGTCCCATATTCCTCTCTAATCCTCACGGGATTCAAGGTGTTTAGCAGATTCTTTCCAAAGATCAGGTGATTACTGGTATATTGAAAGGTTTCCACATCCCTTCTTGAATTATGGGAGCTACAAATCAGTTTGTGTCATGCTACTCTAGTCTGCAATGGGATAATAAGTATGCTGTAGCGAGTCCCACTGCAACTGGGTAAAGAGTGAAAGCTATTGAAAGCCTAGACCTTACAAAGCAAAATGGTTTCCTTTTATCTGTGTTCTTGTAAAGGGCACAGTGCCCTAGTCTGATGTTCTACTGGGAATTACTGTAGTTAAAGTAGAATTGTTAGGAGCAAATTCACATCTGTTTCTGCTTTTTCTGGCCAGAATGTGGCACTGCTTCTGTAAGGATTTTTTTTTTTGTTGCCCAATTTGTAGGTTTTGATTCTCATGTACCTCATGTGTTTCACTTGTGGTTTCCCCAGGGCAGTTTGGTAGGTTAGATGTTTTAAGGGCCATCCTTCACTTTTGGCTACTGAGTCCACTCACAGCTTACCTCATTGCCTCAGTTACCTTTATAAAGCTCAGCTGTATTTTTTTGACCTTTCTGGCTTTCTTTTCAGATCCATTAATTATGATGAGAAAGATCCCTTCCTTTGCAATGCCTGTGGGTTCTGTAAATATGCTCGCTTTGACTTCATGTTGTATGCCAAGCCCTGCTGTGCAGTGGATCCCATAGAAAATGAAGAGGATCGAAAGAAGGTGAGATTAATAGCAGATTGATTAATGAAATGCTGTATCTCTTGGCCAGGTCAAAAGTGTAGGTCCATCCCTCTTGGGAGTAACATGAAAAGCAGTGTTCCTTCAAGGCTTCTCATGACTCATGCATTCCTCATTTACTGTCTTGCTCCACTAAATAAGTAATTTTTCAAAAGACATAATTCAGTGCTTTACTTATAAACTAGCTATCTAGCACTGCACCTCTTTGCCTTACTGTACAAGAGGGTGAATTTGAATTGTATTGTATGGTTTACCGTCCCTTCTGAGGAGTCCTGCTAATGAATGAAGAACCCATTGTATTATGTGGCCTGTCCCAAAGGATAAGTGTGCCGAGTATAGTGTCAGCAGTGATACTCATGGCAGAAGCAGGGTGCAGGATCACCGTTTTGGGGTGGGGGGGGGGGTGTCAGAGAAAGGCAAAAGAGACAGAAGAATTGGAGGCTGGTGGCCGTAGTTCTGTAGGATTAAAAATTGCATCTGAACATAAAATAAGAGTTTCCCTTCCTTTTTTATTCTTAGGCAGTAACAAATATCAACACGCTCCTGGACAAGGCTGACAGAGTGTATCACCAGCTAATGGGACACCGACCACAGCTGGAAAACCTTCTGTGTAAAGTTAATGAGGCAGCTCCTGAAAAGCCACAGGTAACAGAGTACAGATGGATCTTGCACAGAACTCTAGGCTGGTGAGACAGTGGCCTTTATACTGCCAAGAGCAACTAAAGGTCCTTGCCTCAGATGCTGTTCTGCAGTACTTACTTTTGTGTATAGCCTCCATATGTGATTCCTTTTTGTTTTTCTGTTCCAGGATGAATCTGGTAGTAGTGGAGGGATAAGTTCTACCTCAGCTAGTGTGAATAGATACATACTCCAGTTAGCCCAGGAGTATTGTGGTGACTGCAAAAATTCTTTTGATGAACTTTCCAAAATTATCCAGGTATGATGTGCTTTGATCTGAATTTGGGTTGTGTGTTTTTTTCTGTCACAAGATGCAGTGCATATCAGAAATAGAAAGTAAGATGTTGCCCTTCTGCATTTAATGATATTATTAACAATAATCAGCTGCATGGTTCAGGGAAATAAAAAAATAATCATTTCTAAAAGCTGTGGTTACCATTAAGTCTATGGATTTGTCACATTTCCAGTGTTACATTGCATGTAATGTAGACAACAAACCTTTAAACAGGGCAGGTAACTGGGAGTTAGGCTGATATTTCTAATGGATTTCCCAAGTCTGCCATTGACACGAAGGATTTTGAGATACTTGGTTAAAAATGTTTCTTCAAAAAATACACAGTGAAAATAACTTGTGAATGGGATTAGCAATTACGTGTTGCCTCACAGTTCCACAACTTTCATTTCTCCTTTTCTGTGTTTCCAGAAAGTGTTTGCCTCTCGAAAGGAGCTCCTGGAATATGATCTCCAACAGAGAGAGGCAGCAACAAAGTCCTCGCGAACAACTGTCCAACCCACGTTTACTGCCAGCCAGTATCGTGCCTTGTCTGTTTTAGGCTGTGGCCACACATCATCAACTAAATGCTATGGCTGTGCCTCAGCTGTCACTGAACACTGCATAACATTGCTCCGGGCTTTGGCGACCAACTCTGCCATCAGGCATATCCTTGTGTCCCAGGGCCTTATCCGAGAACTCTTTGACTACAACTTGCGCCGGGGTGCAGCCAGTATGCGGGAGGAGGTCCGTCAGCTCATGTGCCTTCTGACCAGGTTAGGTCTGATTCAGTGTTTGCAGCCCTCTGACTTCCAGTGAACTCTGGAAAGCCACATGCTTGTAAATGCATGATCAGAAAGGAGTAGCTTTATAGGGGAGATATCTTACATCAGCAAACTGCAGGCTGTAACTGCTTGTACGTTTGTTACCAACTAAGCTGAAATCCCAGGAGCTTTTGCTATTTAGTATGAGCGTAACAGCATTCTCTTTTTCCTTCTGGAATTAGGGACAATCCAGAGGCCACACAGCAAATGAATGACTTAATCATTGGGAAGGTTTCTGCAGCTCTGAAGGGACACTGGGCAAATCCAGATTTGGTGAGAGGCTCCAGTGTTTTCCTATTTCTTTTTTCTTCCCCTCTGCAACTGCTGGTCTATTCTAATCATTGCATCTTCTCTATTATCATGATCTATTTGTAATATGGAAGGTGTTTGTGTCTTGATAGGAATTAAGATAAACGTTAGAGTAAAGCACAGTGCCTAAGTGTCCTCAGGCATATGGGATTCAAGGTGTTTAGCAGATTCTTTCAATAGATCAGGTGATTACTGGTATATTGAAAGGTTCCACCTGTCTTGGCTGTTGCTTGCAGCTCTCTCAAATAGGTTGTCAGTCATCCCAAATGGCCATGGGATTAAATTTACTTAGATCGATGTGATTTGAACCTGTGTTTTTTAAATATTAGAAGGCAAAAAGGACTGCTGCATCACCAAGACTTCTTAAGCCTTTGAACATGTGTCTGTGTTACAGGCTAGCAGCCTCCAGTATGAAATGTTGCTGCTAACAGATTCCATCTCAAAGGAAGACAGTTGCTGGGAGCTCCGACTACGTTGCGGTGAGTTCAAATGACTAGTGTGAAAGCTTTATTTTGAAATGCTATGCCCAGGTCCATACACTGTAGTAAGATTTTAAGGAAGGGAGGTGATGCCGACTCATATAGCTTGTGATTAGGGTTAAAAACGGAGTTAGCACCAGATAGCTTTGTCTTCAGGTAGTGCGTTTCTTTTACCAGGAGTACTGAGAAATAGAAAGATGGAAGTATAATGGAACGATGACAAGACTCTCTTGCTGTAATAGAAAATAATTGTTTTCCATCCATGTCTGCATGAGAACGTGATAGTTTTGCTTGAGGATATGAGGTCTTACCTAATTATCAACACTTCTAATGTGCTGTATGGAGCTGGGGAGGTGTCCTACCTGCAGATCTTACAGTGGAATGGAAATTTACATGTCTTTCAGCTCTCAGCCTCTTTCTGATGGCAGTGAACATTAAGACTCCAGTGGTTGTTGAAAACATCACCCTCATGTGCCTGCGCATTCTTCAAAAGCTGATCAAGCCACCTGCTCCAACCAGCAAGAAAAACAAGGTACTGCCTTAGACAGACATTGAGCAAAGCATCTGAAAATTTGCTGATTAAAGTCTGGTACACTGATCTGGGTGATTAATAACTTTGTGAGGAAGGCAGGGCTTGCTTTTCCTTGTCATGGTTACTAGGGAAACACAAGTCCTGTGAGTTTTGTCTTTGCAGACTGCAAATTACAGGTAACTGCTTTCCATTTTTTACTGTTCTTTGGTGGTTTTGACCACTACTATTCAAAACAGGGCTTTGTTGTTTTCCCCTCAGATTTGAGGCATGGGGAAAGAGCTACTTCAAACCTACGGCTTGGTTATTTTGGGCAGGCTTTTGGTGCTTTCAACAGCTTTGTAGAATCACGTACCTAAACATAGTAGAATCAAATAGTTTTGACTCAGATTTTTAAATACAGAGCTACAATTCTGATAAAAATGACATTGATTGACTGCTCCTTGATTGTAGTTTAGGTTAACATTTGCAAGGGAGAAGGTATGATAATCACAGATGGATGTCAAAGATAGGTTTACTGATAGTTCAGTAGTAACTGGAATGAGGCATCTCTCTTAGTTATCATGAACAGAAATTGTATACCCTGCTCTTGTCCAAGAGCTGCATTTGCCTATTCATGGAGCAGATGCAACCAGTGATTCACGTACAGGAGTTACTCTTAAGGGAACAGGCTGTGGCTTTCTGAAGAATCATAGAGCTTTTTTGTTTATTAGGATGTGCCTGTGGATGCTCTTACCACTGTGAAGCCTTACAGCAATGAAATCCATGCACAAGCTCAGCTTTGGCTCAAGAGGGACCCCAAAGCATCGTATGAAGCTTGGAAAAAGTGCCTCCCTGCCAGAGGTAGTCCTGTGCTTTCACCTTTGCGCGGTTTTGTGAAGGAACACGTATGTCCCTCCAGGTTCAATAAGGAATGTACTTCTGTAGAGTTGTGTTGGCTTCTGTCCCATGACATCTGATACTATTTTCACACTTAGCTGTATAGTCCTTAGAGATTTTAGCACTGGCTTTTCTAGGCTGTGTTGCTCAAACACTGAGCAGAAGATGCACTGTACCTGAAGATAATCAGGAGAATGTAAAGTACAAAACTTGTTGCTTATTTAAAATGATACCAGCCAACTGAAAAGCTGATTGCATTCCCTGAGAGGCTATGGGATTTGCATCTGGCTTGGAAATGAACAGAGCTCAATGCCGAAGTGTGGCACCAGAAAGAAATGAGAAGCTACTCAGCTTCTCAGCTGGAGTCTGGAGAGTTCCAGTATGAAGAAAAAAATACAATGGCAGTTTGCGGTTAATAGCCGCTGACAGTTCTCTTGAGCTGTGTTCAATATTGCAGGTATAGATGCCAATGGGAAATCTCCCAGCAAAGCTGAGCTTCACCAGCTCTACTTGTCAGAAAAATATGTCTGGAAATGGAAACAGTTTATGAGTCGCCATGGGAAGAGAACTTGCCCTCTGGATCTCAAGCTGGGACACAACAATTGGCTGCGACAGGTAATCGTGGGTGAAAATTCCAGTGGGATGCACTGGACAAGATCACCATCAGAGATTAGTGGTAGTTTGCAGCATTTTATGTGCTTTGCAGACAATATAAGCAGTGATATTTGGGGAGACTGCAGCTGACTGTATCTAATTCCAAGTCAGGTTTGCAGCTTTATTTCCCTTAAAAATACTACATCTAAACATTTATCCAGTAGTTTGCATTTTCTTAAACTATGAACCTTTAATTGCCACCATGCTCCTACCTGTCTACTTAGCTGCATTTTGACTAGTGAATTTTCACGGGTCCTGGGCAAAAGTTTTTTTTCTTGTGTATGTGGTTTAGTATGTCGCCTACATAGTGCATTGTTTAAACATTTTGGTGGTAAGCAAAGTAGGCATTCTCAGAGATTTGGGTGTTGGGAAGAACAAGAGAACTCTGCCACCAGATCAGCAAATTGTCCTAATGTATGCTGTGCCTTTTTGTAAAATACCACTACCTTAACTGTGCACATCAAATGATAACGTCTTTTAATGCTCTTGCCTTAGGTGCTTTTTACTCCTGCCACTCAAGCTGCAAGGCAAGCTGCGTGTACTATTGTGGAAGCTCTGGCTACCATCCCCAGCCGCAAACAGCAGGTCCTTGATCTCCTGACAAGGTATTTCCATGTTGCCACACTTGGCAGCTCCAGGATCATTTTTCTTGAATTCCCATGAGAATCTCTACCTTCTTCCAACCTTTCTCACACCTCTCCCTTGTATACCTCTGGTTCACAGTCTTTTGGGGCTGATTCTAAAACTTAATTGGCTGGGATGGTATAGATTTAGGGAGACCTTTTCTTTGCTGCCTGGCAATAAGCTATTGCAGTTCTGTACTTTTTCCGGAGGTAAGCAGATGGTCTTCGGCTGTGTAGACAACATTTCTCCTGCCTTTTAGACAGCAAAGTAATAGGGTGAACTCTCTTCCAACTCCTGTGACTTGACTTAACCCAGTTGATGCTAGTAGCACAGTTGGGGAACTCCTTTTTGAGACAAAATACCGCTTTAGCAATTGAATAATGAATAACAGTTATGCTGTTAGCTAGGAGGACAACAGAGAGGATAGATTTCTGGAGTCTTTTTTTTCTTTCTTTCTTTCTTTCCGTGGTGTCCTTAAGCTGTGAATACCTCTTGTTACTGTGAAGGGGTTGTCAGCTTGTGTTTCTGTTTGCTAGCTACTTGGATGAGCTGAGCATTGCTGGCGAGTGTGCTGCTGAGTACCTGGCACTGTATCAGAAACTCATCAAACCGGCCCACTGGAAGGTCTACCTGGCAGCCAGGGGGGTTCTGCCCTATATTGGCAGCCTCATCACTAAGGTATGGACTTGTATGGAAGAACTAGGTAGCAACAGAAAGTTTTCACTGACCTGTCAGTTTGGCTTTTTTGCTTTGAAATACGCATTTCTTCATTCTGTGCCCTGTTGCTGACCCTTGCCAGATTTATGAAGTTCACACTTCCACACTGTCATCTCTGAAGAAAAACAGCTACAGTGGTTTTAGCCCCAGCTGTAGCATTCCTCAGCACATAGTGGCTGGTACACATTAATTAATTGCTCTAGGGGCAACTATGCTATGCTAAGGGGTGTAAATATTGGTACACTGTCTTGGCACCAGGTCTGAGCTGGAAGCTGTCTTAGCTGCCAGACTGGACTCTGAAAGCCCTTAACGACAAGGGAGGATTAGGTGTGCTACCATTCCTTGCGTGTGAGTTACAGCCTGCTGGAGAAGCAGCACATTTAAGTTAGAAGTTTTCTGTGGTGATCCCTGGTGCACTCTA
This sequence comes from Elanus axillaris, assembly GCA_026212715.1. Classification (NCBI taxonomy): domain Eukaryota; kingdom Metazoa; phylum Chordata; class Aves; order Accipitriformes; family Accipitridae; genus Elanus; species Elanus axillaris. The sequence goes on from JANZLQ010000001.1 coordinate 7,541,193, forward strand.
GAGAGGCAGATGGCACCCTCCCTATTAATGGTGTCATTGAGTCCATCATGGAGGGCCACTAAAGCAAAGTAGTGGTAATAGGTAGGTATAGGGAGAAAATGAGGAGGATGTTTGGGGTAGTTTTTATCTCCTCTTCCCCTTCCCTCCCTGCTGCTGTATTGCAGTTCTGGTTTCTGTGTGGCTGGCTCTGTTTCTTTGCTGTGTTCCTTTGCCCCCTGGGTTAGACACTCGTCAGCTAGTTGTTATTGCCATTGCAGTTTCTTGTCCTCATAGGCTTGTTGATTATTTTCAGGAAATAGCTCGCTTACTTGCCTTGGAGGAAGCAACACTCAGCACTGATTTGCAGCAGGGATATGCCTTGAAGAGTCTCACAGGTATTTGGTGACATCAACACAAGTCCTGTAGTAGGATTAGAGATAGGGTGACAGTTGTTCTGTAACAGCATGTAGCAGAATTTCAGAGATTGGATTCAGTGTTTTGGGATTGTCAGCATTAGATTTTTGCCATCAATTTAGCACTTAACCCCTAAATGGATTTTTCCATATTTTTTTGTGGTCCATTTGAGTTTTTAGTTACTTGAACTTTGGCGATGTATTGTGAGCAAACTTCGTCATATTACTTTTCTTCTCCATTTCTTAATTATGTTTATTGTACAGTATAATTCCTGGGACCATTGCAGACACTGCTGATTTATTCCTACCTGTTGTTTCCTAGCTACTTATTCTATGGTAGCTTTTCTTTTTTGAATCTTCTAGGGTATGTGTTTTTCAAAAACTTGGTGGAAATGGAAGTACACCATGAGCTAGGTCATTCTTTTCTGTATCCTCTTCTGTGTTCTTCAGAAATTAGTGGACTAATTCATAAAGCCTGGCTTCTTGCAAGAAAAAGCATGCTGATAAATATGTTGCGGGAAAGAATCCAAGTGTTCACTGATTCTTTACTTTATTATAGGAGTGACTAATTTGGTGATGTAACTGATAGAGTCATGTACCGCACTTGCTGTCACATCATCAGAGCTAGCTTAAATATTAGAAGGGGAGCAGTCATCTGCTTTTGAAATATCTTGCAACAGAAAAATGTCAAAAAAGTGCAGAATTTTCTATCAAGCACTTGGAAAGCTCCTTATACACTTTCCTCATTCACTCACTATGGTCCCATATGGTATAATTTACAAGGCAGCTCTCGCAGGCCAGCATTTTTGCCTCCTGCCATTCAGTTCATAGAAGTGAGCTTTAAACCACAGACTGACAATGGGACTTGTAACAAGCCATTTCATTGTGCTGCTTTTAAGATACTGTGCCCAGTTTGCTGGCCATATGAAATTTGGAGCTAATAAATCAAACTCTCCCTCCCACTTCCTGAATATCTCATTGCTTTCTAGGTCTTCTCTCTTCCTTCGTGGAGGTGGAGTCCATCAAGCGGCACTTCAAAAGCCGTCTGGTGGGTACAGTCCTGAATGGTTACCTGTGTTTGAGGAAGTTAGTGGTACAGAGAACAAAGCTGATCGATGAAACCCAGGACATGCTGCTGGAGATGCTGGAAGATATGACAACAGGTAAAACCACCTTGGTTCCTTAAATCCAGAGTCTGGGTCAGCCAAGAAGAAAAAAGCAGATAGTTAGAGCCACACAAAGAACTTCCTTCTAAAAGACTATAGTAGTGAAGAGTTTTTTTATGACTTGGACCTTCCAATTTCCTTTTGGCACAGAAAAGGTAAATAACATTCCTGAGTCGTCTCTTATTTTTCAGGAATTTAAATGTCCTCCTTTTTATGGGATTGCTTTACTGCAGCCCAACCATGCAAAGTGTTTTCCTAGTAATCGTACCAATAAGTAGCCTTTTGTCTTTTAAGTAGTGGATATGCAGAAGAAGAGGGCACCAAAGTATGGTGCTTATTGCAGACAGATTGTGTATACTGAGTTAAAATGGAACCTGTGAAATTGACTCCTTTAATACTTCTATTTCTTGGCAGGCACAGAATCTGAAACCAAAGCATTTATGGCAGTGTGTATAGAGACTGCAAAACGTTACAGCCTTGATGACTACAGGACTCCGGTCTTCATTTTTGAGAGGCTATGCAGTATTATCTATCCTGTAAGTATAGAGATGGCTGTAGAGTTGCTTATGAAGTTAGACTTCTTAAATAGATATAGTTGCTTGCATTTTGGTGAAAAAACAATAGTATCTACAATAACGATTTAATATTAGGCAGTGTAGAACTGTAGTAATACAGTATCCCGTTTGGGGGTTTTAGTATTCAGGTTCCCTGCTGTGGCATGCTCTCTGCAAAAAAGCAGAACCGGTAGTATTGTTTCACGCTGAGGAATTTGCTTGCCAAATGATACTAGACATCTTCTAAATGCTACATGTGTGGCAATGTACCGCAGGATGCACCAGTGATGAAAGGAGTGACAGTTTAGGGACTCCTTGTCACTTGCTGCCATAAAAATGCAGGAATGGGAGCGTGGTTGGGGGAAAACTTACTCGCTCTGTCTGTGCTGCTGTTCTTTAGGAAGAGAATGAAGTGACTGAGTTCTTTGTGACTCTGGAGAAAGATCCCCAGCAGGAAGACTTCTTACAGGGCAGAATGCCAGGAAATCCCTACAGCAGTAATGAGCCTGGCATTGGGCCACTCATGAGGGACATCAAGAACAAAATCTGCCAGGACTGTGACCTCGTAGCTCTGCTGGAGGATGACAGTGGAATGGAGGTGAGAATGCACAAGTGTGGATTTCTTGCAGGGGTGTGTGAGGACACTATTTCTAGGCAGCTGATGATTGCTAGAATGGTAATGCAATGTGAGATTGTTCTTGACTTTTTATTTTCTGTCTTTCAGCTTTTGGTGAACAATAAGATCATCAGTTTAGATCTGCCTGTGGCTGAGGTCTACAAGAAGGTGTGGTGTCCCACTAATGAGGTATGTGTTATCTTCATATATGTTAATAGCACAAAGCACCTGTCCTTGATATGAACAAGAAAATTAAAAGAAAAATAAAAAAATCACATAAGTCAGCATGTATTTTCTGGCATATAACTTCTGAGGTATAATTGCTCAGCACCTTTTTGTGCTCTCTTAGGATAGACTATTACTCAATTCTGCAACATCAGTGATGTAAAAGCACATAATGCTGACCCACGGGAGTGTATTGAACTTACCTGTGTAGCCTATCAGATAATGCAAATGGTCGTCTTGAGTAACAAACTTTCTTCCACTCCTTTAGGGAAATAGCTGAACTTTGTGTCACCGCCTTTCAAAGCTCATTTCACACTCCATCTGCACGTGACAGTTTAATGCGTGTGTACATACAGGGATACCAGATTGCTCCATCAATCTGCACTTCAGAGATGAATGCAAGTTATTTATGGAGAGAGAGCATCCAGCATTTCTCTGTATTACTTTGCACTTCTGCTCTTGTGCTTTTCATGTAGGGATCTCAAGGCTTGACAGATTTCCTTCTCCCAGTTTGCTCTTAGTACTGTGTATTGCCTGTTTTTCAGATGAAGAAATGGACCCAACAGTCTCAAGGGACTAGTCCACCATGTCACAGTAAGCTTGTTTCAGCGGTGGATGTGGTCCAGAGCAAGCTCTTCCCTTCCTTTTCTTGTAGCCGCTAAAATAAACTCCTATTGAGGACTCCATCAGGCTAAATCTTGCCCATTACAAATATGTTCTTTAGAGGTACTGCTAGCAGCACTTGAGATCATAGAAGACAACTGATTTGCCCAACATTTCATGTTCATTCCTCATTTACTCTTGGGTTGCAGTCACCTTTGAAACCTCAGTTTCCTGAAACTATTTGTTTGCTATGCTTGTGGGGAAGAATTCAAACAAAATGCCTGTTTTCAGTGAACTATGATTGGGGAATGGTTCTTATCAAGCTTTATTTAAGTAAAAGCACCTTCTGTACTGCAAAATCAAGCCCAAAGCTAGGTGACAGTGATAATTTTTAGTGAGGTACCAACTTGGATAGGGAAGTGAGGCGCTGGTCTTGACCTTTGAGTGCTAATTTGAACTCTAATCGAGTTAATGAGGGAAATCGGAGTGCCTGTCGCATGTGCTGCCCGTGTGTGCCTGCCTGCTCAGAGCAGGGAGGTGCCGTTCCCATGAGATGCGGAGCTGTAGCCGACGATGTGCAGCTCTCCCAGGATGCAGTGCTGGTGGTGAAAGGCAGAGTTTGCTCAGCGTTACTGTCAATGAACAGCTTTCATCTGTCTTCCTTTGTGTGCCCCTCCGCAAAGCACTTCTGAAACTGCAGCTCATGTTCCCTAGGAAATAGACAGGCGCACAAGACCACAACCTCAGGCCCCTTTTTGTTTTCCTTGTCTCTCACTGGCATTTTTTGTTCATCTGCCATTTTACCAGGGCCCCTGTGGTGTTAATTGCTGGTCTCTAGCATGGCCTTTGAGCAGATCTTCCCCCCAGGGCTTTCCCTATGCTTATGTATTTGCTGTGACATTAAGCACTGCTTATTCCACATTAGGCTTAGTGAGCTCTCTGACAGGTTTTCTCTCGCAGGGTCTCCTGCTCCCAAATCTGGGATTTTTCTTTTCTGCTTTTTTATTCAGACCTATGGATTAAAATGGAAAGTTTAGTGATACGCTGTCAGTATTTCCAGCTGGAAATACATCTGGAAAACTACCCCTTTCCCAGGGTAAAAGCACAGCTTGTGCTTCAGTGGGTTTGGCTGTATCATTCTAGTAATATACAGTCTTACTGAAAGCTCATTAAATTGCCTTTTACTCCTCCTCTTCCATTTTCCATCACTGCAGATCTTATCTATTTTAAAGCACTCATCCAACTAGCCTCTTCTGCTTCTTCTACTGGGCTGCGCCTGATGCCTGTGTTTCCCAGGTATGCTGTGCAATACCCTTGGAGGGAAAGGTTGCCGTGGAAAGCAGGCATTTCTCTACAGATTACCACATTTTCCTTGGCTAGATTGTTCACTGGTGCCAAAGGAAACTGTTGGAGGAGGAGGTATAAGGAGGAAGATACTGTTTATTACCAGCCTGTTGACCTATTTGGCAATGCCAGGAAAAACTGGACAAACCAATAGATGAGTTATGGATGTTTTTGCAGGTGGTGGCTTTACTTTTGTATTTAATTCAACTCAGTAAGGGGAGAATGAGGGAGTGAAAGATTTTTCTGTGTCACCATCTGCAGTCAAAACAGTGTGAAGGAGAAATGAGGCTCGAGTGTCTGTTACACACTGTAATGAGAACTGAACTTGTATATAAGTGTCTGCAGAGGTATAGTTAATATAATGCTCCTCTCTTGCAGGGGGAGCCAATGAGGATCATTTACCGCATGCGAGGGTTACTAGGAGATGCAACTGAGGAATTCATTGAGTCTCTTGACTCCACTACTGGTAATGCACTTGTCTCCTGAAAGCTGGGATTAGATTTGAAATCTGAGGTTCGCTGCGGAGCAGTGACACTATTATCCTTACAGCAGTGAGCTTGAAGTTGATTGATGTTGCTTTTGCTACATTTACCTGCTTCATCTAGAGTGGAGGAGGATTTTAACAACACTTTAAGTCTGTACTTTAAACACGAACACTTGCATGGCACAGGACTGTTCTGCCTGGCCCTTCTTCATACTCCTGCTCATAATTCTTTTCAAATTCAATACAGCTGAAGTGACTTGGACTGCTGGTAAATGTGTCCTACTATACTCTCTGGTTTTGCCTGATTGTTTTGTCCCCTGTCAGCTGCGTGAGTTTGCCGTATTGTAGCTGCTTCCTCTCTTCACAATCTCTGTCTGCCCTGTAGATGAGGAGGAAGATGAGGAAGAAGTTTATAAGATGGCAGGTGTCATGGCCCAGTGTGGAGGCTTAGAGTGCATGCTTAACAGACTGACTGGAATCAAGGACTTCAAACAAGGCCGGCACCTCTTAACCGTGAGTCTCAGCTTCTGTTCTTTGGCGTTGGGAGTTATGTGCTGCAGAATGATACAGACAATGGTGAAGTTTAGTTGTCTGCCTTGTGTTGCAGTTTAAGTGTCAGAGCAGAGGTTTCAATTGACTAATTCATGAAAACCTGAGAAAGTCCTTTTTTCCCTCTCCCGTTCCTCTTGGTTAACCATTTTTTACAAAGACTTTGAAGTGTGTAGAAGCTGAGGAGTTGGCAAGACTAAAAACTGTTTTCCTAGAGTGATTTTTTGCCTTGGTCTTACTTGAAAACCAAAGCCATCCTAAGGTTAATATTGGTCTAAAAATCTGGCTTGTACTTTACCCCAGAAGTCTGGAAACTAGGTATATTATCAGGTGCTTTTAGCAAAATCCTCCTACTCATTTTGAAGGTACTGTAGAGAATGCATTCTCTGTATTTTGTAGGTGCTGTTAAAACTGTTTAGTTACTGCGTGAAGGTGAAAATAAATCGTCAGCAGTTGGTCAAGCCAGAGATGAACACTTTGAATGTCATGCTGGGAACTCTTAACTTGGTAAGGACAACTTGGACTTCCATAAAGTGTTTTCCATGGACTCCAGTGAATGTAAACTACCTCTGACTGTCATGCTGCCTTAAGACAACTACAAGACATCTTAAATATTGCTGGACTGGCACTGCAAATTACCTTTTAGGCATTCCTTATCTGTTAGTGAGTGGAAGCATGTGAGTCAGTTAAACCAGTTACTGCTGGTGTTACAATAAGTGCTGCCATCTTCTCCAGGCTCTGGTGGCTGAGCAGGAAAGTAAGGACAGTGGAGGAGCGGCGGTGGCAGAACAAGTGCTTAGTATAATGGAGATCATACTGGATGAATCCAATGCAGAACCTCTGAGCGAGGACAAGGTGAGTGCCTGGGGCTCGGTACATGGATGGAAATGTTGACTAGCATTCAAGGCTTGCAAATACCTTATTACAGTGATGCTGAGTTTCAGGAGCTGTAGAGGTGTGCTAAATGGGAGCCTAACCGTGTTTTGCTTGCTGGCATGTCTTAACAGGCCTTGGAGGCAGGGCAAGAGGAGTGCCCTGAACCAAAAACACTGCGAGGCTTCTTCTGGATGATTCTTGCACAGCTGGGGTGGGGGTTATTAGGCACTGCTTGGATCCTTTCCTTGCTGCTTTGGGCCACAGGCCAGTGAGAGACAAGAAAAGACACAGCTCTGCCTTGGCTTTTTGAGTGTTTTCATGCATGTTGAAAACATGATTGATTTTCCAGCTAGTTGAGGATAAAAGCTATATCTCAGCTACATTGAGAATGAGAAGAGTTTCTTGGTCATCTTTTGAAACTGTTGGTGTATAGGAATCCATTGTCCTTTTGGCTAGAATTATTAGACCTTTTGGCTAGAAAATTCTTTAATAGTAAGTGGAAGAAGTCAGTTGCCAGCTAGAGGAGTTGTTAGAGCCATTCCGTGAGACATTTGAGAATGAAACAGGGTTTTGTTCTTCATCTGGCTATCTTATCAGGGTCTAGAGCTCTAATCCTTCGAGACTGAAGTAGTCTACCAGCTACTGGAATGAGGGGTTTCTTGAACATTATAGTTTTATTCCTGAACATAAATCACGCTCTTCTTCCTTTGCAGGGTAACCTTCTCCTAACCGGTGACAAAGATCAGCTGGTAATGTTGCTTGATCAGATTAACAGCACTTTTGTTCGTTCCAATCTCAGCGTCTTACAAGGCCTATTACGCATCATCCCTTACCTGTCCTTTGGAGAAATGGAGAAAATGCAGATTCTGGTTGATCGATTCAAGCCCTACTGTAACTTTGATAAGTATGTTGTCATATTTCAACTAAAAGCACGTGAAATCAATTGTACTGACAAGTCTATACTTTTTTTTTTCTCATTGATGCTTACTTCAGCATAATGCAAAGCTTCAGAGATTCCTGGTGCATAAGCTTAATTTCCTATTTCGCTTCTAAGCCATTTTTAAAAGAAATATGTGAGCATGTAGCTTGAGAATAGGGCTTTAGAGTATATTCTGAGATGACAAGGGTCTGACTAGCTTTTCTGAGTCTCTGAGCTGGAGTAGGTATGTGCGTTCAGTGATAATGTAGTAAGAATTACAGGCAGCAGGCAGAGAGTTTTTGGAGAGCCTCCAAGTTACCATTTCTTCTCTTCATTCAGGTATGATGAGGAGCACAGTGGAGATGATAAAGTTTTCCTAGACTGCTTCTGTAAAATAGCAGCGGGAATAAAGAACAACAGCAACGGCCATCAGCTGAAAGATCTCATCCTTCAGAAGGGAATTACACAGAATGCCCTTGACTACATGAAAAAGCACATTCCTAGTGCAAAGAAGTAAGGGTCTCTACTTAATGTGTGCGGTAATCCTGAACATCCTTCTCACATTTCATCACCACAACAAGCCACCAAGAAAGCTGTTAGCAAGCCCATATTCAGAAGCATCTAGATTTGGTACAGCTGTGATGCAGAGGGTCTGGTGAGACAGTGCTACTATAGGGATGGGCTAAAAAGTCTCTAATCTTCCCATTTGATACCCATCTGAGCTGTTTTCTTGGATATCATGATGCTTGTGTTTCCTGCCTGTTCTTTAGCTATTGCACTGTAATAGAGCTTTTGCTATTGATGGCCAGCTCATGAACATAAAACAAATCCCAAGGCTAAGAGTTGACACTGTGGCTATTAGTGTGCACAACATGGAAGTGGGAGTGTGAATGTCACTCTGTTAATTAATGGAGGAGGGACACGGGGGGATGGATGCTTGTCTTGCCTGCAGCCTGCGCTCTGCAAGCTGTGCTGCTGGCTGACCGCCAAGTGCCTTTTCGGAACGGGTGACTGCCCTTCATGTGCTGCCTCTTGTTTTCTGTGCAGTTTGGACGCAGACATATGGAAGAAATTCTTATCTCGACCTGCACTTCCTTTTATCCTGCGCCTGCTCCGTGGACTTGCCACACAGCACCCTGCTACACAGGTAAGGAGACTGTCCTGGAAGTCAAGTAGGACATGGCTAGCTGCTTTTTGTGGCTGTAGCTAAGCAGTTATTCCTATAGTAGTTGATTCTATGCTGTTTTCTGTTGGGCTTGAAGGGACACACCAGCTTCAGTTACCGTCTACTAGTCTAGAAAAGGCTGGAAGGCAGAGATTTTGACTTAAATATCTTATTATTCTGTGTGATGTGAGATTTACACACCAGTGTGAAGAGAAAGTAATTTAGGACTGTGAACTGTATAGTATTGATGGGCTTCTCAGGGCGTGATTGTTGTTTCAAGAAAGCTCTTTATCCAACATCCACATCTTTCCTCTTAGTAATGGCCAGCATAGAAGCAAATTGCCCCAGTCTGGTACGCAGTTTTAGGGTCCAGAGTCAGTGCTTCTGCTCAGCTTTCATGGGTGGGATTAGAAGGTCCAGTTACTGTCACGTGCACCCTTTTTCTGAAGAAAGTGCTGTGTTCAATCCCTATTAGGTGCTAATAGGTACAGACTCGATTACCAACCTGCACAAACTGGAGCAGGTATCTAGTGATGAAGGGATCGGGACATTAGCAGAGAATCTTCTGGAGGCACTAAGGGAACACCCAGAGGTGAATAAGAAGATTGACGCTGCCCGGAAGGAGACACGTGCAGAGAAGAAGCGCATGGCCATGGCAATGAGACAGAAGGCCTTGGGCACTTTGGGGATGACGGTAATGTCTGTTTGTACTGACGGCAGAGTAGTGATCTAACGGTCTTTTATTTCTGCCTTGCTAAAACTGCCACACAAGGAATTGTGTAAAATGATTTATTGACAAATATTGCAGAGCTCAAGCCCACGGTTTGCCTTGTGCTGCTGGGAGAGTAAATACGGTTGCTAATAGCAGGCTGGGAAGTGGGTTGGGCATTCCTGTTACAGTGGTGGCGATGGTGGTGTTCATCATTGTCTTTTTAACCTGCTTGAGCTGTTTTCTCTTTTAGACGAATGAGAAGGGTCAGGTAGTGACCAAGACTGCGCTGCTTAAACAGATGGAGGAGCTTATAGAAGAGCCAGGTCTGACTTGCTGCATCTGCCGGGAAGGATACAAGTTTCAGGTAATGTGAGATACATTTGCAAAGCCCTCTCACCAGCTGAGGGCACTTGCCGGTATCCGGCTGCACAAGGCTTGGTGAGTTGGCTCCGGGAGACCAGGAAATCTCAGGTTTGGTTCTTGGGATCAGCAATTCCAGAGGTGGTTGGGAAGTGGAAGTGTGTTTCCAGTGAAAGCTGGAAAAAGATTTGATCAGTGTAAGTTTGAGGTAGGGACTAGGAGGAATAAAATTCAGTGCGGCGTCAAAATAGTACGAAGTGCGAGCTGTTACAGAAGTGAATGATCTTTAACATAGCTGTTATGTCATTGCAGCCTACGAAAGTCCTAGGTATTTATACTTTCACCAAACGTGTTGCACTAGAGGAGTTTGAGAACAAGCCCCGAAAACAACAGGGGTACAGCACAGTCTCTCACTTCAACATTGTCCACTATGATTGTCACCTTGCAGCTGTAAGGTATGTTCTGATCGTAAGCAGGGTAGTGGTGGTTGGTGTTATTTTCCAAGGTGGTTTGTGAGTGTGGCACTTGACCTTGTAACTCAGGATGGGTTTGCTTGTGAGTTGGTCACTTTGCAGCCTGGAGACAGTCATGGGCTGCTATGGTCTGCTTTAATGTGCCAAATAGAGGTCAGGCCTGGACACTGAGAAGTGAACTCTGTAGTTTAAAGAAGCTGTGGAATTGTCAATTTTTTTAATGGTTTCTTAGACAAAACCTTGCATCCTTCTAACTTGCCTGAGTGGCTTGCTTTCTCAATGCAGACTTGCTCGCGGCCGCGAAGAATGGGAGAGTGCAGCCCTACAAAATGCCAACACCAAGTGTAATGGGCTCCTGCCAGTCTGGGGACCTCATGTGCCAGAGTCTGCTTTTGCTACTTGCTTAGCACGGTGAGTAGAAAAGGTTAATTCTCGAGCCAGTTTGCATTTGGGTAGGTGAGTCAGTATGTTACCACAGAGGCATGCTAGTTTCAAACCATGGAAGGTGATGGCAGCTAAATCTTAGTAAACCTGAGCCATTTCAGATTCTACCATCAAGGTACATCTCCTAAAAAAGTGCAGGTGTCTGTTTGCTTCTTGTCATCATATAAATACATAAATTCATTACTTCCTTAGCCCTCAGTCACTCCTGAAGATGCAGTGTGCAGTAACAATGTTGATTCATTCATGGCCCAATGACCCCCTGCTTTACAAAAGAAACCCGTCTGACACCAACAGATTCCCTTGTGTGGCTTTCCAAACCTCTGTTGGATGGTAATGAGTTACAGTAGTCTGACCACTTACCTAGAGCAGATGGAGATGGTTAATATTCTGGTCCACCTTGTGCTGGGTTTGTACAGTGGCGTCAGAAATCAGGAGTGGTAACATCTTTAATGCATTTCAGTTAGGGAGCTGTATCCCAAGCCCTGGACATGGGAAAATAGTATCGATGAGTGTATGTATGTATGCAGATGGAATTGGATTTGCCAGGGTAAGCTGAGAGCCTCCCTTTGGGGAGGTTAATTGAAGGTGGCAGTGCTTGCATTTTGTATCCTGTTCATTCTTTAAAGCTTTTCTATAAGACACTTGCTCAGATTCTGAGCTATGGTGTGGAAGAAGAAACTGTATTAAAGTTTTGAAAGGGCTTTTAATAAAGTAACACTTAACTGCTGTTTTTCAGACACAACACATACCTCCAAGAATGCACAGGCCAGCGGGAACCCACCTACCAGCTCAATGTCCATGACATTAAACTGCTATTTCTCCGTTTTGCGATGGAGCAATCATTCAGCGTAGATACTGGAGGAGGAGGAAGGGAGAGCAACATACACCTCATTCCATACATAATCCACACGGTGCTCTACGTCCTCAACACGTCAGTACCTTTCTCTTACCAGCAACCTCTGCCTTCCACTCTAAGTCTCAGAAAGGTCTATAAGGGCTGCAGGGTGGGCTTTGTTACATGTATGTGCCAAAAAATGTGGGAAATCACACAAAAGTTTTATGGGGAATTAAATTGCACATTTTAAGCAGACTGTTACAGGTTTACATTGTTCGGAGTAAAGTGTTCCTGCCTGAACATGCAGGATAACAGGGAACCTATTGAGTAAAAGCAATTGGGAATTAGCTTCTCTTTCCATTCTAGCTGTAATTATTACCTCTGGGGTGAGCAACAGGGTTATTAGATTAAAGAAACACTGCCAGCTTAATTTTCTCTAGAGCAGACAGAAGAGAGACACTATGATGAAGTAATTGTTGTTAGTTGAAAACTTAACCCTGGTATCATTTTATCCAATATTAAAAAAATAACAATCAGTTTTGTTTCCAGTTTTGACATACTGGAGTTCTCTTTTAGTGTTCAGGTCCATCAGATTTTCCTGATATTTTTAAGATTTTTTTTTTTTAAATATTACTATTCTTTTTTTACCAATAAGCCAGCAGCATAAGAACACTTCTGCTGACGTGTTTCAGTAAGATCTTATTTATGCAAAGTGTAATAAGATAAGGGCGTGCTTTGGCTTGACACTATGTCTAAGTGTACAAATCTATAGGCACCTAAATGCATTGGAATGCGTGAGCTGGTTCTGCTAATACGGTACCCCATGCAAAAATGTAATGCCCATACTCTTCTTATTTGTGTAGCTAGATATTAGAAAGTAATACTAATTAGATGAGGGTATAAATGTTAAAATACACGCCTCTCCAACCAAGGTCACTCCAAGTGGAGTGCAGTGAAATCTCTCTCACTTTCCTGCCTGGAACTAATCAACATTTCGGCTCTAATACAATTTGTCTATTGTTTTTAATATCTATCTCCAGATCCCTGTGCTATTGTTTTCCGAGTCCCTTGGGAGACAAATAAATGAAACTATTCTTTTCATCTTGTTAGTCTGCTTACTGGCACCAGAGAGCCCAGAACCCGCTGTGCGGCTGTTGTATAAAAATGCATTATGTAGTTTCCAGACATTATTTTTTTCTAAAGACATGTTGATATTAAATGGAGAAAATGAAGAGCTACTAGTTGGCTACCAGCTGCATCGTGTAGCAAATGACACAGTCACACAACACTGACACGAGACACAGCTTTATCTGCTAGGATGCTGCTTTATACCTTCCTGACAGGGAGTGTGCATCTAACTTAAAAATCGAGGGACCCACCTGGCTGGCAGCCTCTTCCTGATGAAGCAGAGCAATAGACTGTGGTAAAGCGTGATACATCTTCACAAAGTCTACTGTAACACAGAGTTTGCATGGTCAGCTCTGGGGTGTCAGGAGTCCTGAAGAGACTGGAGCCTAGGGGAAAGGAAAAATATACATATATATAAGCTGGCAGTAAATACACTATCTCTTTGGTTTTTAAATTGGTCTGTATCTTCTCAGTGATTGCTTTCGTGGTAGGTGAATAATACAAATTGAGTCGAAGGTCTGGCTGTTGGAGCTGCAGTCACGTGCTTAGTGTCAGATGGGAGATGGTACAACCTGAACACATGGACTGGCTGGTCTGACACTTATTTTTTCACTAAAAAAAAAAGGAAAAATAGCTCTACAGTAGTATTGCCCTTTATTGGGCAAATGCCAACTGCCTTTCAAACCTCCCTAGTACCATACACAGCTCCAAGGAAAAGTGTGTTTGCTAGGCTTGTATGCTTCACTGGGAGCAAATAATCAATCAGTGGATGAATTTGGGAAAAACCTGGTAGTGCCAAGCTAGCACTGCTTTTTCCTCTGTAGGTTTGCATGAATGCAGTACCTCAAAGCTCCTGAGAAGTAGCAAGTTAACATGTAAGAGCCAGAGCAGCTGCTGAAGCTTTTCTTGTGTTTCAGAACTCGAGCAACTTCGAGAGAGGAGAAGAACCTCCAGAGCTTCATGGAGCACCCCAAAGAGAAGTGGGTGGAGAGTGCCTACGAGGTGGATGGGCCCCATTATTACACTGTGCTGGCGCTGCACATCTCGCCCCCGGAGAAGTGGAAAGCCATGCGAGTGGAGATTCTCAAGAGGCTTCTCGTCACCTCCCACGTGCGAGTGGTGTCACCAGGGGGAGCCAGCAGGTTAGCCATGACCCCACTGCCGCTCCACAGCTGCCAGCTTACTCATGTTACTGTCACAGTAGTCAGAGCCACACAGCAGCTTATGGGAAGCTAAGGAAAGGAGTCTGCATATTTTAGAATAGCAGATATTAACCCTTCTGAGCAGCTTTGTACTCAATGTTGCAGAAGTGTGAGCAGGAGCATTTGATTCTGGATGTTTTTTGGAGTGGATCAGTGGAAATGATGCTTTTCCTAGAAGTAATGCTAAAAGTAGGAGAATGCCAAGTGAAACGCTGTAGTAACTTCTGTTGCGTGCTTTCAGAGCTGCTAGTATGCTCTCTGCTTGCCTCACTAAAGAAGCTGTTTCTGTGCTCTTTTGATCAGTGCACCAGCTTCCTTAAATAGAAAAATAGAAATGGAAATCAAATGCCATTGCTTCAAAAAAAGAAAAAAAATCAATAGCAGCTGTCAGGCACTTGAAGTACAAGAATAAGTGTCTATGCCTGCATGACTAAAGCGCGTATTTCCAGAGAAGGAAAAGGAATTCCAGTTTCTGAAAAGATGATTTTAAATAGCTGTCATAATTAGGAATAAATTCATTATTATTCTAAGTCGCCTTAAAGGGCATTCTTACTTTGATGACATTAATTATGTGTTTGATAAAGTCATTACATTGTAGTAACACACAACACAGCATGCATCAATGCTATTAGAGGCATCAAAAGTGAAAGAGCCCTTAAAGGGGCTCCTGTATTGATTTTGGTGCTAGTTTCTGCTGTTGAAGCTCAGCCTGCTCTGTGTTCACGTCTCCTGTTTCCACCACCCTGCCTCAGTTCTGGGAAAGGGGGTTTAACAGTTACAGGAGATACTATCATGGAGGCCTGTTTTCTCAGACACAAGGGTGTGCAGCTTTTCATGTGGCCCATGGAAGAGACTGGTAAAGCAAAGCCCCTGTGGGGTTTTGTTGTGGAAGTTTGGTGGTTTTTAAAACCTTCAGTAAATGATTCTGTTTCTTTCCCAACTTATCTCTAAGCGTGTATGTAATAAAAACATACTGAAATGGACATAGCAAGAAACTTCCAGCTAAACCTTCCAATCTCTGGAATTTCAGGCGAAAACACTCAGAAATAGTTCTCAGGAATTATGTCAAGGTTTATTCAAGGGCTTTCTTTAATCCCTGCAGACTAAGAGAGCACAAAGCCTTCCACTGATAATACCTCTCAGAAATAGAAATATGGCAATCCTTATTTCCAAGGTCTGTGCTTATTTATTCTTGTGGAAAATCAGGAAGGGGGTGATGGACAGCGCAGTGCTCTGCGGATAAGTGCCAATACCTTGAATTTGTAGACTAAGGCAAAGAGGAAGCCAGCATCTGTAACACCAGACTAATATGTCTGCATACAAAAGATGAAAATTAGCATTCCACATTAGATGCAGTACAAGGGTGTTATCTGGGAGCACCACCATTCAGAATACATTGGGGTGGTCTGGACTGAAGGTCAGAGAGATGCAAGGACTCACTGCCACCTTTACTGGGGGAGATGGCGAGAAGTTGCTATAGGAACCAACAGTGCATCTAAAAGCAGCTGAAGATCAACTCATGATCCTAAAAAAGGCCTGTAAATCTTATTAATGAAGATGCAGGCAATACTCTATGTTCCCTCATACTTAAGGCAAAAAATACTGCCTGTGCCCTGTCCTGTGGTTAGGTGCTCTATCCAGCTGCTCAGCTGGATTTGACAGTGTAAAACAGGTTTGAGGAGAATCAAGCCAAAAATGTCTTCTGTCTCTGCCAGGAGCTAGAGCTATCACAGTTTGTCTGCGAGACTGAAGTGAGAGATGCTCAGCATCTTCTGGGTTTTAGAAACACTTTGTATTTAAACCCAAAGATGAAATTAGCAGAATGGAGAGCAGTTCTGGATTTGTTCTTTTTTTGTAAATATGATTTACAAATTCCAAAGAACTGAATCAAGTGACCAATTACCTGCTCATTATTACTGAACCAAGAATTCTGGCTAGAAAAATCATATAGATGCTTTTCAGTATAGCTTACATCTGGAGTTTGGGAGGAAAATACCCTTTTGATTTTTTTTTTCCCTTGGCTCCTGACTGTGACCTTTCTAAAATATTCATGAGAGAAGCGAGGCTCCTAAAGTGTTACTGTCTAACTTTCTGCTGGCCATCCATGTATAGCTGATGAGCCTGAAACAGCTTACATTAATGAAAATGCGGCAGCTATTATATGAAGTAGCTGTTCCAGAAGGTAGCTACCAGACTTAACCCACAAGGGCCTTTTAGTTTTCAATTAAAGGAGCAGACTCCAATTAGATCAAAACCATTCACATGAAAAGAAACTCTGTCTTGCAGTATTTGGGAGTCTAGAATTAGCATCGCTCTAAGTTGCTGTTCTTCCCGTGGAAATTTAGTCACCTTTACTAATTGGTTTTCCTTTAAATAATTAAGCCTAGCTGCCCAAGCAGACTGCCACCTACCAAGCTGTCTGTTTTAAGGGTGAACATACAAATGTGGCCTTTAGAATAAGAGCTGCAAAACGTTCATTTTCCCCAAAAAAACCCAACTTCTGGCACATTGCAATTGGGCCCGTGGTCAGACCATACCCTTTTGTCTTGCTGACTTGCGTCAGTGGCAGCTGAGTTAGTTCTAGATGCATAAAAAAGGGGTGTTTTTTTTCCAAAGCTTTTAAGTGGCGAGCAGGAAGCGGCATGTGATGGAGGCAGATGTACCTGAGAAACGCATACAAGAAAATTCCAAACCCATTAGAGTTGCTGGCAGGAGGTTCTGCCTTGCCAGAACCTGTTTGTGATTAATCCTATAAACTTTGGGAGCTGTTATCCCAGGACAGCTCTGCACCTTTTATAGCATTTCTTCAGCCAGATGCTGAATTTCCAAAAGAAGTCCTTTCATGGTGATAGAATAACCAAGAAGATACTAACTGGAAATTCCTCCGGTTTTTTCAAGGACAAGATATTTCCCTCAGAGTCTTTCAGAAACACTTTTGTGAGTTAAAAGTATGTTCTCTGTCATTGGTACAGACTGTGGCTGAAACCTAGATTTAGTTATTTCTTCAGGAATCTGCTGTACTCCAAGCAGTGAGTGTTGTACAAATGGGGGCTGTGCATTGTTTTTTCTGACTTTGCTGTTGACTTCCTACATAGTCTTAGCAGTGCACTTCCCCCTGTGCTTGCTTTCTTCCTGTGAAATAAGATTTCATTGCCTAACCTGCTTTGGTTACACCAGGCGCAGCTGGCAAAGTGACTTCCTAGCCATAGGAATCGTTGCACAGAAATTGCAGATGCCCAATGTTTGTTTTGTGTGCAAGAGCACACAGCAAAGCTTGCTCAGAGCCATTCCCCATGCGTATTATTGATAGGCTTTTTGGCTGTTTCAGCTTTCATGCTATTCATCAAATCAGTTACCAAAGCGTAGTAAACTGATTAACTCAAAGGTTGATTTCATTATCTTCCTAGACTGACAGATAAGACAGTGAAGGAATATGCAACATACCGCTCTGGCCTTCTCTTCTGGGCCCTAGTAGATCTCATTTACAACATGTTCAAGGTAAGAAAAAACATTGGAATTCCATCTGTAGTAGCTTTCTAACCTGAACAACTACCTGCATTTGAAATAGAAGGCAGAGTTTGAAGCCCCTTTTTCCAAGATCCTTGTAAACATGAAACTTCACCTTGTATGAGGAGAAAGGCTGCAAGAAGCTGCCTGTGCTTATTGTACCCCTTGCAATTTGGTATCTGAAGAATTGAGCGTTTCCCAGTTTGCAGAACTCCTTCTGTATTGTGTATTTGCCTTTTTTTTTCCTGTTCTTTGTTCACTAAAGCAAGGACATTCAGAGCTGCAGCAGGGAAACAATTGGGTAAGGAAGGAGGTAGAGGCATCCACCAGAAAGAAACTTACAGCTTCCAAAGAGGGTTAAGTGATTAAGGTGAGAAAATCATTATTTTTTTGACTGATTTGGTCCCATTTTCCCCTCTCATAGAAGGTGCCTACCAGTAACACAGAGGGAGGCTGGTCCTACTCTCTTGCTGAATTCATACGACACAATGACATGCCAATACACGAAGCTGCAGACAAGGCCCTGAAAACCTTCCAGGAGGAGTTCATGCCAGTTGAAACGTTTTCCGAGTTTTTGGATGTGGCTGGTAAGTGTGCGCTTTCCCTTTTATAGGCTGTCTTATGCAACTTGTGACTGCAGCTTGCTTGAGACAGCAGCATTCCTGATACTGCTGCAGCAGCTTGTTTGTACGAGGCAGCGAGAGGAGGAGACCTCTGCACTCCAGCTATTGCCTAAGCTATTTCAAAAACAGTTGGGAGACAGGCTCGCGCATCCCCAGACAGGAAAATATCTCTCACCTGATCCTGTGGGTCCTCCTCCTGCTCTGTTAAACATACATACTTACATCACAGCTTAAGGGTGTTTTTGGTTATATGTGTTTTGAAGGTCGATAAACATATGTGACTGTGTACTAGCAGCAGCAGTTCAGTTTAGTGGGAGTTCCTGCTGTAGGGATTTTGGTATCCACGGGAGTCAGGAGATGCTGAAATTTCATGTGCAGAGAAGCTACTCTTCGGTCACAAGTTAGTTGTGCCCCAGGCCAGTCTCTCACCGTCCAACATACGGAGCTGCCAGGCAGCCAGCTACAGTATCCCTATAGTAGCTGTGTTGCACGAGAGGAAGTGCCATATGGATTTAACGTACACATTTGGGTCCCTTCTGCACATGCTCCCAACAAGGGTTTATCTTCGTCTTGTCCATACTTAAAATAACATTGCAGCTGTCATTAGTAATTTACACATGCCCTAACACAAATCCCTAATGTGGGCAGGAGAAACCACTTTCTGGATCTAATTATTCTGTATTGTCTTCTTCTGTTTAAAGGACTCTTATCAGAAATAAATGATCCCGACAGCTTCCTCAAGGATCTTTTGAACTCCATCCCCTGAGCCGCCAGCACAGAGAAGCATTGGGCAGAGACCACACTAGCTTGCCTTCCATCCCTTTGTGTTCCTCCTTGTGCAGTCTGTCCCTTCCCTGAGGAGTGCTGCAGTTTTTTGGTTTTGTTTTGGTTTTGGTTTTTTTCTTTTTTTTTTCTACAATTTTTCTTCTTGGAGTGATTTGGAATTTAGATTTGTTTTATCTTGTATTTCAGTGCTTCTATCTGTAAAGCCTTGTGTATGCAGCTGATTGAAAGAACTTGTACAGAGAGGAATCCAAAGCAGTAAATCTTAATGCTTTAGTGTGCACCTCTTTGACGTTAAATAAATCGAACAAATGGGTAAGATGGGTTTGACTAGTACTTTAACCATGCAGTAGCCTAAATGCCAAGTTCTTTTTCATCTTTTCTTTCAGAGCTTCTTCTCTCAGGGCTCAGAGCTGCTGCTCTTTCCGGCCCATAGTCTGGACAAGGAGACACAGAAAGCAAAAGGCTTGTAAAGAGCAAGGAAGCAGACTGACACTGTCTTTACTGATTGTACATGCAGAGCAGGTTTCCCCCTGTGGGACATGAGCCTTAGAGACTCATAGACTGCAAGGACAGCGTTTCTTTCCACCCCTTCTTCACCTGGGTGAGGGCAGCTGTCCCAGCTGCAGTCATCTCCCCTGGCGCTTCGTGTTACCCCTCTCCAAGGCATGTTGCATATCACGGTGTCTTTCCTGACTTTACTCTCGCCAAGGCTGTATTCAAAGCAAGCGTGCATGTTGTTGCCTCCAGTCGTATAGTACTGATGGCGATGTTACCTCTCAGAGGGATGCTACTCACATGAATTTTTTTCTCTCTGATAAAATTTTCAGCTTCAGCAAAATGCATGGAAAATAGACACTGCACACTTACTTGAGCCGGCCACTTGCCATTTTGATAGCTTGCATTTTGGTGTGCATGCCCTGACCTAAAGCCAAGTACCTGCTTTGAATACAGCCTTGCCTTTTCTCACCCAGTTGTGCATGCTGGTAACTTACCTTTACCACCAGTTCTGCTGTCCTGTAACCCAGCTGACACGTGGTTAAGCTGGAATCTAATAAAGCTTTCCCTGTCTTCCTTGTCTCTGTTTGAACTTGAATTTCCACAATCCTAACACAGTCCCATCCCATAAATAATAATTATTTTAGAGGCTGAATAACTCGGCAACCTATTTGATGCCTTTTGTTAGTGTTGAGCACACATTATGATTTGGCAATTAGTAAGCAGGTGAAGGCACAGTGTTTTTCTTCTCACCTCTGTGGGTGCTTATGTCACTCCTGGCAGTCAGATTTGGTTCTGGGGAGGAGTACTGAATAGCAAGTCACCTTGAGAAGGTTGGGTTAGTGTCTTGCAAGGGGCTCGAGGACATGTCATGGGCTGCTTTGTCAGTTGGGTAAATATGTCTTGCCTTATGAAGGCACAGGAGGGGGGCCTGTATGGTGTTCGTTCTTCAGTACAGCGATATGATGCTTCACCTGCTTTTTAACTACACAAAACAGAAAAACCTTGTTTTAAAAGCACTGTAAAGACAAACCTAACAGTATCCTCTCCGAGTAAGGAACTATAATATACCAATGGGTGGATGCACAGGCATTGCATACCAATACCGGCATACAGTAGCTTTGGCAATACTAAAAACCCTTTTTGAGCAAATGACCTTTCAACTCGGTATGATCCCAGAAGGCAGCAGTGAACAGGTAACAAGAAACCAGGTTTTTATGACTGTGGCTCTAAAGCTTCTCACAATATGGAGATTTCAGGTGCAAGACTGAAACCCCACCGCGTTTTGACTTTGTCATTTGTGTAAGATAGACCAGTTAAGCTCTGGACAGGAACTGTTAATGTGATTCGGAAAGCTGGGGAGGAATACTAGGCTGCCTTGCTACCTGCTTATTGTCTTTTCACAGAAAAAATGCATCTTTTCCCTGTCAGCCACAGCCTCAGCGTGCTAGACAGTCCTTCAGCTTTTGCTTCACAGCTGTTGCCTCACTGGCACAAAGAAGGATGTTACAAATACCTTGCGCAGTACCTTTCTTCAGCTTACCTAACAAGGTAACTTCAGCGTAGCTCCAGTTTTTGCTGATGCAAATCCTCCATTTATGCTGGCACAGGTCTTTTGCGAAAACAGTCTCTGCTGTTGCAGGAACTGGTAAAGTTACCAGCAAAATAATTCTCTTTCTACCCATGCAGTTGGATCAGCAGATCCTTAAGCTTACCAGGAGCAGAACGTGACCACCATTTGTTCACCAATGTTATTACAACTGCGAGGAAGTAGGATCTTAAAAAGAGGTCATCAACTGTGTCCTTACCAGTATTGAGCACAGTTGCAATAAACTACTCAACTCCTTGGAGCTATTCTAGATGTTTTTGCAAAGGCTCAGAGATGTATTTTGGAAAATAAAGACAGTGTGTCAAGTGCCTCCCTGCCCAGAGCACAAGAGGGCTGTGATTCATGGGGGAGCCAGATTTGAAAAGAAGGTGGAAACAGCATGATAGTGCTTCCATGGAGCAAAATAGCTTGGGAGGGACTAAAGACTAACAGTAACAACCCCAGAAGACCTAGGGAGGGACAAGAGCAAAAGAAAAGTGTTTTGGAAAGTTTCAGCTGACACAGGCCACACACAGAGGCTCAAACATTCTCAGTACCGCACAAAGGCGATGCACTCCAAGCTGCAAAGTCCCCCATGGGCTGGGGCTGGGGAAGTCAGCAAAGACTTTGGGGGAATGTGTTACTTAAATTAGAAGCAAGAGAGGAGCAAGACTGTGGGAAGATGTCTCAAAATGCATAAAACATCTCAAACTGATGAACAAAACCACTAGCTGAACAATAGAGAGTCAACCCCCTCTCCAAAAAAAGTAGTTTATTTGCAAAAGACATTTTGGGGGAGAAAATCCTTTGCATTGCATGAGAGCCATTGTGACCTCCACAGTTGCTTTGAACCTGACTTCATGGGCAAGAGCTTCCCCAAGATGAGCTGATGTCCTTGAATTGGCTGTTCACACTGGGTCAAACTCTGGTACTTGTTTATTAATCTTGGGAACGACACCTCCCAGGAAGAACAAAGCACCCAGCTCTACCCTGGGCACCAGCTTTGGCAGGGACGCACCGGGCTCTCACACCTGCTGCAGGTAAAAAGGACCCCACGAGCCTGAATTCATTTGTTGGCGCTGCCATGGCTGGCTTCCGCAATCCCACAAACCCATCGGGCAGGTGGTACCTGAACAAAACCACCTGGCACCCAGGGCTTGTTCTGTGAAGATGGGAAGCCCTTGACCTTCCCCCTTGTATTTCATGATAGTTTCCTTTGTCCTGCTGCCTCCTGCCTTTGTAATTACCTTTTTCAAACCAGGCAAATGCCTTTCTGGAAGCTTTGCACGGCTGGGTGCTCTTTCTGACAGCTGTCCTGCTGGGATGTGGATGCCTTCCTCCCACTCCTTTCTGCCCTGCTACCACGGCTTCCGACTAGCTCTCCATCTAGGTTTCTCTCCTGTGTTTTGTCTCTTACTGTAATTGCCTGGAAGTATTTTCAAACAAGCAGTGGGATTAGAGCTGCTGAGCATAAACACTCTGGAAGCTGCAACGTTTTGATGTCATAGAAGATTCCCTGGACTTTTTCCAATGCAGGAAAAGTGATTTATCTCCCTGGACACACGTCCACGCAGCTTGTTTTTCAGGCAGGGGAAGGACACGTGGATCACGTGTTCAGCAAGGCCGTGGTGGAGCCTTGACAATTACATAGGTACATCTCGGGGTTGCGGTCTCCAATGCAGAAATTTGGAGCAAGAAGTGTCTTTTCCCTTTGTCCAAAGTTTTTGGGGGAGCCTTACTACGTGTGAGTGCCCACTGTACTGAATGCTACTTTCGTATTAAACAGCAAAAAAAATCCTTTCATACAAAACCATTACCAGTTTCTGCGGAGGCGATGCTGAGACATTGCTCAAGGAGCCTACAGCAAAGAAGCGAGACACCAGACATATGCTATTGACTGCTGAACCACATGAAAACAGCTCCTACGGCAGGGCTTGCGCTTACCCTGGCAGAAAAGTTTGTCATGTGTTTGCTGAAATGGGGTTCCATGTTTTTATTTTACCAAACGCCTCCCGAGGTGCCTGAACCACTGGCTCTGGGAAGCACAGAGGCTTTTTTTCATGCCAGGCAGCTAATTCCCAGGGAAAGATCCCCAGTTTGCTTATCTGAAGGGCACAGTATAGGGCTGGACTGTCCCTGCTGCTGCAGCATCGTTAGCTGAATTATCAGTCCCTCCACATCAGCTCCTGGCTCTGCAAACCTCGTCTTCTCCCATCTTGTTCTCAACATTGCCAGCCACTGCGTGGACACTGCACCGGCACTGTCCCTTGCCTGCATGAACCTGTATTGAGTCCCACGTGCTTATTTTGGCCGTTGAGCACCTTTTCTTCCCGGAAGATCACACCAGGCTCTGCCAGCCCAGCCCTTTCTTCTTCATTGCAGGAATAACCGCTTTCGCCACGCCACGAGCGCAACCTTTGCAGCATCCACTACGCAAACAGCAGGCACCGTCGCACCAGCTTTGCTGTCTGCCTGCAACAATAAAGCAAATCTGCAAAATTCCTTCCCTGCCTCAGCCTCACCTTTCAGGCCAGCCCTGTTTTCAGTTCCGGGCTTATTCCTTACCAATTTATGCCCCATCGAGCTCAAGGACTAGATCGGACATCCTCCAAAGCAGGTAAGTGACATAAATGAGTACAAAAAGCACCAAGTCCAGGTTTCCACGTTCTCTAAATTCACAAGTGAAACCAGGCAAGTTTTTAGCTGCTCCGGACAACGGCCACCCTGCCAGCCCGAGAAGCAGCTTTCCCAGCACTTCTCAGAAGACCTCCCGTGGTCCATGCGAGCTTATTTAGAAGCCACCCCTTGGGTCCCGCTTCTGCTCCCTGCCCGACTCCAGGTAAGAAAATCAAGATTGGCCTTGACTTGTTTACTGCACATCCCTGGGGTGCAGCCTGACCATGTTATCACCCCAAGCAGGGATGATTCACAACTCGTGTACAGAATCGAGGGTACAGGGAAAAACAAGCGGTGCAGCTTGCAAGGACTGCTGAAAAAGGTGTTTGAGTGAATTAAGTACAAAATCACTTCAGGGATGTCCCCCCTGGTACACGAAGTTGCTGGGAGAAGCCAGCCTCAACCGCCTGAACCTCCAGGAATAGTTACCCCTTGCTGGGTTTCCAAGAGGGGAAAAAAAATAATTACTAAACCCCCATTTGCAGATTTTTTTGGCAGGATTGATCCTGCTCATTCACATCAACTGCTCAGGTCGGGGAGGAACCGCCAGCTCCATCCTGTTTATCAAAACCCTGGAGCTTGGCAGAGATCCCTCTCCCCATCTCAAAGGGGAACGTGCCGGTAGGAAGAGATGCTTTTTGGCTAAAAATAAAATGGTACAAATGACACATCGAGGGGAAGCCCTTGCGCTGCACTTTGAGACCGGAGGCAGGTCAGGGGCCCCTGGGCATCACCCGCCCCAAAAGGCAGCATCGCCAGAGATCAGGATGGGGAACACAGCTGTCAGCCCTCAAAGTGTATAATGAAGTCTGGCCGCTACCTCTTGAAAGGTTTTATTTATTTATTTTCATAGTGCTTATTAAGCTTTTATTAGAGCAGTATAATCCCATACTCAATGCTATTCCCTGCATCCAAGCTCTGTTGCTAGAGGTCCCAGATTTGAAGCGGTAGTTATAATCTCTCTCCAAACCTCCACTCCTGCCTGCAATGATTTTTCCCTTTGTCCCACCATTGCCACAGACCCGGGAGGGATCAGATACGTTCCCCAATGCCTGATTTGTGCAGCTGGGTGCGGCAGAGCTCTCCTGCCCCTTTCTACATCACCCCAATGGATTTCCCACTCCAAAAAAGCAGGGGCTTCCTTCTGGAAATGTGCCATCTCCTTGACACTCCTCTGCTTGACTCAGTCTGCTCCCTTCCCTTGTAAAATATAAACCACTTCTAGGTGAATCATAACTCAGCCTGAGCTGTTGGCAAACTCCAGCCAAACTCAGTGTAACCCTCTAGCGAGTCCTCAGTGACCTGCAAATGTCCAGGAGGACTCCAGAGCCGCAGGAAAAATGGTTTCGATGTAGAGAGCCCAGGTCTGCTTTTGGAGACACTGTGATTAACCCTGACCTGCTCTGCAGGGCGAATACATTGATTTTTTTTGCATTAGTCTTAATGCTTAAGCAGGATAACACCCTCCCTACAGCCTTTCTCTGCTGGTGAAGGTGTATGATATAGAAAAGGGCACATATTAAGCAGAAATTGCAAAACTTAAGCTGTTTGTGATTTAAGTGCAGCTTTGGTATATGTAGAGAGGCTGGGCTTTAAAAAAAGAAATGTAGAACTCTCAAGAACATCATGTTTAGTCTTGGCTGGTCTTGCCAGCGAAGTTGGGTCTGACACCTTTTGCGTCTTTCCCAACTGTGGGGAAGTGGCAGGGGCTGGAGGAGGTGGGAGAGGAGAAGGAGGTGGAGGGCAGGGCAGCCAGGGATACCCACTGATTAATGGGCTGTCAGGCTCGAATCATTTAGATGTAGAGATCTTTACCATAATGATGATAGCCCCAGTAATTACTGTTATTAATAATAATCCCGCTTAGCTCTTGTTCTTTCCCAAGCGTTGTGGCAAGAGGACCTCAGCAACCCTCAGCACATACCCCTGGAGTAAGTGCCGTCCTCATCCCGAGAGGAGGAAATTAGGATGGGAAGGGGTTCCCGATGCTCCTGCAAAGGTTGCAGTCCTCTGGGACTCCGATGCAAATTACAGCCCTGGGTAGCAATGAAAGCCAAAACCGATGCCCCAGGGTAGCACGTGTGTGTGGCTGATAAAAATCTTATTTTCAGCCCCTAATAGGTGTTTGTGATGATATGTTGCGTTGGTGTCTTTGCTTATCTGTTGTGTTGGCATTGGTGCCTGCCACATCGTCCAGACGGCTGAGCACCTGCATGTCAGGACGCCCCACGAGCCATTCTTTGGGCGTTTAATCCCTGCAGCTTCTTCCAGGCCATTTTTTTTTTTAGTCTTCTTTAATGAACAAATATGAGTGCATTCTAAACCCAGCACCATCCTTTAATTATTCCTAATATTTGATGACAACAAACTAATTCCCAAATGATGACATCAGACATTAAAGGCACATCTCCCAAGTGCCAGGTCATTAATATTTCTCTTCCCTCAGTCCGTATTTTGCCTGCTGTAAGCAGTTTTGATATAACGAGCTCAGCAACTGCATCAACTGGCACAGTGGAAAGGTATTTACCAGCCATAGGCCACCAGGCTGCATTACGGGCTGGGTATCATTGAAAACTGGGCGTCCAACTGTCAAGGTGCTCCACCCGAGGACCTCTCCCTCAGAAACACTCCAGGACATTGGGAAATCCAAGAGGGGAGCCTCTCTGACAGCTTCGGCTCATTGACTCACTCAGCTGACACTGACTTTTCTTGTGGTCGCCACAAGCATCCCTCCGGGTTCAGGATGGGAGGTGGTGGGCTGGAGTGGTCCAGTGCTCCCATCATCAGCTGCCACCAGGAAGTTTTTCTTCATCCTGTGTCATGCAAAACATGTCAGGCTAAAAACCCCACAGCACAAGTAATGAAAATACTCAGCTAATGGCTTCTGGAAGAGAGAGATTTAGATAGGGAGCTAAAAATCTGTCCCAATAACCGTCTTCTGTGCTCTGGGCTTTGAATGCTGCTCAACCCGTTGCTGAGCCCAGCGTGGGTTACAAAGTGTGGGAGAATGCTGGAAAAGAAATCCTATCATATCTTATCCCAAAAGACAAAAATTGTTTGCAAGTTATTCCACATTTAAATTAATCAGGCCAGGGTCTACCTGCTACCTGCAGAATGAAAAGGTTAGCAACGACGGGATTGGAACTGTGCACTTGGGTATGCACAAATTAACGATGCAGCATCCTGCAATTATCCTCGGCGAGCTGCCAAAGCAATCACTGTGTCCTAAAACACACCTGCGGCGGCCTGTACGGGCTTATCAATGCATATTTGCTGCTATACTCAATACAGATGCAAATATTTGGTTACTAAGGAAGCAATGAATATTGCCACAGTCTCCAAGGAAATGTTACGGCATGTCTCAACCACTCTAAGTTAGTGGATGCTTTGCACTTGCTCTCAGCATCTTTATCTCTTGCTGCATCCCTGTCTCCTGAGTTCACCGACCTTTTTTGGGTTGAACCTGGTGCAGGAGCTTTTGTTTCCAAAATATTTGCATGATCTCCATAGAGAAGCTCATCCCCAGCCCAGGTGAGAGGGGATCGGGATGTGCTGAAGGCAGCCAGCCTGGGTCCATCCTTTGCAGCCCCAATTCACTGCTGATGGGCTGAGGACAAAAGGAGCTCTTTTGGCCGCGCGTGAGCAGACCCTCAGCATCCTTCTTTGTGGCTGAACTCTGTTTTGCTGTGCTGATGCACATAAAACCCCCAAATGTGGCCAAAAAAAAAGTGATTGGAGCAAAGGAATAGACCTGCAATGGGAGAAGGTGCTGGATTTAAGCAGCATCTCCTATTTCACGTGAGCTGGTAAAACTGGTAGAAAATATATAGCGGGACAAACCACAGTTTTAGGAAAAAAACCTCCTTTAAAGGTAGTAAGGAACCTGCAGGGAGGAAAAACTGCTGGGTTCGTAACCGCTGATGTAACTCATTCCTCACCCATTATCAATAGCAGCCGACCTGCCAAATATTTTCTGTTTCCGCAGCAGGACGCGATGACCGATGCAATTCCTGACGTGATCCGAGGGCTTCCCTTATATGGCTGGAAACGATAAGCCCAGTGACTAACCCAGCCCTTTCTCCACCAAGTGACACCTCAGCAATGTGCTAAGAGCTGCAGCCTTCATGTCTTCGTGCAATGACTGGGTGCGTTTGGCAGGTTTTGAGTCACCAGAGCAGTCACCGGGGCAGCCAGCGTGTTCTTGCCCATCTTCCCACATGCCTGTTGCACGGCACGGGCAGGCAGGGATGGTTTCTGCTCCGATTTCTCAAGAAACAGCCCCAGTGCTGGTGCAACCATGGGAGTGCGCAGGGAAAAAGGGGCCGGCTGGAGTTGGAAATGCTTTGCTTACCAAAAATGCAGCCAGGATGTGGCAGGCTCATTGCGGCAACTCATCAGCTGCTTCTACCATCACCCTGCTGATGGTCATGCACTATCACACAGGTCTGGGTTAAAACCCAACTATTTTGGGGGAGGTACCGTTAAAAATTCTGCTTATTTCAGTAGCCTGATTTGTACAAATAGACTTATTCAGGCAGCAAACTGCAGTGCGAGAGTTAAGAGCCCCAGGTGAGCGATACTAATCCCAGTCTAACACTGAAGCTTGTTGGTTGCTAAATGGCAGCCTCAGAAAGAAGCTACCTCTTGTTACTGCAGTCTGGGGTGAATAAATCACCCTGCTCCACCTCTGAGGTCGGTGAAGAGCAGGCTCGGGCGGTTGCTGCAGTCCGAGGGAATAAGGCGAGGGATGCGGAGATTGCCGGGGGCTTTGGTGGAGATGCTGCTTCACCACAATTCTGGAAAGTGGGAGCCAAGGAGGGTCCCCTCTTCCCGCTGAGATTATCGAGTTGGGCATTTTCAGGGGCTGGGCAGGGGCATTTTATGGATGTTAAACTGAAGGAGTTTTGCTTGTTTGTTTTAGAGGGGGATTTATTCAAACACACAAATCGTAACTCAGCAGCGATGCACGTCAGCCCGGGGGAGCATCACCTACTCTCTGTAACACAGCACAGTACGTCGGCACCGGCGAGGCTGCTGAGATTGGTTTGATTTGGCTGAAAAGGGTTACTTTGAAGGAAGACAGACACAAGGCAACAAGAACTTTCCACAAGTGTTAGACTAACAAAGCCTCAATGCATATTAACCAAACCCAGGAAAAATAGTATTAAAAAAATCTAAGCAGATGTAGAGAGCAGTCCTGAAACAGTTGCCGAGGTTTGTGAATGAAGCATGCTAACAAAGCAAAGGTAAAAATTGGTGTAAAAATGAAATCCAAGAGTCCAGGTTCCTCAGACCCCACTCCAGCCCAAATTTAGGTGAAGCAACTGAGACCAAAAATTAATACAGTGCATTATTATTAGTATTGCTAGGGGTGGTCACCGTTATTTAATTGCCGCATAGTTTCTGCGTTCAGAAATAGCACCATTTCCCATCCCTTTTCCTCCCTGTCCAAATAGGAAAGGGCTAATCAGTGCTTCATTATTTATATCTGCAATTGGCAGGCAGCAGAGAGCTTTCCACAGCAGGAATTGGAGGAATCCCTATGGGAATGTCCCACACGCCGGACCGCAGCAGCTCAGCACGCCGTCGGTGGCAGTGGGTCAGCTCCGTGGTCGGAAGAGGGATTCCCATTTCTCTGAGCCTAAGCCTAATTAATTATTGCGATTAATTCAGGATGATTCCCTTTCAGGGGCTGGGATGAAACCGTAGCCTGGTGGTGGAGCAGGATGCTGGTGGTGACCATATGCATCCCAGGAATGAGCCGAAGCCCATTAGGAAAAAGACTCATCAATTTAACGACCTTTGGATGGGGCCCTGGCAAATGCGTCCTCACCACTGTGGCGATGGGTGCTGCCTAACAAGCAATCATGATATACATCGTCTCACCTGGCAGGTACAAAAGCACTAAGTAACTGGCCAGTTTATCATTCCCTATGATGTTTTCCTGCTTCCTTAAGGGAAAAAAAAAGATCTCTTTTTCAACAGGATTTTCCCAGCTGTTAATGACACAGTTTTACTGGGTTCTGAAATCACCTGGCTCTTTCCAGCATCACCACTTGCCAGCGAGGATGCCATGTGCCTAAAAAATGGGAAATGATGCAGATCTGGGAGAAGCCTGCTCTTGGTTGGCTTCTGTCCCCAATAATTTCCTTATTATTGGCAGTTTTAGTCTATCCTTGTGCTTTGCAAGTATTGCTGTGAATCTGCAGGGGTGTACGTGCCATGGAAACGTTTCCCAGTGAGCTGCTCTTCTGTTCTTTAAATACAGCTCTGTTTGATGCATCGATGGTACCCAACATCAGCAGTTACAGCCGCGTCCTAATGACCAAAGTATTAAAGGTGTTTTCCCGTAACCTCAACAATGAACACAGGTTACAGTCTACATAAACTGAAGCTAAAGTGTTTCTGTGCTCAGTGAAAGATAATCTTTTCAAGTGTTTCTTTGAGTCACCCCTTCAAGAAAGTGCCTCCACCCAGTACGTTTATTCTTTTTCCAGGAGGTGCTGGGAAAACATGGGTTAGTAGCACATTAACAGAGCCCTTTGAAGAGCTTTTGGTTAGGGTGCTGAGCACAGCTCGCAGGTGCTGACTGCGTTTCAGCAAGTGGATGCTGCTGCTGTGTAGTTTAATATCAATATTGCCTGGCAAAGCACCGTATTTTTATTTTGAAAACTATTTGAGCGAATAGTGTTACTACAGCTTTACACCAGCGTTACTGAGAGTTTTCCGTGTACTTCGCTTGCTTACAAAGTACCATTCCGATCTGTGGCAGTGCAATGGAGTAATCGCATAATTCAATTAAACAATTTGATTACCGAGTGGCTCAGAGGTCCCGGAGCAGCAGTTGGGAAATGCTTATTTAATAACTTAATTGTTATAATATCAACCTTATTTAGCACTTAGGCAGGACTCTGCATTCGGATAACAAAATTCACCCTTTACAATTTAATCTTATCAATTCGGTGATTTCCCCAACAGCAGTGATACAAAGGCAGAGGGAGCCTTTCCCAGGGCAGAGCGCCGCTTCCTCGTTTATTTTACGTTAGCAAATTAATCTGGGAGCACGCTAAGGGATCAGGAGTGATGTCCGACCCGGTCATCCCGCAAAAATCACGCCTCCCCCCCGGTGAGGCCTCGCTGCGGGGAACACGTGGAGGGGCCCACCGCGCACATGCTGCACCGGGTAGCGTGGCTTGAGGGAGGGGGCGGAGAGTGGGCGTGGCTATGGAAAAGGAGGCGTGGTCTAGCAGCGGGGCGCGGCCCAGCGCGGGGGCGCGGCCTAGCGGCAGCGCTACCCGCAGACCTTGGCGCCGGGGGAGCGGCGAGGCGGAGCTGGGCCCGCCCCGCGCCGGCGGCCGCTGAGTGCCCGGGCAGCGGTGGCAGCCGCAGGATCGAGAGGAGGAGGGAGGCGGCGGAGGAGGGAGGTGGCGGTCCCGGTCCCCGTCCTCCCTTCTCTCCTCAGCGCCCGCCCCGGCGGCCCTTAGCGGCCCGCACGCTCCTCAACGGCCACTCCGCCTCAGCCGCGGCGACCGTTAAACCGCCGCTTCCGGCCGCAGCCCCCTCCTGCCGCTCCCCCCC
>JANZLQ010000001.1:7572501-7611843 GCA_026212715.1 Elanus axillaris
CATCACCTCACCTCAGGGGCTGAGGCGGCCTCCGGACGATGAACTCGTTGCTCTTCGGGGAGATGGCCCGCGCCTTCTCCCCCGGCGCGGCGGCCGCCTCCTGCCCGTTGGGGCCCGGCGGTGGCGGCGGCCCCGGCAGCCCGGCAGCAGCGGCCGCGGCGGGGGGCCCGCCGGTAACGGCGGCGCTTCGTAACGACCTGGGCTCCAACATCCATCTGCTGAAGGGACTGAACGTGCGGTTCCGCTGCTTCCTGGCCAAGGTCCACGAGCTGGAGCGGCGGAACCGGCTGCTGGAGAAGCAGCTGGCGGCCCAGCAGAGCGAACGCGACCGCCGCCTGCGTTACAAGACCTTCTCCCGCGACCAGGCCGTGCAGACCGACTCCGGTACCTCCCCGTTGCTGCCGCCGCTGGGTCCCGGCCACGGGCTGGCCTCCGGTCCCCTCTCCTCGCCTCCCCATTACAGCCGTTTACCCGGCACCATCTGGAGCTACACTCAGGTGCGGCGAACCGGAGGCGGCGGGTTGGAGACGGTGCAGGGACCCGGTGTCTCCTGGATCCATCCGGACGGCGTCGGGGTGCAGATCGACACCATCACCCCCGAGATCCGAGCCCTTTACAACGTGCTGGCCAAAGTCAAGCGGGAGCGGGACGAGTACAAGAGAAAGTGAGCGGCTGGCGGGGGTGGTGTGGGTGTGGGGGGGGATGCGGGCCGCCTGCTCCTGCAGTGCGGGGAAACGGGCGAGTCCCTCTTTGGGGCGGAGGAAGCATTTGGGGAGTGTGGGGAGACCCTTGGGGACAGGCCTCCCCCCACCCCAAGGCTCCCTCCCTCGGGAGGATGCTTCCATAGGTTTGGGGAGGGTTTGCACTTCGGCTTGGCGTCTAGAAAATTGTAGGGGTCTTCCCTGGAAGGCTGGAGAGCCTTTATCTTAAAAGGAGCATTGTCTGTTTGACTTAAAAAAAAAAAAAAATCCTTTCTGGAGAAGGGAAATAATCTGTTATTAATATTACATTGCATAGTTACTCCTAAATTTAGCTTGCCTTCATTTTCTGGACTAATCACTCCAGTAGTCGATTTTGTGTGCCAGCTCTCCGAAATTAGCTCAGTGCTGCAATATTTGGGTTGCAAATACTGCAGGGGAAGGTTTGCACTCCAAGATGTTTCTCTGCATTAGTCAAAACAAAAGCCCTAACGACAGCCTTTGTAAACCCTGGTAATCTGGAGGTTTCTCTTAGCCTGTTGGGAAGCCCTGGGTTTTCTAAATGGTGTTCTTCTCCCCCCGGTGATGGACAGTGTTCCCCTTGGTTTGCTGTATTCTCCTGCTTAACGTAGCTGTGGCAGAGATGGAGGCCAGAGGAGAAAAAAAAAAAAGGTAGTTTGGATTCTGCAGGGAGATTCCTGCATTGTCTGACGAGCTGCCTGTTCTTTGGGGCTGGCGTGGACACTCCCGTTTTGGACTTTTGTCATCTTTAGGCTTAAAATTAATTTCCTCATTTCCCAGCCTTGTATATTTTTTTTTTGCAGAACAAATGTAATCTTTTTTTTTTTTTCTTTTGGAGGCAGCCGGCATTTCTCGGCTCTGTGGCCTGTGAAGCGTAGCTGAATTTCTTCTGTCCAGGGTTACAGGACTGCAGTGTGCTCTTTGCATACCTCTAGTCATCAGCTTTTGTAACAGACCTCTTGTGAATTAACTCAGTTTAGAGAGGTTTTATAGACAGGCATATCTGTTCAAGTAGTAATTTCTGGTGTATTTGTTAACTAAAGCACTGTCTGCTTGCAGTGCACCTTCTTAAAGCTTGCGTGCCTTGATTGCTCTGTACTCTATGGCTGCAGCACCTACTGAATCTGGGTGGAAAAAGAAGTTGGCCTCTTTTTTGGTCTAGAATAGTAGATGCCATCATGGCACGGGGTTTTTTTTTGTTTTGAGGCTGGTGCCAAGGAGATGGGAGTAGTGGTGCTTCAGAGGAAGTTGTGCTTGTTGACGGTGGCTTGGTTAGGGAAGATATGTGTTGGGTGTGGGTTATGTGACCAAAAGTCGTGGGTACTTCTTTTTGGTGGATACGTGATTTATTTTTTAGTCTTAGGGGAGAGGAGGCTTGTGGGCCATTTAAGTTCAGTCTTTCTACTGATACATAGTTGATTCTGTCTATTCTGCCTTCACTGCTTGTGTACAGCAGATTGTCACCCCAGAGTCTGTGTATTCAGGTGTGACTGCTTGCACACTATTGGGGATTGCATAAACCAAATAAATTCACTGGAGGGAAGGGGCCTTCTTTGTAAGCAATCGCAAATCTTCTTGCCACCCTTCTTGCTCTTGAAACAGGTTTTTCTCCTGATGCTTGAAAATAAAATTTGATTAATACAGATCAACATGTATCACACTAGTATTATATCTGCAGTGTGTCTTTTACGGTATGTTCATTACTATGTAATTGGAATGATTATTCCACTCTTCTGTGACCTTCAGTCATCAGATGGTCATCACACGTTAAGCTCTTTTGGGGTAGATTGGCTTTTTCATTTGTGGCCTTGAGCATACTTTTGCATGCTTACAGAGTAATACTGTGCTGTTGGAAATTTAATTCTTGCAGTCAGAGTAGATTAGTCAATTCGATTTCATTATCATGAGCTAATGGGGTGTTGCAGTGTTTGTCAGCAATCCTGTAAAGATTGGTACCAATGTTTTCTTGTTTGTTTTTGCAGGGAAGGAATTCTCTGTCCTGGCATGTTTGTGTGTACGTACGTGTATATAAATATGCACTTTGGTTTTACCTTATCTTGCTGTGAACCCTTTGATGATTGGGTTTCATCTAGGGAAATGAGCTCCAAGTGGAAAATAAGCCTTGTGCCCATCTCCTGACAGCGCTGTTGGGGCCTGCAGAAAGTTAGGTGTGTGCCCCAGTTTCTAACACAGACTTGTGATCTTGCAACGGTGCGTGTGTGTTTGTAAACAGACCGATGGGCAGCCCCTTCCCCTAGCAGGCAGGTGGTCCTTTGAAATGGCACTCCTCCAGGTTGCAGGTATCTTTGTGTTGGAAACACTGTGTTTGCAAGATGTTTATATGCTGTTGTTGTTGTTTCACACCAAGAAAATAACCATTTTGCCAAACTCAAGAACCAGCAGAACACAGCAGCCTTTTTGAAGCCATCGAGCCTTGTAACCTGACCCGTTAAGCCAGGAACTGGATATGCAAGAATGCTTAAGCAGATAGCGATACATTACATTTATTCCTAAAAGAAGAGGCTTTTTTTCCTTTCCAGGATGACCACTTGATTCAGGAGGTCACGGCTAGCAAATGTTTCTTGTTTGAACTATTTGGCTACCAGGAAGACAGGAGGTAGATGATTACATTGTGAAGTCAGCCAGTACTGCTCAAGTGAACACTTAGTTTCAAAAACATATAGCTCATATGTGATGTGTCTGTTGTTGTTGTTGAAGACGCAAACTCATGGATGTCATGCTTGTGAATTGAAAAATGCGATGGTGGAATTCGGAGGTGAAATAATCCCTCTTGTTTTCTTTTTTCTAAAGGTAGCTTTACTGAGACTCTTAAAAATAATAGTGGAAGATCATCTAAGATGCTCTTTCCAATGAAAACTGCCTGTGCAATTGCTGGGATTACCAGTGGCTTCATTTTAGGAAAATACATTCACCTCCTTTGTTCCATTCCCCAAAATTATTTTTCTTGGACACCCTAGCACAAGAAACTGGAGTTCTGAGGTCTAGAAAGTATTAGAGCACGTAGTCAGTAGATCACCTAGATCATATTTTACCCAGGCTTTTGTTTGTATCTGAAGTACAAATGAGAAAATGTTCCCTCCTAAGGAGCCCAGCAGATATTTCAGGCCAAAATTGCTTTTTTTTTCCCCCCCAGATGATGTTATTTTACACAAATGGTATATGAATTTGAATCTCTTTCTATTCTAGTATGTTGTCTTAATCTTGTTTAGTAATGATCATGATTTTACACTGTGGATTATGACTTCAGCTGTGGGAGTTAGCAACTGGAGGAGATTTATAGGAAAAATGAACTTAAAAGTTTTTTTTCTTTTTTTTTTTCCCCAAATGTGCTAGCATTTAGAAAAGCTTTTGGCTCAAATATTTTGTAACTTTTTATCTGTTACTACCCTTTTAACAAGAAAAGGTAAAATCGTCCGCTTTGCAGTCAAACTAGCTCAATAAAAAAATACTTTCAGGGTCAGTTATCTGAAAATGGAGGTAAGTGTCGGATTTTGTAAGCTGAAACACACAGGTGAAGTGTGGTTTTTTTTCTAGACAGAAAGAAAAATGGTCAACTGTACTGCATCACCTCCTTTGAGGTGAGATTAAACAGTTGTGGGGTTTAAAATGAGCAGTGTTTGAATCTTGGATCTATCTATCCCTCTGTGGGTAACCAGCTTCACAGGGAAGGCGATAAGCAGGTTTAATTGCAGGCATGTGACTGTGCCGCTGCCCTGCGAGGGACTTTGGGTTACTGTGATCTGTTTATGTTGTTTAGAAGAAAAATCCGCTTTCTGAAGAGCGGTTGGGGATGTGAAACCAACATGGTCTGTCCTTATGTAACTGCCTGTCCCTGGTATGTGTGTGCATGCTTTGGGGTCCCTCGTTTAGGCTTCAGGCAGCTGAGCTGGCTGGGGCCTCAGCATCTCGAATGAAAGATGATGCCCCGTGTTTCTGCTGGTAAGCGTGCACCCAGGTATTTAAATCTACTTGGTTATGGGAAGGGGAGAACAAATGTGCACTTTTTCACTTTTTTTTTCCTCCTGCTCCCCCCTCCCCCCCCCCCCCAGTTAGTCAAGTTACATTGGCAGTTGAGGCTGGAGGACTGACAGTTTGTCTTCTGGCTAAGGCAGGACATCAGAATGCATGCATATGGAATATGTCAGGCAGTGATGTTGAGGACAGCGCAGAGACCTGCTGAGAGTTGGCTCCTTTGGACAAGGTGTCTCACCTTTCAGCTTCTATACTTGCACAGAGATCTCCCTTGAAGATCTAAGCGCATCGCTGTGTGTTATGACAGTTAAAATACTGCTGCGTGTGGCCAGTGAGAGACTGCTGACTTGGTGAAAACCTTCTGCAGTCATTCCCTGTTCTCCCTTTTTTTTTTTTCTTTTAGCTGCAAGAAGGCTGCTGATCTGTCTGTGGAGAGCTTTAGTCTGAACACTTGAATAGATTTGTATATTATGGTTTCAAAATTGTTCTTAATTGGTGCAGATATTGAGTCTGCCAGATGTTAGTTGTCTTTTCCAGCAGAGACTTAACTGTTACTAAGAGTTGAACTGGAAATAATTGTTTTACCTCAGGATGGTATTTCATTTGGAAGATTAATAAAGTCCACTTGAAAAAGAGATTATCTTAAATTTGCTGCAGCTGGAAAGGACAAAGATTATCATTGTCAAAGGCAATGCGCGTCAAAACTAACTGGATCTCGTTTTTTTAAAGAAGGGAACTTAATAAAAATGTGCTTAAGATAAGCCCTGGAGGAATGTCTGAAAACTTTTAAAGCTAAAATATCAGTGGTAACAAGATGCAAATGTTACGCATAGACCCAATAAAAAACAAATAATTTTTTTATCCTTATAGAAGAATGTTACCAGCGTGCTAGACTTCTGTCCGTGTTTCAATTGGTTACAGAAGTGGTAATAATGCAGTCTCTGTGTAAAGCCATATATATATATTTAATTCTGGTATTTCTGCTTTTCTTTTTATGTTTTAAAGGGGTAGTTATGTTTCAGTGTGGCTTTTCACTGAAATTTAGTGTTCCTTACTGCTTCCAAAGCAGCCGTGCAGCCTGGTATTGGACACTTTTGGATACCCCTTAGAAGATGTGAAGTTTGATGTTAAATGCTCACTCTGGTGAAACCTGAGACTCGGTCTTCAAAAGACTTTTTTACTTGCACTGAGAGGATGTGAATTTTCTTTGTGAAGAAATTTGGCCATATAACAAAAATATGCATCCCTTATAATTGTTGGTTGAAAAGCTGTACTGCTTGGAGCTGTGCAAATTAAGCACTGTAAAAATAATGTTTGTTTGGGTGTCAAACATTTTTTCCTTAAATGATGCCACCTTTGCTTCTAAAATGCCGCTAAAAAGACATGCATTTATGATATCCATGAGTATCTGGAGCACACTAGCAAATCTCAGATTTATTTTTTTCTGTGGCGTAGGTAGAAACTGGGGCTTCTGGGTTGTAGCAATGTAGGAGAAGTTTTGGAAGGACAGGAGGATGTTTCCCTTTGATCCTGCTTTCTAACAGTGCTCCACAGTGGGACTGGGGCTGTATTTTGTTAAATATTGAAGTAGATAAATCTCTGTGTGTGTGCGCCTTACTTGAACTGGCTTGTAATGGGAGCAACCAGGGAGGGCTAAGATATGACTGATTTGGACTAGCTGTCTTAGCTGTGCAAGTCAGCTATTTATTCTGAACTTCATCTTTGGCTAACTATTAACTTTGAATTCTAATTAAAATAATGAATTTGTAGATGAACTAGATTGGATGTGGTGGAGAGAAAAATCACCACCTCGTGTGTGGTTAGAGTTTCATAGAAACTTGGGCCAGGATCTGTGCTGTGTTCTTCAAAGAACAGCTTCCTCTGTTGCAAGAGAACCACAGGACTTTCTGTATATATTTTGTATTTACCTTTTGATTCCTCCTGTGACTCATGGTGGGAAGCTTCAGCCTTTCTGAAGGCAAAAACCCCAGACTTTCAGAGCACAGCTTAAGCATTGAGTAGGTATGGGAGCAAAATCCCCGAAATACCTCTGATCTTAACCCCAAGTAATCTCAGAAGACCCTTGCAACTTAGGGCTGAGGTGAAAACAAACACAGAAACAAGTTACTTCTACCTCTTCTTTATCTGTAATCATAGGCTTTTGTTGCAGTAATGCAATTGGAGTGCTGGGCTTGTAGCTAAAGAAAGCACTGAACCCACGTACAGCTCACCAGCTGCGTTTTTGTGGTTAAGGTTTTGTGGTGATGCTCTGCCAGGTCTTATGTTGACTTCCTGCATATTCTTTTCTGTGACTAAATTTTTTTTTTTTTTAGTTTGCTAGAAATATTCATGGGATGTTGTTCTTTACAGTTTAAGTCTCCATCTTAATGTTTAAGACTAGCCTTTTTGTTTGTACAAGAAAGGATGAGATTTCTTCCAGTTTGGTTTTTTAAGTCTTTAAACTTTTTTTTTAAACAGTATGTATCTGTGCCCTGTTTAGTCTAACTGAAGCTCTTCTGCAGCTTTGTGACTTCTCCAAACTAAAAATTATCTTGTTCCCAGAACCCTGAACTAATAAGTAATAAACGGTAATGAAAGCTAATAAATGGGATAACACTCATTTTGCTTTTGCACAGGGAAATCGTACAGTGCAGGGCTCTGCTTTTAAACCAGTTTTCAAACTCCGTTCTGCTCTACCCCACCATACGCCTGGCTTCTATAGCGTATTTTCTGTGGCTTACTGTCTCCAGTTTTGTTTCGTAGGAGTGCTCTCTGGCTGCTTTCATGTGCTGGTATTTTCCTGGCCATGTTTTTCTTGAGTTTCTATGCATGTACCTCCCACCCTTGCATCTGAAGTGAAGGAACTTGCCTCTGTTTTATTGTATGTTTAGAATAGGGGGCAAAACTAAGACCATTGTAGTGTGGTGATAGCTTGGACACACTGATAGATTATTGAATTTTAAATATATTGTTAAAATGCCTTGGTTTGGGGTTAGAGGTGAATGACCGTAGTTAGTGACCTAGAGATGCCTGTGCCTGCTGATTAAGGAGGAGTTGTTTAGGAGGGTGGGATTTGTTTTTGATGCCAAAGAAGCAAGTAATGTGCATGGTGTTTTATAATCCCTGTCTATCACCTAGTCTAGAACCAGTTCTTAGCAGATCCTTCTGCATCAAAGTAGGCTTAAAAAAAGCTAAGGTGATAGAACAGTGCCTGCTAGAGTGTTACCTGGATTGTACAGGTAGTGCTAGAAGTTTGTGAAAATGTCAGAACGATTCGGTGGCTTTTTCTAGTACTGTTGCAGAAAGTGGCAACTGGGAGGCATATACTTTAACCATGATCAGATTAACAAGGTGCAATTTTAATTTAATTTTTAAAAGGCTTTTGAAACTATTAGCATTTGTTTAAAAAAACTTAAAATGTGTGGGAATCTTTTTCTTCTGTTTCATTTGCTGTGAGCAGTGTTGATCCATGTACCAAAATGACATCAACTCTGCCTCTGGATCTACTTCACTAACAAGAGCATCAAGAGCTCGAGGAGAATGGTGCTCTGTGCCCATTAATGATGCGTCCTGCTTGTTAATGACACAGAACATGGACTAGTTGCATTGTTACTGTGTGAAAGTGAATCACAGATGATGCATTTCTTCAGCCTTTTGTTCAAGCATTTCCACCCTCTAACTCATCTACACGTGACTTGGTGGTTACTGGACTCAATTTGGAAGCATTCTGCTCGACTTGGATGTATCCCACCTTCCCCAAAAGATTGTTAATTTGAGTCCCATTCCAAGTAGGTTTTGGGACTGAACCTAGTCATATCTGCTTTCTGTGTCATGGCTTCAAAAATAAGCCTACTGCTGCATTTTGGAGCTTGTTCTCACTGGAGAAATGTTCACTTCTCCCTCTTTTGGCCTTTTCTGTCTGGAAACCACCATGCATTGCTTTAGAGAAGGGTTTTAGCTCTGTGTGATCAAATGGATGGCTTGCATTGCTACTGTTAGTAATGGGGCTCCAAGTTTAATCTTCAGTCTGATGCTAATTTCAGTGGATTTATTCTGAAGTTGCACTGAAATACAATCGAAAGCAAAACTTGGCATTACAGCCTGAGCCTAAACTCCATGTAACTTCACAAATCTCTTAGTGCTATGGAAAAGCCAAATGTTTTGATTTCCCAATCTTAAACGGTTTCCCGAATCTGAATTCCCTGAATTACAAAGCCTTTGCAAACAGGTAAACTTCAGATCAGGTTCTGTAGGGTACGGTTATCAGTACGTAGGTGTGCCACCGCATTACAAACCCAGTTTTGTTTGCTTTGAAAGGTATGGGGGTTTTGTATATGTAAGCAGCAATCAACATTGGTTGAAAGACATGACAGCTCATAGACCCTGTAGTAAAAAGAGGAGGAATTAACTTGGTCCTCTTCATGTGGGTAAGAAAACTTACTAATTTACAATGGCTTATTAACACAGAGAACAGAGATGCTGAAGGAAGTGATGATGTATAATAGGATGGGATCCCCCTTTACCCTTAAATACAGTAGATGTGTGTAGTCCATGCAGTGACTCAGGCTGGAATTAGCGATCAAAGAGATCCTTGCTCACTATTTATTCCAAATCAGTGGTTTCAATGGAAAATATAATTCTGTCTGTGAATTCTTGCAGGTAAAATTTGTCTGCATGTCTCTGAGGGGAGAAAATAGAACTATGTCTTTTATTTTTTTTTTTAAATGAAGCTTTCTCTGATACAGAGAACAGAATTTAAATTTAGCAGGCCCGTGTCTGTTCAATCAAAGAAGTCAAACCCTGACAAGTCAAATCTAGTTAAAAAGAATGCTAGGTATTGCTGTAATTTTACATAACTC
Source organism: Elanus axillaris (assembly GCA_026212715.1). Taxonomy (NCBI): domain Eukaryota; kingdom Metazoa; phylum Chordata; class Aves; order Accipitriformes; family Accipitridae; genus Elanus; species Elanus axillaris. The sequence goes on from JANZLQ010000001.1 coordinate 7,582,073, forward strand.
TGTAGAATGGCATGAGTGCATTAACATTGAATTGTAATGAGTATATTTTAATATTAATATTTAATATGTCAAAAAGCTGTTGGCATTAAAACTGCTACAAGCAAATCCCCTTCTTGCAGGTACCAAAAAAAAAAAAATCTTTATTTCCTCCCCCCTAAACTTTTCAGTAACGTGTTAACCATATGATGAAGGATCGGTCAGTCCGGATTCTGTTCCTAACTCCTCTATTGAATTTTTTCCTAAATGACTGTACCAGAATCACCTCACCTTTGACTGTTTCTGTCATCCATGCGGTTTTGAAACCTCTCTTTTTTTCCTTTCTTTCTTTCTTTCTTTATTTAAAAGGAGAAAAAGGGAGTGCAAAGCACTTAAGAACTCCTTAATGCCCTGGAAAATGTTTTTCCACTAATCTGTATTCTTAACCAGACCGTAGAACTGCCGGTTGTCAGTGGGAGACCAGCTTTTCTTGTTAAAAGGGACAAAGTGACCCTGGGAATAAAGTCCCACTTGCAGAGATGTTGTACAGAATTTTATCCTTTCAAGAATGGCTACAGGACGTAAGTAAGCTCATTTTGTGATAACTATCCCTGAAGGACAGCAAGCTCCTGGTGGCAGCATGCGATGAATCTGCAAATAAACTCATTTTCCTTCATAGCTTCTCTTCCCCTTTTGGGCATTAGATCCTTCTATCCATTTATATGCAATACAGTTGGACTCTTCCCTGTTAAGTTTCAATGGCTGGAAGGAATTTACTGTCTTCTCTACTTATTATTTTACTTGGGAGACCGTAGGAGCCTTACAGTCATTTCATCAAGGTAGGCCATATTGCTGTGGGTGCTGTGAACTAGGTGTCGATGTGCTGAACTAGCATCCTTTTGTTTCAGCCCTGAAAGAGGTGTCATCTTATTTTAAATGTACAGCCTTTCTTTCTCCAGCGTTCAATGAAGCATTAATTACTGTTTGATCTTTCTTCTCTGAAATTCAAAGAGAGATACAGCTCTAGACCCCTGAGCAGGGATTTATTCCCCATGGTGAGCTAGCATGTCTCTGTGGTGGTGCGGGCTTTGATTTAGGTGGGGTTTGGGTCCATGACTCAGCCTAATTGTCCTGTAATTGTAGGGGAATGAGGTCACTGTCTCAGTCACTGTTCCTTTTCACTGGCTTTTGCATTAAAACCAAGTTTGTACTGGAACTCTTCTGCTGTCCATCTCTTCCTCTCCGTAAATAGCACAGGGTTGCCACTGTCAGTAGTTTATATCCTCCCACTAATAGCAATCTGCAGTGTTTCAGACTGCCTTAAAATTAGATTTAATTTGTGAAAACTTGTCAACCTCCATTTTCTTTGCGGTGGCAGGCAAACTGAGCTTACTCCCTTTCAGAGACTAGATGAGGCTTCAGTAAATCTGGGACTAGTATCTTTGAGGGCATTCCAGTGTGGGCCAGTGTTCATCAAGTTGGGTTTTTTTTTTCTCCATTGTTTGCCTGTGAATTTAAGTACTAAACAGTTATGTTCTTGGGAATTCATGCAACTGAGACAGCAAAAACAGCTATTATGTTTGTGTGAATTTAAGACTCATCTGCCTTTGTACAAATATTTAGAAATGCCTAATCTTGAATTTTATATCCTCCTAGCTGTCATCTTTATTAATTCACTTCCATCTAAATGGCATAGTACCGTGGTTTAATGGTAATTCTGTAAAGGCTAGTCACCATAATTAACTAGGAATACTGAACTATATTAATCTGCCTATTGTACTAGAGGTGATTAAAGCAGCTTAAATAGAGTGAGCACTCTTACATTTCTTGAAGGACTGTGTGAGGAGTACTGTGTATTTCCTCAAGAGTCATAGGAGCCTTTGAAGAGCAGTTTATTTCTTACCCTTTGTTAATATTTGTGTTCTTAGAATCCTGATACTGCACACAAAAGCTACACTCTAAATATGTTTACCTTTACAAAGGTAACAAAACTCTTTACAATGTAGATAAGACGATGGATATATAGGAGCACTATTGGGAGACTTTGCTAAATACTAGGTATCTGTACCACCTGCCTTCCTGGCTCCCGAAAGCAAATAAGCATTATCACATTTTAATAAACGGTTCCCTTGATCTTGAATAGGTTCAGTAAAAGTATTTAGTATCAGGGCAGAGATTAAGATGACTTCTAGCTCTCACTTTTGAGGCTGCTGCTTAAAGGATCTGGAGGAAGAGGGAGGGCAGATGGAGATAAACCTAAAGACAAGGTAAGGAGAGCAGTGAGCGCTTCAGCTGCAACTTGCAATTATTCTTGGCATTTCAGGCTGAAGAACTGCAGAAGTGAATGAAAATGTTGTGTTGATACATTCCAGTAGGATCTCTGGTTCCTTTCCACAGAAGAGTAATCCTGATCTATTATCACTCAGTCTTATCAGAGCCTTTCAGAATTAGTTTGAGGTGACAACAGCAGGGTGGTTAGAACATGGCTAGCAAAGGGAATGGCTAGATATAGAAAGCATTTACAAAATCCGTAAGTCAAGTGAAGACCTTTTATGAGAGAGGATGTTAAAATACCAGTGTTTTGAACTTAGTACAGGTTACATTCTAACAGCTAAGCTTAGCTAGTTGTACATTTAATTACACAGTTCATTATTTCTTTACAGAAATGGAACAGTTTTTCCCTGAAACAGATAATTTGACTGAATACTGAAATGAAAGAAGATGGGAATATCTGTTGAAAAGGAGGTGGGGTTTATGTGTTAGTAGATTGCAGCAGGTGTTGAAAATGGTGCTGTCTCTAATGATTTTGTGTTGTGCCAGTGATGTATTTCTCTTTTCTTTTAAGGTCACCAGCTAGCCCAAATGCGACTCATGCTATTTAGTCTGATGTATTCCTGAAAGTAATCCTTCAGAAAGGCTGTCAGTTTAACTGGGATTTTTTCAGCTGTTTACTGTGGAAATGAGGCAGACATCCATGGTTTGCTCTCCAGAATAATACTGGGCTTTGTGCTAGCTTTATTGTGAAAACTCCTCTTCACAAGAGATCTAGCTGGGGATCTGTTTTGTGGAACTCAACTTGAAGCCCATGGACTCAACATGAGCATGAATGTTCCGGGGTGAGAAAATCCCTGCTCTGTCTGGAGAGCCGGAGACCCACAGCGCAGCGGCAGCGCTCAAAATATCCGGGTTTTCCTCTTCATAACAGATTGCTGTGAAGTCATAAGGCAGTACTGAAAAGAAATAATCCTAACCCTACATGGGAAAAATTTCCTGTAGTTAAAAGCCTGCTATATTACTTCTTTTAGAGCTGTGATGTAAGAATCTTCCATGTAGTCACGTGCATCAGCTGAGATAATGCACTATTTTAACTTGGCAACCTCCAAGAGGACATTCATGAAAGCGTTCATTAGGTGTTTATAGAAAATAGAAAGGAAATTCATGCCACAGAAGTTTGCCTGTACTTTCCGACAGCTTAGTGTTAGATCTTATTATGGCTTTAAATCTCTTTTGTAACTACTTGTCTCCTCAGCTGCCAGACTTTTGGCAAGGTATCTGCATTTTGCTAAGAGTCCTTAACAGCAGTAGGAGGTGAGAAATTACAAGTGAAATGTTCTAAGCACCATAAAAATACAAATGTATTTTTAAAATGGTGATGGTGTATATTAGAGCATACTTCTATGACATCTTTTTAAAGTTGCTGCAAGGCTAGAACTATATAGAATTATATCCTTTGTTACAGTAAGCATTCCTGACTATAAGCAGATTTCAAATCTGTTTTATTGTATGCTTTCTTTTTCTTATTCTTTTTCCTCCCTCCCAAAAGCCCTCCTCCATACTAGTATTTGTATCAGCTCTTGAAGTGTCTCCTGCATTCTGGGGATAAAAAATGGGAAAGAGAACTGAGAATTAGGAGTAAAAAAGAAGAAAGAAAAAAAAGGAAAAAGGAAAGGAGAGGGAAGGGGGAATGCAGTTATCTGTGGAAAAGTGTTGATTCTTCTTGTGCTACCAAAGACTAGTGGGAGAACCTTGAAAATCAGTTCAAGTCTCAAGTACTGCATTTTATGTAAAAGCTATGAAGCTCTTGGGGTGCTTGGTTTCAGAAACACATTGTGTCAAATTCTGATGTGGTCGTGTGTGCTGGTAGTCTTTTTACAGACCTATTAGGTTTATTAATGGGTATTTTAGATTACTTTTCTAAAATCAATGTGCTGAAGCGGAGGTAATAGGACTAAGAGTTTGAAGTGAGTGTGCTAGGGAGAAGAGAAGCATGATGGGACCCCCCTGCTTTAGAAACCACAGATTATCAAGGTCAGATCACTAGTTAAGTTCTTAGCATGGAGCATATGAGTTGAAAGTCGTATTTGGTGGCAGGCTGCAGAAAGCTTTTATTTATTACAAATATTTGCTTAACACTACCTAGTATGCAGTTTACAATGGTGTGGAGTTTTTTTCTAAAGTACTCATCTTAGTAGTCTTTGTATCTTAGCGAACTATTAAAACTGTATTGAAGGCCTGGAATAAGATTGATATTTCCACCTGCCCCCACCACTTTTAAGCCAGTGAAGCTTCAGATTCTGGGACAGGCATGCTGGTGCCTATCTTCTGCTGTTTAAATACATTTGATTAAATTAAGAGCATTAAGCAATTTTTAAGTTTCCCTAAACAATGGATGGATTTTTCTGTGATTATTACATGAGTCAGTTATAATAATCCCTTTTCATTGTGCAGTTTCATTGCTGAAACTGAGCACTGAAATACTGTTGGTAACTCCCTTATAAACAACCCAACTTCCAATTTGCAGAAGAAATTTTTCTTTCTCCTTTCTGTCCTACTGTAGCCTGTATTTATTTCAGTAATGATGGGGATGTTGGAGATGAGCTGTCCAAAGGAATCACATGGCTTTACTGGGACACTGGGATAATAGCATGCTGTGTTCCTCAGTTCAGACTCCTCCCGCAGACTCCCCTTTGTCTGCGCAGGGTCTCTGAAAGCTTGTTTTGACCTTTTCAGTGCAGGAGACTGCAATTCTACAAGTTTCTCAAATTAGCACTTGTACCAGGCTATTTCTGTATGTTGACTGAAAGAATTTGAGATGATGAATAGTTATGCAATAATTGAAATGTGATTTAAAAGCACTGGATGAGCTACTGTTTCCTGCCCTGCTCTTGCAGGTTTAGCAAAAAAAAACTACTTCAAGATGTCCAACTTCTGCTTCTCATTTGTTCAGAGATGCTTGTACATGTCTGTCAGACCCACGTAATGAAATTTCACCCCTCTGCCGTACCATAGGTGGGTAGATAAACATAAATGAGTTTTTCAGGGGCAGTAGAGAATAATGGTCAGCTTTTTGACTTTTGGAGGAAGTAAAAGAAAAAAAAAAGGAAAAATATTAAGTCAGTACTTCAGGCTCATAGTCTCTGTTCTGTTCTTTGTTCTTAAGTTTTATAGCTTCTGTCACTATTTCGGTAATATTTTCTTCAAAGAGAATGGTCATTAGGAGTAGAGAGTTTACTTGGATGAATTTCACAGCAGTTTTATGTATATGCCTGTGCCAAAGCGTTAGGACAAAACACCTGAGTGTTTCACATCCTAAATACCATAAAATTGCAGCTTGTTGATAGGCAGAGTTGTCAAATAAAAGTATATATGTGATCGGCTGTCTTTAATGCATGAGATTTCCTTACATGGGAATTCAGTATTTGATAATTAACTTGTAGCTAGAAGCGCTATACAGTAATGTAATCCTGTGCTTTTCAGATTACCTGTTTCAAAATGAGTCAGCGTAATTACTTGATCTTGCTCTTACGAGAACAGTTTTACGGGAATGTAATGTTCTTTGCCTTGGCCGTTTTATAAGCTGCACTTGCAGTTGTCTTCTGCAGATCTCTTCTGTATACTTCAGTGGCAAATGAGATAAGGGATTGCCATATTAATGTGTAGAAATTAGCATAGTGCTGCTATTTTCTAGAAAACAGTTTGTTCAGACAGAACTGACATAAGCATGGACTCGGCTATGAGCTAAAAATGAGAGTATAATATTACGGCTTGAGACTGCTGGTCTGATCTCTATAGAAATGGGATTTCTTCCCAATTGTATTAGTTGCTTGAGTTCTTCTTTCCCTTTTTATTTTGTAATTGTGCTAGTGGATGGGTTGCTGGCACAATGAATGCCCATCAGCACTGTGAGACCTGTCAGAGGTAAGTAAGAATAGCAGCATGGGAAACAGCCTTGGAAATGTGATACTGTCCTCCCATACAGTGGAATCAGGATGCGTCCATCTTCTTAAATTTCCTTTTTATTGTTAATAGAAATATATGTAGAGAGAAAAAGGAAAAAAAAAGCGGATGTACCTACAAAATGGAGGAAATGCCTTGGACTTATGTGATACAAGAGGAAGAGAACTGAGCATTTGAGCATTGTCCCAGGAAGGCTGATGTAGTAGCTACCTAGGCTACTATAAAATATTTACAAAGATGACTTAATTCTGTGCAGTTGAGCTAAAAAGAAGCCCAAAATGCAGTGCTCTGATTCCCCTCTTGCCAAAAGTGTCATGCTATATTGATCTATGTCAAATGGGTGTTTGGGTATAAATCTTATCAGATGTTTCATAGTTAGACCTAATCGTATTTACTATGCCATGCGTGGGCTGTATCGTATTCCTGGAATCAGAGCTGACTTGTCAAGTGAACTGTCTGTCTGACATTTGCTTTCAGAATAAAATGTCGCTTCAGGCATCTTGGAGGCACAGAGATGTGGCTGGAAGGTCAGGCTCCCCAGCATTCTGCTGAATTCAGACTAATTGTAGAAATCGAGTGTCCTGATGGCGTAGGGAATGATAGTTGTGTGTCTTAATGACAAAGAGCAGCTTGTTAGAATTTGGTATCTTAGCTAACTTGTTTTGTAGCTCACATGTCTATGATGTGTTTCTCATAGCTCTAAGGCTGTCTCACTCAAACTAAGGGCTGATCTCAGTAATTCTAAGTTTAAAGTTCGTCATAATGTTTCCCTTTTGCAGTGGGAACTTCCTAGATGTAGACTTACTGAGTGGTTCCTCTTCTGTGTGTTGTACGTTTTGCCCCTCCCCACTTCTTAAGTCTTTGCCTAGTCTTGAGCTATTGCTGTTTTTCTAGTTGTAGACTGTTTTGTCTGTACCTTGCTCTCTTGGCTGCTGTTCTTTTATTGCACAGAGTAAATCAACACACACACACACGCGTGCACGCACACACACACAGAGAGGCCAATCTTGTAGGCCTTGAATTTGCCCGAGTTGCTTTTTTCACAAGGCTCTTTTGTTAGAAACAGTTCTGGGCTAGCTTCAGTCACCACGAAGCTTACTGGAAAATGGAAGGCAGGCAGTCCCTGCTTTCTCATGTTACCAAGCAAATCCCTCTCCCCTTCCCTGGGGTCTGCTATACCTAGTGAAAAAACTGCATTTCAGCTGTCAAAAACTTCAGTAGATCCATGCTGCAGAATTATTTGTTCATGCTTAAGAGATGTGTAGTTGTTCTGGGGTTGTAAACACTGTCATGAAGATTTTGACAGGAGTGAAAAATTAATTTAAGTTGTTCTGCTGGGGGGAATACAACTCACTTTAATTCTGCCTGCAGACTTTGCTGCAGCCTGGCAGTACCTACCACTCAGCTGAGGAGTAAATCCAGCTTGATCTGTTAGTTCTTGTGTTTGTGGTCACTGGGACAGGTTGGGCGCAAATTCGTAAGTCTGTCTTGACACGCTGGCAAACATAACAGGAGGATACAGAAAACGGTGTTTAGTTTACCTCAGATATTAGTTATCATATCATGAATTGCATCATAAACCTTGCTCTGAGAGCTCGCAATCTGATGATATCTTATCAGCCGGAACAGTTTTTGACTAACCAGAAATCATTTCTCTGCAGGCTGCAGGAAATGGTTGTGTTCCTGTGATCAGCACGACTGTTTAAGGTGTAGAGGACACTACTGATAAAATGTGATTTTAATTATACTCTGATTCTAGAGTATGGATACTTTAAATATTGAATACACAGAGGCCTTTTGTGGTTTTGCTTCCTAAACTGTAAAAGCTCCCTTCCTCCGAAGCAGTTATGACTTCCATATGCCTGAGGTGAACGGAAGTAGCAGAAGAGCTGTGCAAAAAGGTAAAGATGCTATGAGCTTGCATGAAACACTAAAATGAATTACATTACCTAATCGGGTTCATTTCAAGAGGCTCTACTCGTGGCCATTGCTGGTAGGAATTGTGGTTTTGAACACTTCTCACAGGTTTAACCTGTTAATATTTAAAATCACTTGCAGCTGCAGAATAGGCAGGTCAGTGATAGGCAGGTTTGGGTTATGTTGACATAGGCCTGATCTTTCTCTTCAGGAGAATATGAAACAGGTTTAGAGAAGCAAAGAGTGAGCAGTATGTGGGGAAAGAGGAAGATGTACCAAGCTTGTCTTTCCAGTGAAAGTAACTTACCTACTTGCAGAAGTTCTGGACTGTCTCCTGCAGAATGGCTTAGAAACCAGGATGCTGATTAGGTTATAAACACAAGGGAAAATAAGACTCCTTTGCATGGTACTTATTCAGTTCGGGCTCCAACACCTCCATGTTCTGAGAGCAAACTGAATTGAAGTTCTTCAGTGGCGAGCGGTTAGAGACAATCGGGGAAGATGGTTCTTTGAACATGGCCTTACTTAAAGTGAAAGCTGGGCAACAGTGAGCTTGATAGCTTGATATCTATTTTACCCTATTTCTCAATTTACTTACAGTGGGGAAAACATTTCTTCTAAAGCAGCAGTATTTCAAGTGAATTTGCCACTGTGTGATGTGGAAATAGACTACCAACTTTAATAGCCTTGGATGCACTGGTAAATAGAAGACTTTCAAGGATTTTTTTTTTTCTTTGCTTACTTAGCTATGAGGTTGAAAATAACTGAAGTCCATAGTTGATACTTTTGCATCATGCAAAGTCCTTTGCAAGGACAGGAGATCTCTTGTGAAAACACCCAAAAAGTAGCTTCACCTGCTGTGTTAGACCTATTTTGAATAAGTATCTTGTGTCTTTGTTAATGGACTTCTGTGTTTGGGGCTGGGTGAAAGTCCAAAAGGAAAGGTCCAAAGCGTATCCAAGCATCCAGAGCTTATCCAAGTATCCAAAGACATCTCAGATTTAAAACTGGCCTTTATTTAGTGCAGTGTTGTTTGCAAGAATAAGTCATGCGGGAGTGTGTGACTAGTAGCTGTGTAGCTTAAAATGTGTTTAATGTTGCTGTGCATATTGCACAATTATATGTGGATTCTCCTAATGTATTAAAAGCACCATAATTGTCTTTGTAAAGGAATGCAGGCATGGCTGTTGCTTCTACTTGAAGTTGTTGAACTCTTGTGACATTATGTATGGCTTTTGTTTAAACAGCTCGTGTGGTCAGGAACAAAACACAAATGAACTTGGAGGTGATTTTTATTGTGGTTCCAGTAACAGGCTGGAGCATCTTTCCAGGTGAATGTAATTGGGAGGCATAATTATGCAATGGTTTTCTGTATAGTAAGTCCTTTCAGTAATTCTCTTCACAAGCAATTGCTGTTGTTCAAAGGCCTGCGTGCTGTTTTGTAGAGCCCAAGCCTAGAACAGGACTTAATATTAACACTTCCTTTATAATGACGCCCCTGAATTTTAGCAGTGGAAAGGCTACAAGTTCTGCTATGCAGTGAATTTACTTGTATTGTCTAGACCATTGCTAGAGGTTAAAGGATACAGACTCCTCTGTTGCTCTGACGTTTGGGAAATTTGATGCTGCAATGACTGACTTCTAGCAAAGAGATTCTGTGGAGAGGATGTTGCTTGCAACAGGCAAAAAACATGACTCCATTCAAGAGTGCTGCTGCTGTTGTGTTACAGCCAGGCTTTAATGGAATTGGATGTTCACATTAAATTAATAGGTTTTACATGGAGCCCATCAACTAACATTTAATTTGATTCAATAAGAAGTCAGGGCATATGGGATCAAAATGGTCTGTGCTTGGGATAATCTGGAAGAATCTCCATATTACAGCATTTTTAAAATGCTCACTTAAACAAGAGCTAGCATTTGTGAATAAGCTAATTGCTTAATGCAACCTTGTATCTAATTTAGTGCTAAACTAAGACTGGATAGGAAAATCATCTCTTGAGCAAGGATTCTAAAAGCAGAGAGAATGGTACATTGGTTTTGGTTTGTGTTTTTTTTTCTTAACAAAATAAAGAAAGCTTCATAGAGTTTTTTTAAGATTAAATCCATCTTGCATGGTCCAGTTCTTTTGAGCTAGCGAAAGCCTGCAGCGGGCTATTTGTATTTACAATCCCAAACTGCTGCCTTGTATTGGGAATGGTTTAGTGAGATTGCAGATGTAGGTGCTTCTCCCCATTAAGAAACACCATTGCAAATGATTAGAGACTGATCTTGCAGCAGAATTTTTTAGTATTATGAAGGTTCCTCTATATCTGTCCAGAAGGTCTTGAATGTGATGCTTTCTTATCCCAAACAACCACAATATGTTTCTCTCAAACAGCATGCCCTGCCCAATTTCTGTCTTGTCCGATTACAGGATTAGGCTGTGGATCCTTTTGTGTGGGAATGTAAGTTTGTACATCTGATGGGCCGCTAAGTCAGTTCCAATGAAATCAGTGTATAATAACCAGAGTTATAAACTGTAATGTTGACAGTTATTATCTAGGTGTTGGAGAGGGGATTAGTGGGCATGTTTCTACAGACCCGCAGTGAGAGGCGGCCTGTAACGAGCATGAGTAATGTGAAATGATTAAGTTGGTTAGGCTTGTGCATGTTAAGTGTTAAATCTCATGCCAGCACTGGTGAGCAGAGCAGTACGCCTTGCCATTTGGAGTTCCTGTAAACAACGTATGGGCGTCAAAAAGATCCCAACATGCAAAAGAACAAGCAGTGCTGCCGCAAAGGAACGGGAGCACAGAGACGTGCCTCTAACCTGTGATGGCAGAGCATGAACCCTCCCGGGCAGCACCGGAGGTATAATTACTTGGTCCTGCCGTAGCATGGATGTTTTCTTCCATCTTCTTGCAGGTGTGGTACATCAGAGAATGCATCTTAGATGCTTCGTATCCAACAGATGAGCAAGGCTGGGTGCATCTTGTGCCAAAAATGAAATAGTGGTGTCTTGGTGTGCAAGAAGAAACAATGATGCTTTTCCCTGAAGGTAGTACTGACAGTTTGTTCAGTATGTTTATGTTTTAAGGAATCTTTAGCTGTTAATATTTTCGTGAGCATTGCATACTCATTGTTCAAAGTAGTACTTCAGTTTCCTGTTGTGGACTTCGTCACTCTTAGGTTTTCCTTTCTGCTACTGCTCTTCCCCCCCATAAACCAATGAGAAGACACTCCAACAAATGGAGTGAAAAGCTTCAGAGTCAGTACCTGAAAGAATGGCAGGGCAAAAACTTAAACACCTGTAAATATTTTCTGTTGTTCTCTTTCAGTTTGGTGGTTTTCTTCTCTGTGTGACTCGGTATAATACTACCAGGAAGAAAGGTCTTGTCTTCCCAGTTTTTCTCATGAAAGAAATGTATTGTCATTAAATGCTGTTGAAGGAATATTTCTTCCGTGAGGGAGGGATATTTTTAATGAAAGGAATAGTGCAGTTGATATCATCAGGCATCATTAACTCTCAGCTGGTCTACTTGTGCCTTTCTGCCTTGAGCAAGAACGTATTTAAAACAGTAGGTTTATATCTGACATATTTTGTAAGTGTGTTGTCTAAGTAATATAATGCTCACATCTAAACATCCTGTATTTTAAAAAGAAAATTACTGAACAATTTTTGGAAAGGCAAACTTCTCTAAAACTAATTTTCTGTTCTAAAGGGGTTTTGTGAATCTGCTGCAGTGGGCAGTTCTCTTCAGTGGTCAGTGTTCTTAAACTTTACTGGGAGAGGAGAAAGGAAGATATTCATGTTCATTGATGCAGGTATTCAGGGAGCAGAAAAGTGGTTTGAAGCTTGTTGTGTCAACATAGACCACTCAGTTTAATTTCATGAACATTAAGGCTTGAAAACTTAGAGAAGCTTTTAAGGGACATTATCCAGTTCTTGAGATATCTCCCTTGGCTTGCTTTGCTGTAGGAGAAGTTAGTATCAGTGAACTGGTAGCTACTCTTCCAATTTCAAAGGAAACACACAAGTTTGTGGTGTGACTCAGCTTTACAAGAACACTGCTTTAAGCAATGTTAATCCTAGCTGACTATTCATGTGTTTTGTTTGTCTAATATCCTTGTAATGTAGCTATTCCCATTAAAGAAAGCCAGCATCCTTTGTTCTCCTCTAAGCTATGCAAGACATGACTGCAGAAGTAGTTTGGGGCCTGAAGCTGCAATGACTGAATGCTGCTGGAATGTAATGTGTCACATCTGGTAAAAGGGGAATAGATCCCTAGCTTCTAAAATTCAGACTAGCCCTTTATTTGGGGGTGGGTAGGTGGTGGTTAGAACTACAACATCCATGGTAGGTGGGAAGGAAGGAAAGAAGCTTGCTTAGATTTGAAATTCATATTGCTGAATTTTTTTTTTAAAGAAATAAATGAAAATATAGTAAGAAACCCTGAAGTCTGATAGATGGAGATGGCAGCATTTGCCTTTCTGGGTCAGAAAAAAGATTTTTTGGATACATCTGGAAATCATAGCAATTGATGCATCTGAGCCAAGAAGTAAGTGTATTTGAGAGCAGCAGGAGCAGCTGGCTAGTTAATATCCTGCAGCAAGTATGTGAAGACTGCTAGCTTTTTTTAGCCTATAGTGTGTACAGCCATTTCCCTTTTGGGTATTATAGTCCTCATCATTCCTGCCGTTGCTTCTCCTGTGGTTATCCAGTAAAGGAGTTACCTGTCTGCTCTGCTTATGCTGCGGAGGTGATTAATCAGGTGTGTTTCCCTCTTCCTTAAGATCAAGGGAGCACCAGGCTTTGGTCCCTTTCATCGACATTTTAGGCTGCACGCATGCAGCATCACTGGTTCTGTTTGCTAAGCAGCAGAGGCCATCCACAGCCTGCTGGGATTAAGATTTGTAGAAGACTAAGAATTCTGCTTTTTAGACGGTAACTGAAGAGAAAGAAATTGATTAGTATAAATTACTGGGAGAATAATTTAGAGTGTGTTGAATATTAAAGATGTCAGAGCCATAGTTAGCATCTTCTCAGTGGCATGCTGACTCCTTACTGCTCCATTTGTCGGGAGTTTGTAGTAGCACAGCTGCCAAGGTCCCTTTTAAAGTTTTGTGTGTTACAGCAAATACAGGATGATCCTATGAATGAGCAGTCTTACTTACTATTGTCTCACTTCCAAGGAAGTTTAAATGGAGAAGTAATCCTCTGCTCCATTGTCACCCTCTACCTTCCCATCCCCTCTCCTTCCTCTCTTTGCTACAAATAGTCTCGTGAGGTTTAAGTGTGAGGAGAAAGTAAGATTGGCATTTTTAGCTGTTAAATGAGGTTAATCAGCTTGGTAGTGGGTGGGAGAAATTTGCTCTGAGGTTAAGAATATGATATTAATGGTTAGCAGGACCCTTATTACCAGTCCAGTGTAAACTTCCTTCTGTTAGGCATGTACTTTTTGGTTAAAAATTACCTGATTGTGTTATTGTTCCTATAATTAAGAGAAACACAGAAATTGTGGGGAGGGCATGTGTGTAAAAGAAGGCATCCTTTTCTTCTTCTCTTGAAGACACCATCTTGAGTTTGACGGAAGGGAATTAGGGCTGTAAGTCACTGTTCTGCAAAATGCACTTTAACTGGCATGAAGGGAAGAAATGGAACTACTGGAATTTCTCAGGATGAGGAAGGTTAGTCTGAGCAGACTTTGAGATGTGCAGTTTTGGCAGATGACCAGAATGGCTGAACTGCTGGGGAGGAATGCTAATCCTTTTTGCTAGCTTTTGGCACAGTCAGTAAAAATATGCAGATATGTTTTCCAAAAATATATCCCTTTTTTTGTAGAATGCAGAGTGCACTGTGAGGATGCAAATAATACAGCAGGATAACCTGAACACAGCCAGTATTCCTCATTTCAACAGTTAAAACCTTGAGAAGCAGCATATCAATTTTTGCAATGTCTGCTTGACTTCCATCCATAAATGACAGCCTGCTGGCAGAAAGACCAGGAGGAATGATTAAAGCCATGCAACACTCCTCCTGTAACAGAAGGAGACCATCTTGCAGATTGTGAATATAATTGACTGCTTTAATTAATTTCACCTTCTTGACTCTAATGTTAAAATCTGAAAAATAAAGTTACTATTTTTATAGAAACCTACATGTAATTAGCAGTCAAAAACCAAATAGGATATGGAAATATGAGCTAAAACATTTGATGACAAATGCAAATTTCAGCCTAAATATTTTACTCTGCTTGGCAGTAAGTAATTGCTGGTAAAAACATGCACAACAAATCTTCCTGCTTAAATCAAACTTCAGCTGTACAATGGAGAAATTGCACAGCGTTATGTTGCATATTCCTTATACCACAATAGCAGGAAAGAGCAGATGTAGCCAGCATGTCATCTTGGCACTGCTCTTGTCGGAGCTGCTGCTGCATATAAGATGTAACCTGTTCAGGTGCCTCCGATCACTCCTGAATACAGCCAACTGCAATACCACCGTCCCTGCCTGCATCCTTTCCCACTGAAATGGTCTGCCCTGGCTCCCATTTCAGATGGGATTAAATTTGCACTTTGAATGCAGAGATTTATTGAGTAGCATGGTGATTATATATGCAGACTGAAAATCAGATGCCTCAGTGGGAATATCCCACAATCTAGCTATCACCAGATTTCTTTGTGGATTTGAAAATAGGATGAAACAATGCGTTTTGGCAGATTTAGCCTTGCATTTTTTCAAGAATGCTTTGATTTAATAGATTTCTGGGCCCATGGTTTGCCATTGTCAGTTAAACTATAAAAATGTTGAAGTGGCAACAGAAATTATCATGATGGTACTTGGAGATTATGTTCACAGGATTGTTTTTAATCATGTGGGATCCAAAGTTTCTTTTCCAGGGGTGTAACTCCTGTTCTAATAGACTGGGAAAGTTTCATGTGGCACTACTGCCCATTCAAAAAGAAGGGCACACATTTTACTTTCTCCTGTCCTGCCCCAAACTCAATCCACATCCATGCATATGAATGTGTATTGTCACATTTTCAAGAATCTTAGCTTTTGAGTTAATATTGTCAAATACTGGGGTTTGCCCTGTAAAGGGTTTCAGTGCTGAAAAAGAGGAACTGCTGGATATTTTTATACTTAATCCAATAATGAACTCGTACAACAAGCATCATTATATTTGAGGTTTAATTATACAGGTTGTAACTGTAATTTCTTTTCTTCTACCCATTCAGTACTGCAGCAGCAGTAAGCATGTATACTCTGCATTCAGGGATGCTTGTCTGACTACTGTCCTTGCAATTGTAGTGCTGGGAAATGACTGAGGCATCTAGATTGTTGAAGATTTTTTTTTTATGTAGAAGGTATATATATTAATTGATTGGACCAAACAGATAAATAGTAAGACTACTGATTCAGATAACTTACCTTCAACTGATTTTTTTTTTTCACTAAAGATTTCCAACCATATTTGCAACCAAATATTGCATAGGAGAGCAGGAAGAGTACCGATCCCAATGAAAGTGGTTTTAGCTTTTATTAACTTAGTGTTAATATTACTGGTTTGAGGGTGTACAAGTAAGGGGCACCATCTGCTTTACATTTCAAATAACTGTCATCATCCTACATCTGTCAGAAGACTTGTGATTTTGGGTGGGAAAAAAACCCCCACTTTTCTCTGTAGTTAACACTTGGCCTGCAAATCTTGTCTTTCAGATGGGAAGAGGAACTGACAAGAAGAATGAGTCTGGAATCTATGGTAGAAACCCTGCGAGAGGTAAGTTTTGGACAGTATGTATTGAAAAGTGTAGGTTTTCTCTTGTTAGCACCTTTTATTATGCTAGTAATCATTTGAGTTGTCTTTCAATTAAAAATCTGTTTTCTAGCTAGAGCAGCTGACTGTGTTGCTGTATGCTGAAGAACAGTGTTAATGTTTGGAAGCTGAAGCAGGAAGGTGCTGAATTTTCTGACAAAGTGAAATGCGGGGGTGGTGATGTGCCTTATCAGCCCTGCTCAGGTTAAGGGAGGAAGCATATGTTGGCCTATTGCCTCTTAGTTCTTTGTGTGCTTTCTCTTGCAGGAGGCGCAGGAAGCGGAAGCTCTCCAGGAGGAGTTAAATGAAAAGATTGAGAGACTGAAAGCAGAACTTGTGGTCTTTAAGGGTCTGATGAGTGATGTAAGTACACTGGAAAGCAGAGTGGCCAACTCCCACTGCCTTTGTGAAATGTGTGTGTCATGCAAATGGCTTCATTCATAAAAAGGTTATGGTCTTAGTGAGTGCTGCTTTGTAGTTAGCATTATGGCTGCCTTTATGATCTAATGCATCAGACAGATCACCCTTCCCCCTGCTTCCTGTATGGTCTGTGTAGAGATGCATTAACTTGCTGCTTAGCCCATAACCCGGACTCTTCCCTCCCTTCCCTGTTCTCCACAGCTAGCAGTGCCGGCATTCAGATCTGCAGCTGTGGAAAAAAGTGTTGGAGAACTCACAGGTTAGGGTAAAGGGTTCATCACCATGCAGCACCAAGTACTAAGGGGGATTTTGCTCCAAATCACTCAAAGTCATGTTCGAAAACAAACATGCTGTATGTGTTTCCCAACTCCCTTTATGAAAACTCTGAAGAGATTAACCCAGTATCACTGGTTCAGGTATCCAGCTTTGTTTCCAGTGCTGCTTCAACCTAAATTAAAAAAAAAAACCTAACCTTTTTGTTTTCTCATGGAATTTCCTTGTGTCTCATTTGGTATTGACTTTCCTTCAAAGCTGAGGGATCTAGTAGGCTAAGACTGGATCATTTTCTTACATTTAGACATACTGAGAGCATGTACTCGTGCAGATATCTGGAAAGATAAGCCAGGTGAACATTAAGTAAGGTGCCTTTCTCTGTAAGACTGAAGTAGTGCTGATGCTGGTTGTGTAATGAATATGTCTTATTATGCTTACTTATTCTGTAATTTTGTGTAGAACTGTTTCCTGCTGTCTTTGTATAAGCTTGCAGAACCGGGTCCCTGGTGTTAAACATGTTCTCTCAGGGCCGCTAGATCTGTTCATGTGAAATTTGGCATTTAGCTGTCTCTTCTTTTGGTGTTTAATTGAGAATAGGCATGCTTGGTTAGAGGCAGTGTGAAAGGAGAAACTTGTTAGGGCTGCTTCACTGTGACAACTTTTTCACTGAGGAAGAAATGTTGCTCAGTATGTACAAAAAGAGTGGTGGTGAATGCAAACATCCTCCTCAACTTGAGAGGAAGTGTGCTTTGGGCTTTGCAAACTATAAGGAAGAGGAGAACCTAAAGAAAGCAGTGAGAATGCTTGTTTTGAATCCCACTGTGTAAATATTTAGAGCAGAGAAATGCAAAATGTTGGCATGTGACTCTTGCTTTCCTGTGGATAAGAATAACTGGTACCTCTGGTACCTATCCAGTTGATAAGATTGTGTTTAGAGTGTATCAGTGTCTAGAGACTTGTTTTTCTTGGTGTGTTTGGAAAACAAAAATCTCTAACTTGTCCAAAGGTGCTTGACAGGGGCTGGAGAACTCCGTAATAATGTAAAAAAAAAACCCCAACAACAACAAAAAAAACCCCACAATGCCAGAGCTTTGTTCTTGGAAAGGGGATTTGGTATTTAAGAAAGCTCTGCAAAGAGTTTTTCTGCTTTTCTGGTCAAAGTGGAAGCATTGCCTAGCCATTGAAGTGGTACTTTCCAACAGAGTAAGTCTCGTCTAGGCTGGAAAATATGCTTTTTGTGGAACGATGTCTCTTCATAAGAAGCCAGCTGTACTGTGGCTGTATCTCTTATGAATTATAGTTACTGCCCAGAATGAAGCAAGACAAAATATTTTTCATGTAGAATCTTTGCTAGGCTGGAAGCCAGGTTAATGCCAATGAGGAGTATTTTCTGTGTTACAAGCTTTCATGGATCTCTTTAGATCCAGTCTGATTTTATGTTTTCATGGTATGTATGAAGTTGCTGAGTAGCCTGGATTCTGTTTTAAAAGCAACTTCTTGCAGGCACACTTTTTCTGTCTGAAAGCAGGGGGGAAGTGTTGCATACTCACCAGGTTTTAGATTTCATTCTATTCTGCGCATGCTCAACAGGGTTTTTCTCCTCCATTTTTAAAGCTTTATTGACCCATAAAAGCTTACTGTTGCCACATCTAGCAGTTGTTTTGGGGTGGGTATAGGTTTTTTTCTGACAAATCACCCTGAGTTGAAATTTTATTAGAATTGGATATGAATGTTAATTGCTAGCCATCTAGTCTATTTAGATTGTCCATGTACTGCCTTTCCTGGAGAAGATGTAATACTGTTTAAGAATAGTATGCCCTGGGGTTAGAGAGATACTGTGGGGTATCTCTTCTTTCCTGAACTGTATAATAATAGAAGATAATCACTACTGTCCTTCCTGCAGCCCATGACAGACCTGGACACAAAGATTCAAGAAAAGGCCATGAAGGTGGACATGGACATCTGTCGGCGAATCGATATCACAGCCAAGCTGTGTGATGTAGCGCAGCAGCGCAACTCTGAAGACGTTTCCAAGATATTCCAGGTGATTAGGCCATGAATTTTCCATAGGGTAGGACAAGAAGTGAGGGGACAAGAGGGAGCAGTGGTGAGGAGTGTGGTCCAGGTCATTTGCCTTTTCTGGAAATTTCTCTATGTAGACATGTTTTCTTCTTTCCCAGTCTTGAAGTGTAGCGCTCTCCTGTAGAAGCTGCTGTAGTACTAAGAGCACAAAATTTAGAGAGTTTAAAAAAAGTAGCCTCAGGATGACCTTTAAGACATGCTGTTAGTCTGATGCTAGCCTACAATGAATTCAGGGGAAAAAAGCATTACAGGGTCTAGATTTGTATAAATGGCTTCCTCGCATTTGTTCCCTTCAAGTAAGAGGTTTTAAGCTTGTAGAACTGTCATCTGAATGTTCTTATTTCTGGCTCAAGCTCCGTGGCCAGAAATAACGCTTCTGTGGTGGTGAGCTATGACTGCTTTGTGAGACTAGAAACTCCAGTTGCTTTCCTTGAGCTATTGTGGCTCCTTGGTGCTAGTAGGAAAGTAATTCAATTTGCTCCAAAAGCAAGCAGTTACAGCTCTGCATGGAGCAAACCTGTAACTCCCAATGCAGTTGGTCTTCTATCTTAACTGCAATTTTAATTGTGATTAACCCAGCTTCTTTCTACTTTGATCTAAATGTGTCTTGTTCAGCCTTTCAATAAGTCTGATGCTTTTCTCTGTATAGTGATGCCATATAGTGTGCTAAATGCTGTACAAAAACACTGTAAAAGATCCTTGTGGTCTTTACTGGTTGTGCTTTCTGGCTATAGTGAAGTTGCCTAAATGTTTGATGGGGTTTTTTTTCTTATGTATCCCAAAAGAGTGAAATCTCCTTATTGGAGATAATTATTTTTGTAGCATGTTGAGTCATTGCATTGTGCTAGTGGTTCCTTCTTGTCTTTGAGTAGAATTGCTATGTCCTGCTCAAAGGTAACTTCAAAGTGCAGTTTTGGTCAAGCATGCAGTGGTTAAAATGATAATCATGGAGAACAATACCAATAAGGGATGGCTTATATGCCAAGTAGAGGAAAAACTACAGTAGGTTGGGAGTAGACTGTATGTTTGACTCTGGCACCATCTGTGAACACCTTTTATGTTCTCAGTCCTTAGATGAAGAAGTGATCCTCTGCACTCTTTGTAGGGGTATCTCTTGAGTTCTCTGCACATCTATGAACTTTGTTTCTTTGAGCTTGTCCAGGCATTTCCATGGTTCAGTTAACCTTCCTTCTGTCAACCTGAAGATTAGCAGTCTGCCTCTGCTGATGGGGTGGGAAGGACCCTGCAATAAAAGCTGTCTAGAAAGGCTTCATGTCTACTCTTTTGTGGTGGTTCAATGCTGGGAGCAACAGCCTTTGGTGGTGGCAGGAGAGGGAGAGTTCTGTCATTGATCTCAAGCCTGCTGCCTGGGCACTCCTGCCAGCTTATGCTTTTACCCTGTATCATTCTAACCTCTGCATGTTCTCTGGTAGATCACAGACTGGTGTCAGTGAACAGATGAACATCTGTAGAGCGCTGGTAGCCTGCAGCTTGCTTTGCTCTTCGCTGTTCTGAACTGCTTCCTTGTGCTCTGTGTTCACCACTCATTAACAGATGTGATTCCCATCTTGAATATGAGCAATCCCCGAATTCCCTGGGAACTGATGAACAGTTATTCGCTCAAACCTAATGGCTCTCCTTCTTTATTTCTGCCCCTCATGGCACAGCACCTCAGTTGAACCTTCTAGTTACTCCTCTTCTCTCCAATTAAGGTGGCTTCCAAGAAGAAAGAACGCAAGCTCACATCTGATGATGACCTCTCTGAACAGGATGGAGACAACGGCAGGTTCTCTGATGATGAGGTCAGCTGTTCACTGAACATCACAGATGAAATGAAGCGTATGTTTAATCAGCTGTGAGTATTACGGACAACATGGGGAAAACTTATTCTGAAATGCAGACTTAATCCCAGAACTCAAGCACTGAGTTGTATATGCTTACAGAAGTAGTGTTTTTTTTCCACTCAGTGCTCACTATGAGTTGAAACTGAGCTGCCAGGATGGTATATACTTGAAGTATATACTCTGGAAGTTAGAATAAAATTAACAGAAACTCATTTTTGTTCCTCTGTTAAGTAGAGGGGACTATGGAGAATATAAAACTATAGTAGTAAAACTAGATGTTTATATGCTGTTCTAACAGTAGCAAAAGAAGAAACATGAAAAAAAAAGTATAAAACTTGAGTATGTCCTGTATGTTTTGCTGGATATTAGTTTTCTACAGTTCTGGAAAGAACCTTGCTGCTGCTTGGGCTGGATAGAATTTGGCAACATCACTGAAAGCTCAGTTCAAAATGGATACAAACTTCTGTAGTATTTTGCATGATTTTTTCAGTTGAGCTCTAGGCAAATGGTAGTAGTGGATCTGTCCAGAAGATCAGTTGTAGCAGTGGACAACAGTTTATAGATTCCAAGAATGCTGGTGTTGTAAGCCTTGCTGCAAGCTCTGATCTCCCAAACTGGAAGAACTGCAATTTATTTTGCCTAAAGCTTTACCCCAAATTGGAGTGTTAGGAAGCTGTGGAAGCTGAGGAGAGATTCTCTGTACCTTGGTGCTACACAAAGCAGTTCAGGAAGCCAGCTGGTGATGTGCCCTGCTGTTCTCTTCTCCTGTTCTAGAAATGATGGAGATGGCCACACCCTGGTGAGACTTCTGAGGGTCTCTGCCATTTTCTTTTGCCAGAGAAAAGCCCCAGCAAGCACCGTAGGTCTGACTTTCCTAGCATTTGAATATGGGTGTCTTTTGCCAACTTCTGCAGTGACTACAGAGGGAAGAATTCCCAATGCTTTCCCACACCATGTACAACAGTAATATGTAGGAGTATGCAAGAAATGCTCTAAGAAGCACTAGCTCCTCTTCTGTTGTCAGCTGTTGCCAAAAGTTCTATTTTCAGGTTGTGTCTCTCTTTCTTCCCATCTGAATTCATGTGTAGGAGGGCATGGTTTTTGCAAAAGTTGTAGGTAACTCCTCTTGTTAGGATTCTTGTTTTAGACATCTTTAGGCCCTTATTAATATTCAGTGTAATAAATACAGATTTTTTTTTTACTTCTCTACTGCTAGAATTCAGTGTGACAGCAGGTAGTATGGATTTTTTTTGGAAAAGCAAAAGGCTAAAATTTATCTACTAGGTCGGTAATGCATTTAGTTCTTAGTTTTGTTCTTAAACCTGTCCTGTGATAGCCAGTTTTTATTGGTGCTGCTAATGAAATTCTTATCTCCTGGTCCTATCTTATTTGGCACATAGTGCTGCAGGAATCTTGTTACATGCAAATTGGGTTGACCTAGAACAGTGTTCATGGCTTACTGAAGATGGTACTTTTCTAAGGATGTCTGGGCTTGGGGGCTTTGTGAGGTAGAAGATAATATTTTACAAATAGCTGAATAGCTTATCTCTAACAGAAACTGAAAGTAATTTGCATTTTATCTGTAATGAACTTATCTTTAAGTGTTTCATAGTAAAAAGTCAAAATGCAGTTGGCTTTCAACAGTGTGTATGTCTGAAGTGAGCAGCAGCCAGAACTGAGAGCCTTTGTGCTGACAAGGATAGCTCGTGCAAAAAGAAACTGATTCAAAGAAGTTGAATTGCAAAAGGCACAATTATGTATGTCCAGGTTTGTTGGGCTCTTAAAAATTATTTTTTAAAGTCATGCTGAGTATAGACAAATAGTCTGCGTCTTTTGCCAAGCTCTTCAGCCTCCTAAAGACAGTGTTGGGCTCAGCTTCCGGACTGAGATGTTATCTGCTTAAAAGGAAGTGAACTAAAGTAATAAAAATGCATCAGTCTGAAATTAGCAGACTGCTTCTGGGAGCAATTTCAAATTTTTGTCAGACCTCCTTAACAGGAACAAGAAGCAGCTACTAGTGTTTCGCTCTGCTGCTGTTCAAACCAAAAGGGACTCAAAGTGCCTTCTGAAACTTTCCTTTATTGCACAACTGACCATACTAAAGGGGCTTGACCAACTAACAGTGTTAAAGGCCACTCTTGCCACTGTTTGTTCTCAGTCTTAGGCAGCTGTAGTAGTATCTTTTGTTTGTTCAAGTCAACAATAAGTATTTATGCTCACCTGCACATCATTTTGGGGTTCCTTTTTTTCATAGTTGTTACTTTCAAAGATGTTTTTAAGTGCTGCAGGGCAAATGTTGGCCAAACTTCAACATGAAAATCGGCAGGGAGTCTTCTGGTGGCTCTTTCTTGTAAAATTCCTCGAACTATGTTTGGTCTCATTTTCCCATGTATAAAAAGAATAGTTTAAAACATTTTTGTGGTTTTGCAAACAGGGGAAGCTAATGTGCAGCACCATCTGGAGGACAGAGCTAGGACTGTGTACTTGAACCAGGAATACTAACAAGGATCTCTTATTCTGCTTTGGGGTGGCAAAGAGCCCAGGAGCAAGGGACTTGGACAGTGGCGAAGCCTGTTTGTAAAAACTGTGAGGATTTTCAGCTGCTGCATTGTCTCCTTCATTCGGTGCTCATAGCCCTTTTTTTCCTAGAAGATTAATTAAAGGACTGAGGGAGTGGGGCTGGAGTGGTTTTCACTAATGCTTTTTCTGTTATCTTAACAGCCGTGAGACATTTGATTTTGATGATGACTGTGATAGTTTAACATGGGAGGAGAATGAGGAAACTTTGCTTCTTTGGGAAGACTTCACAAACTGCAATCCTTCAATTGACCTCCAAGGAGAGGTGAGTTTATTTGTTATTTTCTTGAACTATTCTCTGCAGAAACTGTATCCCTCAGCTGCTCTTTTAGCCATTTGAGCCTTTGGATATTTGACTGGTGATCTAGTTTGCCATGCAAACTTGCTTTGATTTTAAAATCCTCTTTCTCTCTATGGTTGCTTTTCAGTCTGTGCAATCAGTTTATTTGCCAAACTTCATTTCTTCTGCTCCTTCAAACTAAGTATTTAGAAATACCAAGTTAGTGTCAAAAGATAGCTGTTACAGGAGCATCATGCAGTCTGTCACCCTAAGCAGTCATTTATCTAAAGCCCTATATCTTCCATACAGCATCTCACTTTCCCTGTAGATTATCATTCACACTTTAATTGTCAAAATAGTACATGTAGTGGGGGGGATGGTATTGTGGTTATTCTAGTGGGGAGAAAAACAAACTCTGTATGGTCTGTGGAAGACATTAAAGTATGTATACCCCATCACAAACAAAGAAGCTATGATTGTAGGACTGCATAAGGCCCAAGGGATCTTCTGGACCCATGAATCCTGTGCTTCCATCTTCCCAGTCAATAGGAATCTCCTGGCACTGGTGGATAATAAGCAGCTTGCTTTTAATCCTTAAGATCCCACAGAAAGTAAGCTAATGGCTGCATGCTGCCTCATTCAGTGACTCCTGAGCCTCTTTAAACAGGCCTAAAGAGAGATTGGAATGGCAAGGTCTGGCTTTGAGTGGGTAGTCTTAAATGTGAGGCGATTATTTTGTTACCGAGTAGCACGACAGCAGTAGGT
Organism: Elanus axillaris; assembly: GCA_026212715.1. Lineage (NCBI taxonomy): Eukaryota > Metazoa > Chordata > Aves > Accipitriformes > Accipitridae > Elanus > Elanus axillaris. Next base: position 7,606,243 of record JANZLQ010000001.1, read on the forward strand.
AAGAAATAATCCTGCCTTCTTCCATCATAGCTGTAGTGTAAAGATGCTGAGGCAGCAGTCTCCTGAATATTGTCTTGTGTTGACTGCCAGGGGTGTGTTAATTTACATCTTCCTATTTGTGTATCATCTGGCATACTCTGAAACTGCGGAGATTACTCAGAAGTGCTAGGACTGCAGAAAGCAGCGTACTTAGCTACATGTCGTTTTTTGAGTAGGGAGAGTGGCAGAGTGATAATGTGTAGCCATGTGCTGGAATTAGTGACAGATTTATTTGCATATACCCATGTGTGCATGTATAAGCACAGCTATCAGAGGAATATTGCCGAACTCAGACCTTCCGTGCGAAAACTCTAAAGGTTTTAAGAAGCTTAAATCCTTCTAAATGAAAATTATACAAGGAAAGGGTAGATTTGTCTTGTAGATGGAGATTCAGAATAAAGACTGTTCCATCTGTGCCTGGTCTTTAACATAGTGCTTTACATGCCTGAATCTTCCTTCCACTGGCTTTATTCCTTTCAAGTTCTTATATGGTGCCCTAGCCACCTTCTTTTATGACCTTCCTCCTTAAAGCGCTTCTGCATATAAAAGGATAAGTGGAATGATTCTTGTAACTAATAGGCTGGTTAGCCCGATGTTGAATACCAGGTATGATCCTGATAAAGCTGCCACAGATGTGGCCAAAGGATGGAAACTTAATTAATGCTTATCAGTGCAGTTGCATTAAATTGATGATAATTTTTCTTCTGGAAAAGGGAGGTAGGTAATAACATGAGAGAGAGAACAATTACATTGTTTTAGTCTCTTTGTGACAGCATGAAATAGTTCTATATCTTTTGTAGCCAGACTGTACTGTCAATCCAAAGCAATGATGATACGGAAGCTGTTGTCTGACAGGATGTTTCCTGTGGGACAGCATGTGTTCTTACGTGTGATATTTTCATCGGTAGCGTGCTGGAGTGAGCTTGCTTTATCTAGCAGTTAAGTGAAGAATTTCAATAGAAAACAATGCGTGCAGAGCATACAAGTGAGGTAATGGAGACTGAACAGACTTGAGAGTAATAATAAGTAATTGGAGAATGAGAATACCAGTGCAAAGCTGTAAGTAGTGGGGTGGTCAGTGCAAGGAAAAATTTAGTTTCATGATTGGAGAGCGATTACAATCTAAATGTGATCAGACTGTGAAAGGTTCAGGAAAATCCATGGTTTTGGTTCTTTGGCATGTATCAGGTATCTGTGTTGAATTGCTAGAGCCTTGATCTGTAGGTTCCTTGATCAGAGACTTTATCTTTGTATGTACAAAGCCATGGTCATGGTACAAAAATGTGTTTCCTGGTACGCCAGTTTTAAGAAGCAGAATATTCGTTGCCTGTGTAAAAATGGATAAAAAAAACCCAAAAGTTTGCATGAAAGAGCATAACAGCCTGCATTTCTGAGTGAGGTTAAATAAGAAAATCTTCAGTCTGCTACTGAATTCCTTGTTAGTTTCTTGCTAAGTCTGTGTGTCCTCCTTTCCCCTGCAGGAAGAAAACCTGGGAAACTTGATCCACGAAACAGAGTCTTTCTTTAAAACGAGAGACAAGGAATACCAAGAAACAATAGGGCAAATAGAGGTAAGGAAGTGGTTTGTGACAATGAATTGTTTCTACTGGATGAAAACATGCAGTGTTCTGGTCTGGTATACCCACAGAGGAAAGGTGGAATGTCTGTATGTCTAAGAATGTAAAGGCGTTTTCCTTTGACATACCCTTGGGATATTTTCTAAATACCATTCTCTATACAGCATTATTATTGAGTAAGCATAAATCTGTAGCTGGTGGATAGAACCTTCAGAACAAAAAGAATAAAAATGCACTATTATTCTTTTTCCCCTTATTTGTCTTGTATATCCACTGTCACACTGGGAAATGCTTTACAAGACATGGCCTCAGAGGTTGCCAGACATAACAGCTGTAGCTTCTCAAAATCTTTGCCCTGCCTAGAATATGCTTTCATTAATTACTGCATGTTGACAAACAAGATGCCAAGCACCAGAAAAAAAACTCCAGGGCTGTTTAAAAACAGCGTTGAGCTCTGATTAAAATACACTTTGTAAGCTGATGAATACATGGGCAGTGTACAACACTGAGGTTAAACATATATCATGTGGGTGTTTTGGCTTGGCTCTGAGCAGCTTTACCATCCCCACCAGTATGTAAAATTGAGTGAAGCTAGGAGAAGCTTACTCACACTTAGCAACTCACCTTAGGCTGATTATTTTCACTTATTTCTTACAGCTGGAATTGGCCACGGCCAAGAGTGACATGAATCGCCACCTTCATGAATACATGGAAATGTGTAGTATGAAAAGGGGCCTGGATGTACAAATGGAAACCTGTCGTAGGCTTATCAAAGGCTCAGCTGACAGGTAATAAGATATTACCATTCTGCCTGGGGTGCTTCAGGAATTTATTTTGCTCTTGTTTCCTGCCAAGTTGTTTTAAAGGCAATAGTATCATTTTGTCCTAAAGCTTTGTCCTTCAGATAATCTTGTTTTGTTCAGGGTCAGCTACGGGTCTTAAAAGGAACCCTGTAACAGTGTATGGGTTCTTACACACGGTAAGGCTTTTAAGGGGTCAACACCTATTGGTAAAATCAGGGATCTCTACCTTGGACGGATATTTAGTCTTAACACCATACATCTAGGACTCTTAAACCAAAGCCCAAATTAAATTTTGACTGGGGACTTACATGAAGAACTTGTTTATTAATCTTTTCATGTGTTAAGAACCCTGTACTATGAGGGTTATTTCTTATCTCTTGCTTGCCCCCAGTACACATCCTGGCTTAAAAAACAAGGTGATAAACTTTCTTTGTGTTTTCAAGACTGTATGCATTATCGATGATGAGAGTCTCTGTAGGATATTCATTGGACTTAGTTTCTATTTCCCCATCTGTAAACCCTAGCAGCCTTTATGTCTATGTAGGAGATGACAGGGGTGGGGTGGCAGCATATGGAATGCTTAAGTCTGCTACTGATATTTACTTTAAACTCAAAGTTTAATGTTAATAAAGGATATTGTAACTTGTTTTGGGAAGTGAAAGTGACAATTTTCTTTAAGGGTTCCTTTTTTTTTCCCTTCTGTCAATGATATTTAATTTTTTGTCTAAACCTTTCTCTGAATTTTTCTACAGAAATTCTCCATCTCCCAGCTCTGTAGCCAGCAGTGACTCAGGAAACACAGATGAAATTCAGGATGAGTTGGACAGAGAGACGGATGTAGAGCCCATGGTCAGCTGATACGTAGTTGGTGCATTCCAGTGAAAGGGAAGATACAAGAAAAGATTAAAAAACGATACACTGATGGGGGGGGGGAAAAAAGGACTTGTAAGCCCTTGCACAGGGTTTCTAAGGACTCATTCCTACACGCATCCCCACCCCACCCGAGGATTGGTGCTGTAAATTTCTATTGTTATACAAATCATAAATGCAGAGTCCTGTAAGAAAACATGGTGTTTTAATTGTGCCTTTGCCCCAAGCTGAGCCACTTTGAGCTCCAGTGGAATATTAATAGCAGGTGTTTTTATAAAAAATATTATTTAAAAAAATCTGGTAGCAGCAGAGAATGGTGCTGCAAAGGCTCTGGGTATTTCAGTATGCTGATGTTTTACTGAACTGCTGCACTGATTGGCAAAAGGAACGCTGGCAAATGAGAAGCAAACCCAAGACAATTATGGTACAATTACCAATGTCTGGCACAAAACAGAATGCCTCCAAATTGAACTGTAAACCTTTAAAAATAATAGTGGGTTTAGAGACAGCTTTTAGGATTAAGCAGTTATACAATATTAAAAGGAATTTCTTCATTCCATTTTTCTGGGTGAAGGAGCCTTTGAGATTTGTACAAGTTTTCTGCTAGGCTCCAGAATCTGAAGAAGCAGGTCTCAGCTCGGTGGCAAAGCAGGTGGACAAAGGAGGGTGCAGTGGGGTGGGACTATCACTGATAAACTACTATGCAAAAAAAAAAAAAAGCTCGCCTTATTTATGGAATGTTTGGTCCCTGCTGGGCTACAGTTATCTCTTGGGGAAAGGAAAGCTAAAAACACATTTGCACATGTTAGTTATCTGTAGAGCTTCTTTTGAGGAGGAACAGTCATATTACAATGCCTTTGTATCCAGTGATTGGATTAAGAGGGGAATCAGCCCTTCAGTTCCTGTGTTGGTTTGTGTTTTCTTTTTTTCAGGATTCTTTTTTGCTTTTTTTTAAACCATAGTGTTTGCAGATTTTACTTTGCTGACAGGGAGATAACTCCATTTTATGCTGCTTTCATGATGTTTAGAGTGGGATAGTTGAAGCATCAGGATAAACTGACATGCGGTGGTATAGATGTAGGCTTGAGACATGACATTGGGAGAGTTCCAGACCACTGTTCTTTGGAAAAGCTGAACATTGGAAAATACTGTAATCCTTTTTTAGGGTCTAGTAAAATGTATCCCAAACTACTGCTGCCCTAGAATTAGGGAAGAACAGCCATTTGCTTTCTCTGTGAGAAAGTGAGAAGACCTAGGCTTTGTCAATCTTTCTGTATTTTTACACTGAGAAAGCAGCATCAAAAGTCAGATGACTTGGTGGTGTTTGAGGAAACTCTGGTGTCATCAAGCTGCTCATGGTTATTAATGGGAATTGTAGCACCTCAGCCAGGTAAAAACAGGGTATAAACCTCAGCCAATAATTTTTTGTTTGTTTTTTTTTTTAGACCAAGATTAAAAGTGTAGTTAATACTGCCTAAAGGTAACTGTGTAGTTAACTAGCAGTTGCAAGACTTGGAGTAAACACCAAATGTTTTTGGTTTTTTTTTCCTGCCAGGAAGCTTAGAAACTGCTATGTAGGAGCAGTGCTAGGACTGGACAGGGAAATGCCCCATTTAAGCACCCTATCAGTGTTATGTAAAGGTAAGCTGGCTAATTTTTTTTTAGTTTTCTGAGTATTGTTTCCAAGTGTCCCTTATGTATTGATCTGAAATCAGCAGGGTTGCATTGTAAGCATACAGCCAGTATAGATCAGTGAAGCTCTCTTCCAAAAAGAGCACAAGTGTCTCAGCAAATGGCGCGTTCCTGGGCAGAAAAGCCTCTCGGTCTTACGCAGCTGTGCAGAGAGGCAGGATCTTGGAGGGTTTCTGCTCACACTGTAACTGTGGGTACAGTAATGTCCTCTCCATATGAGTTTCCTCAGTTGCTGCCTGGAGTTTCATCACTATTCAGATCTGTCTCCTGCTTGGACACAAGGGTGCTTTTAGGCCACGTGAATCAAATGGGCTCCCTGTGTTTTTCAGAGTGGGGAGGAGTACTGGGATGATCCATCTGGATCCACAATGTGGAGGCCACGATCCACAATTGATGGCTTCTGTCCAAGGAAATAGATCCAAGGATATTCTTGGGGTTTCTGTACTGATTGCAATACTCAGTGCAGTTATTCATAGAGTAGCTAACAACAACTTGGTTCCTGTGGTGTGGGTTAGGGGCTTTTTCAAAGCCTGTTTCATCATGTAATGTAGATAACTTTTCTCTGGAAAAGAAACCTTATTCCAAAGTGCTCATTCCTATTATTTCTTAGGTGGCCAAAG
>JANZLQ010000001.1:7629237-7656144 GCA_026212715.1 Elanus axillaris
TGGGGTACGGGGGCGGGGGGGGGGGGGCAGGGGCTGCGCATAATCCCATGGTGCCCAATAAAGAGAGGCACCAGGTTTGGAGCATCTCTGGTAGGGATTCAATCCCATTCCCATGAGCAGCTGGAGCTGGCCTGGCTCTCAGCGGTCCCCCACTGCATCCCAAAGCCCTCGGCTATCCGTTCCCTGAGCCGGGAGGGAGCCCGAGCCAGGATCTCTCTAGGAAGTGGCAGATTTTCCCCTCCGATAACACGCAGCTCCATCTGCTTCCCGTTAGCGGCCCTGGCTGAGCCTAATTGGCAGATCAAACCCTCCGATGTCCTGCGTTAGGTACATCGTTACCGGAGTCCGGAGCGAGTACGAGGCTTCTTGGATGGAGCCCAAACGCCTTCCCCCGCCACCCTGGGCTGCGCAGGGGTGCTAATGCAAACCACCCGCAGCAGCCCAGGTGCCGGGGGTGATGAACACACTTTAAGCCCTCGGCAAGAGGGCCAAGCCTCAGCTTTAAAGAAAAGCAAAGCAGAAAACCGAGGCAAGCGTGGACCTGTTTGTTCATGGGGGGATAAAATGGGAGAGGCAGATGATGGGCAGCATGCAGGGAGACCAGCACAGCAACAACCACCTTCTTTTTTAGCACTGAGCAGCGACGCTTCTGGCTTTCTGGGCAGTTTAAAGATTCCCCAGATTGAACAGGAGAGGCAGTGACCATGATGATGCAATTGGTGCCCTAATGTTAGCTTCACTGATTTTGCCTCTCTCTTTTTTTTTTTTTTTTTTTAAGGAAAGGCTCAACTCTAAGGGTAATATTTGTGATTCCCCGCTCTTAACACACACATCAGGAATAGCTGCAGTTCAGGACTGGGCACAGGACTGGAAAATCCTGGCACTGCATCCCGAGGATAAATGAGATAACCCATCGCCTCACCATGAGCACAGCACACAAACTCAAAAATTAAACCACAGAGGAGTTGCTCAATTGCATTTGGCTTAACTGGCGTTAGAGGAGAGCCCTTAACCTCCCCCAGAAGAATCGATAAATGAGGTCTAAATGCTTGCCCTGGGCAGCAGATCCCAGCCAGCGGACATACCACATGCCTCTCTGTGTTGCAGGATACACTGGGGGCCCTGCAAATTCCTGGAGTGAGGGACACGCTCTAAATCGGGGTGCGGCTTCACAGCACATGTGCCTGGAAGGGGCTGGAGCTTGGGTCACCTTCCTGCTTTGCAAACTCCCATCACCTTTTCCCAACCACAACGTCTTTTTCTGCCCAGCACTCCGGGAAGCCACGCAAGCACACATTAGCCTGATTTGAGAACAGATTTCCATGGAGAGCAAATCTCTGCTCTTACCTTACAAGATCCGATCCCCACAGAAGCAGCGTCCACCTGAAGGCAGATCCCGCAGTCCAAGCCACATCCCTTCTCCGGAGAGGTGTGGTCCCAGACCACCACAGACCTTTGCTCTCTCTCCTCACATCCCAGAATTTTGGGTTCCTTTCAGGGTGCTGCCCAGGCCGTGACTGCAGCACCTGCCTGCGGGTGAGGCTGAGGGTTGCTTCCCCAGCTGGAGCCTATTTGCAGGCTGCAGCTGCAGCTGGTTGGGGAGGCTGTTGCCCCTCCTGTGCCCCTCTTTTCAGCAAGCTGGTTTGGGGGAGAGCTTTAGGGCTCCCTCCCTTCCCAGCCTGCCTGATTTCCTCCTAAAAATCCTACATATGGTATCCTAGGGGCACATTTTCTGGCTAGCCAGTGTTTCAGGCTCGAGACCAAGTACTAAATGCAGTCTAAGAGGATGTTTTTACCTTTTGCTGATGCCAGTGGAGGGGGTGGGCGAGTGTTTCTGACTCTGGGTGGAGGGGGGTTTCACCTTGTTTCCCAAGGAGAGTCCAGACAAAACTCACTACACAGATGCTACAGGGTGGAAGGGCCAGGGATGGTTGCAGGATAAAGGGAATAGCTTACCCTTAAAGGTGGGCCCAATCCAAACTCCAGCTTTACAAATCCCCTTAAGCTCTGCTTGTCAGAAAACTCCCTGAGGCTGAAGACCTTTTGGACCCCACAGTTCCAGTCTGGGGGGGGGGGTTGCATACAATCCCCCCGTGTGCCCCCACTGTGTCCCCTCACCTGTGGGCAGCCAGGCCTTGAGGTGGTGGTGGGATGCTGCTATTTACGGGGTAAGTCTCCTGCCCATCATGGAGGCAACAACCACGCACTGGGGGCAGGCAGCAGCTCACGGCTGGGGTGTGCTCTGAATCAGCATCCCCCTAAAATGTCTTCCCTTCCCTCCCCATGCAGGGCTTTACGGTCCTGGGGCAGCACCAGCCTGGCATCACCCTCCTCTGGGGACTGATTTTTCAGGCACAGTCTGTGTCTTTCTATTTTTCCATCCCTTGAAAAAAAGGATGATGAGGAGAAAAGAGACATGAGGGTGAGGGTGGTGGTAAGAGAAGAAAAAACAGGACATAGGGAAGAGCCAGAAATCCAGAGCATCCTGAGAAGACGCTTTTCTGGGGGATGGAGACTCCCTTGGCCTGTTTTTTCTCTCTTTCTGCCTTATATTATTTCTCCATTCTGGCTATTTCTGCCGGAGGCTTCGCCTCCCCTGTCTCTTCAGTGCTTTGCGGCTTTGGGAGAGCGGACAAATCCCCGCGGGCCCGGAGAGGAGGAGATATTTGCAGTACAAGGACTTAGCAGCAGATGGTGGTCTTTATCCCATTCTCTGCAGACGGGAAAAACCAGTGGCCCCACAGCTCCCGCCGGCCTGCAAGGCTGGGGTTGAGCATCCATGAGGGCTTGGGACTGGGAGCCTGCAGCCCTGGGACTGGGAGGAGCAGCCGTGAGGCTGGGCTGGGGGACAAGAGGGTGGGTTTAAACTGGTGGGGAGAAAGGAGAGAGCTGCAGGGTTCAGCTCGAGAGCTGGACTTTCCCACAGTGCAGATGGGAGAAAGCAAGCAAAGACACACCGACCGGCAAGAAAGGGGAGAGGGTTTCAGTATGTCGGCCCCGTTCAACAAACAAACTGTGGTTTTAAGGGCTGTAGCAAGTGCCCGCAGTCCTCATCCCCTCCAAAAATGCTACAAAATTACAGAGAGTCTTCTAATATTTAGCATTTTTTGCTAAAGCCCCAGGTCCTGGAGTCATGAGAATACAGCGGGATGTCAGCTTCCAGCTAAAATAAATAAAGAGGGGATTCACATCCCTCAGGCTAACACAGCAAAGCTGGACGATGTGACTCCCCCTCCTTGGGGCCGGAAGAAAATCCTGAAAAGAAAATGAAAGGACCAGGAGGCAGAAAGCCCCTATCCCTCATCTCCTTTGCATGACCACGCTGCTCACCGATCAGTTAAAAATCGTGGGATACATCCCTCCAGAGGAGAGCACCCTCCTTCCCAGGGCATCTGAGGACACCTGGTTCCCTTCCTCCCAGGCTTGGGTACCTCTTCCCCGACCCTCGGAGGCGTGGGTCGGCCTTGGGCCACGTCAGCAGGAGCTCTACAGCTTTGCTGGGGAGGGGGTGAGGGTCGTACCTAGCCCAGCATTTCTCAGTTTACCCCAGGGAGGGCTTGTCTGGGAGCCTGAATTATTTTGGAGCCAGGCTGCTTGAGAAGAGGAACAGGTGAAGGCGGCCGGCGCGGCTGCCAGCAGAGCCCGGCTCGCCGTCTCTCTCCTCCGCCGGCTCTCCGGGGAAGTCCCCCCAGGAGATAAATTACTCACTGTTGTCTGATGGCATCGAGGTTGGCTCGAAAGGCGAATAAACGGGGTTTCTGGCCGCAGCGGGGAACCGCAGCAAAGTTGGCCCAGGGTGACTTGGGATTAAGAGCAAACTTTTGCATCTGCCAAGCGGCTCCCTCGCAGCCCTTCCCCGGCCAGCTGCAGCCTCCGCTGCCTCCAGCCCCCGCTTGGCGTGGTCAAATCAGCCCCCCCAGGGATGGGGAGAGGCTGGGGGCAGGATGAGGTTCAGTCTTCCACCTCAAACCAGGCGGTTCTGCACAGCGTCAGCCCCAGTCCCGTGGGACCGGACGCGAGGAGAGGGATGGTGTGAGGGCTCCCTGATCCGCTCCACGCCGAGTCAGCCAGTCCGAAGGCTGGATCCTGCCCTGCGGGGGACCAGGGAGCGTTTCCCATCCCTTTCCCCTCGGGTGCGGGCACCATCATGCAAACAGCAATATCCCCATGTCCAGCCACCAAATGCCACAGCATCATCATCCTCACATGCCTCCAGACCAAAGCAAAGCATGAACCTCATCCATCCCCAGGCTGCAGGCACAGACAGTTTTCCCTTGCATCACCGTTTCTTCACACCCACAGGCCACCGGCAACCTTAGTCCCTCTCCTGGGGGGGGGGGTTTATCCCCTAAATCCTGCTCCTGTCCCTACAACCTGCCCCCAGGCTCAGCAACAGCCCCCGCAGAGCGATCCACCCTCCCGACTTCGCAGGCCTTCGCAGCGCATCGCCCCCTCCCCGGCCCTGCATTCGGGTGCTTAAAATGTATCTGCAGTACCATCTTAGCTGCTATTTTTCATCCTTCAGCGATAAGGCATCTGCATGTACACAGCACCCAGAAAATTACTTACAAACAGCAGCTTCCTCCTGCAGATTCCCCCCCCCCCCCATACCAATTATTAATATTATCACAGAGGCAGCCCTGCTCTGGCGTTGTTTTTGTTTAAGATTTTTCTCCCCCACCCCACCCTTTGGTTTTTTTACCCCCGCCCCGCGTCGTGATCGCCAATTTGAGATCACAAACCTGACATTTCGGTGCCTGCTTCACAGTGCCAGGCGGGCAAAACTGCCGGGGACAATCAATTTTCCCCGCATCGTCTACCGGTGCCATCCAAAACATTTAATCAACGCGAGATCAACGCTTCCGGCAGCTCCCCGCTCTCTTTTTTCCCAGCCTGTGAAAATAAGTGACACCCCGAAAATGAGGGATGCCAGGAGCAGGGGTTGGAGCTGGGTGGGAGCATCCCTGCTCCGGGAGGGTGGGAAAGGGAAGGAAGGGATCAGCCTGGGGCAGACTGAGTGATGGGGTCTCGGCAGGGAAACCAGTGCCTCCTCTGGGGACAAACTGGTGTCCACTGGGATGGCTGTGGGAATGATCTGTGGAACCTCCAGCATCGCATCTGCAGTCCAGAGAGGGTCAACCAATGCAAGTGAAGGGGATCCCAGCTTGATGACTAGCTAAAAGCGCAGGGTGGAGGGTTTGTAGGGAATAGGATTCACTTGATTTTGGGGTCCCAGAGAGATTTGCTGGGTCAAAATGTCCCTGAGCTTCAGAGGGCACAGCCTGGTCCTTAGGTGCCAGAGCTGGGTGCTCAGACGAGGACTCTGCCACCAGGCTGGGTGCAGTCAATGCATCTGCAGCTGGCTCCATATTCACAGAAGTATCCTAAAACCCTTCCTGCAGGGAATCCCTTCTTAGGCAGGGATGTGCAGGCATGGCGGTGTTGCCATCCCATTTACTGGGTGGGTATGTTGAGGCACAGTGGTGGGAGCAAGCCTTGGAAATAACTAACACCCACTGCAAACAATGAAGCAGCAATGGGGCTTCCCAGTCTTCTGCTCCCACTGTTGGCCTGTGGATGGTGTTGGGTATGCGAGAGGACTCTGGGAAGGGGGTAAAAGCCGAAAAGCTGAGGCTGAGATTGCCATGCACTGATGGGACCCCCATTTTTTTCCTTGCATGACCCCTGGGCTCGCACGCCCTGCTCCTCTGCACCCAGACAAACTCCTTGGGGTCCCATGGTGGAGCAAGTTGTGGGGGGGCACGTGGCTTCAAATAAAACCCACGCACATCAAGCCATGGGGGAAACACACAGGCAGGGAGGAGAACGCCAAAGTGACGCCCGTCCCCCAAGAATGCGCGTCCCCCTCCCTCTCCTCCTGCACGCCTGGCCCTAATCCGGGGGTGGCAGCGGGATGTCTGGAGACAGCTGTGCCTGCCCCCCGCAGCCCTGACATCACCCACCGGCTATGAAGGCGCTTGCCTTGGCCAAGGGGTCCTTCCCCAAGTGTTTGCAGGGGAGGGGGGGGCAAGAGACGCTCACAGCTCCCCTTAACCCTCTGCTTGCAGAAGAGGAGGCTTGACGCTCCGCTTGCAAAATGGCTCCAGGTAGTGTTTTGGCTCCCAAGGAGCAATGCTTTTGGAAGTGTGCAAAGCAGAGTCATTCCTGCATGCAAACCCCGCTGCTGGGACAAAGGCGGTGTGACACCAGGCTGCCGTAACTGTCTGAGCATTGCGATCTGTACATACGGACAAAGAAAAGGCCCCAGCCAACCGGTATCATGGAATAGCCCCAATTCCCACACCCTCCCAGCTGCCCAGAATCCAGCTGTGACTTTGTTTTCCCAGCCCCAAGTCTCTGCTGCTGGTGCCTCAAAGAACAGAAGAAAAATAGGTGGAAGGAGGGAAGGATGCAAGTAAGCTCCAGCTGGCTGCACCAGACGGAGACCCAGAAACGTGCCTGCTCCCCTTGCCTCTGTTTCCTTTGCAGTTCTTACATCTATGGTTGCTGCTGCTTAGGGGTTATACACCAATATCATCTAGCAAAACAAGCCCCAAGATGGTCTGGCTACACCTAAAAGGGATGCTGGCATCAAGGGAGCTGTGCTAGCACCCTCTGCTTCATCCAACAGCTAGTTCCCCTCTTCCCAGTAGCTCCTCTGGGTTTGTACACAGCTAGTTACCTTCAACATTTTCCTGCACTCTCAATGGGTTTGCTCATAAGGGCTTTTTTAGATTATACACCACAGTGCAGCTACCCATACAGCTACTGGGAACGCTACTGGGATAGTCTTGGAGTTAAATGGCAAGGCAGCTTTCCATAGCAGTCTGACTGGCACCCCAAATTTGCTGCAACCTATGGTGGAGAAGAGGGTTTCCTTCAGTATTTCCTATGACCCAGGGCTGGGCATCACCAAACCTTCCCCTCGGCTGCTGCTAATGGCTCGAAGCTGACCAGAAGTGACCCACCTGGGCAGGATGTTCAAGCCCCAGAAAGGTGCTGCTTCCCTCTCTGCTCCTCTTTCATCCTCCATCCCTGGCTGGGTAACAAGTGGGACGACTGTAACTGGTCCCAGCTCGCTGCTGGGCTTGCAAGGGGGGATAGGATGTCAGCCGGCTGCGCCCTTGAAAACGTGATCCCCTCTGGGCCGATCTGCCTGATGTTTCCACTGGAACCATCAATCAGTGCAGGAGACACGATCATATTTTACAGCCAGAGTTGCTTGTGAAACTCAAGCTCAGCATGGCAGCCACTGCTCTGCTCGCTTGGAAGAGGAAGGCAAAGCCTGGACGCGTCTTTAACCCCTTGTGATGGGTCCTTTGAGCTGCAATTCAGCAGCCTCTGCTATTCTGCTTGTGTGATTTCTTCCCTCCTCTATCCTCAGCATCTGATGCTGCAGATGCAGCATAGAGTGTTAATGAGACTGCAACCTCTCCTTATGCTCCCGAGAAGCTCCGCACAAGCAGGCGACATGCACAGAAGCACGGATGCACAGAGATACTCCTTCCCACGCTATCTACAGCCCACAGCTACACATTTCCCTGGGCTTGCTAAAGACAGACAATGGCATAAAACACAAGCAGGTCCGCACATTCTCCTCGACTCCCACAATACCCAGCCCTGACTGCAGGGCCCAAGACATTCTCAATGCATTTGCAGACTTGCAGCTAAAATAGATATTGCAGAAGTTGCTCCTTCTCTGTGCACAAATGCAAGCAAATCTCTACCCTAGAAAGGCTGCTCTTTGTGAAATTCCTATCAGCCATGCTGCTGCTATTAAGCTCAAATCAAAGCACTTCTCTGGCCAGACAGCCCAGCTCTGGCTTCAGAAAGTTCATCCCGGTGTCCCAGTCCTTTTGTTTCCCCTCTCCTTGGGGAGCTTGTTCCTGGCCATCATCCCACTGTGCGATGCTGTTCTCCGGGAATTGCCCTGGTGGCTTCGGTTACGCTTGCCCAGGAACAAAGCGGCTGTCCCCGACAGGCGAGCATCCTCCCCGCAGGGGAGAGAGGAGCCTTGCTATTGAGACGAGGGGCATTCGGGAGGCCTCCAGGACATTTTTACAGCCCAGCCATGCCAGGCTGATGGATTGCTGATTGGAAATTAGATTTCCAAAGCTGGAAGCAGTCATAAGTGTTGGAGAAACAACAGCTCCCACAGGGGATGAATGCATGCAAGGGGAGGACACGGCTGAGGTGGAGACAAGTCCCTGGGAACGATTTGGGACAGCCACATGCAGAGATGCTGGGCACCCGCTCTGCACGGCACAGGCTCTCTGCATCCCAGAGGCAGAGATGCAACGTGCGATCACTGGCTCTTCTGCACTGGGTGCTGGCTGTCATGTAGTTCAAGAACCCAGAGCATCTTCAGCGATCACAAGTAGACCCTGAAGTATACATAATATACACAGGGAGTGTAGTAGTTAGCTAAATTGAATTTTTGATGGGGTGACTGGGACGAGGGAGTGAACCAGCTGTGCCACATGGATCCATCCCTTCTTCAGCACAAGGATCCCTGAACTGCGATGCTTGGGGGTACCAAGGTCTCTTGGCACAGCCCTGCCTGCCCTTCTCAAGATGCCAAAGGCATCTGAGATTGGCAATCCCTGCATGTGCCAGCCCATGCAGCCACCGTATTCACAATGAGAACTCGCTAGCAAATGGCAGATTAGAAATGAATAAATCTGTTGAAGGAAGAAATTGAATGCACACCAAAGAGATGAGCTGGAAGCAGTTTCCACGCTATCAAAAATAGGAACTGGCTGATTAAATCAGGCCTGATTTCCAAGAAGCTGACTCCAGAACTGTGCAGTCTTGCACCCAAACATGCTGGGGACTTGCAAAATCACAAGTTTGTGGCTTGGGAAGCTGAGGTGTGATGTGATGATCAGGGAAATCAGCTAAAGCCCCAACATCCATTGACCTACTCGTGACTCAGAGCCAAGAACCAAAGGGTATAGTCTACACCAACAATATTGTCCTCTATGGCCAAGCTGCTGCTCCCTGCTGTCCCACACCTTTTGGGTACCATCCTGCTCTCCACCTTGCATAGGACTGAAGAGGAGGGTTTAACATCAAGTAGATAATTGGCTCTTAGGACAGGATTTCTTGTTCCCTGTTGAGAGGTAGAGACTAACTGAATATGGAAGGAGAAAAGAAGGAAGAAAAAGGCTAAATCATTGTCTTTTCTTTCTGCTTTGATTACTAAAATGGGAACTGCCTGGCTTTTTTTTTCACAGCTGGTATGTTCTGAGCCCCTCACAAGACGTAAGTGCCCACTAAGCCCCTGAATCCTGACTAGGATGTGATCCATAGCAAGCAAGGTAGCTTGGGGTCTGCTCCCTAAGCCCATTCCTGGACCAAAACTCCCTGCTGGCTCTGAGCGTCCTTGGCCCCAAACGATATGGTAGCAGGGCTGATTTACTACTGCCCAGGCTGTGGGGAAGGTGATAATTCCTCAGTAACACCTGCATTTACGGTCTGCTCGGCTGGGCTGCCTCCCCCACTTGTCAGCTCCTTTTAACCGCAGCTGATAACTTGTCAGAGGCTCTTGACATTGTTTTTTCCCGGAGCCGGGCAATGTGGTGAGCAGCTGCACACAGGGAAAGTCTCATCTTTCTGCTCCAGCCAGGGAGAGCCTGCCCGTAACCTCTCCACCTCCCGTTTTCATTACGAACGCTAAGACTTTGGCACCACTTCATACTCTCCCTCCTGTCCCAGGGTGGGGGGGAAGCCAGCTGTGATGCCTTCTCACAGCCTGGGAAAATAGTTCAGGGCTCCGCTTTTCCCTGAGAGCCCTGAAATTCAAGTGGCCAGCACTCTCGCTCCCCCCCCCTCCATTTTTCTCCCCTTCCTTTTCCCTCCCCTTTTCTCACCCTAACCTACACAGCCCTTGTTTAAAATTAAGCACTCCTTCTCCCTCATTAGGGGCGAGATCAGGCCACCCATCCTATACCCTACAAGGAGCCTCAGTACCCTATACATGCCATGCGTATTTTCCCTAGAAATATTACCACATTCCTTCCCCACCCCATTATTTTGGGGGCAGTAATTCCAACCCTTCCAAGATATTCCTTAAAATTATACTCTTCTTTTCCATTTCACTGCAACCATACCTGTATGGTGAGGTTGAGTGCATTACTGTTGCTGGGCATATGTTCCTATATCTCCTTGGGCTTGCAATTCCCAGACAAAGAGCCCACATCTACGAACCTCTGAGACCTCCCAGTTAATAATTAAGTCTATCACTGCATCTCAGTCTCAAGTATTATCATGCTGTTCCCCTATGACAGATGAAAACGCTATTTATCCCTGTTTTATAGATAAGGAATTGAGGTGCAAAGGGATTTCATAGGTTTCCAGTACAATAGCACAGGGCTAATGGACATGCACCTAATTCCTACAGCTACCCAGGACTGCTATTTCAGTAAGCTTATCCCTGTTTTACCACTGAGGAACTCCCCCAACACATCACAGACAGTGATTTCTGTCGTTCAGGCATGGTGCAAACCCACCTATTTCCCCAGCAGGGAGTTGAGGGACAGCCAGGGCTGCTGTTTTCAAACTGAATTCCCCAGTTTTGCACATATTCAACATCATGCCCAGGTAATGGATGCTTGTGTGCAAAATAGGTCATGCAAATGGACTATGTATGAAGTAGAGACCTTTGAAACATCTGTCAGCACCTCCAGGCAATGCCTTGCTATGTCTTTCTTTGTGCAAAATAATACTTTAATGCTACTTGGCAAACAAAGGACCTGGTCCTCTCCCAAGGCTATTGATACTTCCACAAAATGCCACTGAATCAGAGTAGTAACAGTTTACACCCATTTTGTACTACAGAAAGCTGTAGAACAAGATGCAGTCAATAGCCAGTGTATGGAAATAAAGCCTCTTCATGCAAACACAGCATTAATTCCTGCCCGGGGTGCACTTAGCATCAAGAAGGAAGGGTGGCTGCCTCCCACCGGTGTGGACAGTTGGGCAGAGGGTATAGCTGGAGCAGTCTGGGAAGGAAATGTGAGTTATAACAACACACATTTTACTAAGATAATGCACCTCTTCTTCCGCCTTTTTTCTCCTTTTTTGTTCTACAGGAGGGAGGTGGCTGCCAGAGAGGCCGGGGGTCTCTCCAGATCTGAGCAAAGGTCAATCCAGCAGGGACTACTGATAGAAGCTTTGGATGTGCATCTCAGTCCCATGTAGTGGATTATTTGGATTAGCGATTTGTCACAATCCCCTCAACTCATCGGGTTTCAATGATGGGAAAGACACACAGATGTAAAATCTCACTCGTATGGCTTTGATTCAAGGTTGGATTGACAACTGTATGGAGCTCACGTTTTGATTCCGGTTCAGACACAGCTGAGACCTGTTATTCCAAAATTGTGACCCAGCACAATCAATAAATTTGGTTGTGGGGATGGAAATAGGCAGGAAGATTTTCAGACCAGGAAATCCGAACTTCAAGACAAAGCCTGAGCTCCTCAGAAAGCCTTACACTGGACTTCATCTCCATTTGCCAACCATCACTCAAACTAAATGTGTTTGAAGTTTGGCCCAAAAAAACACGCATTGGAGGCACACAGATGTTGCAGTGAAGCTGGTTTCTGTTCTCTCCCCTGCCTTCAGTCAGATGAGTTTCAAGGATTTGGGGAAAATGAGATCTTGTACCTTTTCCTCCAAAGGGAAGATGCCAGCGCTTCCAAAACTCTCAGGTTGGACTGGATGCCTCCTTCTCCCATCTCCTGGCAGGGCTACCGAGGGCAGGGCAGCAGTGGTGGTACCCTATTTGGGAGGCTGCTATTCTGCCTAATCACTGCAATAGGAGGAGGCAGCTTTTAACAGCTGTGAAATGCTACAGGGATCGGAGCAGTGATGCTCTTGCCAGCTCCCTTCTTCCAACCCTGACACAAGTCATTTATTTATTAACTTCTCCCCTCACCTTCCTTCTGTCTGTCTGATGCTGGGGGTAGGCAGAAAGGGGACAAGACCAAGGGGGCTGGATGCCATCAAACCACCCCAGAAAGGAGGAATCCACTTGCCATTTTGACATGTTCAACACACAAAAGTCCAGCTGACTCAGTTTATCCCCCCTTTCCCTTCCACAGCTTACCTTCTAGGGAGGCATGAAAAAGGTAGCAGGATGCTGTGAAGGCCAGTGGCATGAGCTTGGCTTGGGAGAGGTGGTTTGGAGAAGGTTTACATTCCTCTTCATTGCATTTAGTTGCATTTACACCACAGCAGCAGCGGCAGAGATGGAAGCAGCCACCGGTGAAATGAAGCCCATCCCCTGCTCTTGTTAGAGAAGTCTTTATACTGGGAGGGTGGATGGTTTTCCCAGAGGGGTCCTCAATGATGCGGACAACCCTTTCTCTTGCAGCCAGTGCTTCTCCCTGAGGACAAGGAAGAGAAGCTGGGTTAGAAAAGGGAAAGTGCCAGTTTGGGGAGATAGAACAAAGGGTTGCACTTGTGACTTGCAAAAGTTCCAGAGCAGATGTTGCTGTTTCTCTCTCAGTTTTTTGGCCTCCCACAGGAGGCAGGACTGTGGTCAGCCATGGCTTTCCCCACTCAGTTGCGCACATTTGATAATACCCAGTTACCTATTTTGGATTGACCTCCCTGATACGAAGGGACATGAACAGAGGGCTTAGCTCCCACAAAGACACCATGAACTTCAGGCAAATTTGCTCCTAACCATAGGACCTCAGGATCCCATATTCCCCTTTTACACCGATTTCTTTTCAGGGTGACTCCAACAGCTGTTGCATGTTAACCTCAAGGAAGGCAGAAATCAAGCCATCCAGCAGCCCTGCCCCTGTGTATTTGGGTGCAGCTTGGTCTCCCCATCCTGAGCAGCATGTTTTCCCAGCCCTGGGCACCTGGAGTACAGAGGGAGTAGGACACGATGGGAAAAATGACAAACAAAGCAGAACAGCACATCTGACGCCCTGTGAATTAATCAGAGAGCAGGGCCAGCATGCTGGGCAAACAAGACCTGGAATTGCGTCTCTAACCTTGATTAAATTAGAAAGCTCTCCAACTAATACAAACGCCCCTTGGTAAACAAGGGAACAGGGGCTAATGAAGTGGATAAGAAGCAACTTGACAAGTGATGGGGCTGGTGAGGGAGAGGCAGGGAGGGAGTAAGGCAGGGCTAGAGATTTAGAGAGGAGAAAAGGGAGGAGGGAGGCACAGAGAGCCAGAAATGGGGAGAAGAGAGAGATGAAGGGAAAAAAGGGAAAGGCGATTTCTTTCCAAAATGTTTTCCTAAAAAGCCAACACACAAAGGAAGTGTTTCTTTTCTGTTAAAAGACATACAAACGTTGGAGAGTCAAAAATCACCCACAAAGGCACTGGGTTATGGCAGTAGGGCAGCCCCTTCCCGCTGTACAGCTGCCTGTTTAAAGGCAGAAGAAAGCCTCAAGGCTGCAATACAGTCAGACCCCAAACCAGCACAACTCTGCCAGCTTTTGACTGACTGTAGTTTTAGTGGGATCAAAACTGGTGCCAACAGACTGCACTTGGCTAAGATGTCCATTAAAACTTAGTAGCTGCAATTTTGCAAACAGGCAGGTGGTTTCGCTCACCTGCAAATGTCAGGCTCCTGCCCTACACACACCCCATCCATGGGCTCCTGTCACCCTGTCCCTTATATGTAGACCCTCCTCACTCCCTCATTAAGCCATATATCTCATTTAGTTCATTCAAATGAAAATTATGGGACCAGCTCTGGGGTAAACCAGGAATGACCTGACCGAAGGCACTGGAGATGCATCAGTGTCAAGGGATGCAAGAACAGAACCCAACAAGCCCCTTCTCTTTCCATTTTGGGAGTATTTACCCTCCACACCCAGTCATAAGGAATAACGTAAACATTGCTGAGACCCTCATCACTCCCTACAACTCCCCAGCATCCAGGCCAAACCTCATGTGAAGAAGTACCACCCAGCTATGATGAAACCCTGCAGAAAGTCCCCGACTAACTGCCCGAGTACAGCTGCAAGTCAGAAAAGGAGCAGCTGAGCTGGGGAAAGAAGAGGTAAAAGCGGTCTGGAATTAGCTTGAGGTAAGTATATCTCCATGCTGGGTGTATGGCAGAGGTCCTCTGAAGGGATGAGGAGTTTTCTATAGGCGATGTGGCTATAGAAAGGATGGTGTGATGCTGAAGCATGGCAGAGCTCAGCGGCTGGCAAACACCCATCACCAGCCACAGAGCACAGCCAACACTAAGCAAGCATCCTGTCAGCTGGCTTCTTTGCCCAGAGGCTGGGAAAGGGATTTGGGGTAAGATAAGATAAAGTAGTTTCTTTCCTAACACCTTGTCTAGCATCAGAAGAGCCAGTGCAGAGAGGCAACGTCCACCGAGGGCTGTGAAATGAAGCTGAACTGTATCTGCTCAAATTTATCCCTCTGTCTCATGTCCCTCCTTGCTCACGTATCCTCCGCCTTTTCCTGCTGGCTAGTTAGAGTTAAGCGTTCCTTTTATCATTCTTTTTCTTCTTTCTCTTTCTCTCTTTCTTTCTTTCTTCAGTGCATGGCAAACCAGGAGGCAGAGCAAGTTGATTCTCACCCCTCCCCACCTCCGCTATGCCAGCGAATTTCCAATTTTCAGCTAATATCAAGGTCGTGACAAAAAGCGCAGAGGCCCTGGTAGGACATAATGGCAGAAGAATTGTAAATGTTGCTTTTAGTGAATGCAGAATGAGGAAGGGCCAAGGAGGGGAAATTTTCCATTCAGCACCGGCCTCTGAAAAGCGAATACATTTTCTCCTCCAGTGTGTCGCATTAGATTTCCAGAGGTGCTCGGCACCAGGTACATGTCATTAGTAACAGTTTGCGTGGTAATGAATCCTTTTATTTCTCTTCCACACAGCTCATGAATACATAAAGAGGCTGGTTTTAGTCGCATCTGGTTCAGCTGCAGGAGCCTCACATAACTTAATTTCGCATCCTCTTCAGTAGGGTAGCAAACCCAGCTGGGGCCAGCCTTAAAGGCACAGGGAGGTTTTCAAAAAACCTAAAATCTAGGCTCGGAAGTGAGGATTGCCTTGGGAATGCCTTGGAGCTTGTGCCATTCCCTGGTGGTCTTCCTAGAGATGAGCCATCCTTTGTTTTAACACAGAGAAAGGGATACGCTTGAGTTCGGCCAAAAGTTTGCCTGTTTGGGGCAACAGTGGGTACATCTTTCTGTAACATGCAATGGATGGGACTAGTCCATGCATCTCATGCTTTTGGTTAAAAAAATTCCCCCTTTCTCGCCTTGGGAGTATGGAGCCGATGCCTGCAATTGCAGGTAGTTGGGTCTTTCCTGAAGTTAAAAACTTGCAGCCAGGAATTACGGCTGCATTAACACCCTTGTTCTGCAGGCAAGGAACTGCTGCCAGCACTCTGCTAGCATAATTGCTGTGCTTCCCCTTGTGAAGTTTTATCTTTCTTATTACAATTAATTGCTTTGCAATTTTAATAATAATAATAATAATAATAATAATAATAATAATAATAATAATAATAAAACTCTCATCATTTTGGCTCTCTGCAACCACCCTTTGGGGCCACAGCTGCAAAGCCCTGCTGCAGGAGCTGTTGAGTGGTGACAGCAAGAGTTGGCTGCAAGGGAAGAAGGATTCCCCAGCCAAGCAAAAGCACCTGTTGAGCACGGGTGGAGAGCAAATTAAGCCCAAACCTCCTCAAGCACCCAGCGAACCCAGCCAAGGCCAGACCTGCGCAATGTCTCACTCGCAGAGAGCCTTGCTGACCTCCCTCCTGCCATGCCTAGATGACAACTGGAGCTCGAAAGCATTCCTTCAAAGCTATTTCTCTAACAAGGTACCGTCTGCAGTCTGGGTAGACTCCTAGCTAGAAATAAGATGCTGGGAAGATATTAGACATTCAGATGTCCAGTGGACCTACAACAGCAGTGAGCTGAAGCCACTGGTGACCTTAAGGCACCCATTGAAGTTGACGGTTTGAGAAGAACATGGCTGTCGACAGCATTAGACTGTTCCAAGGCTAGGCACAATCCTGCAGAACAAACCACTAGTAACCAGGGGCTTCACCTGAATAATGAGCTGAAACCCATAATTTCCTGGTGTTATCAGACCTCACAGGCTCAGCAGGGCTAGGCTGGATCTCTTCCAGGAGTGGCAAAGTTTTCAGTTGGTCCCAAGTGTAGCTGTTGCTGAGAGCAGCTCTGATGCTGGTCTCTGAAGCTGTTTGGGAAGTTGCTTTTAAATCGAGAGCTGAACTTTGCAGAGGTGTCACCTCTCTGTGACAAGGTAGGGCTGAGATGTAGGTTGGGTATGTGAAAATCTGGCTGGATGGTGGCAGCTTTGGGGACTGGTAATGAATAACTGCTCTTTTCCAACATCTGGAGCTCCTGCTTTTCCCGCATCCTGATCACAAGGTGCCTGCTGGCTCCCCAGGACCAGCTGCACCTCTGTTGATAGAGACATGTGTTGGCTTTATTTGGGTTAAAAGGCAAGTAAAAACACATATGTGAAGTACTCTTCTTAGTACAGATTTGAAGCTTGAGCCCAGGACTGGAGAGACCCATTTGTCCGCAGCTTTGGTTAAAAGAACAAATTCCCGGTGAAATAAAAACACAGGACTGTGCAAAGCTGATAAAAGACCAAACCCGAGCCCTAAGCCAGCCCACAGCCAGCACAAGGGCTGCGCTCATGCACTTGGGAAGCAGAGAGCTATTGAGGGAACCCTGCTTTGTGTGTGGGAGCTCTTCTTACAACTCATTTTTTAATTCCCCTCACTGATAAGAGGAGGAAGGGTGCACCCAGCCCAGCGTGGCCAATCCTAATCACCTCCCTGTCCTGCTCTCTTTTCTTCCCTCTGCCAGACCCCTCCTGTCCTCTCTGTCTTTAGGAGATGGGGAGGAATGAAGAAAAAGCAAGGTGTCTCTTGAACTCATTTATGGTTTGTTTTTTTTTTTCATTTATGGGCACACTCCCTCTGTGCTGCCCTGCAGTGTCTCTGCAGACACTGGGCTTGGCAAAAAAGGGACAGGCTCTTTGGGATGCCTCTAAACCCAGGGCAGGGTATTCAGTAGGGTTTTTTTTGAAGGCAGGGTATTTAGTGTTTTGTTTTTACCTGGACAATTAGTAAGAGAACAGGACCTGCCTCTTCTTCCTACTTCAGGTGACAGGGGAAGTTGATATTGTGGCTAGGATGCGGTGGAAGTTGTCAGAGCTAGCTCTGCCTCTCTTTGGTGGTTGGGGCTGAGTTGAGGCCATGCAAACTCAGTTCAGCTGTGACCTCAGCCTGAACCTCAATCCCAGCAGGACAGCAAACCTGATCCATTTCCTCAGCCCCAAGGAGCTATTGCAAATCATGTCCCCAGAGCACTTGGCACACCACATTTCATTGCTGGAGTGTAAAACAAGCAGGTTTAACTTCTGTTTAAATGCTTTTCCTTACCAATTTAATAATAATTTCTCAGCTGAAATTACTGATGGCATTAAAAAAAAAGATACTCGGCATTTTTTTCTGCTTATGTATTTTTCTAAACTAAAATAAATGTTTGCTATTAAATATAAAGAGTTGCTAGATTTTCTAGATTAGATGGGAAAACTTAAAAGACTATGTTAATAAAAAATAAAAACATTTATATTGGGGGGAAAATTATTTCCTGGCTGAAACTAGCATCCTCTGCCAGGTGGCTCCTGCCACAGGTAACTGGATTTTCAGACTTCACACTAAGCAAGTCTCAGCTCCTCCTTATTTATGAGCACCCAAAACATTGAACACTGTAATTTCCTCACGGTCAACTTACAAGACTTCCAAAATTTGGCCAAATACTCCACTTAGATAATTAAGGAGACATGCCAGTCTCAGACTGCCCAAGCCCCTGTGACGTGACATGAGCAGCTACAGGAGATGTTCACCTCTGCTGTCTGCAACAATTTTTGCCACAAGTTCATCTAATTTTTGCTAATTGCTATGAGATTATTCCTCCCCTCCCTTATTGACTTGGTGGTGTGCTGAACACAGATCACAGAGTGTGAATTTTCAGTAAGAAACTGCAGCGCTCATGATTTTGGGGGTAAAATCTCAGAAACATGAATCAAGGTCAACAAACCTTGAAGCAACAAAGGCTGGAACTATCACAGCATGCTCCCCATTCCCCTTAGAGATGCTGCAGGCAGAGACACAGTTTTGGAAAGAGGGAGGGATAGAAATCACAATGAAAAGTTATTCTATTGCACCCAAAGCAATGATCATGTGCTGCAGATATGTTTGGTGAGAAACCTGCCTGCACCAGAGCTTGGCTTCTTGGACATCGGTGGGATTTACCAGGGCAGGACTGAGGAAGGAGGGCAAACTTCGCACACAAGGTTTCTCAAGAACGCTCTCCACAACACAACCATCCAAAATAAACTGCAAATATTTTAATTTAAAGAGCTGGTCGTGCCCACCACGAGGCTAATATTCAGCATTATCCCACCTCACACCAAGTCTCCATGCAAACAGTTTTAAATTGAGCCAAGTTTAGCAAACCGGACACCTCCCAGCCCCACCCTTCCAGTCTGCTATCCCCATATCCACAATACAAAATAAAATAATTTAAAAAAAAGTATTGCCATCAATTGTGTACTGCAGCAAAGGCTGCACCAGCAAATTTCAAGGCATCTTTGATAAGTGCTGCAAACCTGATGGTGGTTCTTCCAGCAAACACAAGACCAGCTTTTTACTCCTCCTTGGGTAACAAACAATGATGCTAACTAAACTTTTGGGCTTAATGACAATGACTTTCACCTGTACAATACAGGTGTTTCCATCAGCAGGCTGCAAAGGTACTTCTAAAGGACTCTGCTTCCCTTCTCAGCTACAGAATACACATAAATGTATCATTATACATTTACCATCTAAAGATACTCGGTTGCATTCTAGGTAACAATTTAATCACAGCACACACACACCTGGTAAAATATTCCTATGACCTATTTTATAGAGGAATTAAAAAAGGACCAATCTGATACATATCTACCAAAGCACCAGACAACATAACTAATCTTCAGGCACAGTTCATTCTCCCAATCCACTAACAGCCTTTAATTTAAGTATACGCTAAATAAAAGTGTGGGTTAGGTGGGAGGACAAAGGGACAGAGCTGGAGACCAGTTCCAGCCCAACACCCACCCCACACACCATCAGTAGGTGTCTAGGTGTGATGCTGCAAGCCCCAGCAGTCAGCATTACTATAAATCAGGATGGGTTGGTGAAATTTCGATAGAGGCACCCTACTTATAGTTAATCAAGTATGAAATTTTACTCAAAATAATTGTCCTAATGCTTCAGAGCCAGGTGTCCAGCTCCTATTCTGGTCCCCACCATGGGTTTTCTTGAATAGTGGGGGCAGGGGAAGAAATCACAGCATCACCTTGGCACAAAAAGTATTCAACGTGGGTAAATGTGGTTGAAGAAAACCAGCAGAGCATTTGGCACCACTACTTTGCAAAGGCTCCTTGCAGCCGGGCAGGTGCTGGGGCCACTCTCGCCCACCCTTCTTTTCCCCACCAAAGTCCACCTACTCCTGCAAACTTCCCCATTATTATTTCTTTTCTTCTCCCTCCCCCTCCACAGGCAAATGCGTGGGTCACAATTTCTCTGATTCGCCTTGTATCTCCAGCTATAAAAAGAGAACATAATGGAAAAATAATTAAAAAATAAAAGAGAGGAATAAAAAACATCATTTTAAGGGAGAAAGGGGAGGGGGACCAGGAGATCTGCGGAGCTAGTAGATAACCAGCAGATGTGATTTTTGCAGATAAGCGTAGTAATTTAGATAAATCTGGAGGCTTTAGAGCCTTTCGCTTGCGTTCCTTTTCTTTCTGTCTGATTTTTTTTTCAATTTTATCTCAAGATTCAAGAGTAGGGGGAGTGAGAAGGAGGGAGAGGGTGGGAAGATTAATCTTTTGTTAGTTTTTCTTTTCTTTTTAATGTGTTTTTCCCCAGAAGGTGGGATAATGCAAGCTGCTCTCCCCCCCATGCACATACACACACACACACACGCGCGCGCGCACATGCACACAGAAGCTGGGGCTATGTTTTTTAAAAGCAGCGGACAAAAATCAAAATATTTGAAAATGTATTTCATGGTAATTATGTCATATTTCATGGACTGATGCCACTACTGAAAGAGAGCCTGAATGCCTTAATTTGTATAGAAATTGTAATCATTTGTTCATTTCAAGGTGAAAATTGCATTTTTTAATTTAAATTGTATCCTGCGTGATAGTCTATTATCTAGTAAAATTGTCTCCATGTCTGAATGCCTTATATGCAGCTGCAATGCTTGTTACAAATCCAGTTATATTCATAAAAGCTTTGTCGATGTCTCGGGAAATGTGAACAGTTTCTTGTGGGTTTCTTCTCTATCTTTTTTTCTTTCTTCCCCTCTTCCCTCCCATTCTCATCCTCCCTCCCCTTCCCTCTTAGTCTTTTTTTTTTTTCCAGTTGAAATAAACCCATATCTACTATTAATAATAATTAGCCTAGGTACATACAAAAGACAATTCTGTGTGGAATAGGGTGAGGGACGTGCAGAAAGCATTCAGGATTCCTGCTTATTTATTTATTTCAGAGCAAGCCACCTCGAGGTTGCATATTGCTGGGGAATAAGGGATGAGAGAAGAGAAGAGAAAGGACAAGATAAAGGGAGGCAATAAGATGTGGGGAGAGGTTTTGTACGGCAGCTCCTGTAAATAAAACTCAGCCCCAAAGGATGGCATGGGCAGGCGGGGGCAGAGAGAGACTCGCACTGACGTAAGAGAGATATTTAAGTCACTTTGGTGTTTCAGAGATTTGGGGCTGGGGTGGAAGGGAGGCAGAAGGTGACTTTGCTTCCAGCTCCTGGTTTTGAGAAAGCCCTAATATTTTATATCATGATAGGAACTATCCTACAGTGAATTGCAGCCTTGTCTCTCCTGGTGTCTGCTTTGATCCCCTTTGTGAGTTAGGGATGCCCAGAGTCTGCTGGAGGGGAAGCAGAGTCTGAGAAGTTAACCATGGTGTCCAAGATCCTTCCAGCACTGGTAAAAGGCCAGATCTCCTAATTTCCCATCTTCTGCCATGCTTACTGCATATTTGAGCTCCCTTGCTGTTCTGCAAGAGGTAACTTGGATAGAGGGAATCACAGCCACCCTTCTGGGCACCCTTAGCTGGGCTCTGCTGCACCCATGCAGCCCTCCACAGAGGGCAATCCTTCTCCCCTAGTCTGACTTTTCCTGGGAAGGCAGAGATGGATGCACCTGCATCTCAGCCTCTTCACCTTCCACTCCTGCTTCAGCCAAAGAGCCGAGGACACCCCACCTCCCACCACCCAGCTTTTCTGGGAAAACTACACCCAAAAAAGTCAGCTTGGAGTAGAAATGCTGGAAATAGTGGCCCAAGGATGCACAGCATTAGAGGAAGACTGACAGGAATGTTACAGGAATGCAGGATGAGCTTGCTGGCTAGTGTAAATCAGCAAAAGCAGTTAACATTCTGGGCTGGTTTGCACCAGGTGAGAATGTGGCCTGCCCGGGACAGGATATTAATTATATTAATCCTTAAAAAAGAAAGAAATGGGCCTCACAAGGAAATCCTTTTTCAGTCATTTAATTCCCTTTCATACACCTCTCCCTGCTCAGAATACCCTGATTTTATGCAGGTCCACAGCCTATTATAATAAACTTCTCTACACCTATTCTGAAAAGAAATTGCTCATGAAATGCTGTAAAGCTAAGGCTGCTGAGCCAAATTTGCCGGCACAGTCACTGTCTGACAGTAGCTATAACCACTGAGACAAGCAACAATGGATCTAAACATGGGTCATGAGATGGGTCTGACCTCTGAGCCAGGCAAACATCCCCCGAGGATTAAGACATGGAAAGGGGGGTACCAAAATGCTGCTAGCATGACGGTTCATGCAGGGATGCATTCAGTTAGGCATGCTTTATGCGTACGTGTGGGTGTCTTAGGATTTCTTGCAATCGTGCCTTTTGCAGCTTCATTCGTAATCTCCCCAGTTCATCAGAGAGATTTAGCAGGTGTAAATAGCTAAAATACCCGTAGCTGAAATACAAGGTGGACCATGTGTCCAAGGGGACATTCATTGTAGGACAGGAGGCACTGCTCATGAAAAGTAATGGAGCTGGAAAGAAGCAGGTATAACACAGAGAACATGGAGGAACTGTCCTCCCCAGAAAGATGCGTCAGTGCACTCATCACACCCTCTGCCTTGCTATCCAACAGGTTACACCTGCTATACACAAGACATCTGAATTATTTTCACTGGGGACTTACAGCAGTATTTAAGTCAGATGGGAAAGGCTGATATTTTCCAGTGATTTGAGTTCCTGCCATAAGTAGGACCTAAAGTGCACAGGATGGGTGCTCTGCACTTCCCAAAAAATCAAGCCACTGATGCCTATTGGGGCTGAGCAAAAATCATAAGCAGGTTTTAAAATCCTTGGTGCGTCGCTTTAAAAAGCGGGGACTGGTGTTTGCAGAGGGAGATAGGTGCTCAGGCATATCTTCCAAGTTTCCCTTGGGACTTTCCTAAATTAGGCATCACCTGCACACTTTCATGGTCCCTGAATCATACTTTCAGAATGTATTTTCAGCATCAATACAAAACAGAATACTAAACCCCAGCAAAAACTCTCATAGCATTCACAAGTTGCAGGGCTAGGCTTTCTGCCGCCCTTTTCTCTAATATTTATCATACCCTAGTCAAGATTTGGGGACTGGTCAGTTGAGACATGAACTAGGTTCAGACACTTAAAACAACGTGATCCTGCCTAAGTCACTCGACCTTCATCTGTCTGTAAAACAGCTTTCAAAACCATTAGATTACAGCAATGCTGGAAAAGGTAACATAATGGAAAAGAAGAAAGAGTAAAGCTGGTTTAAACAACTTTTTCTGAAACATTTTGGTTTTATAATAAGGACGTTCTCCA
Organism: Elanus axillaris; assembly: GCA_026212715.1. Taxonomy (NCBI): domain Eukaryota; kingdom Metazoa; phylum Chordata; class Aves; order Accipitriformes; family Accipitridae; genus Elanus; species Elanus axillaris. The sequence goes on from JANZLQ010000001.1 coordinate 7,652,190, forward strand.
AATTATTTTAATTATTCAGTTTTTCATAAAGAGAAAGGAAGAAAATTTTCAGTTTCTTTAGTTTTAGATAAAGAAAAGGTTTTAAATCTCAGGTTAGAAAGGCAAAAATGCTTTTCTTCCCTTCCAGGTTGTTCTTTTCTTTTCTTGCATGCCTTTTAAAATGAAAAAGAAACAGAAAAGTAGAAACAACCTCAATATTTAAAATATTTTAATCTATTCCTCATATTTCCTCTGAGAAAAATATTTGTGATAATGTCCAGGAAAATAATGTAAATACATTCAACTTTTTTTGAGGAATTGGAAAGAAAAGTGCTAGTTACCCTGCCAAGTGCTTCTGCCCTCCAAAACTACATAGCATTGAGATACAGTGATATAGAGAGAGATATATGTGTGCTCCGTGTCTCTGCTCACTTGGAGTCATGCTGTCCTGTGCTTTCTCCAGCTGCTAAATGTACAGCTCCAGGGGAATATGCAGCAGGGGGCTAAGGGGAGGCTGCGGTAAGCACATGGGTGATGGCTCAGATCGCAGAGGGCTGCGGAGGGGTTTGCTGGAAGCCGGAGGCAGTGTGTGAAACCCCAAAATAAAAACTGAAATAAAAAGCAGAGAAGGAAAGGCGCATAGCGTTAGACCCCATCAGGGCAGAGGAACAGCCCCTCTCATGCAAGGCGCGGGCAGCCATACGCAGCACCTCGGGTCAAGTCCAACAACATGGCACCAACACGGACACGACACAGTGACGGGGGTCAGCACCCTGTCCCCAGCCTGCAGGATGGAATGCGTTTGCAAAAGTTAGCAGCTGGTGTCAAATTGACTTGAATTTGATTTATCACCGGCTTATCAGCAGATTAAAGTTGACGACAGCTTAGAGCCATAATTGACCAGTGATACTTGTCGCGGGAGCTGTATTGGCCTGAGCAGCTCCCTTGTGGGCTAGCTTGCGCCCTTGATGTCTTTCAGAGGGCAACGGATCGACTCTGGCGAGGCCTGGGAAATATCCTGCGCTCCCCAGATAAGGTTTGAGTCGTTAGGAGAGAGGACGAGGAGCTCAGGGAACAGTTGAGGGCAGTGTTGAAACGCTTGCAACTACAGGGCCGGCGGCAACGGAGCCTGAACGTGACCATTGCTGGAGCAAAGTCATTTCTGGGAGGGTTGGCGAGGAATCACAAAGCTGTTACTTTTCAGCAGCAGGCCAGCGCAGATTTAAACACAGGGACGTGGCTAGAAATAATGTTGTCCTGGTTTAGGGCTCCTGGAAATGACGGTCCTTTCCTCTACAAACCCCTCCGTGTGCGAACGCACAGTTTGGCTGGCTTGGCCACCGCCAAAACACACCAGCCCCAGGGTGAAAATCAAGCGCTGCTAGTGAGTGCAGACCTAAGGCGGAAAGGGTGGCTTTGGTGTGGGTAGAATTTGCAGATGCCAAATATAATTCCCCTAGGACACAGCTAGGAAGCTGGGGCTACCAGCCCTTCTCTGATAGCTGAAGGTGGTTCTCACACAAAGGAAAGCCTCTCCGTTTCACAGTTATCACAAAAAAGGGGGTTTTCTGACTGCATGGTGCCCTTGGCATCATGCAAGAGCAGAGGTTTCCAGCCTTTTCCCCATTTGGCGACCTGTAATGTTTTCCAGGGGTCCCCATCAAGGTGCTCAGAGCCCACCAAAGCTTCAGCCTGTGCAGCCTCTGCGTGCCCAGAGCTGCCCCAGCCCTGGGCCAGGCACCCCACAGTCTCCCAGCCCACTGCCCCACTGCAAACCCATCTGCTGGGATGGCCAGCCCCAGCCCTTGTCTCCTGCTTCCCCCATTTTCCTCCCAAATGTGAATTATCCAGGCAGCAGGAGCAGATGTGGAGTCACACCTACACTTTACCTGCACCAGAACAAGCTCTGCTGCCCAGTGTTTCTTTTTCTAGAACTGGAGAAGACTTTTTTGTCTCAGTGAGAGAGGCTGATTTTCTTAGCAAAAAACGCTTTCCATCACCATGATGGAAAAGAAAGCTGTACCAGGGTTTCTATGTCCTATCTAACCTGAACGTAGCTTTGCCGGGCCCTAAGAACAGCTTCAGAGTCCTGCTGTGCCCAGGGGACCACAGATGACACAACACAACTTCCAGTAAAGGTCTCTGCCCAAACCCAGGTCTCCGGGCACTGGCTCAGTATTTCTTCAAAGACATAGTACCAAGAGGCACAGGATAGTGTTAAGAAAGGATCTCAGCGGGTGCTTGATAAGGGACTAACTCTGAAGCTAGCCACAACCAGCAGCGTGCATGAGAGGTGAGGAATGCCGGTGTGAGCAGAGTTTGCAAATGCTAAAGCCCTTGTTCCTCTGCTGAGCCTTCTCGTGCCTGTGGGAGACTCCAGGCTGGCAGACTGCTGCCTCTTTTGCTTACAAAAGACAAATGCATGAGCAGCATCTCATCATGCAGTTGGTGTATCTTATCTGATGGTGATCTCATTTGGGTTTGGGAAGCCAGTTAGGTCCTGTGGACTGATCCCTCTGCTGAAAGGTAATCAGGAAAAAAAAAAAAGCAACTAATTAGGCTAGTTTCTGTGTGCAGATATTCATCCAGCACGACTTGGATGAAGATCAACTCATTTTACACAGAGCCAAAATGTCTTCAGATGGGAATGGCTTTTGAATTCAGTGCTTTGTTTAAAGGCAAAATGCTTTATTACTGATTGCTGAAGCCCCAAGCCATGTATTCCTCCATAGAGTTTAAAAATATTTTTCCGCTTGTTGATGCTGCGCTTTGGCCTTTAACGAAAGCCAGGTGCCTGCAGAGCTCAGAGTTAACACGGCAGCCTGGTCCCACCCTGGCCTGCACAGCCTGCCTTCCTCAGCCCATGCAATAGCTTGCTGAAAATGAATGCATAAAGAAACGGTTGTATTTAGAACAGGCCAGGTAATTGTTCTTCCCTTGTGAAAAGTCACAGTGAAATTAGATGTTTTATTTATTTATGTAGCTTTTCCACGTTTTCATTAATGAATGAAGCACACAATTTGCTTTTTAGCAAAAACATCTGTAGTTTGCATGTGTGTGTGAATATTTTGATTTACCAGCTTTTCCCCTTGTGCTTGGCACACTGCAGAGCATGTTAACCAAACAAGCCACCCAAAGACACTTTTAATCCTTTTTTTTTTTTTAATGTATAACAGTTATGCCTGAGTTACAGAGAGACACCTACAGGCAGCAGGTAGTTAAAGCAAATACCAGTTTCTCTTTCTACTATACTACTCCATATAGCTGAATAAATTATGGTGCGATTATATATATACACACGCACGCAAGCACACACACGCACGCACACATACTCACACGCAGGCATACACATGGAGCAAAATGGCTATGAGTCAAACACAGAAGCAACATATCCGCAGTTACTAGGAATAAGGAATGTCCTATAGTGCTATGTAGATATTCCCCAGGTGGGTATATGGAGGTGTTAGGGATGACGGGTTAGAAGCATTAAATACACAAAGTCTCTGAGCGACAGGAGCCAATCTGCTGAGTTACTGGACACAGTGAGGCAATGTCCGTTTTGTGGTCTCAGGACGGCGCTGAGAGGTGATGGCAGGGGCACGGGAGGGGTGTGGGGAGGTAAAAGAAATCCACTTGGCATTATTCCTTTCCCCCAAGGATGTCAGTTCTCATCTGCAGGCATGGAAGAAATGTCAACCTGAGAGAACGTCTCTGGAGCGTGTCCCTTTGCTTGGTGGTTTGTTTGGATGAGGTGCAGAACGATTTCTGGATTCCCAGGCATCCTCAGAGTCACCAGTAGTTGAGTATCTGCTCAGTCCCCATTTGGCCTGCTTAGAGCGACCGCGACTGCACGTTCTTCAGGGTCCTGCTGTCCAGTGCTTGTCTGCTGCCGATTGCTACTCTTCCATGCTCGGTTTTGTTTTGCCTTCAAGGCACCTCCCTCTGTTCTGTCCCCCCCTCCCTGTCCCACCCCACC
>JANZLQ010000001.1:7679249-7717885 GCA_026212715.1 Elanus axillaris
CATTTCATCTATGCCAGAGCTGAGAGAGCAAATGCTAGCGACTGCGGATCTGTTCACAGCCCTTCCCCCTTTCTCATGGCACTGCATTTGCTCCCTCTTCATATCACCCTCTCAGCCAGGGGCTGCTATCGGCTGTCAGGGAAAAGTATATTGCTTTTAGCCCCTTGCCAGGGGAAAACAAGCTTTACCAGATTCATGTCTGGCCGTTGCATGAGTAAAGCTGAGGGGATGGGAATGGCATGGCTGACTATCCTTCCATCTCTGTAGGCTCCAAAAAATATCAGGAGGGATGGAGCTATCTGTTTCAAGCACTAGGATTATGCTCTTCTTATCACCAAGGTTGTCTATATTTCAAAAGGACACCGGAGAACATATGGTTTGGCATTAGTATGCAAAAAGATGCTTCGATTCCACAGGAGACACATCTCCCACTGCTATCAGTAGCATCCACAGAGATTTATAAGCCTGAGCAGGTGCCTCTAACCCTTGCCCAAGCACAAAATGCACTTCTACAAACCCACATCGTTCCTTCCAAGGGCCTCACTGCAAAACTGCCATGGCCCAAGCAAGGCGGGGGGAAAGCCACTGCACCATCAGCATCACTGGTGAAGGTGGGCTGGAATCAATCAGCACCTTTCCTGGTTTCCCGGGCTGTAGGGATTTGATGGCAGCCTAAGAAATCACAAATGACACAGAGAGGGTGAATATTAATTGTCTATTCACCATCACTTCCAGAATGAGCCTTCAAATGAAGGTAGTAGGGGTGCAATATGAAGCAAATGAAGTGGTGCTTCACTCAGTGGAGAGTCAACAAGTGGGACTCGTTGCCACAAGAAGCAATGGATGCTAAGCTGTGTGGGTGGAAAAGGAGACTGAGTAAGTACTTGGAAAGTAAGTCCACTGAGGATTAACAGACAAACCACCTTTTTTTTAAGGAAATCCCCTGAGCTGAAAATAGTGAGAGGCCCAGAGAGCACCCTGTTCTTGATCCTCATGAAGAGTCTGCTTATGGTCACTATCAGAGAGGACCCACTGGGCTAGGCAGAGCTTGGCCTCAACCACTATGATTGTCACCAAGCTCTCAGCAGCTCCAAGGGAAAAATTCCCATCGTCTCCCAGGCACTTGGCTAATATGGCCAAAGGGCTGTGGGTGTCTGAGTGGGGAGGGCAGAAAGGAGGACTCCAAAAGACTGAAAATAATCATACAACTGCATAGAAATATAGAAATACTAAATATGGAAGCACTTTTACAGAAAAGCCCTTTTGATCTTTATCTCCCTGTGCCCTCAGTTTCGCTCCCAGCCCTACAAGTCCAGGTCAAATTGTGAGCCATAGGGCTCTGCTAACCATCTAGCAGACCTGTGATGCTTACTCCTGAATTAAGCTGGCGTGTGCCTGGCCCCACCGCCAAAAGATGCCGTGCTCTCACGCCGACACAGCTCATTAGCCACTCCCTAATCAGTATCACTCCGGGGCCAAACTACCAGACCAAAGCAAATAAAAAAAGAATAACCTGCCACTGATAGGAGTGAGACATTCCTACTGAACCACAGCCTTGTGTAAGGGAGAAAAGCTTTGAGGCCTTTCCTTTTGGCTAATGAAATTCACAACAACACCCCACACTGCACTGAGCAACAAACACAGCTCCATTATTTGGAAAACAAATATGTTCTTTAGAGCTTCCTGGTTGTCAAACACCTTTTTGTTTAGCTCAACAACTAATCCACTTATCAGAGGATAAAGCTGCCAGTGAATCACCAGTATGATAAAAGCATGCACAAAATTAGCAAAAATTTGCCTATGGCTCCTGCACATTCAACAAACACCAGCTAAGAGAAAAATGATTTTTTTTTTTTTAATAACTGAGATCCCCAGGAGAGATTCTGTCAGATAGCAGCTTTTATTTTGCTTGCAGTTTTTTTTCCTCTCTCTCTCTCTTCCCGTATAACCCAAACACTGAGGCTGGGAGATGCTGGGAGCTGATATGAGATCCACGGAAATTGGCAGTATTTGAATAAGCAAGAGATGCAGCCAGGCAAAATTTTAATAAGTTGGGGTATTTTTAAATAAAAAAAATAGTGCTCAGGCATTGGCTGCCTCCCTAGGACCTCAGCACTGCTGCATGCTTTGCTGCTCATGAGGTTGTAACACCTATAGGATGCTGCTCTTCATTGTGTTTTGTAGCCCTTTGTGATTTTAGCCTCCCTGCATTCCTGCATGGAGGATCCATGCTAACTCTCCCTGTTACATGGATGGGGAAACACTGCAGACAAGAGTAAGTAGTTTGCCAGGGTTGGGCAACCAAGTTAGCAGCAGGGGACACGAGTCTCATGATTTCCAATTCTCTGCTGCCACAAACATTAAACCACCTTCCCTCTCTTGAGCTCTTTTGCACTGAAACCTTTGGCAGGACCTCGCAGAGCATTAACTAGGTAAATGGGATTTACCTACTCTCTGAAATTCACTCAGCTATGTAAACCTTGGGAATTTCTCCAGTGTAGATGTGTGCAGAGATGTTCTGGTGAGATTTCTAGCATTTCTGGACACCATTATAAACCAGAGCGTGTGAAAGAGGGAATGAGAAAAAAGGAAAGAGAACTCCTTAGACTTGGACTCTAGCAAAAGACTTGTTTCACTAAGGACAAAATAAATCTCTCCATAGTCTGTGGTGTCAACAGAGAGTGATTCAGTGTTTCTGAGGTCTGATTCATTTTCTGAAGATCCCTGCCTCTCTACACTCATCATATAGAGCTTGTAAGATGACTGAGCCCCTAATGGAAGTGCGTTAGTTAAGAGGAATTAATTTGGGTGATAGTTGTCTTTGTTACCTTTAAATGATGACAATCTAAAAGGGAGAATCACCACAGCCTGACTATGCTGCCTTCAAGATTATCAAAATCATGCTGCCATAGCTGTTTCTGGTCAGGAACCAGCACAAGCTGGCTGATGCATTTAGCAGCAGCCAGACCTTGCACCACGCAGAGCTCACAAACCTCGTCAGAGCCCACTTCCAAAGGCTCAAGTCACTTCAGATGATGAGGATGCTCCCTTGATCCCAAATCCTTATTTTCCTGGACCATATCAACCTCAGCCGGACATTTGCATCACTGTAGATTAGTAAGAAGATGCGGTGTGTTCAGAACTGTGCCATAGCAGCCAAGCTGGGAGAACTGGGAGCTTTGAAGGTTTCTGGCTGTACTTTCTAAGCATGCATCTTTACTTGCAAGTACTGTCAGCACGATGAGTGCTGGAGGTGAAGATCTGCAACTCTTTCAAGCCACAGTTCCATTGCAAGAGCCTGAATGGAGAGAACCTAACACATTCCAATATTCTCCTTTTTTCCCCCTAACTTTGCCTGCGCTTGAACAGGACCACAGCACATGACGACAGGAGCATTTAGGGGAGCTGGGAATTAATCAAGAGGCACCCACCTGTCAGGCTGGTATCTGGAACTAAACAGAAACACTTGCTAGTGCTTGACCTCTCGCCCTCCAGACAAGCCTGCAGCTCTTGAGTGGTTTGAGAAACCCTCTTGCAGGGACCACAGCTCTGAGACCCCAGGTGAAATAAAGCAACGGGAGCAGGCAAGGAGAGACACAGGAGCTGGGTTATGAGCCGTGGGGTAAGGAAGAAAGGCCATAGCTGGTGGGGTTGATGGGGGGACTGGCAATCTTCTGGCATGGCTGGGAGAATGTAGCTGGAGAGCTGTTGTAATGACATGGACTCAATGGGAAAAAACTGTGCACACAATGTGTTGGCCAACAGGCCAAGAGCAAGAGCTGTCTGAGGCTCAGTGCTGTAGGTAAAAGAGGCTGGATAGTAAAAGATACTGGAGATATTGAGAGTCAAATATCCCCATGACTTTCTATATATCCCCAGATGAGGTTTGTGTTGGGTGAGATACATTTGATGTATCAGCGCATGCTAATTAGCAGTCCAGTGCATATTTCAGTGTTAAATGAACCTTTCTTGTAGTTAATGGAAGCCAAAACTCTGTGCTGATGACCATTCAAACAGTGAAACCTAAGGCATTGCTAACTCTGCTAAACAGCAGAAGAAAGCCCTGCATGCATGCCAAGGGATTTTGAAATACCAATCTTAAGGTACAGGATTAAGATCTTAATTTTTAAAGAGATGTGGGGCACTTGTTCTTTAAAATGCATGAACAGATTCTAAGCTAATGTAAACCAGCTTGGCCACTCTGGTAGCATTGACCTCAGACCCAGATGATGTGACAAGAAAGATGCCACCCTAGTTCTGACTTTCCGATTTGCAGTTTTTTGACTTCTGGGGTGTCTGTGTAAACACCTGTGAAAAGTGAAGGGACAAATACTTCAGGAAAACCAGCCCTCTCATCTGCCCCAATACCGAAGAAAAGAGAGAATAGTACAGAAAAAGATCTGAGCCAACAGTGCAAAGGGGTTGGGACACCCTACGCCAGCAGCAGCATCTTCTAAGTTCCCGTACTTTAACAAGTGCAAGTCACTTTGCCAGTACAAAAGACTCTGGTGTTTCCAACAGGCATCTGTTACACCTGCTTCCTCCTCGTCTGAAATAAAAACACCTCCTTTCCTTGGCAGCAAAAGTCACTCAACATTGAAGTTACTGAGAGCCTTAGGTCTCACCCGCAAGAAACTTAAATACTGGGGGTTCAGTTCCACCGATGTCCTCTGGATCTACACGGTATGGACAGAGTTTATACCAGAAACCTGCTGGAGCTGGAACATAGACCCTGAAATTCTTTGCATGAAAGATGTCACTTTATAGATGGGCATAGAAATGAGGTAGGGAAAGGGGAATGGACATTCATGGGAGATTGGCAGAGACTGAGGCTAAGCAAGCTGCTCGGAGTGAGGAATTTATTTGCTTTTTGAGTTATAATGAGCCTCTGGCCTAGTGATGGGAGCAGGAGGACAGAAGTGGCTGCTACAGAAAGCAAGAAAACATTTTTTGCAACTAGTCTCTGCTTCTTCTTCTTCATTGCTCCAGGAAGGAGTGACTAAAAGCCCCAGAGAGAGCTCAAAGCCTCTGGTGCTGTACAGAAATGTGGATAAACCACATTCCCTTGGGCTAAAAACCTGGAGCTACAGATTCTGCAGCAAGCAATGCTTTTATGGAGTCTCTTATGCAGGGAAGATCAGGAAACAGAGCACAGATCCAGCCAAGGACACAAAAATGTCTGGGACACAGCAAGTAGCTAAACTGAATGCCTTTGGAATACCCACCCTTTCAGGCACTGAAACCACCTTGGTCCCTGGGAGAGCAGAAAGCACCGTGAAACCATGCCACGAACCAAGATGAAGCAAATTCCTTTAGAAGCAGGCAGAACCACATCCCTTTTTTGCACTGCAATACTAGTAACCACCTCCAGCCCAGCTCTCCTGCATCATGGACCTGCTCTCACCAGAGCTGCTCATTTTTAGGGAGCTCAGTGCCCCCTCAAGAAGCAGTTCCCAGGCAGCTTCAGCATCACCTCCTTCTTGCTGCAGCATGCCAGTCCCATGGCAGGAGTTGGTGCCCACTCGAGGTGGCTCCTGCCCTGTCTGCTGGGCTGGAGCAGGGCACAGAGGTGCTATTAGCGGCACGTGTGGCCCAGAGCTTCATTAGAGCTGGCAGACCCATGCTCCTGACAGAACTGCTGATTCTGGTGTTGGCTTTTAGGGTCGGGGAGACCCCATGTGGCTCCTAATTCAGGGCTGGATTTGTGCTCAGCTGCACACTCTAATCACTAATTAAAGGTTTGCCATCATCCTCCAGCAGCTGTTAGTGTCCTACAGGTCGATCCCCAAGCAACACTCTGCTGAGCCAGAGCCACCAATTGGGAAGTTCATTGGATGGGCAGTGTTCAACCCCCTCCCCAATACAGGCAGCTATTTATTGCCTCATCAGAAAAGGGTTGCAACATCAGACAATGCTCTGTTTTGTACCACCTCTTCTTCTCCCCTTCTTGCAGGCAGGCCCCAAATATTTCTTGCTTTTCCCCTCTCGTTCATTCTTTTTTCTTTCTTTTCTTTTCTTCTCTTTTTTTTTTTTTTTGAACGAAAAAATGTTATTTTGTGCCTCCTGAGCCTTGCTGGCTGGGCTCGGCGTCTGTATCAGCTGGAGAAGCTTATGAGCCTCGTCTCCTCGGATTTAGACTGAAATTTTGATTTTCTGCTGCGCTCAGATAATGTGGAAATCCTGTTCCCCGATATTTACTGTTTATCAGTGCAGCACAGCGCAGTTCTGGGGGGAAGGGAATCTCTCTCTCTGTGCGTCCCCCCTCGTTCCCCTCCACCCCCCATCCTGAATGCTAATGGAGTTTGACTTCGGAGCAGACACTACAACAATAGCCTAATTATGGTGAGCAGAGGGGAAGAGGAACTCCCTGGCAAAGAGGCTCTGCATTGCTGGGATGAACTCTGATCCCTGTCCCCATCACCTGAGCCAGCTGGAGCACAGGGCTGGTCCCTCAGCCTGCCAGGGATCACTAAGCCACCTACCCCTCTCTAGGACCACTCCTAAGCTAAGCTTTGTTCACCTCAGGCAGACCCCAAGTCCCCTCCAGCTTTATGAAGTTGAGGATGGGGAAGCGCAGGAGCACAGAGAGCCATGCCATGTCTGCTTTCCCCCAGCTCCTCACCTGGATTAAGTGGTTCTGTCTCGTGTGTCCAAGCCAGGTTGCCCTCAGCATCACAGTCTATGAGGCCACCTCCCTGTGCCTTTTGCATCACATTTGTCCTGGAAGGAGCCTGTGTGTTTGGGGACCCCCATGACAGCCCAGCTGCAAGAACAGTCCCATTCCAAGGTGTGTATCCTGCCTCCCCCATGTGCCAATATGCACACCAAGTCCTGCATCCTCCAGTGAGGATTAGTGTCACTGAGCCCTTGCAAACTCATTCCTGCAAGCAACCTGGAGGCAAGAAGGGAAAGGGGGGACACTTCGCTGTGTGACATGACCTAGGCAAGAAAAATAAAACAATAATAAAAAAATCTGGGCCTCAGCAACAGGGGAACAGCTCTAAGGACCACTTAAGTGGCTAGCAGTGCATAATGCCTTGCTATTAATGAGGCCTGCTGCCGATCCCTAAAAGGACTGGTTATTGTCAGATAATGTACGGGGCTTTCTCTCTCCCCCCCAGCCCCTTGCGGGGAAGGCAGGCATTTCCCTGTGGTTGGGATTGAGCTGAATAATGTCCCAGCCACCTGCAAATGTGCTGGGCTTTCTCTGCAACTGCATAATTAGAGGCAGCATTGGGGTAAGGCGGCAGGGTAACGCAGCATGTAGAAAGGAGGAAAAGAAAAATGGGAAAAAGAGGTTGTTTTTTTTTTAAAAAAGCAGGGGGGAGAATGGAAAGGGAGACAGGAAACATGATAAAGCTCAGCCAGGCGCTCCCTGCTTGGCTGTTCTCTGTGCAGCTTGGCTGTTGGCTGGCTCTTCTGGTTTAAAGTGACTCCGCTTCTTATGGAAACGGAGAGGCGGTATTAAAAAAAAAAAAAAGAACCCAAGACACAGAGAGCTTCCTTATCTCATGGAGACAGTTGTCAGGAATCACTTTGACTGAGTCGTTTTGTCTCCATGCTTTTTTTCGCTGTCAAGCAGGCCTCAGGACATGGATCAAAGGAGAGGCGCCGAGCGCTCGCTGAAACTTCTGATCCCTTCTCGGTACAGACACACGAGTGGCAGACAGCTCTCCTCCACATCAAATGGAAGGAGAGAGGAGAGGGAGGAAGAAGGGAAGGGAGAGGGAGAAGAAAAGCTGGGAGAGACACAGAGGGAGAGGAGGGTGTGAGGGGCTCTCTCTGTTGCTCTGGATTTCAGGGGAAGGACAGACAACAGCAGCCTTTGCTTTCCCTCTTCCCCATTCCCTGGCGGGAGCGTCCCCCCACCAGTGTCCCTCCAAAAGGGCAGCCAGAGGGAGGTGTGGGTAATGCAGCAGTGCAGACATTTCCCCCAGACTAACAGGTAAGCTCCCCACAGGGCCTGCCTCAATCCAGGCTTGGCCCGATGCATCGGTGGGTCCCCAACCAAGCTTTGCACTGAAGCTAGAGTTGTGATGAGAGCTCACACCTGCATGGGCCGCTTGGAAATCCCCGTTTCAGCTCTGCACTGCCTTGGTGGGTGAATTCCTGCCCCAAAACAACCCCCTCGGTGTCAGCCTTGCCTCTTTCCCTTCAATCTCTTAAGCCAGTCCCTGTGATTTTCCTATATCTGCTTGGCAAGCAGCTCCCCACCCTTTCCCCTATGTGGCTCATGATTCCCTTTCAGGTACTTATTCCCTGAAATGAGATCCCCCTCATCTCCAAACTGGATAGGCTTAAGGGCTGACTCCAGCTTACTGCAGCAAGCTAAGACCCTCTGCACCTTTGATCAATTTACTACTCACACACCCCAGACCCCGCTAGGATTTCTGATCTTCAGCCTCCGCTGTAAATTGATCTCGTGCATGCCTGTCTGATGGAGGCAAGAAGCAGCATCTTGCAGCAGGCGGCCTTGCTGCACCCAAACCATTTTCCCTCATGTCTACCACTGTGTGAGGTGGAAACCCCCATGTGGCATGCACCCTACAACCTGATAGCCCCCCGTTATTTATCTGTTGCACATGCAGCTGTGTCTCCCCTCCTCTGCACTTCCTGCACTCCACATACACTACAGAAGCCCCTGGACAGCCCTGTAACCCCAAACTGCTAAAGCACATATTGCACAGCCGTATACTTCTCCCCCCTCCATATGCAGTGCATCAAGAGAACTGGCAAGACGAACACACTGCAAGCTGACGCAATATCCAAACTCCCTTCCATCTCACATGGAAGACCAGCACAGCATCCTTTTAGAGTATGTCTCCCCCATAAGCCCCTTCTGATGCTTTGGGGCCTAACAGCTCTTATTAGCAGCCCTCCAGGATGCTCCAGAGACAGATACAGCCCCCAAAGTCCTCCCTGTCCTGTCAGCCCCAAACGTCCTGCTTGCAACCTTTGCCCCAAGACATTGCAGCCTGTCCGTCAGTAATCCCAGCAGCTGGCTGACTTTGGGATAGGAGCAATGCAAGCTCCCTGCATTGTTAGCACATGTAGACGGTGAAGCAAATAGAAAACAAACTGTACTGAATAATGACCCCTTTCAAAATGCATCCGTCAGCTCTGGGAAAGCTGGAGGTCACGGCATATCCCACTAACATGCAACTATGTGAGCAACACACAATCCTGCGTCCATCTTCAGCATAGTGTTTCCTGAGCTGAGGCAGGCTTGAGGCTCACAAGGAAAGCAATGGACCCCCGTATACCTGCATTACACTGTCCCACATCCTTTCCCAGCACAGTATCTCTGCTGTTTTGTCATACTGGCTGAAGTTAATACACTTTCCACAACTCCTCTTTATGGTAAAAAAAGAGGGGGGCAGGTTGGGGTCAGTGCCTGATTCACTGCAAAGTACATTGCTGTAGATTTTTCCTATCAGAGATGGCTTTTCACAGCCAGGGCACAGCTGGAGCACAGCTGTTACACCATAGCTAGATTTTAACAGGCACACACAACGCATGGGCACACACACTGGTGTGCACATACAGAATGTGCACGCAGGACACCAATGCTCTTGTGCACACAGGCATGTGAGAGTACGCGTGCATGCCCCTGCCTCTGAATCCTAATTATTCCTTTTACTGCATTCCTCCCTTTTAAGCTTCCCCTCTGTCTCACATCCCTCATTCCAGGGCTGCCTTTCTCCATTGCAGTCCCTTGATTCCTCTTGCAGCTCAGTACCAGCTTCTCAGTCCCTGGGTTATTGCAGCTATTCGAGCCACACGGTGAAACACTCGCCTCTGAATGCCAGAGGTCGCTCAGAAATGCCCGTCACCAGGCTGGATGCTGCATTAATTGCTAATCTCTCATTTTCTCTATCTGCCCTGCCTGCCTTGTCTCGAGTTCCCTTATTAATCATAAAGCAGGGCAAATCCTGCATTAGAATTCTCCAAGTCTGTGTCTCCCAGCCAAGTCCCTCTTACCCTCCCTAGTGTGGAAAACAGACAGGACCCAGAGGAGAGGTGTTTCAGCAGAGCTGAAAGCCCCACCAGTCCTGTCCGGATTTCAGCAGGAATTACAGACCCTGCAACGCCTGTTCCACCCACCCTGCTTCGGCTTTGCTCCCACCACCCCGTAAGTGGGTAGCAGGGTCTGGGTGGGAGGGGATATTTAAAGATTTATGGGTACAGATTTCCGTGTCTTAGCCCTGGGTGTCTTAAATATGTGCTCCCTGCTCTGACGTCTGGGGGCTTATCAGACACTTTCACACCTCCCTGCATTTCTTCTTCCTGCTGTCATTGGTCTTGTCATTCTCCTCAGGGTTTTTCCTGTATTTCTTCTCCTATTTTCTCCTTATTGCCCTTTCTCCCCAATTTGTCGACTTCTGATACTTGAGTTTACAAATAGTGCAGTGCCACAGGGGCTGATCCTGGACCCACCAAAGGTAATGACGAAGCTCCTATCGAATTCAAGGCTCAGGAATCAACTGTTTGCTCTGAAATCCTTCAGTGTTTCTAATATTTTAATATCTCAGACAGAGAACAATGTCTAGAGTGGAAATCATGTAGGAATAAACGCAATCAGTGCCACCCAGAGCATGAGAGTTAAGGTTAAGGTAGTAAGACACTGCCTTATTTGTTTCTAATCAGTTTTCAATGGGACCAGAGCACCCAAATCAACCAAGGAAACTCATGAAACCTCAAGACTGACAGAAAGTGAATTGGCCCCTCAGATATGAATTTCCCCCTTCCTACCCTACTCCTTTGCTCACAGTCATTAGGAATCAGGCAAATAAATACGTATCTATTTTCACATGAGAAAAATGTTCCATTCTCCCCTTTTCCCATTGCTGGGAGCAGAGGCGTCTAATTGACAAGAGCAGATGGGCTTTGTTTAGTTAAATAAAAAAAAAAAAAAAAAAAGCAAGAAACTTTAGTGGAAAAACTACCAGCTTTCCTGGGACACATAGGTTAAAAGTTTAGAGAGACGGAGCTGCATTTGACACCGAGCAAGGGAAAACGCCAACAGTCTCAGCAAAGCCAGTTTCTTGCAGAGATAAACCTGGAGCTCCTGTGTCACCTTTTCCACCCCCGTAGCAAAAAAAAGGACACGGATTTTAGTACATGTTCACCTCCTTCTCTAAAAATCCTGCATGCAATCTGCCGCAAGGTCATGAGGAGGCTGAAGACCGCTCACTGAGAAAGAAAGAGGGTGCGAGGAAGAACTGCAACTCAGAAAAGGGACAGCAGCCACTTTCTGAAGGGCAGACACTTTGTTTGAGGGAATCATGGTCCTCTAGAGAGATGGGGCTGCAGGAGGAATGCAGAGGAGGCAGTTTGGGGGGGAAGAGGGTAGAGACTCCATGCAAAAAAAAACTGGAGTGGAAAAGGAGGGTAGGAGAAAGGGGAAGGAGTGATGGAAAAAGGAGGTAGAGGAACCCAGGAGACAAGGTTAAAGAAAAACCCCTTGTGTGGGGTGGCACCCAGGAGCATCAGAGGTTAAAGAATATGAGAAGAACATGTTCCTACACTACGATAAGCCGGAGAAATGAATCCTTATCCGTCCAAACCCAACCCTTTAAAATTCGAGTGAGAGAAGGGTCTCCTTTCAGGGAAACGGGGAATCCTTAATGCTTCCTCCCTCAGCAACTGTAATGCCAGGATGTTCCCAATCTGCTTTGAGGGATGGAAAGATTAAGAATAATAAAAAAATTGCAATAAAATATGTGTGAACGAGGGGGTAATTGTGGACAAATGCAGCATTCAAATTCATTTTTCAGCTCTTTTACACACCATTTCAATCTTATTTTCTGCTTGTTAATGAGATCTTGTTGGTTGGGGTGGGCACGGCTGCCCAGTATCGCTTGGGTAATTGCACATAATTTTCTCTCTACTAGTGATTTGCATCAGATTTTTTTTTCCTAATTCTTTGCTATTTAAACCCCCTCCTCCCTTTCCCCCTCNNNCCCCAAATCTCACCCTCTCCTCCCCCTCTTTCTTCCCCTCCCCTTCTCCAGGCCCAGCAAGACTCATTTTGAATGCTTATTATAGGCACAGTGTCTCCAACAAAAAAAAAAAAAAGAAAAAAGAAAAAAAAGAAAAAAAAAAGGAACCAGACAGAAGGGATCCATGTCACTGAAGGAAGGAGCGCTGTCTCACTGGAGCCAGACACTGCAATGCCTGCTCCCTTCTCACCAGCTAACATCATGTCCTTCCCAATTGCCAGGTTTCCCCCCGAAAAAAGGGCTCAGCTGGCGCTTCTCATGCTTCTGCCAGGATCAGTGTGCTCCTGACAGGGATTCAGATGATCTCTAATCCCACCCCAGTGAGGCTGAGGAAAATGTTATCCTGGACAGTGGAGGAGAATGGAGCCCTGGGACGATGTCAGGAAAAACAAAACTGTGCTACAGTTGTGCAGACTAAAAAGGTCCCTGAGTTTAGAGTATAAATTTGTGGGCAGAGCCTGACCTGTGCCTCAAGTGGCCCTCCAGGAACACTATCAAGAAGTGGTGATAAACCAGAAATTGTAAAATCTGAATCCAGCCTTCAGATACTGCCATTACACTGGGAATGGAGAAAAAAAGTCACCAAAAGCCCTGAGAAAATTAAAGCAACAAATATGAGATGGGGAACAAGTTTCTCTTGGCTCTTCATATTTCTGGAATTGTCTTAATCTCTGGGTGATCCTGTGGGCTTGTTAAAAGATTCAAAGGTCTCAGAAATAACATCTTATGAAAGTATAGAAAACGCCTGACTCTTAACTATACCTTAATACGTTCTCTAGCAACACAGAGGCCATCTGCAACAAACAAATGATCTTTTGCTTTTGAATAACCCCTTGCAAGACCCCAACATGCTACAGTGAATGGTCAGACACATTTAAGACGGAGGCCTGGATCTAAAAGGGCAGCAGAAATTTTAGGAGGCAAAGCAGTGGACCAAATCCTCCTAAAAAAGATGAAGACAATTTAGAAGGCAGAAGAGATGCACTAGAGATGGAAGCAGCCCAGAATACAGTATAGCCCTACTTCTTTGCTGTTTGAAAAGTGCCCAGGAAATCTAGGAAAGTCTCTTTATGTTGACTTGTAATGTACTGCTAAATTCACTTAATTTCCTCCCACCTCAGCCCACACTGCAGCACACACATTTCTTGAAGAACTGTCAGATGCTGATCAGGACATAACTCGACTTAATACTGAGTTTACCAATATATTGAGCTATTTGTCACAAGCCTTATCCCAGCCACAGTGAGGGGCACTACTCAGTTAGCACAGATCTGAACTTCAAAAGAGATGGATGCAAAGTTTGCTCTCACTGCCAATGTGAAGCACAACCTGGCTGTCTTGGTGCCTGACCTTGTTCTAGCTGAGGTTGATAGGTATTCTCAAATAAATGGGAGATGATTCCTCTGTGGGACGAAAATGAGTTGGAAGTATTTACAATGTATTTACGAAACCCCACCCAGCCACCCACCCACGCACTTGGTTTACAACCCAGTCTGTGAGAAATGATGAGACAGAAGCTCCAGGGCCAGAAATCACACACACTATGACTGCTAACTGGTTACTCACTCTTATTTAACTTTGCTTCAGGTCTCTATATCTTTGCTAAGTTTTGGCACAGGCATTAATGCCAGCCCAGAGGCAGTTATGAGCCACTGAGTCAGCCCAGCTGAATCTGTGACAGCTGCTGCTGACCCATGCAACCTTTGGGGAGCGATGGGGACCTTGCTGCTGCACACTCTGGCTCCCCAGTACTGAGCTACTTTCTGATAATCCATGACTGCTGCAGCCACCCAGTGCATCCTGACAGATGCAAGGTGACTCATCTGGCTGCCGCTGGCCAGCCTGTGAACTTCACTTTCTCAAACAGGCAACACTTAGAGCAGAATCTCTCTCTTACAAAGGCTGTCCCAGCACAAAACCATCACAAATCACTGCTCAGGTTACCCTGAGGTCTCTCACTAAGGTCTAGGAAGGAGTATGACATGAGAGATCATACTAGGTAGTGAGTGGTTTAATCATGTGGGACTACCCTTTGTACAACCAAGTCCATGCTCTTGTATGAAGCATCACAAAAACATCATCATGGGATGAAGTAACTGAAGACAAAAAATTCCCAGCTGACCTCCCACACTTCAGCAGTCTCAGGTCTCAAATAGAGGCAGAATGGCCTCTACACCAGGGAAACTGCATGGGAAATGCTTTGGAGATCCAGAAGCTGAGCTGGACAGGCAGAAGGCTTTGTGTGCTACAGGCTGGAAAACAAGCAAGAAACATGGCCATTTCCCATGTGAAGTCTGGGTAAAACTTTCAGCAGCGTCTGCTGTTTCTGTCAGGAGGGGGAGGACTAAAGTGCATGTGTGCATGGGGAGACTGAGCCTACAGTGGCCAAACGTAATCCTCTTTTCTCTGTTGTGAGAATGGAAATGCCATGCTTCCCCTCTAGAATTTCAGCTGCCAGCACCAAGCCCGTCTAGTGGATTCTGGCGGGGACACCCAATCCTGGGGTAACTGGATAGCGTGCCGAGCGGCAGCAAATGCTGGGAGCTCTCAACCAGGCTGGCCCCCACCTCCTTGTCTAAACTGCAAAGAAATCTCCCTCCTGCTGCTGCTAAGGGATGAAACCAGAGAACGGTCTGTTTGCAGCTCAGACAAATTGCCATCATTTTAAGTTCTCAATTTTTTTTCTATCTACTGAACTCCCTCCTTCCTTGTAGTTGATATTTACCCCTGCAGACAGCAACCAGATACCACAGATAGCTGGACAGGAGGATGAGAATGTTAAGGTGCAATGGGTTTTACCTGTAATGCCATGGAATGGCTGAATTATGCACAGATAAGTTACACAGAGCATCCCATATTGAGACCTCACAAAACATTTACCCACCCCATTGCGTAAAAGAGGACACTTCTAAGAGTTTTCATTCATGCCGTTAGGAGTATTTCTTGCATCCCTCCACTAGGAACAGCAGAGGGCTTAGAAAGGCAGGAAGGTAGCAAGATAACTAAATATAAAGCAGTCATAAAATAACCTGAGTTAGCCTTTCTATGCACAAAAGAAATAGAAGAATTTATATGCTGATATCCTGGCCCTCACATGATTAAAAGCATTAGGAAAATAGGAATCTCCCCTTCTTGGGGGTGCAAAGCTCTCTTTTCTTCAAGACTGCCAGATAATGTATCCTCTCTTTCCCATACAAAGGGCTTATTGGCTCAGGACTCTATCTTCCCCCAGCCTGAGCCTGAGGGCAGGGTAATTTGGGATAGGGATAAGCATAGAAAAAGCGTTGGTCTGGTCATTTCAATGAGCCTCTGATTTAGTGAACGGGACTAGTAAGTAGATGATGAAGGTACAGAAATGGAAATTGCATGATGGACTTGTATATGTCTAGTGCTTGTGCAGCTTATCACATGGATCTCATCCTTAACTTATTCTATGGTGCTAAATTGCACTTATGATAATCTGAATTAATCACGTGCCCTGGACCATCCAACCTGCAGTCTGCCTTTGAATCCCACACTATATGCTCACCTCCCAAGCCCAGTGCTATTAGAAATCTCTTGTCAGAAAGATGTGTCCTTATTTCCCCCACAAATTACACTGTTTGAGGCAATATTCAGCCTCACATCAGTCACACTTTTACATTTTCTATCTTATGACCATTCAAAGATTTTTATACTATTTCAGAGAAGCTGCAAAATTTCCCTCTTTCCATTGAAACTCAATGTTTGTTTTCACACAAGAGAGATCACAAGGTATTGGACCTTAAAATCTATATATCTCTCTGATGTCCCCATTTATTGGACTCCTCTCTAAACAGGTCGCAGCCTTTTCATTTCAGATGCCTACCTAATTTCTCCCTGTAGTTTCAAATTATTTTGCACTTCCTGTCTTAAATAGTGTTACAGGCCACTCTGAAAAAACTGCTATAAGTGCACTTCATATGTCTGTATTTCACAAGTGACTGAGAGCAAAAGTAAAACATATTTGGTACCCCTCCAGGATGGCAGGCACCACATGAATGCAAGTCCTCGCTGCTAATTCTCAGCATACTGTATGTGCCTTGTTCCACTTAAAATCAAACGTGCATTTGGAAAACAGATTACATCAAGTAAACTAAAGAGAAGGTTAAAGGCTCTGTCTAATGAGGTGACAGAAAATTAGAATTCTTATCCCAGGATAGCGACAGAGAGAGTAGGCAGTATTCTCAGGTGGTGTGCATCCTGGCATCTCCACTGACTTCAGTGGAGCTCACCAGCTGAGAACATAAATCTACTCCCATAACACACACATAGCACAAGCTCTGCTGTCTCTAGACCCACTGATGATGGAGGCTTTAACCTCTCTACACTGCTGAGGCTTGCTTCTCTGTCACATGCAGCACTGAAAAGCCACGCACACAACTGGCAGCAATCTCGCCAAGCCTGGGATGGGACCCTTTGGAAGGCAGCTGCGCCGAGTCTTGGGGCACAGATCCCAGAGTCAGGTCATGGGTGCTTTATTCTGAGCTCAGTCAGGGATTTTAAAATCAACAGTGTATTATATGGGGAGGCCATGGCTGTTGCCTGGTAAACTTGAAATATGTATGCTCTACTCTTTTACACAAACAGATGTGTGTGAAATGTATCTTTGTTCTCTTAAAGCTTACATACACCTCTTATTCTGACCTTGTGGAAAGCATTAGCAGAATTGTTTACATGACAACTAGTTTCTCAAATGTAAATCCCAGGTCTACATCCCTGTGTTTTGAGGAAGCTCAGATCCATGGCACTTTCATTTTCCAACCAGACTTGGACAAGCTGGCTTCAGCTAATCTCTAAATCAGTCACTCACAAATCATGGACTACTTCTGAAGTGAGGCCACAAAAAGTAACTAAAAAGTTTAAGTGTGGTGTCATCAGGCTAAAATCCACAATTGAAGGGCCCACACCTGCACTGGAATTTTTTCGGAGGGCTGAGAAGACAAACACCAATGCTCTGGGTCCTGGTGTTTGCGATACAGTGTGCTAACCTGAATATGAGAACTAACAAGATACAAATGCTCTGACAGTACAGTGCTGAGCTCAGGATAGAGATATACTGCTGATACACAAATTAACTAATTACTTTAACTAGGCTGCCTCTAAGAATTCATGACAATAACTCCCTTGTTAACCATAATACACTGTGATAGCCTGAAGCTTGCCCTGCTCTCAAAGGATGTGGACCAGCCAAATACTCTCAGCCAAAGAAAGAGAATGTAAGCAGGTCACATACCTGTGGAGAGAGGCCATTGCTAACAGGATTCATGTGGTTGGCAGGAGCTGCAGCATTCATGAAACTGTCCGAGTAGCTGGAGAAGCTGTGTCGGGCCCCATAGGCAGAGCCGGTGTCAGCAGCGGCAGCTGCGGCAAGTCCTCCCTGGTGCATGGTGGATGGTGGCAGGGGCTGGGGTCTGTGTACAGTGCTTCCCCCATCTGTGGACAGAGCATTTAGAGGTAACCAGTCGTGGAGTGTTACAGCAGGGACTGTGGAAAGTGTGGATCGATAGCTTGGCGATATCCTGAGCTCAGCTTCTGGGTCCCACCATCTCTGTGGTCCATGTGAACACAAGCATATTATGTGACAGTTTATGCACAGTACAAAATATGCAAACCTGGGAGGAAATATCTGAAATTTCTCTTCACTTTCGCCCAAGCAGAAGCCATAAATTCCTTTGTAAAGGCCAAGGCCAGAGCCAACTGGAATTAGCAATACTCCTTCCACTGAACCCCAGTATGGAGTTTTGTCCAGAACAAGGGATCGCCTATAGGATACTCACTTTATAGTGATGTGCTCACCATTTCAAAGCTGAGCAGAAGAACTACAGTCATGAGACACATTGTCACAAGAGAAAGTACCATGAGACAGAGGAGAAAATTGTGGAGTTTCCACTGACTTGAGGAAAAAACTGGTCTTCCCAACTGAAGGGAAACCACCTATGTATTACAAGAGCCTTAGTGGGATGTCATGAACCAGAAAGGGAAGGGACGATGGGTTGATGTACGGCAAGAGAAGAGAAGCAGCACAGGCAAACAGGTGCTCACCTTGGGAAATGGTAGTTGTTGGGTAGGTGGAGTCCGGCAGCTGGTACGGGGGGAGAGTCGGCATTCCTGTCGGTGGGAAGCCCCCTGGCAGCAGGTGATTGAAAGCTGCAAGTTGGTTCGCTCCCGCCTGTTTGCGCCATCTCGCTCTTCGGTTGCTGAACCACACCTGATGGGGAAAGAGAAGACCATGTGTGATTCACTCTGAGCTGCTGTCCCATCTCACCTGGGTGGCTGATGGAAACACATCCTGAATTACAGCACTGGCCAAAACCAGGTTCAAGTCGCTGCCTGACACAGACTTTGTAAGTATTTGTCTCCATTTCTCAATTTCCTTTCTCCCAAATGACAATACTACTACCTCCCTGTCTCCTGGGTGAAGATACATGCATCTAAAATTGTTAAAGATACTCCTAAGAGCATGTGAGGGTGATATCAGCAGTAGGGTGAGATGAAGAGAAATAATTTAGCTTGTGTATTCCAAGAGAGTCCATACCAAATAGATGCATTGCTACCACCTGGCTATTCTGCCTTGTTATCTGACAACTATGTGAATTATGCTGAAGGATTAAGTACCATAATAGCAACACGGCTGCACTGTTAGGAGGGATAAATAGACAGATTAGCATCATGGTTTCTATGTTAGACAAGCTAAATAGATAGAACCAGACCGGAGGGAATACAGGGTTTTCTTAGCTTCTCTGTACTGCAGCAAATCACAGTTGTCTGTATGCTAAGACATGCTCTCCTTGCAAGAGGCACTGCAGTGTGCACTAGAATTGTACTGCAGCCAATTTAAATCTCTGTGCATGAAAATAAACCCAGTATTAATGCACGTGCAAAGCCGGGCTCATGTTTCCTACAGTGCTAGTTTACCTGTAAGACTCAAGGGGAGATTTTTCTAAATGGATTTGTCTGCCCTGATGTGTTTTATCATGGGCAATCTCCCTTCTGCACGGTGGAAAGGGTTTCTCAAGCTGTCTCTTGGGCTTGGTTTACTTCATTTAATCAGAGAGGCTCTCAGGCCCGATCCCTGTTTGGGGTTCAGAAGTATGCGGATAAGCTTTCAAGCCAGATGAGAATGCAGCTGCTGGACTTTGTGAGGCCTAAAGGGCTAGAAAACATGATTAAATTTCACAGCAACAAGAAAAAATGGAGCAAAAATCAAGAGTGTAAAGCATTCGGGGGGGAAAAATCCTCCATCAGGCTTCCACACTGCTCAACATCAGATCAGAAGCTGGGGTTACAAGGGTTTGAGGCACTGCAGTCCAAACTGTCCCCGCATCTTGTGAACGAAAACAAAACTCTCTTCCCTAGATATAGCAGAACCTTAGTCCAATGCACCTTGCACTTCAGACATGATTCAAATCTCAAAGTGGGTATTTTGGGCCTTTAAACTGAGTCCCCCTGCAAATGGTCACTTGTTAGTTTGCCTTTTTCTTATTGGTACCTGTGGGTATGTATAATTCACTCAGCGTGACAAGGCAACGTGTTTTCACTGAGAGCTGCTTACTTAATGGAGAGTTGGCCCTCAGTCCACATGCACTGCAGTGGTGCTTGCTGCAAAAACAAGCATACACTGAGCTTCACAGACAAATTTCTGTGATGTTCTCTGGATCAGTCTATTATTGCTCTTTCTACTTGTTACTCACCTACAAGTGTGCTGTGGAAACAGTTTGATTAAAAACTGCTAATGATATCTGCGTGTGACCTGCTGATGATGCTGAGGCAGGACCTAGTCCCGAACAGCCCTTCACTTCATGCTGTTATTTACATCCATGTACAGTGAAAACAAAAAAAGCCCAATTTTCTTTGGAAAAGCTGGTCTAAATTAACCCCCTCGAAATGTATACAGTGCTAATGTCAGGTCCTTGGCACCAAATGCATCTTTTTACAGACCTGTTCCTACTACACTGCACTACTGGCTGAAGTAGCATAACCCCTTAGAATCTTCCAAAAGCGTGACAGAAATAGGTCAGCTTACATCCGATCTGCATTGATCAACAAAGTCCATGCAGGTCAGAATCTCTGTGTCCATTTTTGGCACCAAAAGTTGCCAGCAAAATCTAGGACAGGGTTAAGGAGAGAGACGTGAATTAATATTAAGGTCCGTAGCACTTTACAACTCTTATACAGTCCAATCCGTGGCACAATTTCTAGGAGCAGTGAGCAAAACAAATGAATAAATAACCTTTTTTTGCCCTGGTCATGCAAAGAGGACAGTCCTGTGCTTTTCTCATGCATGCATGTATGTGTAATTCATGCTTTGAATTAGGGATACGGAACTTAGCTCCTCCTCGCCTATAATTTGCTTCCACTTTCACAGGTAAGGACATAAAACCAGTCTGAATATTTCTGTTACCTGAACATAAGGAGATAAATAAACCTTCTCTCTTCAAAGAAAAAGGCCTAGTCCCAGGTTGGAAAAGCTTCCACTCCAAAAAAAAAGATCTCAATGCTGAGAATAGCGTTTAAAATTCAAATACCTGAAGGGAAAACATAACCCAGAAGCTATGAATCCAGGAATTGAGAGGAAAAGAGAAATTGAACTCCAAGAACGTAAAAGCCACTCCAGTGATTTCTGACACTTTCCTGACATTGCAAAGGGTGGGAAAGTTCCTTTTTATAACCAAGAGCCAGATGCTGGCAAATCCACTCAGGATTAGAAATTCAGAAGAAGCATGTGGAGTGAGATGGTCTAGTACAGGACACATTTCTTCAACAACATCCCCACAAATACTCAGCTCCTCTGTGGTAGTTTGTCAGTTGGCTTGGCTAACATATGATCAAAACACAACTTTGAAAAGATCTGCGCTGTCTTATGTTACACCATGTGAGGTTACTGTTGTCCATGCACCAACATGCATGCTTGCATCCATTGTTCAGAATTAAAATTCACACATATGTGTACAACTCCTCCCATTTTGCTTCTGCACATTCAGTTAATGGTGTGTAGTTACTTTATTTTTTTAAGGGAGATAAAAGGATACGCTGGATCCTTTTACAACCAGGTAGAGTCGACCAGAACAGAAAGGCCTGTGCAGGGGCGATTCTCTGAATGTCTTGCATACTTCAGTCTACAATGTGCATGGGCTTAGAAGAAATGAAAGCTAATTTTCATGCCTGGGCTATGACCAGAGAAAGAAGTCAGTTCTTAATTATGCTACGGGCTCCTTCTGTGACTTCGGGAAAGCTATTGCTTTTCTGATTTTAAGTCAGCGGAAACATTGCTGCATCCAACAAACTTTGGTCCTTTTACAACCGACGCATCAGATCACCACCTCAAAACTGAGGATAAAAAAAACATATTTTCTTACATTTTAGTTAATTTCAACAATCAGCCATCTGAGATAGAGGCTCTCTTTAAGTGCCAATAGGCACCATACCCAGCACAGCAAGATCTCTGTCTTGGCTGAAGCATCATAGCAAAACAAATTATAAACGATAATAATAGTAAATACACATGCACCGAATGAGATTCACAACTACATGCTTAAACGTAGTGCTTCCTAACAGAGCCTGGCTGGAGAACCCAGCCACAAATACACTGAAACCTTCCACAAAGAAATTGATAGGATTTATCTTCCCGTGCAGAGGAAGGGACATTTCATGGCCCAAACAGGTTGATTCTGCCCCTTATTTATAACCCACAGAAAAAAAGAGATACATTCCAGCTAATGACGTTAGCAATTCTTTCCCTTCCCCCGCCTTAAAGGTGGCTCAGGCCTTTATGCTTATAAATCATTTTATTGGTAGTTAAAATATAGAGGCTAGAGCATCTAACTGTAATGCGAGGCGCACTTCAAAGGGAACCTGCTTTCATTTCACAACAGTTAAGGTTTTATCAGCCACTAAAGATTCCCCCTGCCAGAGGATCCTGTTACACCATGTTAAGCCTGGGGTGAAGGCTACGGCTGCTAAAACCAGACTGGTGGGAAGAAGAGGAGGAAGAGGAGGAAGTTTTGAAGCTGCTGGTCTGCCTGTGGAGACGGTGTTCTAGAAGCTGCTGGGGCTGGATCGCACAACTAGAGTTTTATGCTGGGACAAACACAGCCAACACTTGGGAAAAGGGATGCATGAAGAAACCAACAGCAGAAAACCAGCATGTCAGAAACCTGCTTTTTCTTAAAAGACAAGTTCTTTGTGCTCATTTGTCTGTGCATAGCAAAGAGATCCTGTGCTGCATAAATGTGCTGTTTTCCAAAGGTACGGAAGTATAATATAGGCCATGGAAGACAACAGTTTGTACCTGCTAGAGACATTTGGTGCTTTTGTCCCTCTGAATCATGTTGCAAAGAATGTATTAAGTAGACAGGAGATGCATTATAGAAACTGCTCAGCTCTACTGAGGGGAAGCAGATAGATTTAGGAACACCCTCATGGAAAATAACTTGAAAGGAGATATCCAAGCAGGTTCTTCATGTTCTAGTCATGCCCAGGATCCAGGTGAGACCAGAGTCCCTCAGTGTGCCACTTGCACCTTGTTCAGTAAGCAAGTATGCTGCTACAAGGATCCTGAACGCTAGATGTTCACCACAGAATATCACTCAATCCATTACCTTCACCATCCCCTTCACAGATGGGAGACGAAGGCATGGTGAGACTAAGAAACCTCTCCAATTCATCACTGTCTGCCTTGCAGAACCAGCTGATTTCAGAAGAGCCCATCCTCCCGGCCAGACTGGGCTTGGGGCAAAGGTTAACACTGGTTCTTATTTAACCTGAATGCCTGCACCCAACCCTACCAACAGCCAGTCCAAGATGTCCCAGCCACTTGTTCTCAACCAGCAAAGCAGTGGAGAAGGGCTGCAGAGACAGCTGCCTGCCAGGATGGGGCTGGACTGAATTATCCCTGCAGCCGCTGAGATATGGGTCAGCTCCCACAATTTGTCAGACAAGGAGAGGAAAGGAAGGTCAAAAAGAGCCTCCTGTGGGAAAGAAAGCCTGTTGTGTTCCTGCTCAGCCTAATCAGGACTTGATGTTGGAGAAAGATAGATGGGATAAATGAGCTCATAAATGGAAACAGGGACAGAAAAGCCAAGTCGTGCCTTTGCTCTCCAGCAGAATGGAAGAGATGCAACATGTGTTTGCTTTCACAGGCCCAAGAGGTTGCAGAAACCAGGTGGAGAAGAGTCATGTGGCCATTTATGGCCCAAGCACACCAAAAAAATTCCACCAAAATCAGATGAGGTCCCTCCTCAGGTTGCACAGAAGTGACTGCCAGACCAGGTTCTCTCCAGGTTCTTCTTTGAACCAGGGTAAATCTCTGCAGTGACTTGCCTTGTCCACACTAGTCATAAATGCTGCAAATCCTGGGCTTCCCAGGAGGCAGATGCAGGAGGCTTTTAGAGGGGAATTCTAGCAGCAACTGTGATGAGCGACCAGGGATAGTTATTGCCCCATCTGAATGCCTTCTTTCAGATGATGCTGAGAGTCAACCCTCCCAGCCTGGAAAGGGTTGAGATGGTACAGTGAGATGGGATCCTGGGAGTCCCTACAACAGTTTAGTGACGGTTACGCTTCCTCTACCAGGTGCTGAGAATGCAAAAAACAGACACCAGAGACATACAAGCATCATTGAGGCTACTGAGATAATTCTTTACAGAACAAGAAAAAAAGCCCAAGAGACTGCACAGATTTTAGGCGCTGAGATTTTTATCTGCACATGTAGGGCTACAGCTGTATCTAGTGACACTTTGGTTCAGTGCCTAAAATGCTGAGCCTCTGTCACTTGTGGGTGATATGGTTAAGATAAATATTAAACAAGGTTAGTGGAGCAGAACAAATGACTCTTCACAAATGAGATTATCCAATGAATTCAGCCTATATTTCTCCTGGCATATCCCAGTTCCTGAAGGTGTTAGCTACTTATAACAATCTATTGAAGAATTTCAACAAAAATTGTGTGGTATGTGGATTTTTTTGCAAACCACTTTTTTCTTTTAAACAAACTATTGTTAGCAGTGAAATATTTTATTGTCACATTGATTACTTCACTCTTGCAATATTCTTTCTAATCTTTGAGTGGCTGTCTAAGAATTAGTCACATCACAAACACTTCCTCAACCAAAAGGCCATCTCTACCTTTAAATGATCATCACAGTATGAACATTTCATAACTGCTAATGGATTTCATACTCCAGACAGGGAAGCAGGAGGCAGCAAAAATGGGATAGATCTGTCCACTTTCACACTGAGACACCCTAAGCCCAGGTTTGAACTCATGGTTTCACAGCTCCAAACCCAACCCCGCCCAGTGATGCAACTTTACCACTTACTGTAAGATAAGTTAATAATATTTACAAATTAAAAAAATATTATCATTGAATGAAATAGCTATTGGACACTGAATGATTGTTTGCAAATGTTGTATTTTCCAGTGCTACGTTTTCCAAACTGTGCCTCTCAGTGATTATTTCAGTTGTCAGAGGAAATTCTGTTAAAATAAAATAAAATAAAAAATAAAGCCTCTTGTTTACTTATCTGTTTATCTTTTTATAAACCCTGTGTCTGAGGATGAATGGGACTTTTGGAAGCTGAAAGACATTAGGATGAGTTTACTGCTGTCAGAAAGCAGCTGCAAGGTAGTGTATTTTATGAAGTGCTTTCCTCTACTTGAACACTTGCTTCTTAGACAGCCAAGTCTTAATGGTGTTAGAGTTGCATTTCAACATTTCAGAACAGGCTTTGATGTTCACACCTCACAGAGGTGAATGAGATGTTGGAGAATAGATTTCCCACTGCTATTGTTTGGCTAGAGATAAGTAGTGCTTTAAGAGCAAATCAGCAGCACATCGATTCCCACTATCAAGATTTTCTCTGCAAAAGAAAAAGCTATGAGCTTTTAAAAACAGCTTAAGCGCTACAGGAAAGTGGCTCAAAGATTAAAACACCCTGGCAAACCCTCCTCCTGATTATTATAAACATTTTCCATTGTTGACCAAACAGAATCTTATTTAATTGGTGTCCCAGTAAACAGAAAGCCTCCTTAGCTGGGGAGACTGAGAACAGACAAGAGCCACACGTGCTGGCTGCTTGAAGCAATGGCACACTTGCTGTCTTTACTGGGCACATACTGGGTAGTAGCTCTGCTAGAATCAGAGTTTCACATAGGGTATACAAGGAAAGTATATGAGAAATATGAGGTCCATGCCCTTGTTGGACTGGAAATTTTGTGATAAAGGTTCTTCTCATAAAACCTCTGGGAGGCCCTATTTGTTTTTAATACAATGGGACAGACACTCTGCTGCTATAAATCAGTGCAACTTCACTGACTTCCATTTAGACCAGCTGAGTGCGCAGTGTTACACACAACCGCTTCATCCAAGGAACTGGGATCTCGTTCATTGCTTTGGCCTCTGGGGCCTCTGTCCTTTGTAAGGAAATCAAATCATTACCACATTGTTCAGGGGATCCCTTTTTCAGCTTGTGACCATGAGGCTGGCAGTTCTGCTCCTTGGTCCAAAGCAGACCAAGAAAAGCAGAATAGGACAAATCATCAAAAAAGTCAGTTCCAGGTTTTGCATCTCAACACAAAAATCCACCATTCTATCTAAAAATCATGTTTCACTGAACAGAATGGAGAAGCCAGCAAGTTCGAAGGAGCACTTTCTGACAGAAATTTCTCTATTTGTTTCATACAGATTCCCTGCCCCACACATACAGAACAAGCTGGTCTTGTCAAATTATGCTGCAAATCCTGAAGTTTATATTCATTCCTGTTGATTTCAACCAATGCTTTGCCAGAAGGACTACAGGATTAGGCTTATCATTTTCATCTTCAGTAAAGTATAATATACTTCACAAAATAGCACTGACTCTCTCCAGCAAGATGCCCTCAGGCTTACATAGCTGGGACTACATCCCCTGTCAGTGGGACTTCTCTATTTCCAAGGGGGCTGGTTACTGTAATTCTACTATGAATACCAAAAGTGCTGATGCTTTTCTAAGTAAACCCTTAGATACAGGCATAGGATGTGCTTGCAATTTTAAGAGATCAACTCTGGCTTTTCCGAAGTTCAGGTAGAAAAAGACTTGCTACTGCAGTTTGGATACCTGGTAATTTACTTTATAGTTTCTTTTTGTTTATTTTTTATGTGACTAATAGGTGGACTGAGGACTTATTTGGAGCATATTATTTGGGCAAGTATGCAACTGGTTACTCTTTCCTTTAATCCAATTGCATTTGTGTTTCTAATTCAGGCTGGAGAGATGTGAAAGAACAGCAGCAATGCCATGAGACATCAAGCACCGATTCACTAAGCAGAACAGAAAGTAATGTTACAAGACTGTAATCAACCTCTCTCTCTCACTAGCAGCATCTTTCCACGGCAAGATCTCCACAAGACATGAGGGGGAAGCATCTAGGCCCTCCTCACCATCTTGGCTGCATTCAGCCCTCACTGGCTTTACCTTGCAGAGCTGCTTCTTTAAAGCTGGCTGGAACAGCCCGCTACCCTCACCCTGACCTCTCCGGGGAGCTGGATGCTGCTTGGCATCGCACCACTGGTCTCTTGACGTGCCTGGGCACACGCACCGGCAGTGCCACCATGGTTCTCACGGACCAGCTGCTGCAGTGCCAGGGGCTGTTCTCGTGGGCCGTCTATCTAGATGCTCCAGTGTGCAAGAGCGTGGCTGGCCCCGTGCCGTGGAAAACGAGCATGCCAAGCCAGCCTCTGTCAAAGAGAGCCCCAACTGCCGGCTCCTCTGCACAGCCTCTCAGTGCCCCGGCTGCTGCCAAAAACACAGGGCAGCTGTTGTGTCATAACCTCATCGCAGCCCTCTTCAGAAGAAATGTAAACTAGTCGGACCCTCAGGAAGAAAGAAAACATTCTCAGCTGACCTTTAAGGGAGGGGGATTGCCTCAGAAGAGCCAGTTTGGACACATGTCAAAGAGTTTGGGAAGCAAAACACCAGCAAACAGCATTAGGCTCCAGCAGCTTTGCATGAGTCCAGTTAATACTCAGAGCTGGGGGAGACCTGCTTACTACCATATCGCCCCTTTGTATAATACCTTCCTCTTCAGAAAGCACCATCTCAAGGAACATGGTAGACCTTTGACCACAGTGACAGCTGGTGAACGAGCACTGGGGTCCCCACTAGCACACAACAGATATATTTGAGAAGTTCCTGAGAAATCCATGTTTTTTCTGGAAACTAGTCTGCAGAGTACTGCTGGTAAAGGGTGGTTTTCAGCTTCTTCGCACTGAGAACAGAATTGCTTTGTGAAAAATTTCAAGCAAAATTTAATGGAATTTCTTTACAGCGTGCTCCATTTGGCATGTCTGAGCCGCGGCAGCACTGTCAAGAATATGGCTGTTTGTTTACTACAGTTTGAAACTGTGTCATAAAATACATATTATGTGAGTAGCCTAGAAATGCACCAAGATTTCAGAGACAGAATTGCTCTGAGCCTTTTATTAAATGAAACATCCATTTTCTCCCAGGCAGAAATCACAATGGTATCCATCATAAAAATGATCAATAAAGCACTGGGTTGCGACTCCTGCTGTCTAGTTTAATTTTGTTATTGAAATAAAGGTTTCTCAGTGCATGGAATTTCCTGGGGATTAATAACAGACATCAGCATCACGACACACCCACCCTTTCACGCTTCTTATGTATTTCCAGAAAGCACTCACTGCCCAGACCATAGGAACTGGGATTAATGTACTTGCCAGCAGTATGCATGCTTGTACCCAGCTGCCTGTGGTATGACCATCTGAATCATCCACAGGTGATGCTGAGAAGCAAAAGCTGCCATCTATTTTTTTGGAACAATTTTGGTAGATTTCTGGGAAATCTTTTTGAGGTAATACTTTGGAGCCTGTCACATCTGACTCATTATAGCACCAGGAAAAATGGAGATGGGCTACTTGTGTGGGAACCTATGCACCAAAGTCTATTTGTGAAAAACATTTTCAGCACACAAATTTCTAAGTGACTTGGGATTGTGGTGCTGACCTGAGAACAATTTGGGCATATGCACTGCTTTGTTTTACCTTATATTTCTTTCTGTTGGTATTGTTCAAGTAAAAAACAGAAATAAGCACTGGGGTTTGTTGGTAACTAGCCTTAAAAATGGAACACATTTGGGCAAACAGATCCACAAACAGGATCGTATAGGAGAAGGATTAGTTTCAACTCTCTAGACCCATGACTGATGTACCTGGTCTCTCTTTTGACATTAGCATTGCTTTGAGAAGTCATTTCTACACCTAGCCAAGAATTCCTTGACAAAGCTATTTTCCTATTGAAAAACACTGCACTGACAAAGATAAACTGTTTATGAAAAAAAGGGTTGTTCTGAAAAATGTCCCTTCTGTAGAAATGCCATGGAGAAAAGTTTCAAAATTATCACAGAATCCTGTTTAGGGCTTTTTTCCATTTAAAAACTTTGACATCACCAGTTTGATAATCGCAAAAACTGGTGTAAAAACCCAAAATACATTAAAGATCAAAATCAAAGCTTCCATTAAATTAGCTAAGTGAATTGCTTAGCTATTAGACTTAATTTTTAAATCCATGAACACTTGGCATTCAACAGCTTGTTTTCTGCAAGGGTGGAAACGGGAGCTTGCAGATGGGCAAGAATTTGTTCGGTACTGGACAATTAGTGTGGACATATGAGTCAAGACATTGCCTTGCACAAAAACAAGTCAGTGGGAATTTCCACTGGTGGCCTCACTGGGCATGGATTTGGCACTGTAATCCTGATCCTTCCGGAAATCCATGAAGTCTTGTCCCTGGCTATGCTCGGTTTGGTATTAACCTTTTAATGGCTCGTACCTTTGGGTGTGTTAAAGTCTGAATGCCAGAATCCTGCATCTCAACCACACAAACTCTGCAGTGACCTTGCAAAAATATTGCTCACCCTCTTGTGATCTTCCTAGCAGGTGAGAAACCAGAGCTTAGAACTCCTCCCCTCCACCACCCTCTCTTGTTGTTCAGCTTGTGAATTTTATTAGCTGTCAACGTGTCAAACTTCCACTTAGCTGGACAGCTGTGTGATCAGCCAGACTCTGAGGTCTGCCAATAAAGTTTAACAGAGCTATCAGCTTTTTACTTTAGGCAAGTTCACCTTTCACATGGTAAAGCAAAGAGGTGAGGAGGAGAAAGAAGCCCGAGAAGAGATGGGTCTCAGGAGCATCCGCCACCGGCAGGCTGGGTAAAACTCAAACGCACCTCGTCTGCAGTATCAGTTTAATGAAATTCATAATGAAACGTCCTCTGACCTTTTTTCACCTAGGGAAAAAGTCAGGTGGCAGAGCTAGTGTTTGAATACATCTGCTGTGATCTAGTGGTGATGAGCCCCACTACAACCCATCCACTTCCCAAAATAAATGGTTCTGTTACATAGGAGGTTGCCAAGGAGCTTCTCCTTGTATGAATTTTCCACTCCACGGATAATTCTGTATCTCTTCCTATATTTTAATTTTACACCCATTACTTTCTTACCAGCTTTTCAAAAACTCTTGGTTCCAGCATTCCCCTTTCTGCCTCTGTTGCTGTGTTTGTGTTGAATTCTAATCGTTCTCTGCAGAGACGCATGGGATGGATGGCTGCTAACAAATGACACTGGGCCTTATTTGGTCACATTTGCTCACGGTGACTCATACCTTAATCTGCAAGTAGCTATATTGATTTTAGTATCTACTATTTCTCCAAGAGCTGTCACCGCTTTGGTGGTGGTTCGTCACCACTTTTCATCTCTTATGGTTATGATACTGTAAAATGTCCCGTGTCCTTCAAGTATCTCTTCATCCTGCAGACTTTTGATATGGCAGTCTCTCCTGCTCCTTTTTTATAGTTTTCCTTTCATTTTACCTGATGCCACGAGTGTTGCCTTCAGTGGTGTGGTGGCCGTGAGGCGTCTGTGTCCAGCATGAGATGTTTTTTTAATGCAGTATTTGACATAGGCATGGTCTGTCTCCAAATTGTTCGTTCTCAGCACCTCTCCATTTGGATATTACTTGATTTTCAGCATCGTTCAATAATTTCCTGTTTCAAATGATCTGATAGTTCTCACTATTTAGTTTTAGTGGCCACCATTCACAAGCATATATGCGGGAGGATTACGTCTAGTATTTCATTAATCTGAGGTGGGTGGTACAGCAAGTCCTTTATTTAGTTTCTTTAGCACACTGATACTGTTGAGCTCTCAGAAATGCCCAGAGAAAATGCAGACTGGCTGCCATTTAGTAACCATACGTTGCTTCCTAAATACAGTGGCATACGGATTGCCCTACTGTGAGAAATTCTGGAAAGGTGGATGAATCCCGAGGGACAAATATTCCTCAGAGCCGTAAGTCTTGCCATGAATCACTGTAGTAAATCACCACTGAGCACTCAAAGATGTAGCTGCTAGAATTTTTTTAATCAGATGCGCAAACAAAGAGAGCATCTATAAGATTGTGGGAGATCTAGTTCATTCCTCTAGCAAAAAATAGTCATGTCAAGTGCTGTAAACAGCATCTGTAAGCAACAGTACCTCTCAAAGTTGTTGAAAATTAGTAGGTTCCCTAGACCTGGGAAAGAGACAGGTAGCATGAGGTAAAATACATATGGATAGCCACTTTCACAGCTCCCTCCCCTTTGAGCTAACATTAGATTGGGGCTAAGAAACTGGGGCTAGCAAAAAAAACCAGGCTTGTCAAAGCGGTCCTTAAAAATGGAGACAATGGCTTTGGGGGCATGAAGGACTCGAAAGAAAGAACCGAGAAACGCAGGACTGGTTTGGTAATCCTCATTTTCATTCGTGGTTGGTGAGTCCAGCTAGTAATAGGGACCACAGAATATGGACAGATGATATGTAAAAAAGAGGTAATACTCGTACGCCCGGAGGTAAGAGTTTGAAACGAGTGTGAGTATCCCATGCTTCCCTCGTGCTTGGGTTTCCAAAGGTTTTTACACCTCCTTTCTGCGTCTCTCCCACCAGATCATTAGGAATACTAAAATGCCCCGGCAGAGAAGTGTCAGGGGACGTCCTGCAGTGCCCAGGGAGTGCGATGAGCAGTTTTGCCTGAAAACTGCTCACCAGCTTCAGTGAATCCCTACACCCACGTGCCAGCAAGGTGCAGGGCACCGACTTCTCCCATTAACTGAAAATATCTCTGAGCCATACTTTTGCAAAATTATAGCCAGGAAAACATACCAACTGACATGGAGTTCATATAACAACTGCCCACCCATTTCATTATTTCACAAATGTGTGATTCGTGCTTGTGAGCTGTCACCGTTAACATTTCCATCTGTCTCAATATTGCTTCTATTCTTAGTCGCTATGTGATAGATGTAGGTGTATGAAAAGGATTTTTCCCCCCTCCCTGTGTCATGAAACAAAGTAAATGAAAGCCACATATATGTATCCACACGCTTCATGCAGGCAGCAAGTAATACAGGCACTTTTGTGGCGCTCCCATCACTAGAGTAGAGGTGGAGTAAGAAACACGTGCCTGTGGCCTCTCAGTGCTGCTAGAACACGTACTCAATGGGGAAAAACATAAATAAGTCAAAATCTAACCACAAAAGAATGATATTGTTTTGATCTCCCTTTGAACATGCGGTTTGAGACACCTATTTCCCTAATCACATAAGCATGGGAGTAATTTTACTTATCACATAAGCCTAATTGGTCTTTTCCTGAGGCAATCTCAAAGGGAAAATAGCCATGACACACTTCAGCATTCAAAGGATCGGGTCCTCAGCTGCGTAGACATTTCCAAACTCGGAGCTTTCAAGATACTCATCGCTTGGACAAACAGAAAACTCTTTGCATAACATGGGCAAAACCTGCATTTGTCCGTACCTCTATGCCAAAACTAGATTCGATGGGATACCTGTAGAAGCGAACAGACATTTCACAACAGCCTCCAGCGAAAGCGAAATCTGGCTCCAGTCGCTTTATTCCTGTTGTCGTTTGAACTTCACGGCAGAGTGCAAGCTCATAGTCCTCTGATGAAAAACGTCTTTTGAAGTCGCTAATGGATGTGACTGGTTGTCACCCCTGGCGCAGCCCGACGTGCTTCCCAGGGAGGCAGGGATTAGCAGGGTTGGGTCTGTGGCGTAAGCTGGGCTGCGGGGGGTTGGCCCCCCGCTCCTCCTTGGCTAGCGGAGAGCCTCGGGGCTGGGCCACTTGCCATAGCGCCAACTCTGCTGTTGGTAAGTGGTTCCCCCATGGTCCCAGGCTGTTGTACGGTCTCCCGTGGGGAATATTAGCGGTGGGACCGTAATGGACCGAGGTCTTGCCATAAGCGGCCAAGTGTATACTTTTCTCTTCCCCCTACCTTTTCGTGGTCTGGTCTGTCTGTCTTTTCCCTTCCCGAAATAGCACACAAACCCCCAATTTAACAAGCATAAACCGTACACTCTGGCCTCCAATTTATTTTGACATTTGGCAAGAATGATTACGCAACATGTTCATTAAGTCATAACATTTTCACTACTTTCCCATTTCAGGTCCTCATTGACTGTAGCACATGCGAAAATAATGAACTTATTTATTCTCCAAATGGACAGCAGACCCCAAACCTCCCAAGAAAAATCCTTGTTTATGGATGCAATGTATGCAGAGACTTTTAAAGCCCTAGGTCTCACCTGACTGTAAAACAAAACAATGGTTCATTTCTGCAAGGGGTGAGAAGGGGTTCATCATCCACTAAAATGTTTCTAGGGTTGTGCAGCTGAGGAGGTCTCATCAGACATGTTGTTTCCTTTTTCTTAAACAGAGCCCCTTCCTCCTGACAATCCTTTTGTGGGACTCAGGAATAATGCAGCACACAGCTATGGTAATAGATAATTAGATGGACCAGCTAAA
This sequence comes from Elanus axillaris, assembly GCA_026212715.1. NCBI lineage: Eukaryota > Metazoa > Chordata > Aves > Accipitriformes > Accipitridae > Elanus > Elanus axillaris. The sequence continues at coordinate 7,712,127 of JANZLQ010000001.1, forward strand.
AGCAATATGAAAGGGGGCTGGTAGCACAAGGATTACAGAAGGTGTGTGGGCATTTTGACATCCAGAAAACATTATAGATCTGGTCTCAGATACCTCAGTCTCATGATAATTAAGAAATGTGGGTGTAGAAGAGCTCTTCGCATGGTTTGGTTGGATTATTGCTGCAGTTCAAAACACAATTGGCACAGACACCCACATTGGACATGATTGCCCTTTGATGAGGCAGATACTGACTTTTTAAAGCTGACATAGTTAAAATTATGTCTAAAGTTTATGGGGCCACAAGCTTCTGACTAGACTCCATTATTATAACAAATGGTAAAATACAAGCTGAAGCACTTTAAAAAAAAAAAAAAAAGAAGAAGTTGAGGCGTGTTGAGGAGGAAGGGACCCTGGCTGTGGGAAGACTTCAGGATTAACCCTTCTCTCATCTGTTTGGCAACAGTCAAAGAACATAGGCAGTGTCCAGGAGGTTTGCTTTGTATGCGTGGTCATACATCCTCTTTAAAGACAAACTGGAGGGAAGGCCAACGAGGCTGGTTCCTTGGCTGGTTCCATTAATAACCCACCGAGTGTAAAGTCTAGTTCCTACACAGTTTGTGTGTTGTATGGCAGATCCTTCCCGTTTCTTTTACCTCCGTTTGTTCATCAACAATAGAGAGATGTTACCAAACTCCCTTCTGAGTATTGAATAAGGTGAAAAATACCATCAATTTAAGAAAAAAAAAAAATGTTCGAGCTTCTTCATAAGTAGAATTTTTTTTTAAGAAACACTTGTGAATGGTAAGAGAACGATGGAGGCTGCCCAGATCGGGACTGCTTGCGCCTAAAATAAGACAGAACAATACAGCTTAACATACTCACTCTTGCAGCATGTTATTCTAATATTAGAGACACTAAACCTGTACAGCTATGGAAATGTCAAAGTACTGACTTCAGCCCTGATCCTGCATTCAGGTTTCTTTATTCGTTTACATATTTCACTCCTTAAAACAGTAGCAATGAAAGAAGGTTGTACGGTGGCCCACTGGTTGTTCTGTATCTATCATTTAGCTCCCATTCAGATTTTCCTTGAGGAACCAGAAAAGGCCACACATTGACAAGGTAGACAGAGTTGTAAAAATATTTGACATTTCAAAATTATCTTTTTTTCCAATATTTTCAACACAAACTCAGTTCTGTGTTGTTTTACAGAGTGTTCAAAGAGGCTTTCAGTGTTTCCCTCTAAAGCTATCATCAGAAATCTGACAATGACATTTGATAAAATATTCAGATTCAAAATAAAATATGTCATTAAAAGACAATGGATTTCAGGGAAACAGGTGGTTACCAAAAGAAAAAGAAGAAGAAAAAGCAGCAGATTTCTGACAGCAAATACCTTTTGAAACCTGACCAACTCTACTGAGAATAGGATGCAGTGAGAGTTGTGAGCAGAGGTTGAGACTGGAGCTGCTTAGGTGGTTAGTTGGCTCTGTCAAATACATGTTCATTCACATCTGCCAAAAGTTTATAAAACCATCTGAGAGGATATTTGGCTGAATTTTGTAAACAGATATCTGATAAAATAGTATCGGCCAGGAAAACAAAAAGCCCTAGCAGGTTTTAAGTGAGGCTAAATTCTGGGTTTGGAATTTTCCAGTGGATGATGATACATCTCAAATGTCTTTTTCTTCTGTACGTGTCGCTTGCTGTGGCCTGAAGTGTGATACCCCTTATTCTATTGCTGAAAATTTATTGCATCAGAGAAAATAAAAAAAAGAATAACGTATCTATTGGTTATAGAAAGAGTCATCCACACAAGGAGTGAATCTCACAGTATTTCCCATATGCATCTCTCTTTGTGTCCCAAATTTGGTTTTATTGACTAAGTTATTCTAAGTCCTTATACCACACTCATCATTCATCATGGTATTTGAACACCTTTCTAAGCCACATGACTCATATCTGTCACGTGTTTTGTTCTCATCCTCTTCCGAGGGTACAAGTACTTGAGTCTAGGGTTTTTCCTTAATTTTTTTTTATTGTGAATAAGTCTTTCACAAAGGCCTTGGTGGTGCAAGAGGTAAGGGCTTAATCATAGATTCACCTGATTCACCCCTACATCAGGAGTCAGTCACTCTATCCACTACCTATTCCCCAGGCAGATCTGATTCTTGTGCTTTTTCTGCCCACCACCTGCTGTTTTCCTCTTCCCAAATCCTTCACCTAGGCTCAGTCATCAGCTGCCCAACCATGGTCATAGCCCAGGATACCCACTGCTTTTCTTACCTCTTTTTTTGAGCTCTTTCAAAGACCTGAACATCTCTTGACTTCAGAGGGACTTTTAATCCCCAGTCTACCACCTTTGGCATCAAATCTACCTTGCCATCAAAGATTTCCTGCAGCATTCCCTGAAGAAAATTCTGCTGGCTCCTAAATTTTAAGGAACCCAAAATAAATACCTGACAAGAAGGCTACACTCTTTTTAAGGCAAAGCTAGAAAATTAATTTGAAATGGCCGGAATTACATATTCATTTATCCATAGGGGTTTCCCATACAAAGAGAAAGGAGGAGATTCAGACTAATGTGAGGCATACACTTCAGGCCAGGGGGGAAAGCCAAAGGTGATGGACTTTTCAAAATTGTTTTCTTTTGGGTTCATCCCATCCCCTGGCAAGTCAGCCCACCCAAGAGCAATAGGGCAAGACCAAGGCAATGTACTGACTCGCCTCCTTGACCACCAGAGCCATTTCACCAGCGGCTGCTTGTGTAACAGCTGCCCGGGGCTCTGATTAGCAGCAGAACTTCCCAGCTCGCCTCTGCCGGGGCTGTAAACATTATGATGATGATGATGATGATGTGCGTTATGCCGGTTCCCTCTCAGAAACTGAGAGTCAGGCAGACTTCAGCACATGCTCCCCCAGGACACACTGAGGATGATGCAGCCACGGAGCCAAGTCTCGTTTGGACCAGTTTGTCTTTTTATCTCTCTCCGTTTGGATTTCCAATGTGACTTTGCAGGCTGGGGTAAGCCCCAAGACCCCACGTATTAGGATCAGCCCTCCCCACCAAGCTCACGGAGCTAATTGCGGGTGGACATTAATACCTCCCTGCATAGCAATAGCCTCCTGCTCGCCCTTGCTGCAGCCTGTAAGTGGCAGTGAGCCACACTCTGTTCCCACAACCGAAGGAATGGAGATAAGAGGATGGGGGGACTGTGCAAGAAGGTGGTTTGGAGGGCGCAGAGCCCCTGATACGAGCAACTATGGGGAAGGGGTGTGGAGGACATGGAAGAGGAGGTGGATTGTGGGATGTGAGGGAAGCAGCCCCATGGAGGGGGTCTCTGGGGGGAAGAAATGAGGCAGGTGCCTGGCGTGCTCCAGGTGCTCAGCCTGAACGCTTGGCATCGCTGCAAGTTTTGTCAACCTCTTCTCAAGCCTTGTCCAACCCCACCTTTGACTCCTCCTAGAAAAAGGCAGCATAATCTCTCAGACACAGGTGCTCAGAGACTTTAGGCCAGGACACAGCACCACCCCTGTGGTGGGATCAAGCTGTGGCCATGAGCCCTCCCTGTGCCCCCCAGCACTGCTCCCGCCGTGGCAGTCCGGCTGTACCCTCGGGGAGGAGGCACCTGGGCTGTGACTGAGTTAATTTTCCTTTATCCATTCTGGTAGGCACTGTCACCACTCAGCAAGGCAGAGACTAGATGGAGATACAGTAACACAGACAGGCAAGTGATAGGGAAGGAAAATTACAGGGTTGTATGGTTCAAGCATTACAGGAGGCATGTGCTTTAGGTACCTGAGAATACTCCCAAAGCCCTACTTATACAAGGAAATGTGATGGAAGGCTGTTAGCATTTATCTGAAGACTCCACCAGGTTATTTATAAAGATCCATTTTAACATACCTCTCTCTCTGGGAAATGAGGAGAGAGAGAAACCTCTGGACCAGAAAGCAGCCCAGATGAGGAGCCTACAATGTACTTACACAAGCACTTTAAACCAGCATAAACGTCCATCCCCATTCCTGCTGGAGCAGGTCCCCGGGCTAACTGGTTGTGTGGCTGGAGCGTGGCCCTGCAGGGCTCCCAGGGACCACCATGGACCTCCCTGCCAGCAAGGAGGAGGTGAGGGCTGAGCAGAAATGATGGGTAGCACTGGAGCCCCGGCAGGCCCACGCCAGCAGAGCAGTGCTCGGATAGAAAAGAAATAGCGATGCATCTTGCTCGGTATGGGGGAAACACAGGATGAAAGGTCCATCTTCCTGGCAAGTCGGCTTAGCGATCTCTTGGTCATCTGCGAGTGTGTCCTGCCTGGCTGTATCCAAAACCTTGACAGGGAAGCTGTCCGCCGCCTTCTGAGTCAGTGCTTTTGTGGGATGTTAGTAAAGATCAACCGTTAGCTAAAAATCAATTGGCTAAACTCAGATGGGGGTCTAGGGCCAGTTTGTCAAACAGGCAGCGAGAATGTGTTTTTTCGTACGCTTGTCTTTCTTTTGTGTTAGTATTCAGGCTCTGCCTTTTTTCCCCGAGTCTCTCTAAGCCCATCAGTATGTGCAATTAAATGAACGTTCATTTACTGCGAGGGTGAAGGCCTGACAAAAGCACAGCAAACCCAAACTGCGAAATAAACTATGTTATCAGTTACGCTTTCCCAGCTCTGGTAACTGGTGCAATTTTCTGGCAGTTAACAGGGTCTAAATTAAGAAACTAATCAGAAATAGGCCTGTAAATTATACTGGTTCTTATTTACTTTCTTTTATCTTGATACAACTTCTGAAAAGAATATTTTTAACAGATCTTTTAAGCATTTGTAGTAAGAGGCAATAGACAAAATGTCATAATTTCCATATGAAGGAGTTTCTTTCAGTGCAATTCCTATCTAAACAGCCATTTTACCCTAATATGGTCCCAGAGTCTAAGTAACATATTCTGTCGCAATGACTTTTGCATCAAAACAATTTTTCTGTTTCATATCCAAGAAGAAATGTTGAATATTTAAATTCCATATCCTTTTTGATCTTAATTCCCATCACAGAAGAGCTCTTTAGGCCTCATCAGTGTGCTCTAGGTGCAATATCAGAGTATATTTTTCATATTATGGGATCTAACCCAAATTAAGAAACCAAAGGGGAAGAAGCTATACAAGCCTGGAAGGGAAAGGGATTCTGCTCAGAGCACGTAGCAGGGTAAAGCATCAAAAAGAAATGTAAAGGAAGTCTAAAATAAAGGTTTAAATGCCTTGCTTCAGAGTCCTTGCTAAAAATCTAGCAGTGAGCTCTCTTCTGATTTAAATACTTTGCATTCCTGTTGACTTCAGTGGTGTTTATATTCAAATAAGTAAAGGCACTATAAGGCCATATAGTATGACTGTGAGTTGCAATAAATTATAGCAAATTAAACGGGCTAACTAATGAAATACGAAGAGGTGTTTAACGCCACCACTCCCTTGTAAGCATTTACGTTTCAGCTCTATAAACTATATGAAAAATAAAGTGTCCAGAAATTAAATGTAGATAATGTTGTTTACAAATTTACACTCCGATGGCACGAGTCCTGAACCACCGAGAAAAGGCCCCACTAAATGTCTCACCAAAGCCAGAGGTGGATTTTACTTGAGTAGTCTTTGAGTCTCATCCAACCCTAAAAATAGAGGGGCTTTGGGCATGTCGAGTGCGTGATTGCATTCCTCCTGCTTGAGGTTCTGCTCACATGGGTTTTGTGGTGGTGGCCTGTGTCCCCACTGTTGGATGCTCCGCGTCCCGTCCCTGCCCCCCCC
>JANZLQ010000001.1:7717985-7728848 GCA_026212715.1 Elanus axillaris
AGGCCCTCTTATTTTTGTTCAGTGCTTGTAGAGTGATTACCAAAATGGGTTTCTAGTGCAGCAATGTTGTGTATATACGATACAGTAAGAAAGACTGATAGCAACACCTGAGCTGTAATTCAGAGACTTAAGTATGACCTGGGGATTGTCCAGCCACAGCTGCACAGCAGACAAGTGGCACTGAGATCCAGAATATGAATGAAGCAAGGACCAGACACTGAGGAGCAGTGAAGGCTGCTCTCAAGTCTCTTTTGTGACTATGAGTCACAAAATACTTTTCATATGTTTGTGTCCCATTTTACATGTTAACATGATAAGCTTTTGGGAACAAGATAGATGGGTAGATGTTGGCATGGCCTTTAGCACTCAGAAACCCTGATCTCAGCTGGCCCTACTGTTATTACAGCCATCTTTAATCCAAAGCACATGTCTTGGCCTTAAAAACTCTGCTGAGACAGGACTAAGACTATAAGGTGTTAGAAGATTCCCTGCTGGATGGGTATATGTGTGGATGTTGATGAGACAGGACTAAGACTATAAGGTGATAGAAGATTCCCCGCTGGATGGGTACATGTGTGGATGTGTGTGTGTGTGTGTGGCGAGGGTTTTTTTCCACAAGAACTTGATTGACTAATGTTTGTAGATCCCGAGAGCCAGTAAAAGATCTGCTCTGATATCCAGAAAATTTTACAAGGAGCGGCAGGCTTAAAAGTGGTGGGAAGAAGCTGACTCTGCCAGGATGTCGGAATGAGAAAGCCATCAGGAATGTGCCTTGGAGAACAGCTGCTACTAGAGCCCTGGCAGGAACATCCACACAAGCTGCCTGGGAGCAAGTAGGGGGATTCAGAGATCACAGCTTGAGATGAGGGAAAGGTTCTCTTTATTTATTTATTTAGCTTTCCCTTTCTCTGCTTTCACCTCCCTCTTTTCCCCCAGCCTTGTCACAGTGAGGTCAGAGTGCCTTGGAAACAAGAAAAAACCTGCCTCTGGTTTTTCTACTCCCTGGCACTTCAGGGCTTTTCCCTTCCTCCCCAACAGGCCCACATCATGGCTCATGCAACACAGGTTTCTCTCACCCCATAAAAAGGTATTACCAAAACTCTGTTCTCCCTTGAAACTCCTTTTTTTTTTAGTCTGTTTGCCACAGAAACCTCTATTTTTATTCCCTCCTTAACATCTTACGTCCATCTACACAAGTAAAAGCAATTAGAATATGCAAAACAAAATTGGGGGAATTCACACGTTCCAACTTTTGGTAGCTTCGTCGCCTTAATTAGCCATTTTCCCAGGCTCCATGTGTCTATGAACGTATATGGCTAGCAAATTAACACTATTACTGTTGAACACACAGGCACAGTCTTTTGGTTAAGATCAAAACAAGAATCAGTTTAAAGTTGCTAGATTTTCTTTTTGCAGTCTCCATAGCCAAATCTTGAGGGATGATGGATTCAGGAAAATCCAGTGCCTCTCAAGAGAAAGCTGGAGGGAGGTGCGAGGGCATCCACTGCGGTGCTGTGGCTGGCTTAACATTTCTTTGGGAAAGAAGGCTAATGGGAAAAGTCCTTAACCAGTGAACGTCCCAGGTGTGGGGGGAAATGTCCATTCCCAGGCAGCTGGGGGAAAACAGCAAAAACTTTTGGCAGTTTTGCCTTCTGAGCGAGCACATCAAGCTCATTATCCTGAGAACCGCAGAACAAAAAAAAAGCCTGTTTTGTTTCAGAGGAGCTGGTTAATTGAATGACTGTTTCCCTGTCACAAGCCGGGTGTACTCTTTCCCTCCTCTCTCAGTGCCCGCAATTCAACCCTCGGCTGCGTGCACAGAGACCCCTGTGCTTAGCCTGAAACCTAATCGCACTGGCCACACGGAGGACGGACTGCTGGGGTCTCCATTTCACTTCTTTAACCCAGCACAATCCCCGATCCCTCCCCCTTTCCTTCCCTTTCCCCAAGGGACTCTATTATACCCCCCGATCTGTTCACACTCCTTATCCCTCTGCGTGTTTGCACACACTGCTGACCCAGCCTTTATCTGGAAGACATAAGGGTCTCTGTGTGGAGTTCCCACAAGGGCTATTAATCGTGTAGATGTCAGAGTCCCCTGGCTCCAAACCCTCTCTTCCTGCTCCTCCCCTCTTCTTCCCTCCCCCCGCCCTTTTTGTGCTCTCTGGAGATCAGGGAAAAAAAAGTTTTATGAAAATTCACACACAGAACTTGCAACCTTTGCAAAATATGATCTGTTCCCTTGGGCAAGGTTGGTAAATGGTGTGATTTCTCCTAAAACACCAAATACAAACATAGACACACATTGCTCCTTCTAGGCAAGTGGAGGAATTTCCTCCAACAGAAAACAGAGCTAAATGCCTTGCCAAGTTAGGGAAAGTTTGGCTCCTGGTCCCAACCTGGATGGAAACCCTCCAGCTGGTACCTCTGCAACAGGCCAAATCCAAATGGCATATCTGCAAATCCATGGGAACGTGGGAATCTGCAGACTGGATTTAAGTCTCAGATCCTTGTGGATGTGGCTCTAGAGAAGTGCATCCACATTGCTACCTTTCAACACCCTCATCCCCAACACTACTGTCTCCTTCCCCAAAGTAAACAAAAAGCTGTGCCACCAGGCTGACTTGCCACACACTGGCTCTAGTCCTTACCTGAACTCGGGCTTCAGTGAGCTTGGTTCTCTGAGCTAGCTCCTCTCGTGTGTAGATGTCTGGGTAGTGGGTTCTCTCAAAGGCCTTCTCCAGCTCCTCCAGCTGCTCAGCGGTGAAAGTTGTTCGACTGCGCCGTTGCTTGCGTTTCAAAGGCAGGTCTGGTTCAGATTCAACATCAGATCCTTCGTCCAGCCTGTTACCTGGCGTACGAAATAAATGGGAGATGAGGCTTGCGTGGTTAAAAAGCCACAGGGAGAAAGGCTATTGGAAGAATTGAGCAGCCCAGCAAAGTAGACAGAGTTCTACTGTGATGGTGTCCATTGAAACAAATACTCTGTCCACATACAATACATCCACCAGTTTTCTACTGTTTCTGTGGTTTTCTAATACTATTTTTTTCCCCACACTGTAAAAAGCCCACCTGTCAAAATCGGAACTGTTTGCATGAAAGGGATGGTTCAAAGTCCACTACTGAAATTGTTACAGTGAAAGAACTTCCAGTTGTTGACTTATTTCTAGAAATTTCCATTTTTTATTATAAATGACTGTGTTTCAGTTGCACATTTTAAATTGAAAAGATGTAGAAGCTGAAATGAGCACATTAAAAAATTCAGTACACAATGCTTTGACCTTGACTTGCGCAGCCTGATTTCCTCTTGTGTTCTGTCAAGTATCAATGTTTGAGATTTCTTTTTTTTTAAACCACTTCAAGAAGAAAAAAAATAAATATTAGCAATTCTTACAGCTGGGAGAAACCTTTTCAACTCTGCTTCACCTCCGGGTTGGGCTGCCCACAAGATACAGTTCCTCTTCTCTTACTTTCCAAATTTCAGAAGGAGTTTTGCACAAGGCCAGACTCCTACAGCATTAAGATGCCATGAAAGTCCTTTATCAATGCCTAATTGGTCACCTGCTTCCTTCATTTGCCCTGGACCTCTGCCTTTCCCTACTCCCTTCCTTGAGCCCTGGACCACATCTATTGCCTCCCGAGGCCCTTATCAAGCCTGCATAAGTATAGCTGGAATAAGTAAGCCCAGTTTTGCTCTTTTTTTTTTTTTTTTGTCTGGAGATAAAACAGGAGGCACTACATTGATATTCACCAAGTCTACAGTCAGACTTAGTGGATTTTAGAGGGGACACACCAAGAACAGCATTATCTGTGTGTCTAGTGTTTGCCAGAGGCCTCTCATGGAGCAAAGCTTGGGTTTCAAAGATGTGCGATGTGCAGGTTATCAGTTCCCTGCGGTGCAAATGTTGATGTATGGAGGATCTCAGCCAGGCCAAAACTTTATGTCTGCCTTTGGGACAGTGAAATATGTGCCACTGGTTCATGGCAGCAGAGAAGGAAGAATATGATATATGAAACCTTTCAGCTAGGTGAGAAATCTGGCCTCTGTCACCTTTTCCTTCTCTGTCCAGAAAATAGGAGAGTCACTAAATGTGCACTCTTTTTTTTTTTTTTTTCCTACCAGGCTCGACTGCTATCTTTCAGAATAACCACACAGGCAGATTGAGAGCCAGAATCTGCTTAAACATTGTGCTCACAGATAAATGTTTTTTCTTTTGAGTAAAACTGCTAATTCAGTATTAAAGCAGGACTTACATATGCTCATCTTCATGATAAAGTTCCCTAAAGTTACTAATAGTGTTCTTCAGTCTTCTCTTTTTGTTCAGCTCCTATACTATCATCATCCAAAAATCTGCCTTTCTTTTCAGAGCTGGGAACAGCAGCTGTGACTTCCCCAACAGCTGCTCGAGAGTGGTGGCAGTTTGAGGAGTATGAGGCAAATATCCCATCAGAGCTCACTTGTTTATACTGAGATCACCACAAAATGCCACTGCATTCAGTTTGCTGCAATACAAAAATGCTTTTATGTCTTGGGGCTTCACAGGGAGGATGCCGTGTCAGAACTCGGCTAACTACATTTGCACTGGAGTCAGAGAAACTCTGCTGCAGAGGAGGGGGTGGCTTGTTCTGGGGCAAACGCATCACCTTAAGAGGTTTTCCCTTCTTCTAGCTCTGGCTTACCAATACACAGGGTCTTTACACATGTTCATCTTTTTAAATCAAGAACACTCTATTTCTCACTGAAGTCAGCGAGAAATTCATTGTTGACTTCAGAGGAGCAGCACCTTTCCCACATGTTAAAGACAGTTTCACTGTACATGGCAGAAATTTGTTACTAAACTAGCTTTTTGGTTATGTCCATTTTCAGGGAAGGTCTAGAGTCTCAAGTGGTGTAAAAGGAACATCTGTACTTGAAAATAACAGCCCTACACATCTGGGTCCCAGATGATTCGGGGCAGGTAGAAACACATCTGGACCTTGGAGTACCATGCTGTGCAAAAGTACATCTGGAATCTTATAGCATACAGTAAATTTCTTCAAGGTAATCACTTAAGTCACTGACTATTACTGGTTTAATTAGTATCTTTTCTGGAAATACTTGATATGAAAAAAATAAGGATTGGAGGTGTGTTTTAGTCCAGGATGTGAGAGGGCCAGTGTGAAGAAGGGGAAGGAAAATATAAGTTAAATGTCATTTAACTCTGCAGCTGAGCATATTTCTTTATAGTAAATACGCATTTCTCTATAGTTAGTATGCATGCTTAGTAGCAACTTTCAGCCTGTGAGTTCTTCAGCACGGGAATTGTCATTTGGTGCAACAAAGCCCCAACCTGCTTGGCAAGTACTATGGTCACAGCAATGTCAAAATTACTTTTTTTAAGAGCCAACGCTTCTCTTGACTGCTTGATATGGTATAACATCTACTTACAGCTCATCCACTTGCTTGGTCCAACTGCTTACATAGTATACAACAAACCTGGGATCCAGTATCTCCCCAAGTGAGGAAAAAAAAAAGTCTAGAAAAGGATCTGTAACATGTTTCATCTCCCACACTTCACTTACAAAAGTCTGGAAGGGAAAACAGTCAAACTTTCTTCAGGAGCTTTATGCTCCTAATTAAGGATCCCTGATTTGCCCACAAAGTTTTGGGAGAGGACAACTGATTTTCATGAGAAACAATCTGTCCTACTCACAGTGGCACTGGCAACCGTGCTGGCCATCATGCTGGCTACAGGGTTAAAAGGATAGAGAGCCAAACTTTGCCACATAAACTGATGTAACACTTTCTATCCACAAGTCCCCAAACAGCTCCTGATTGGCATTATCTCCATTTTACAACCGTGGCAGGGATGGTGGAAGTCACCCACCTACAGTCACCCTGTGAGTCAGGAGCAAAGCTGGGAAAAGAAGCCACAGCTCCTTGTGCCAAGTCCGAGGCTCCAACAACCCAACTACAAAGATGAAACCAAGAGAGCAAGAAAAATTCCAGGGTATGTCTGGAACCAGCTGGTCTTAGTACAATGCAGCTGCTGCTGTCAGACACAGATTCATTAAATAATATAGAAAGTCTTTCAGCTGAGGCGGACTGCAGTATGAGCCTATTATCTAATGCATCCCCTATTATCAGAGGACATTCTTCCTTACCTGCCTAAGATGCAACTCAAGGATCTAACAGGTCTTTTCTGTTCCTAAACAGCTGAAATCTGCTTGAAGAACCATTTCCATGAATTGCATAAAGGTTCTGTGCGATAAGAAGTTTTACAAAGCTGCAGGAGTAACCCAAGGAGAGTCCCTCACTAGGCAAGTCCAGGGAGATTCATCCAAAACTTGAACACTTCATTTTTTTGCAACACATCCCTGGGTGAAAAATGGATGCATAGCACTGCCAGCAGCATGAAGCAGGGGGTGAATCCCAGTTTGCAGCCTCCAGCAGAACAGGGCTATTGCCATAGAAATAATCATTAGCATGTGCTGGTAGTGTTATACCCTTACTCAGCACGGACAGCAATGAACACCCTGTAAATACGAAGGTGGAGAAATATCTAGCAGCAGCTTCTTGTGTGGCTTACCAATCACTTGTTGTGATGAAGGATGGGAAACAGCTAGCTGTCCGATACACAGCTCCCCTAGGATATCATACTGGGTAAAGATTGATAGAAAAGAACAGAATTGAGAGGTGAATGGAAGGAAAAATCTCACAGCAGGACAAGTCAGAGAAAAGGGAAAACTAAGAGAGAAGTGTATTACAGAACACACACACTGATCACACTATATTTTATTTAAGAGTGATTCCATCTTTATCATTTAGCATAACTGCTCTGTAGCTCAGAAAGAAAAAACCCAAACTGCTCAGATCTCTCTGCTGTGCAATACTCTTAGAGATAAAGAGACATAGGCTTCATTATGGGAATGAAAGCATGTTTGCCAGCATGAAAACTCATAAGCTCTTCCCTCTGCTCAGAGGGTGCTATTCAAATATACAGGCACCTTCTTGGAGCAGAGATACAACACAGCTCGTGCAAGGGGGGAGAGATGACCATGTGAAGGGGCTTGCTGACCAGTGTCAAGTCCCACATCTTCAGGGAGGATAAGCTGGGGAAAACTGAATAAACTAAAACAGTTCTTTCTCCCCATGGAAATGAGTGCAGCCAGGGTATGTGTGCAGGTGCATGCACAGGATGGCATAGGAAAGGTGACAAATATAAGCCCAGACTTGCCCTGAGACCCATTCTAGCATGAGGAAATGTGTAAATTATGGCCCACAAACTCACATTCCTGAATAATGCTGCCAATTCTGGTTGGGGTACAATTAGCAAGAGCTGGGCAGAGCTCTCTGGAGGGGTTTGAAAGGAACAGAAGTAGACTGGGCCTTGAGGAAAGGAACAAAAAAACCCGTCCATAATTATGGACTGGATGTGTCCTCCCTCTCCCTGTTCCCTTCACTCTATTTCCCTTCCTCCCCCTCTGCCTTTCTCCTCTCCACCTCCATGCACTGCTTCTGGGCGCCTCTTAGCCCTGGAGTTAAATTAATCAACAGGATTAGGTGGAATCGGCCACAACAAGACCCTCCAGGCTCAGACTGAGCCCTTGATGCTCTACAAGGACCTGCTGCCTTGTCTTGAAGCACCTTGGTGCCGTCTGGAAGGATTGGCAGGCAGGACCAGACATGAAAACGCATTCATTAAAGTGGGGATCGGATTTTGTTAGAGGGTAAAGGGGAGCTGCACATTCTCTCCTTCAGTATTTCTCATCTCATTTCCTCTCTCTCTTTCTCTCTTGCTTCCAGCTGCACCATCCTAAAAATTAAATGTGTGTTGGAGGGGAGAGATGAAGAGGGGGGAAGGGAATGGTTTTGTGAATGGCTTAACTATAACTGCACCTTTTGTGCTGCCACTGGCTTTAGCAACTCACCCAGACACTGCTGGAGCAACAGCACTGCTCCACAAAACCAGATCTGGAGGTGACTGGCTGGGAAGCTAATGCAGCCACAGGGGAACTTGGATTTAACGGCATGAGACAAGTAAGAAAATCTCACTTTGAAGGTACCAGCAAGATCTGAGCACCCCCACGTTACAGACCCACACCAGGTCCCCCTTCTTCACAGTGCTCTCCATCCACCAAAGCTGTCATGCTTAGTGGCTCCAACAGCTACCCCTGCATAAGCATATGCACGCACAAATTTCCAGTCCCATGTGTACCTGAATTTCAGGTACATAAAATAACTTCAGGTTATTTTATGCTGGAGGACAATTAAACAGTCTCTTAATGACCTTGAAAAGGGCAAGCTTCACCTGCCACATGATGCTTTTGCTGCCTGACATTGCCTTAATAAATGGAGCCACATTGCCATGATACAGTGAGGCATTACTCATCTCACAGGTGAAAAATATCTCCCTGTTGTGGGTACCTTGCCAAGAGGGCCTAAAATAATAAGGTATATTATAGCTGAGATCCTTGCCATGGACCTCAGCTATAGCACACCTGTGGAGCAGGAAGGGTGGGACTGCACACCTCGCACTTTCTACTCCCCCAAAGGATGTGGGAGGAACAAGAATCACCAGGACGCAGCCATTTATTCACAAAGCATGTCCCCTGTGCTGGACCTGGCAGTCAATGGCTTCAGAAGCAAGAGCTGAAACTCTACCTGACTTCTTAGCATCTGCCTTTCCCTCTGGCAGAAAGCAAACAAAACCCATCAAAATGCAAACAAGACCATGAAAAGCCTGAGAGAAGGGCAACACAGTGGCAGCATCGCAAGCACAGAATTGTATTGCCTTGATTTTTCTTTCCAATGTGAAAACCAGAGCACCCTTTTCTGTCTCTTCTTGGAAAATGATGAAGTCCTGAGTTCATAATGGGAGAGAGGGGTGCATATGTGTATGCAGAATAACCCCCACTCACCTCCAAACCTATTCAACAGCAGGTGGGACCGCAAAGGGGGACAGAGGTGTTTCAAATTCATCTCTTGCCTCCCTTCCCCTGTCCAAGCACATTCCCAGACACAAAAAAAAAACAATAATTGACACAGCACATACAATAAAGCTTGGGTTTCCCCCTCCCTCCCCTTTCCAACCTGTAAACTCCCCATTCTCCAGCATTTGCTTGTGCCTGCACAGCTGTATTACAGTTTAACGTAGTTTAGAGGGCTGTGGTGTGGAGCAGCAGCAGAAAACGAATCACATAATAGTTGATATGCGTTTTAATCAAGTAATTCGGCCCAAGCAGAATGATAGTGCCTGTTGGTGGGGTGTCCTTGAATACCAAACAGACTGGGTAGCAGGCCTAGGAAAATGAAAAAGTCATTTACAGCTCAGCTGGGGACTGCAGTGTTCAGCAAAGCATTAGTGTGGGGGCCTGAGGAGATAAAGGTTTGGGTATTTTTCTTTTTTTTTTTTTTTATTCAGGCACTGAACTGGCCAGCTGTAACCAAACCACAGACTGAGGTAATGTCCATTATGGGCTTTACAACTTGGAAATAATACTCACAGTGGAGCTGATGCTCTTGAATGGGGAGGCAGAGACAGTGTGTGTGTGTGTCTGTCTTTCTGGGGGGAAGACAGGAAGGGGGGGTGTCAAAGAGAGGTGTTTCACAGCTGGATAATTCCTTCATCATGTCAAAATCTCTACTGAATGAGTGAAATCACATGTGGAAGAAGCTGCAGGAAGGAGGAAGAAAGGAAAGCTGGAGGTTTAATGGATGAAAAGGGAGCATATGCAAAAGGTGCACACCTCCCCACACGTGGGTGATGGAACACAGCTGGCCAGCAGGACAACCACGGTGAGAACCACACAGCCTGTTCTGGCTTGGAATGAGGGATCGATGATTTCTCCAGGTCTGAATCCCAAAGATTCACCAGGAGGAGCCCCACATTCACATATTGGGCTTGAAGACTCAAAGGTGGTGCAACCTGTTAAGTTTTACCTGGTTCTGGCTGTCCTACTTCCCTGAGAGCTCACTCCAAACTTACTTTCCTCCCAGGTCTGCCAGAATTTGCCTCTGAACTCATGGATTGGTTTGGGGATTTTATGAAAACCCTTACACAGGAGTATCTCACCTGGCACTTGGTCATGAAATATATATATCCCTCTAAACAAAAGAATATAAATTTATCTTTGGTTAGAGTGCCAGTTTGGGATGCACAGAGGTCCAAAATTCACCTCCATTTTCCACTATAAAAATCCCCACATCTCTTTGAACAAGCACCTTAGCCTTCTGGGCTCAGTTCTAGCCAGGTTTACAGGCACAACTACAAGTGGAGCACTACAAGATTTTGGAAAGAGAAAACTAGAGACCCTGCTTTCCTTGGAACAGTCATCCATCACCAAAAGCCTCTTGCCAATATGAGGACTTGCACTGAGTGAAGACATATCCAACAGCTCTCTCTGCACTCCTTTCTGTATCAATTGCATCCATTCCAGGTAACACCATTCAGGTGGAGAACGTACCTTTGCCTTGAATCTGGAAGCTAAACTAGACGAAGGCTTTTCCAAGCCCACAGAGAAGAAGGAATTGCATCCCTAACCAGATGCTCTTTCATAATCCATGCCACGCATATAGACCAAGAAAACTCCTTTGCTGACATACACCAGTGCAATTCTGGTAAAAGCCAAGAAGCTGTACTCATTTATCTTGGTGGAGGGATCTGGCCCTGGAGGCTCCATCTACTCTGCATGTGAAAGTACTAAGAGACATCAGGGGCCCAGCAAATCCTAACGCAAATCAGGGTCTGGCAGCGTAGGTACCAGCTGCAGTGCCCCCATGCAAAGACACATGGTCACAAAAAACACAACATATTCTGTTTCTTGCGAGTAGTGAACAAAACCAAATCATCCAGAACATTTGGAGGAAGATAGGGAGGGAGG
>JANZLQ010000001.1:7738842-7750773 GCA_026212715.1 Elanus axillaris
GTTTGTTGTACACCTGCCAAATTTTCGGATGGGACCAGGAGCCAGCTCACATGGTTGCTGTTTTTCCTGGACAAGAGAGCCTGCAAGGGCCGGCAGGAGTGCAGCAGCACCTGAATGCTGGGGCTGGAGAATATGGCAGTAACTGCCCTGCACTCCACCACCATGCTGGGAAAGTGAGTGCAAATAAAAGGGATGGAGAAGGATGGAAGAGCATATGAATATTAGCACTTAGTGAGGAATGCCCTTAGAGAGTATTATAAAGCAAACCTAGCCCCTGTGATGTGATGTGGGGAGAGAAGCAGAGGCTGAACCAAATGCAGTATTTACAAAGCACAGACATTTGGACTGTGGTAGTGCCCAGGGCTGTACAAATACACGAGCACAGCAGTACATGAAGGGAAGGAAAGGCCAGAAAGGACTGAACTGACACACCAGCAGACTCAGACACCTCCGGGAGCAATGCCTAGAGACAGACGGCAATTTCAGCACAGACTGCAAGAAGGGTTCTGACCTTGCTGAGGCTGTAGCAGGTTGCTGGGTCCCCGCAGGCTGCTGGAGTAGCACAGTGCTGTGTCTGGCCAGCTGTCCTGACCACTAGACTACACCACTCTGTGTGGGCTGACCGCAGTGAGGCCGCTCCAATGACTCATGACACCACAGCCACCCTGACTAACTGCCCACACCAGGGCTGCCCTGACTGGCTACCTGCCCACATTAGGGCTGCCCTGACTGATTAATTGCCCAATTCGGGGCTCACTGACCCTGCCACAGCCACTCTGTCAGGCAGGCAGACCACCAGCCCTACCTAGACCACAGTCTGCCAAGCCCAATGAACAGAGCACTCCCACCAACCTGCCTCAGCCCACAGCTGCACCCCCAACTGCCTCTTGTGAGCAGCCCCGGCCTCCTCAGGTGAGAGGGTGTGCTCCCATTGGCTCCCTGTGCTGCAGGCCCGCCCCCTGCAGGGAGTCCATCCAATCAGGGCTGGGCAGGCACCTGGGTGTGGTGGAAGGTGCCAGAAGCAGGAGGTACCTCAGGTGCCTGGTGGTCATTACCCCAGGGACTCCATGGCTGTTCCCTCAGGGACTCAGTGCCCATGGTGGCCTGGAGAAGGGCTGAGAGGGTAGAAGAAACTCCATTTTCCCTTAGCCAAAAGAAGGCAGAGCTCTGCCTTATCCTCCCTCCAGCCTGAAGGCAGAAAAGCATTGGGAGCACCTGAGGTGTCCATTTGCTGTGAGGGAGTGGAGGGCAGCTGTGCATGCAGGCACCTCAGCATACCTGACCTGGAGAGTGATGATGAAGGAGCCACAGCATATCGATTATGCCTACGTTATAGCATCATACCTCTGCTGTTTCCCTGAGAGGGAAGTTTGGCTTGTGTGTGTAGATCGCAGACATCACAGTGGGATCAGGGGACACGGGCAGCCACGAGCTGATGGCAGCTTGAGGGGGCCACATCGGATAAAGAAAACAGGGCAGGAAGAGGTTGAGGGGAAAGGCAGTTTAAGGGATTGATCTCTGAGCTTTGGGAAATGATTCACAAGGGGTGAAAGAAACGGGAGAGGAGAGGGTGGGCAGTGCAGGGAGCAAGGACAGGCAGTTATAATCAGGGTAGATTACACAGGTCCTTATGCAGAAAGAGCAGGATTTTTATGTCTCTGAAGAGAGAGAGATGCTCGCACGAGGGCTCGAGGAGAAGATGGATTTTAGCAGAATAACTTTGAATAACCAAGAAACCAGGGAGAAGGAAACTCAACAGCAAGAAAAAAAAAGACTTAGTAGGTCATCTCCTGCACACTTCAGTCAGTACAAGACTGTTCTTGCCAGTAGGAATTTTTCCTCCAAAAGTCAATAGTTCAGTTTAAGTCCCAGCGCTTTCTCTAGTGTCCAAATGCCACAAGAGAGGGAAATCCAGGCAGTCCGACTTCACTAACCGCTAAGTCCTAAAATCTTTTTTTTTCCCTCCCCTGTCCCTATTTCTTTTGATTCAGACAAAACTCCCTCTGAAGTTGAGTGGACCAAATACGAGGGCATTTACTCAAGGCTCAATTCAGATGTCACTGGGGGTAAATCTCCATAGTGCCAGCTGGCGCTTGCTTGAGTGAGCAGTCATTACCCTCTAAGTCGGCCGCCCAGTAAAACCTGAAGTGGGTCCGCAGGAGGTGTAGTGGTAAAGGGGCAAGCCTGATATTGAGGAAAATAGGGTTCAGAGCATCACAGACTTTTATTTAATTAAAGTTGAACTGTTTAGTGTCTGTGTTTGCAAGCGTGGATCACAGCACAGTCCCCAGGGGAGTGCAGTTTGCAGATATTCTGGTAATAAGGCCAGGCAAGCAGCTTTCTCCATAAATTGTACCAACTAAGACAACTCAGTTTGTGTCACAGCATCCCGATCTGGTCCGTTGAGTTGTCTGCAGAGAGCTTTAATCGTAATTTACAGAGGCTAAGTGCCTAATAGTGAACTGGTTTAAAAACCACAGGCTCTGTGAAATTAGCGGTCTGCTGGTTTAGAATGCTTAAAAATACGTCTCACAGGCTGCTAGGAACTGAGTAAGATGTCCTTGATCTTTTTTTTTTTTTTTTCACTCTGCAGGCAGGACCTTGTGGTTATTTCTTCCAGCTTAAACAGTATAGGACACATTAAAACAGAATAAAGCAAAGAAGCCTGAACTGAAAACCTTGATGGTAGGAGGGGGGGAAAAGTTAGCGAAAACTCAATGAAGGCAACAGCCGTTTCTTCCCGCCTCAGGTCTGATTCAATCAGGTCTTTCAAAAGAAACTCCTGTCACCACAAACTGCCTTTTCATGCCAGATTCCTCCGGCTCCCCCTCTCTGCCCCATCCCAGCGACTTCCAACAGCACCGATCAATCTCCAAGCGACACCCTGCTCCCCCCCTCCCAGCTGCCTCCAGCCACCGCCGTTCCCAAGCAAAAGGCAGCTTCACCCAGGAAGGTGGTGGAAAAAATGTGGACAAATTTCTGATTTGCAACACTCTGGGAATGGGTTTATTGCCATTGTTTGAGTGCAAATGTATAAATAAAGCAAAACGAAGATTCCAGGGTGAGTCCGATGAAAAGCAGAAAACAAGAAATTTTATGGCCATAAGTGGCGTGGGCTAATGGTGATTTTTGAGGCACTGGACCATGGTAGTTACTTAGCTAAATGATTGCTGTGAAACCGGGCAAGAGGCTTATTTCTTAATTACTGTTACATATTATGTCAAGCTGACACTTCAAGGCGTGCTCGGGCACTGATAAAGTTAGCCCAACAAAAAAAAAAAAAACAAAAAAAAACCACCAAAACACCCTTACCATTCTGAGAGGCTGTTTTTAAAGCGTGTTACTTGAGGGTCACGGCTGGCACTGGGAAAAGGCAAGGCTGGCCACCAAAAAATGGGTGCAGGGGGCTCGCACTCTCCTTACCTCTAGATCTGTAGCATAGGGCAGGAGTGGATAAATCTCTGGGAACCTGGCAGCCTTTCAGCTGGCTGAGCGGGAAAGCTATAGGGGACTGGAGGGAGGCAAGAAGAGTAGTGGCACTAGGACAGAGGAAGGGGACAGTCCCTGCCGACCGGCCATTCGGAAAGAGCTAGAGCCAGATTTTCCTCTTGGCCGCACGGAGCCAGCGCGCTGCTTTCGGAGCCAAAGCGCTATAACTGGGAGCTTAATTCAGCCCCAAAGAGGGACACGCATGGGATAGATCACGGAGTAAGGCGAAGCAGCGTATTGTCCCCGTCTCAGTGCAGCTCCTCTGATTTCTAGTGGCTACAGAGCTGACTCGGCTTATGCGCAAAGCTCTCCAGAGTCCTGCCAGGATGCCAACCCCCTCCTTCCTCTGCAGGTCCAGATAGTTGAATTCCTTTTCCCAAAGAGCCACCTCTTTGCTGCTGTGCCCTGAGAGCAGTCGCTGGCAACCACTTCTCTTTTGATCGCTTTGCCCTGACATAACTTTGTGGGTAATGTGGGGCATGAGTCATCAAGGTGCTAATTCCCTACTACCAGATCTATCTATCTAGCCATCATCAATTATATTATACACATGCTTTGCTCATGTATAGCCCATATGTAAAAATCTCACTTGGAGGTAGCTCAGATTTACAGTTCTTTATATATCCCATAGGCTTACAGTCCTGCAAGCTGTAGTTCTGTTACTTCACAAAATAAATATATATGTATAGAGTTCCCAAGATACTGTTGTCTCCCTCGCTCTTTGCCCAGTGCACCAGGAGGTGTACAAATCCTAAACAAAAGCATGCTGTCTGCACTAAAATCTTATAAACCAAGCACATAGTTTTGTCGGTGTATTTTCTTCCCAGTCTAAACCAGTGCACTCTGGGAGAAGAAAGAGAAATTACACACATTTTCAATGCCTCTAAATAATTGGCTCATCACTCGCATGAGTTGGACATAAAAAAACCACTACAAAATATTGAGCTAGGAGAGATGGACAGAGCAGTATCACAGTCCTACATGATCACTGTTTTTAATTTGATTTAATCGGCCAAATCAACACCTCTATCTCCATGTGACACTTCAATTTGTGGCATGCAAAATCCAGATACTAGATTTACAGCTAGGTCAGTTTTACCCTATGTAAGCTGATTATGCCCTACATTTAAAAGAAATACCAAACAACAAGCCTCACTGTGCAGGAATGCTAATGGCAAAATATATTCACAGTTTATTTAATAACTCAAACTGCATAATTGCAACAAGTAAGCTCATCCCGAGGTGTTTAATTTATATTTTGTGAGCAGAGAATTCTTTTCCCTGGAAAAAGAATGGAAAATGAAAAGTCCTCACTGAGACTCCTTCTCAGACTGAGAAATTTCATTCCCCTGGAATTAGTTTCTGTCCTCAAAACTCCTCTGAACAAATGTAATTATTTGTAAATCGCAGGGCTTGCTTCGCAGCTAGCTGGCCATGCTCCCAAAAACGCATTGGTTGCCCATTGATGTTGGATAACAAGTAAGGGCACTCTTTCAAAACTTTGGGAAAAGGAAAAAGAGAAAAAAAAGAATACAAAGTCAGGCTTCTTTTTTCCTTTTCCTTTCAGCTCTTTGGAATAATTTGCCTTCAAGAGCCCTGGATTTGCTCCAGTATTTTTGAGGTAGGAAACATGCAGAGGTTTAATTCTTTATTGACTCCATCAGGTTCAGGTTACATGTCGGGGTATAAAATTATAAACAAATGGACGGCATTTACATTTCTGAAGTGTTTCCAGTCCCCTCGCCCTGTCGCCCCTCTGAAAGGTACATCAGAAGCAGTGCCGCCTGGGTAAAGGGAGCCAGGTGGCTTCACCGATAAACAAGACATCCTTTCTACCCTCTTCCTAGCAGTGGGCTGCTCTCTCCCTCGGGTCCCTGGCTCGAGTCCAAACTGAAATCCTATGTGCACCGAGTAGGTCAGTCTCAGGTGAGCCCTGAGGAAATCAGACTTGTGTCCCGCACCCAGAGGTCTGGGCAATTACAATTTTGTAGTCCCGGTAATGTGGAGAATAAGCTATAAGTTGCCTGTTTTTGTGAGCAGGTCACCCCTAATTGGGATCAAAGAGGAGTCAAATAAACGGGACAGGAGTATGCCCATCAGTATTTGCTGCAGCTCCCTTAGCTAGTGCCACTGCATTTTCTGGGGGAAGATGAATTCAGACCAGCTTGGTGAACCGTCCCAGAGGTGTTTTCTCTCTATATTGAAAAGAATTGCCATCACTTGCTCTGTTGTCGTATTTGTGACTGGGAAGTGAGGAAATGGAAATTGTAAAGTCGCACAACTCTAACTGAGGCTTATGGTTCCCGGAGAGAGGAGGGGCAAAGTGACACTGGCACTGCCGATGTCACTTTTTGTTCTAATGCGTTTCAAGTAGACAGTCCTGCCCAACCCTCCAAGCCCCCCGCAAAGATCAGAGGCTTGAATGGCAAGAACACGCGGGCAACTGGAGTGAATGCTGGAATCAAAGCCAGCCAAGTCCCACACAAATCACCGACAGCCCGAGTTTTCCCTTGGTACGACTGTTTGTCATTAGCAGTCAGAAGTGCCGCACTTCTTGTGACGACATATAACCTTGATCATGAAATGGTAACGATGCTGCTTCACAGTTAATATCAACGTGCTCCTTGCACATCACTGTGTGACTGCAAAGGCAGTGCAAGTTGTAGCAAGGGCTCATTTGAAGATCCCAACTGACATGTAACTAGTGCAAGAAGCAAGAACAGGAGTCTGACTGCAACAGGGCAGCTTTCCATGAGGCAGACATTAAATACCCAAAATGGCAACAGCCTTAAGTCTACTAAGTAGACTTAAGGGACCAATGATTATTAAGAGCAATCTCCTTGGGGCCTTGGCAGGTACATCTTCACTATTTCTGAGATGTGGTGAAGAAGTGCTAGTCTGGAGTTGGTTCACATTCACCTACGGAATTACTAACAGCAGCTCTTGCAGCACTTAGATGTTTCTTCAACATCCTCCAGCTTCAGGAGATGGTTAGCTAAACCAAAGCAGCAATGATATGTGTTCTTATCGCAAGAATGAGACAGCTTAGTCATTTTGGTTCCCCTTTACACTAGGCACTGAATGAATGCACAGTAAGAGACTACCCTTGGTCGGACGAGACAGAGGTGGGAACAGAAACAGAGCCACGGAGAGGTGAAGTAGCTTGGTCAAAGGCAAAGCAATCTAGTGATAGAGCCAGATTTTAAGTCTTCAGAGACATGGTTCAGTTCCATATCCTTTGGACAAAAAAGACAGCACATACAAAGCGGGCCAGGTTGCATGTTTGCAGATAAACTAACCTGGGGATTGTATAATAAAAATCAGATTTTTTTAAAAAATCAGTATCTAGAGTTAACAGATGAAGTTCCTTATTCAGTGCAAGCTAAAGTAGGTCCATCAAATTCACTGGTTTATGCCAGAACCTCTCCCTTAAACCTTGTGTGTGAGCACAGCTCTGCTACTAATGAGTATATAAGGAGATCCTGCACGCTGGGGAATGTTTATTGCTAACTGAGCTAATGATCCCTTTTTCAGCTGTTCACTTTTATAGGAGGTGGTAATGGAAGTATCTTCTTAATGGTGTCTGTGTTTCATACCATAAGGCTACTCACATGTATAAAATTAAACATAGACATAAGTAATTGCAGATCTGGGACATGAGACAATAAGGACCAAATTTTCGGTGGCTAAGCCTAGGCCTCCAAAACTGCATGCCTTAAATTGGGAGATGCGGTTATGAATGATCACATTTTCATATGCCCCAGAGCTCTGAAATACACACAAACATATTTTGCATGCACCAACCCAAGTTCTGAGCAATGAAACCCAGACCAAAAATGTATGGATATGGGGGGGGCGGCGGGGGGGAGAGTAACTGATCCCTTCTCTGCTCCAAATGAGGAATCTCCTATGAAATATCCTGTTTTCCTTGCACGTTACAAACATATTTCTAGATCGGTGCTCATGAGATTTCTTAGATGTATCAGTGTGGACAATTCTTACCAACACAATTGGGCGGAGAGGGGAATCATTTGCCAAATAGTCGAAACCCTACACCTAGAAGTGTATTAAAAAATAGGAGGTGCAGAGCTTGTGGATCACAGACCCCAAATACCAAAAGCCCCTCCTCAAATCCACAGTTGGTGATCTACTCAATTTACAAAACTCCGTGAAGTGAAGCCATTTTACATTATTTGAGAATTTGACCCAGTGAGTGGGTTGAGCCGCACTCAGCATGGAGATGATTTGTGAAGATGGAGGAGGCTGTGGTGGAGGGGGGAATTCCATGAGCCACAGGTTCAGTTCCTTCTTTAACTCTGAGCTCCCAATGGGATGTGAAGCGACATACCTATCTGGCCTGCACTTTAATTTCCTTATCTATAAAAAACCCAATCATATTGCCCTTCTTCTGGGGTATGGTGACCCAAAATCCCATAACGATGCTCTGGTGAGTATGACATATATGTTCCCAGATAGATTTTCCAGCTGGTCACATTTCACTGTGACCTTTTAAAACATTTTTCTTGCTGCTACAAAATACGAAATGCCTGTTACTGAGTGGAATAAACCAGCGAACATCTATTCAGTTCTTGCTTGCAAATGAAAAAAAAACCCACCCACAACATTCAGAAGAGATAGAAGTGCTCACAGGAGCCTTTAAATAAATATTTTTTTGGTTAACTGTGATGTTGCCTGTAGCTCTTTATGGCACTTTTAAAGCATCAAAGCTCAGATTTGTTATATTGAACCTGGAAAGCTTCAAAAAGTTTTTGTAAATTAAAATTAAAAAAAAAAAAGAAAAAAAGAAGATACCAAAAGCTATGAAGTGGTATTTTTCAGATGGGAATGTGCTTTGATTTCAGTGGTTAATGCAAATAATACTCTCTCCTCCTCCTCCTTCCCCCTGCACCCCCAACAGAGTTTTCAGTGCTGCAGACGGAAGGTGGGGAAAAACAAATATGACATAAATTGTCTTGGTAAACAAGTAAATAGTGTCACTTAACTCTTCCCCCTATGACTCCTTGCTGGAACTCGGAATTAGTTTATGGCAGGGCTCTGTCAAAAGGCCCCCCTCCCTGGAAACAGAGGTGAGACCTCAAAAGCCATTGTCTCTTTAGTTAATTAATTAAGGTAATATTGAGTAGAGCTTTGCTTCTAAGTTCAAGGAACCCAGCTGGGGGCAGCAGCCTCTTGTTTGATGCCATGAATACGAAGGAATGAGCTCCGGGCCCTGCATTAAAATCCAAAATCATTTAAAACCTGCCAGGGAGGAGGGGATGGGGGAAGGACGTGGCAGGGGGAGCCCAGTTTACGGAGCTTTACAGCAAGGTCCAGCCTTCTTCAAACAACTACAGGGGGTCACTTTGCATTTTACACCACCGCCAGCTAAGTGGCAACCAGTTCCTTGGTTCATGACTCTTGTCTTTCAAGCCTAAGACAGGAGGAGGCTGTTTAAGTTTTGCAGAGCTGATTTCTTTCCCTGCGCAGCCTCCTTTGGCTGGGGAATGCTTCTTACCGGTGCCTGACCCAATCCCTATAAATGTCGTACTGGTCAATTTTGCTTACATGGGGAATCCTCTCACAGACATGGGATGGGATGACTCATTTGGATAAAGTCGCCCACAAACATAAGCCTTTGCAGGCCTAAGCTGGAAATGTGTTTTATTTCCAAGTAGCATCTAGCTGTTTGCTCTGTGAGCTGATTTGCCTCTAAAGAAAAAAAAAAAAAAGAAGCCGAATCTCCAGGTCCATATTCAATCTTTGGGTAAAACTCCTGCAGATGCCATGGGAATTTTCCTGCATAAAACCACCGGGTTTTGAGGAAAAAAAAGGCTGTGGATGTGGCTCTGCTTAGTAATTTTTACACAAGGATCCAGTCTTGGCTTTGCTGCTGATATGCCATGTGAACCTGGGCAAGCTGCTTCACTTCGGTTATCCCTCGGCTCTTTTCTATGCCGCAAGCTGGCTCTGACTGTGCATCCATACACTGCCTAACACAACGGCTGCAAATCTCAGTCCTGGCCCATAAAGCAAATGACATTCATCCATCCCATCCGCAAGGCAAGGCGTGATGCCCTACCTCGGTCCCTACCCTCACGCCGCAGGCTTCCCACGCGTAAACATAGATCTATTTCTTCTGCTTTTCCTATAAAACAGGAACTGACAAGCCAACGGGTGTGGGATTTAATGCCTGGAGATTGCACGATCTTTGTGGATTTGAACCTCTCTTTCTCCCCTCATCCCCATATGCTGTGTATTAATGTCTGCTGCTGTGTTAAGTCTAATTTAGTTTGGTATCTTCTCAGGGGAGAGGTTGGCTCTCATCTGTACGTGGCTGCCGAGCACCAGGCACACCAGTGGCACTGTATAAATAACAGCGATCATAAATAGCTGACAACACCTGCTGGTTTTGAATCGGCAACAAGTGATAATCCTGCGAGCAGCTAAATGGGACTTTGGGATTGAGAGTATTGGCCTGGTTAACTGGCTCCTTGGTTTGATTATGCATTTGTGTTTTCCCATTTCTTTTTTGCCTTTGAAATGCCTCAGGGAGCCACTATGAGAACAGGAATGACCCAAAATCTGTTGTTCTTTCATCGCGTCATCTTCTCATCTGTTTCTTTTTTTCCTCTCCCTGGCCCCATTTGCGATGCTTTCAGACAAATGTACCTTATGGAAACCCCAGAGAAAATAATAAATATATTCCTGCACTTGAGGGGCTGCAAAGGGTCCCCTGTCCTGCAAAAACCTGGGCTCATCAGTCGGTCCATTTACTCATATCAATAAAATCAAACATGGATGTGTTTGCTTGAAGGGTCAGAAGCCTGGGACCTAATTGCCATGCTTCTCTGAAGATGATCCCTACAAACAGGGCTTGGGATTGGGCACGTGCATAGGTTTATCCTGGAGAAAGGGAGCTGGTCTGAGGCAATAAGATGCTGTCGCTGCATGCGTGCGTATGCACCGTCCTTTTATGAAAAGCATCACCGCCACTAAACCGCAGCTGAAGATGGGGATGCTCATCTGATGCTGAAGTCCTCCTTGGGTTTGTGGAGAGTTAAATGGCAGGACTGTCACCAAAGCTGCACATGGGGTTCCTACAGCTCCCTACAAACCATTGTGCTAGCTGATTAAGCAGGTATTTCCCTAATTGGGAAGCACTTTGCTTTGGTTGCTACTTTTTTCTTTTGCTCAGTGTTTCTTCTCCTCCCTGTTGCTGTTTTGGGTTGGGTTTTTTTAAATAGTTTGGGTTTGCCCTTGTGGCTCCGTTTCCATTCAGGTCACCTCTCCAGGAGCAGATCTCCTTTGGAAAGCACTAAATACAGGTTAGGAGGGTCATAAGTCGCATAACCCCCTTGAGGGAAGTTTGGCTTTAGCCAGCCATGAAATAGCAACTCTTCCGCTGCAGAGGGGAAGGTGAGGCTGGGGAAAGGGGGGTAATTTTATTGTTATTATCATCGCTTGACCTCCCAACCCAGCGCTCAGAGCTGTCCCTTGTTAAGGAGTGTGCAAACAGGCTCTGCAAGCACCAGAGAGACCAGCTAGACTGATCCATCATGCAAGCTATCGGTCCCCAAAGCACCCTCGCAGCTGCTGTGGCAGCCATGCCAAGATGCTCCCACCTTGGAGGGATCCCCTGGACGTGACAACAGGGATGAAGGGCACATACAAACACGCAGGGCTGGAATGTGAAGGTGAGGACTGAGGTGTTTGGGTGGGCTGGAAAATCTCTGCGCTCAGGTTTACACCCTGACTGGGCTATTTGTTGTGGTCTGTGCCTCTAGAAGTTATTTTGAAGGCCTAAGTGATGAGAAACTCACTCTTTCCCTATTTGTGCCACTGTCCAGGCAACGAAATATCCCAAGATCATAAAGCTAAAATGCCATCAACTGCAAACACAAATTAAAGCCCATCTCCCCTTCCAAGGCTTTTAAAACTTTTCTGAATTAACCTTAGCAAAGGTGGAAAATGTCTGAAAGAGGCCAAGGGAAGGAACCTGGCGCTTGTACAGCTTATTGCGATTTTATGGGAGAAACCAAAGCTGCTCGGTATTACCCAAATTTACCCAAAGGCTGCTCGACCCTGTCCCCTCCGGCCACAACACAAAGTCTGAAGCCGGGAGTGGTCAGTGAAAGCAAGGAGACTCACAGCAGCAGGTTTGGGCATTAATTTGGGGACTTCTTGGGGCACCCATTGCCAGGTTTGCTGTCCCGTGCCCCTCTCCACGGGAAGCTCGGGGCGTTTCTCCCCACCACCGCATCCTGACAGCACAAGGCCAATATCCCGGGGAAAGGGAAAAAAAAATAAAATAAAATAAATCCATCAAAGCCTATTAGTTAAATTGCTCTGTGCAAACCTAATTGACCACGAGGGATCTCCTAGACAAGCAGGCCGTAAATCGCGATTTTAACAGCGGCAGGGGGAAGGAAAGAGGAAGGGGGG
>JANZLQ010000001.1:7778866-7800022 GCA_026212715.1 Elanus axillaris
GACACGGGGCGGGGGGGGGGGGAAATACTGTGGCTGGGCAAACCAGGGGCCAACGTGCTTTAAAAGGAAAGAGGACAGCCTAGGAACAAGGGGGGAATCATGATTTTAGGGTGCCTTTCTTTTTAAGACACCCAGCTTCAGGCATGCTAAAGATGGATTTGCAAGAGAGAGCAGAGCACCTGCCCTCAAATAATTCAAGCTGCCTCCACACTGGATATACATCCAAATCCCTTGTTATCTGGCTCATAACTCACCTGTTCCCAGATTAGTCCCACTCCAGTCCTAAGGGCCAGAACATTTCTCACCCCCATAAAGACATCACTCTTCCTTCCTTACCCTGGGGGGTAAAGAAAGTACGCCCAGATGCCTGTATCTAACAGCTCAGCTACCCCCAGGGCTTGCCCAGCTGTCTGAATTTTCTGGGAGCTGAATCTACTGTAGCTACAGTCCCTTATGTAGGCAAGGGGGTCATCAAGCTCAGTGAAGCCCTTGGAGAGCCGGGGAAGCCAGCCTCAACCCTTGGAGAGCCGGGGAAGCCAGCCTCAACCCTTGGAGAGCCGGGGAAGCCAGCCTCAACCCTTGGAGAGCCGGGGAAGCCAGCCTGGTCAGGCTGCCAGCATAGAAGGGACCATGGCAGCAGCAGCCGCAAGAAGTCCTGGAAGAAGTCATGAGTGTGGAGGGGAGAAAACACAAAGGGTTTGGTCTGGTCTTTCCTGAAGTGTAAGGAATCAGATGGAGCCAAGCTGCATATTTGTCTGGGTGAATTAAAAGCACAATCCTCTCTTCCCAGAGGGAGCAGTTGCTTCATATTTATACATTTAGTCTTACAGGTGTAAAATAGCTTCCCTTTATGCTTATATAATAATTTTTTCATTTGAATTTCAAGGCTTTATTCCCTTCTTTGGATTCAAGTCTCCTACCTGAGCCTGATTCTCCGTATTGCCATTAATTCCTTCATCACAGAAATGAATTCCATTTAATTCTCTATAGCAGTTGTTAAGGTAGATCAAAAAGTGCATTTGCAAAGGTTTCTTCCCCTTCTCCCTTATAGTTACCAGCTCACCTGTGTCCTGAAGAGACTTGAATTTGAAGCCATAGCACTACTCACCATCAGCTTCTCTCACTGCAGAGGAAAAAGGGATGGGCAGGAGAAGCCCCTTTTCTCCCTCCCCCAGTTCACAGCTGGCGTACTTCACCCTGACTGGGATTAAGAAAGTTAATTATTAATACCAGCTGCAGATACAGCTTACCTGTTCTACCAGGTGAGTTACAATTAGTTAAGACCTGGCCTCAATTGAGTTGGAAAGCTGAGACAACAGCAAACCCCAGGATTTCCACAAGGAGGAGGATGAAGGCAAGGAAACGGAGAGATTTCAGGAAAAAAAACTTCCCCAAACACACTGATTTTAGCAACACCAGTCCTGCTCTCAGAAGCACCATTTAAGCAGAGCATCTCTAGACAGTCCACACTGGTGGCAACAACAAACCAAGCAAGGCTTCCCTGACTGTGTCAGATGCTTCCCTTTCTGATGGGGAAAGGCTTTTCTCAAGAAAAGAGGAATTAATACACAGGGAGTGATTCAGGACTGCTAGTGAATAAACGAAGAAGCTCAGCACTGTGCTTTTTCACATCTATATATAATGCATAAGGTGACTGTAACCATGCGGTACCCTGAACCCAGCACATCTTTACACCTACTGTATGGAAACACAGCAAGAGCAACTCTGCTAACCAACATATTGATAGAAATCAAACAATAACAATAATATAAGACTCACACAGATCATATCAGCCTTTGAGAAAAATTACATAATTATGTCAGGCTTCCTGCTGTAACCCCAGTATTATGCAGGCTAGCTACTTAGAACCTCCTTATTTAAAGTGCTTAGCATCTCAGCATAAAACCTGCTTTTTATTCCCATTCCAGTTTAGGTCAGGCATTTAACTCTAGTATTGTATAAGCGGAGCTGCTTCGGTGCCAGCTGTAACACTGCAAAAACATGTTGCTACAGCAATGAAAAAGAAAAACCACAATAGCTAGAAACCCTCTTCTAGTGCTTAATTACAATACTGAGAATTAAAAAAACCACAACACACCTTCACAGCTTAACTATATTCACCCCCCCCCAGGATTATACCTAGCAAAACAACACTGTAATATTATTTTGCTTAACTAGCTGATAGCATAGAGTAAAGCTCATACTAAAAACCACAGGCCAAGATACTGCCCAAGCATGAGAAGAAGAAAAACTGGGAACCGTTGACTTTTGTAGCACTGGAGTCCTCCCTGGAACTGGTCATATAGGAGTGGGCACGGCATACCGGAGCTGTGTGAGCTCCACGTGTGGTGGCTTGTGGGGTGACTGGGGAGGGGCTCCCAGTTTGGGGCAGGTGTTTTGGGGCTCACAAGGAGCGTAAGCAGGTGAAGAAAGCCCTTTGGAGACCACTATGTATAATTCCCAGATTTATTTCTAAAGCTAGCAGAACGTTTAGGAAAGCATATAGGTAAAGTAGCAGAAGCGATCAAGTTTTGCAAGTTCTGGAAAGCTTCATTTTTGTTGTTCTGGGCTGGCTTCTCGAACCTCAAGGCAGGTGCTATGTAATTGCTTGGCTTTTTTCTTCTAAAAGCTGACAATTTGGTAGTTTTGCTCTTTGTGTTCTTGGTCTCTGAAATCAAGATAAGCCTTATAGAACAACTCTAGTAAAGTATTAAAAAAACTAGTGTTTCTTTCAAAAAAATATATCTTTATTCTGTTATCCTTAATTTTATGTGGCTGAGCTGACTACTGCTCTCCCCTTGTAGGGGTTTCTGAGGTGGGTGGTGGTAGGTCAGTGCTGGGAGGGCAGCTCAGGTGAAGGAATACACTGCAGTAAGTAACTTTACAGTGAGTAAGGTACTAGTAAGTAAGGTTAGGGCTGCTCTACAGGTGGCTTCAGACAGGCTGGAAGGGATTTCTGTGCTCTGAGCCCTGTGCTGGGGGAGTTTGGGATGGAGTGCTCCTGAATAGCAGCAGCGCAGATGAAGATGTGGATGCAGGAATAGACTAAGCTCGCAGGGGATATTTCTTATATTGGCTCTAAATTTCTAGTATTTGGCTAAAAATCACTGGGTGAGTAGCGGGAGCCTGAAACAAGCTGGTTTTGAACCAATGCAAGGTGTTGTTGCCTAACGTGGTTTACTTCTAAGAAGGCTGGTTTGCAAGCTTCCCTTGCAGTAGTAGGAGGTAAAGTCCTTCTGGTTGAGGGACTTGGCTTTATCATTAAAATAATTGGTTTAATTCTTACGTTTGTTATAGATTTCTTCATTTAACTTTGGTGGGACCTTATCATAAAAGCAGGGTGATAGCTCTGCTATCTCCTCGCTGTCTTGTGCACAAGCCCTATAGGGCAATGATGGGTTGTAGATCTTCCCAGGGGATGCTCCTGAGTTTCCAAAGAGCTGCAATTCTGCCATTTCCCTGGTGTGATTTCCATGTGGCTATGCAACTCTTCCTGAAAGCCAGTTTAAATTCTGGATGCTTCCAGTGCTGAGGAAGAGAGAAACAACAAGCACAGGGGAAGAAAAGGTTAAATCCCACGGAGCAAACCTCCAATTCCCCTCTTTCATTCCCACCAGGTAGCTTCTAATTACTCCAAGAGGAAAAAGGTCAGGAGGTGGGAGGAGGCTGCCACAATAGGGAGGAAAATGTTTTATTAGCTACTAAGTTAAGGGCTCCCACCCCCTGCCCAGGCGTACCCCTGCACCCCGCTACTCTCTGCATGCTTAAGTCTCTCAGCAATGCCGAGCTATTTCTTGTAGGTGATACCTTTGACGGCCAGGTATTTTTTTAAGTGGCAAAAAAGTCCCTGTATTGGTTGCTTTTATCTAACTTGAATGCTAGGTTGTGATTTCCATATGAATTTGGATTAATGCAATGTTGTTAGCTTGGGCTATTTTGGACAGAGAAGAGCAGCTCTATCTGCTTTGGAGCTCTTAGAGCTGCGTTTGGTTGTAGTAAAGCTGCATGTGGTGCCTGAAAACTATGTTTCTGTCTCCATCTCTGCCCAGAAGTGCTTGGGATGAGGGATTATTTTCTTCCCGTGCAGGCAGTAGTAGTACTGCTTGCTTCTGTAAGATGTTTTCTCTAAGCATTATTGTAAGACCTTGCTAAATTTGAGATGAAGCTGCTTGCTTTTTCTAATGTGAGACTCGGTGGTGTTTTGTCTTCCTTTTAAAATGTATTTTTCTTAGCCATTTTTTCCTCATCCTATGGTAGTGATTACACCAATTCACAGTGAGACAAAACATTAAAGGGGGAAAAAAATCCTGGTCTAAGAAATGCATAATTTTTTTGTCTGAAGGAGATAAGTCTTCAGAAACACAGAAAGAAATTTGCACGCGGCTCAGCCTCGTAGTGCTTAATCTCATGCAATAATCGCTGCTGCTTGGGTTGGCAGAAGAATAATTAAACAGATATTAAAATTGCAATTGGCTGTCACTGAGATCTAATAGGAACCTTGGGTGATCAACATCTGACCTGCTGTCTGGGGGAGAAAAGTCAAGGGGAACTTTCCCTGGATGGGTTTTCCCCATCCCTGATGCAACAACCTGGATCTGGAGGCAGAGAGCAGCGGTGGGGTTTGCATCTGCACAAGCTCTGCAGCTGTAGAGTCCGTAGGAGCAATCTGTGGGATAACTCCTCTTAATCCAGCTGGAGTCCAAATATATATATATATTAGTGGTTTGCTTGTGTGTAGCCAAGCCTGGACATGAGGTCTGATGTGCATCATGCTGCTGTACAGCAGCGCTGTGAAGATGCTCTTGACTTTAGTTCAGCCTGGTGCCGAGATGTCAACTGTGTACAAAGCCCATGAGATCCTTTGCAGACTGGCTTTCAGTCTGAAAAAGTGTTTGAAATCAGCAAGAGAGGGAACATTATATTGTATTTAACATTAAGGAAGCGAAGGATGGACTTTGGCTCAGAAGAGCCCGTTGGTGGGCAGCTTGTGGGGGCTTGCTTTAATTTGGTGCTGACTTTTAAACAATATTTCTTTTTGCTGAGACCAGTTCAGGGGCCTGAGATGAAAGACAATCTAATCAGTAATGCACCGTAAAGCTGGGGGAAAAAATCCACCGAGAACCCCAGTAAATAAGGCAGGGGGATATTCCTTCCAAGAGTCAATTCTAATTTCCTGAATTTTCATTAGAAAGGAGGGGAGAGGTTTATTCTTTCCTCTTCATTCCTCTCCTTAATCAATTGTTTTGTCTTAATATTTGACATAGGTGACAAACTGTTGAAAGCAGGTAACTTAATTGTTTTGCTTTCAGTGCGTTTAAGTCTTTGAAGAGTGGCCTCCTGTTTCTGGCACCATTAAAGCCTATGGAGATGTCCACCCCTGTGCTGGGAGAAGGGTTGTGCCATGCGAAAGAGCGCATGGTAATGGTAATACCCGATTCTGTGGATGGCAGTGGTGCGGGATCATAACGCAAACACTGGGGGAGATTTTGATCTGAATTATTTTGGCTAGAATCCAAAGTAACCCGTTGACTTCAGTGCAGTTACTCTGCCTGGATGGATGCCCGGTGTAATGGAAAGCAGGGTTGGGGGCCCTCTCCTAAAAGCAGGTATTTAACATTCACAAGTTACTTCTCAGCATTAAGAAAAACAAATTAACAAGTCTCCAAAAGAATTTCTTCTCCTGGAACAGTAAAATTATTATTTCTTTTTCCTCTTTGTCCCTTAAAACTAAAATATTTCTGTCTTCAAGACACTTTTGGGTTTTAGATTTTTTTTTTTTTTGAAGCCATTACCTGTATAATTTTTTAAGCCCACGGTTATATTAGCCTTGGATGATGCAGTATCTGTAAAAGAAGGGTCTTTTGCTCTAACGTGCTGGCTGCACTTGACTGTTTCCTATTGATAGGAGATAGAGCAGCATGGAAAATAGCCTGCGCAGGGCCAGGTAAAGGGAGGAAAGTTAGTAAGTCTGCTCAGCATATAAAACCACCCGTTCCCTTATCATAATCCATAGACCCACTTTCCTAACATCACCTCCGCTCTTCTGGGGAGAGGTAGAGCTATCTTCCCAGGCTGGAGAGAGCTAGATAGTAGACGAGCCGCACACTTATCACCCAGCGCAGCGGGCGTAATGGGAACTGAAAATTGCTCTAAAATAAAGTTGCTGGGGAATTAACTTCTAAAGGGTGGAAATCCTTGGAGGAGGGGGGGTTGGGGATCTGTACAGAATTAAAATCAGGCTTGTGCTTGGTCTTGCTCTGTTCCTGGGGACTTGAAAGCCTCAGGTTGGCCAAGCTTCTCCTCCTCCCCCCTTGAATTCAAGCTTTTGTGCAGTAGCTCTGATGGATCAGGCCCTGGCAATGCGATCCTAATGAAGGCGAGAGAGGCCGTGCGATGCAAAGCTATATCATAACCCCTGCCTGCTTTGGAGCGTGGCTTTGGGCTGCCCTTGCTGGCCCCAGTGCTAAAAGCCTCCAGAACCTTGCTGCATTCACCTTTGCTGTTGTGCCAGGCTGGCAGAGCTGAAATCGTAGCACGGCTTTAAGCTGAGCCTACCAGACCTGGCTCCTGGACTTTGGTGAAATCACGTAGACCTCGCACAGGCACTGGAGACTTCTGCCTTCTGCCCAGGCTGGCTCAGCAGAGGGTTTTGCCTCCATCCCTGCTCCGTCAGCAGTTGCAGATGCCTCCAGGGTGTCCTCTGAAATTCAGGAGGATTTAAGCTGTGCTTAAAGCAATTTTTAACCAAGCAGGGGAGGCAACCTGCTGGAGGTAGGTGGGTAGTTTGTGGCTGCGGGGCATGAAGGAAGGAGTGCTGCTGGGAGGAGACTGTGTAGGCAGAGCAGGGCGGTCGGGATAGCCAGCTGCTCCCTGTAAATCCAGTTCCCCCCCCCAAGTTTTTAAATCTAGAAAGTAGGGTTACTTTGCTACCAGCTGGCAGTCAGAAGTTGACCTAGCCCAGCATTTAATCTGCTTTTCTTCCCAAGATCAGGCTTGAAAATAAGTCTAGAAAAACACCCTGAAGTGCAGGCTTCATTCACCCCACCTCCCTGGAAAGATGCTTCCCTGAATGGGACAAGACCTATTGGGTCAAAGAACAACAGCTAGCAAAAAAAAAAATAAAAATTTGGAAGTATATTTACCATATTGTAATCTCCAAGAGGTCCCTGGATAGAGCTGGTTTCAGCATGGGAGTTGCTGCGATGCTCCTTTCCCCTACAGCAGCAGTTGCCCAGCTCCAGCGCAGCCAAAAGACATTGTTATAACCAATGCCCTGAGAGTGGAATAGAAAATAAATTGCTAATAAAAACTCTAGGGGATGCCGTGTGAATGGGAATGGAAATAGACCCTGGCATACGTTTTTAATGACTTCAATGGCATTGCACCATGTTGTCACCACACTTGCTTTTGGTGATAAATTACAGTGCATTTCTGACAGGGGTGGAATGATTAAGCTCAGATGTCTTATTAAGATCTCTCCTTTCCAAAATGTCATGTTGCCTTGATGTTTAAAGGTCTCTGTTGTGCAACAAACACGGCATTGTGGCGAGCAGCAGGCTCGCTGGTGCAGGCAGGCAGGACCCGCGCGGTCCCGCTGGGAAGCGTGTGGAGGGGGAGGATTGGCAGCTCCCCTCTTGCAGCTGGGCTCTTGACTGCTGGGGTCCCAACCCCACCGATATCCCGGAGAAGAGGGGCAATGGGATGAGCAATGCAGAGCCTGGGGTGAAATCTGCTGATCCCTCCAACCCTCTGTCTCCTGTGCTAACTCAACCACTGGTGCACTCAAATACATCCATCAAGCATCTCGAAGCAGGTTTGCAGCCCCTCGTTATTTAATATGACCGCACGCATCTCTGGCACGATGTCCTCGCCCTGTCCTCTATTGCTACCTGAGGGATGCCTGTACCTGGAACTGCGGCTCGTGCGGGACCCGAGGGATGCAACCTCGGCACGTACCTGGAGCTGCAGCTCATGCAGAACCGACGTGTGGTCCAGAAGCTGTGCCCTCGGACACAGCTCTCCATCAAGGGATGGAGGGAGTGTTTGAAAGGCTCCTTGAGCTCCTAAGGCCAGTCCTTTGCGGAGCCTGGGACAACTGTACGCTGCCATATACTTGCTGCCGCTCACTGAGCGCTGAAGATAAGACTCCAATCCAAGTCCCTCTGTAGCATTAAGAGTATATTGGTGTCCTTTGAACGGTCCAAGCTCAGCTTGTGGAGAAGCACCTGGGTAAGTCAGGAGCTTGGCAGCAAACCGAAGCCAAAAGGGCCGTACAGGGAGCAGAGCCTGGTGCCTTGGTTGCCCTCCTGGCCACCGTGCCTCTGGCCCTGCTTGCCCACCTGCAGGGAGGAGGGGGTTTGGGAGCCCTTAAGGGGAAAAGGGTTTGTGACATGGAGGTCACTCGTGTGTCCCCTTCGTCCTGCAGCAGTGACCAGCCGCGCACGGCGGCCTCAGAGCCGCAAAGGGATGCTCGCCTTCCCTTCTTCAGAGGGAAGACTTCACTCGGCTCTGCCTGAAGTTTATCAAACCTGCTCCTCGAAGCAAACTGCTCCTCGATTTCCCACCTCTGCAGTTTTTCTGGGGAGCGGAATTGGTGCGGAGCAGAGAGCATGGCATCGGCTGGTCCTCAAGGGTGCTGGTCCCTGGCTGGGTGCCCTGCTCTCCATCAGCAGATCCCTGCTGCCACCCCGTGGCCTCGACCGGGAAATTTCGGGAAGAGATGCCTTCCTGCCTTGCTCCCAGCCATCCTCATCCTCCTGGGCCGTTCCAGGCTGGACTTGGGTCAATTATGGACCATCCTTGGGATGTAGAGGTCTGGTGTGTGCTGGGTCTGTCTTCCCTGGTGCAGGGAGTCGGTAGTGGTGATACAAGGAGATGTTTTGGAGAAACTGGATTTTGCCGAGTTCTGGGCGTCTTTGGAGCAGGGTTGGTGGGTGTGACTTGGGTTTAGAGCTGAACTGTCTGGGGGTCCCACATCAACCAGCTTCTTCAGGGCTTATTCTTGCACTTTTGCTCCTGCAGTCTGGAAAACTTGGAAGAAAACAGGGAGGGAAGTAACCTGATATTTTCTTTTTTTTTTTTTCTTCCCTAAAAGTTTAGTGTGACTTGGAGACTTCATTTTCTCCGGACTGGTGGAGCTTTTCCTTCTGCCTCTGGCTTGTCTGTCTCTTCCACTTGCAGTCTGGGGGCCTTTCCGTGTATTTATTGGATTCTTTGGGGTGGCAACAGGGTCAGCTGCCCCCAAAGCAATGGGGAAAGGGAGTTTAGGCTGTCGCTACCCATGGGACTGGGATGTAACTGCTCTTTGGTTAGGCCACTGCAATAAGGATGTGTGAATAGCCCAGTGACAAGGTTTTCTCTTCCTCCCCCGAGGATTTTAGGGGTTTAGTTTGAGTCCACTTCTGTACTATGTTTTTTTTGGGGTGCTTGAGTGCTTGTTGACTCCTAGCTTTGCCTTAAAAGCAGGTGCTTGTGTGTTTTGCTAAATTACATTTTGACTTGGATCTGACGGAAGAAAATCTCAGAGTTTTTTTTCTGCCTCTCACTGCTTGATGCGACAAACTAAATACAGAATAGGTACAGAACAGGGGGTGGCAGGGCCAGGAGCTCCCCTGGTCCTGATGCCTCTCCTAGCACCTGCCAAAATCAGCTTGGAAGGGTTCCGTGTGGGCCCTGGGTGCTACGGCATGGGGTGCTCAGCCTTCCCTCCGCCTTGGCTTGTAAATCAGGAGCTGAGAGCGCAGCAAGTCTGCAGACGAGCCGCAAGCTCGGCTCACGTGCCGTGGGAAGTCACTCATTTCCTGCCCTGGGCTCCTCCGGGGAGAGAAGCTGCTCTTTGACAAGCTTCTTAATTAGCCAGAAAGTTGGGTCATAACTACTGCTGTGTCTCCCCTTGTCATGGTTAGACTCCAGGGTGTGTGAAAAATCGAACCAGTACAATGAGTGTTTAGAGGAGCTCATGTTAATTTTAGAGAATGAAAGGAGGAATTTTTTTTTCCCCCTGTTGATAATGATTTTTCAATACCCTCAGGAAAGGAAGAGAAAGGGGTCTCTTTCAAAACGGCTTTAAAAACGCGTCCCTCCAAAGCGCCGGTGGCTCGGGAGGGAGGTGCTTGGCTCCCGGGCTGGTGCAACAGGCTCCTGTACAGGATGTCTGGGGCTGTCGGAGCTTGGGCTTTGCTTTCTCTGGGTCAGGGCAATGCAGTGGAGCCAAAAGCATTTTGTTTAACCCTTCCTCATCCCTTGGCAGCCCAGAAGTGGTGCATTTAACTTGTGAGCAGTGGATGCGACAGGATGGTTTGGGCAAGCTTTTGGCTTGGGGTCAAGGGCAGCGGTTGCCTGCAGACCCTGATGCTTGGCCAAGCGTGTGCTGTGATTCCTGTTTTGATGCTGCTGGCTTTAAACTCACTTTTTTCTCCTCTACTGGCATTTTGCAAAGCACAAGGCATGCTTTCCTTACAGCCAGGAGTTTGCTGGCAAAGCTGGGGACTAGTTGAAGTCTGTTCTCGTCTAGGAGGGAACAGCTGTGACTAACAGGGTGAATTTTGAAGGTAATCTCCCAGCCTTGACCAGTGGCTTGCTGCTTACCTTTTTCTTAGCCTGTCTTTTGCTGTGTTGGAATCTGAAGCTCCTTAAGATCATAGAAGAAGCTTGAGGTCGCTGAGCCCTTCGTGGGATGGGGAGATGGCTCCTCTCGCACCTTGTAGTGTCCTTGATACTTCGCCTGGGTATTTGTCATTGATCTCCTTTGGTGCTAAAACATGGTGCTGGTTGCTCAGACCCTTCCTGCAGTGCCTGATAGACTGGGTGGGTTGACACCTCTGTGCAATGAAGGTGGTCCAGGGCTGCTTTGCAGACCATGGGGTGTGGTATGCAGCAAGGATTCCTCTGCCTTCTCTAATATTTTCATTACTGGAGTATCTGATTGCAGCACGTGATGGCCGGGAAAGGTACTTGAGCATGCTTTAAATACTCTCAGTAACCTTAGGTATGTGTGAAAGCCCTGAGAAGGAGTGTCTTTGGCTAAGGGCTTGGTGTGTGAATGAGACCTGTCAGACTCTCCTTTGGTGCCACTTGCCTTCCAGACCTGGAGGATGCTGGACTTGGTGTAATTAGCAATGTCGAAGCTTCAGATCCTTCTTCTTGGAGCAGAGAGCTCTTGGGTTTTGTGGGCTAAATGCCACTTAAGTCCTCAGTCCTGCTGGCATCCTTGTCTAGGGGACCTGG
This sequence comes from Elanus axillaris, assembly GCA_026212715.1. NCBI lineage: Eukaryota > Metazoa > Chordata > Aves > Accipitriformes > Accipitridae > Elanus > Elanus axillaris. Next base: position 7,790,093 of record JANZLQ010000001.1, read on the forward strand.
ACAACATGTTGTGTGGTCTTGACTCTTCCCAGACCCTGTGTCTAGGTAATGAAACCTTGCTATCAAGGCTGACGAGGCATTACTGGGTGCTGAGTGTAGTTGTGGCCTCTAGCAGGAGCTCCAAGCAGAGTTTGAGCAGTGTCTAATGTACTTGCAACACAGAAGGGAGGTGAGGTGAGGCTGGGAAGGACCTGCCAGAGGTGTCACCCTCTGCAAAGTGAAGAACTGAGTGTTGTGGGACCTGTTTTTCCAGCTTAGCTCCATTACTCTTGGAGCAGAAGGCTGTGTGAAGAGTTGAAGTGCTGCAGGTTGGTTGTAACCCTGCTCTGTTAGCGGGTGATTTGGAAAACCAGACCCAGTTCTTGCTCAGGCCCTTTATAGATGCAGAAGGAGGCAAAGGATGATGCATGACCAAGCTTTTACTCATCTTAGCCCCAGCCCCCTTCTTAAACCACCTTAGCCAAGTTATTTCCTGTGCTTGTTTTATTATTTCTGGAGGCTTACAGCCTATTTAGCTCTGTAATGTTCAAAGCTTTGTTTATAGAACAAAAGCAGTTTAAAATAAGGGTAGGAGCTGTGCACAGATTCTTCTCAAAAGCATGGGAGTCCAGAAAAATCTGTGTTCATTCAAAAGATAATAATTACATGGAAGGCTTCAGCAGCAGTGAACACAAAACCCTGCAGTGTTTCAAAGCTGAAAGCCCCTGCCAAGCTGCTGAAGGTGAATGAGTCAGGTAGAGCGAGGCTGTCTCATTGCATTTCTCAGATATTGGCTTACCCTGCCCTGGGCATGTTGCCATCCCTCTCTGCAACATCAAGCTCATGTTCCCTCTGTCTCCAGAGCCATCGAGCTACTGTGAGCACATCCTGCCTGCCCTTGGGTCTCTCTGGGTCAGATTTGGGTCAAGGTTAGGTTTGAACTTTCCAGATTTGTGGCTGACCTCCACCAGCTAACAGGATTGCTTAAAAAACGAAGTCCAGATACCAAGAGGTGAAATGCTGATGGCTTGTCTTTGCCTTTTTTTTTTTTTTTTGATTTTTCATGTGGGAATAGCTGGGATGGAGTGTGTAGGAGAGTCTTGCTTCTCTGGCACAGCAGAGTTCTTCAGTGTTGCAGTGAAAGCGTCAACATGCAGGAGTCATCAAAACTGATGGCAAAAAGGGCTTACATTAAGACACATTTTCATTTTTAAAAGCAAGGGTAAAATAAGGTGCACCAAGCCAGAAAGCAGCTTTGTGGTGTAGGGTGCTTAGGATCCAATAGATATATCAGCTGTGGATGAGAGCTGAGGCTCAGAGGGAAGCAAATCTCACCAGAAAGTCTGGTTTTGTTAAAGAAAATGCAGGTTCATTGTTCCATCCTCCCTCTTCTGGAGTTAATGAGTTGCCTGATGCCACTGTGAATGCAGCAAACATCAGACCCAGAAGGTCTCATGTAGACACTAGCTCTTCATTAACCTTCCTTCAAGGGGCTGGAGTAGGAAGAAAACTATCTCATGATGGGGGTTTTCTCTCTTCCTTCCTATGGAGACTCTTATAAACACTAAAAATGGGTGGGAAGTCCATGTTGGTGCTGTGAAAGCAAGTCATACCTACATCTTTATCATGCAAATTCTGCGTATGGTCACCTCACTTCAGCAGCTCTCAGAGCATGAAAAGGCAGAGGAAGTGCCCCTTAAGGCTTTGCAGCTATTTTAGAGGGAGATTGTAGTATGTAGGAAAAGGGAATTGACCAGGGTAGACCTCTTCCTGTATTAAGGTATAGGTGAAAAAAATGAAAGGAGTGAAAACTTTTGCCAAAGCTCCCAGTGTTAGTGGCAGAGTAGGAAACTTCTTATTGTGGGTAAACATTAAGTATGGTACCAGAATAAATGTCCATTTACCACTTGCACTGCGGACTAAAAGCTCTGATCTAGGCATTTCTCTTCTCTGAAGGCTGGCCCATGTGAGAGCACTCTGCTTGGGGCAGCGGGGGGGTGTAGTTTGGAAAGAGAAATTTAAAGAGTAGTAATGAAGTGGGACTGGCGTCTGAGGGCAGAGGTCCTTTCAAATGACGTCTGTGTGTGCATCTCTTCTCTTGTCTGGTCTTGCTAGAAACCTTGCTTCAGAGCTGGTGCTGTGCATTCAAATGATGACTTTGTCTTTTCAAATCCTGTTAAGAAAAGTCCTAAACACTGGAGAGAGATGTCAAAGGCTGAAGTTTCACCCCGTACCCCTTCTCCAGACTGACTTCAAACACTTATCGACGGTCACAAGATGCTAATTGATTTAAACCCTTCATTCCCACTTGACCTTTTAACAAAAGCCAAATCATGAGTCCCTATGACATGTGTACATGCTTGCAGACCAACACCACCAGACCCACAAGTGCTCTAGCACAGGAAATCTGGCTGGTGCTTGTTGCTTTCTAAAAGGCCAAATTTCAGCAATTTTGATGCATTTGAGATGTTTGACCTAGTGCATTTAGGAGCTGTGTTCTTCAGTGTGTTTCTATTGCTTTCCAAGATGGGTGGCCCCATGTGCAGTGAAGAAATAACATAGATGTTGGGGGGGGGGAAAGCCCCTCAAAGCTTGTACATCCACACATATGGCTTGCTACAGTTAAGGAGTAAATGCGGGAGGAGATGCAAAGGGATGGACCGTGGTGGCTGTGATGTAAAACCTGGGATGGAGAAAGGGCAGGTCCTCCGCCACGAGAAGCGGAGTGCTGGAAGCCGTGCTGTGGAGCAGCAAGGCGAGACAAGGAGCGAGGGCTTTGAGCCAAGACTGAAGTGACTGGGAGAGAGCCAGCTGCCCTGGGGCAGGGGCTGGGGAAGCTGGTGGATGAGCTCCCTTTGCGGTGGGCCAGCAGATGCCTTGCTGGTGCATTATCTCCACTGTTTGCCATCAAGTGACTACGGAGGGAGGCCTTGGGGGTAGGAGATGTAGGACTCGTTGCCTTGGGCAGCTCTGTGAAAGAGCACGCATTGAGGTGCTGCCGGCTTTGGAGGAGACCCGGAGAGTCCTGTGTCTTTGTGGCGGGTGGCCACAAATCACTGCAATGCACAAAGCCCCGATAGACTCTGATCTGCTGCAGCGCTCAGCACCATCAAAGCACCAGGCAGGCTCTGGGAAGCTGGCCACCTCTGGAGCTGGGCTTTTGTGTGGGGCGGGTGTTTTGTGAGCTTCTTATTGCCTGTGCTGTCAGGGAAAAACATCTGCAAGGACTTTATCTGCTGGGCTGGGAACCGTCCTCCTTGTGTCATTCCTGCTGCTCGTTGCGTTGCACTTGAAGCATCTCTGCAGGGTGGAGGGGGGGGGAAACGTGGTGCTGCTGCTGGGGCAGTTGCATTTCTGCTGCAGGGCAGGGTGGGGGGATCCCATCTGCAGCTCAAATCCTGTGGGAGAGCTGGCAAAGTGCTTTGCGGTCCTTCTGAATAACTGGAAGTATATTTATAGCTAGCCCCGGGATGTTTACTGCTAATGAGATGCATACAGGGCTTCAATCATATGAGTCAATGTTGGCATTCTTTGCTCAACCAATCCATGTTTGTTGCTGTTAGTGGCCTGCGGGGGCTTAAACAAGGAGAAAAAACCTCTGGGCTGCATCTTTGGAAGAGCTGGTGGTCTAAACAGACAAAACAAAAAGCCTTGGGGGGAGTAATGGAGGTGCATGGAGGGAAAGTGATTTGTGCCAGGTCCCAGCAGAGGTTGGTCCTGGCCGCAGGATGGATGGAGCTGTGTTCATCATCTCCCCTCCTTGCTGTCAGAAATGCATGGAGGTAGCAAAGCGCAGCACGGGGGTCTCCGAGGATGTGTCGCCCGGAGGTTCATGTGGATTCGGTTAGGGGCGTGAAATAGCGATGCTGGTAAGAGCACTCCCATGCCATTTATCACTGTCTGGATGGAAGGGTGTGGGAGATGGGTGAAGCCAGCTGACAGCCCTGCTTGGTAGCGGTAATGCAGGAGTGAATAATGACAAGCAAAATCCCACCTAACACACAGCCCTGTTCTCCCCCTGCTCACCACACGCATTTCTCCACTCAATCCTGTCCTCTGCTTAGCACCTGCAACACCTCCAGCCCTGGAAAGAGGGGCTGGGGGTGTTTGTCAGCTGCTGTGAGAAATGCCCTTCATTCCTACTTGGAGCTCCTGTTCCCGGGCAGAGTCATTTGTTTCTCCAACTGGATTTTTTTGGTAGGTCTTCTGTGCCAAGATTATGTCAGAAAGGAGGTAGGGGAGCAGGCGAATTTGGAAGACAGATGTCTCACCTGCTATGTCATGTTAGTGTCAAGGCACAGAGATCAGTGTGAATGGATCTTAAGCTGGGAAACGCAAGGAGGGGGGCAGAAAAAATAAGGTGCAGACATAAGAAAAAGGCGCTGTCACGCTGTCTGCTTGTTTGATGCAGAAGGCTTGGAGCGGCTCCACAGCAGCTTACGAACACTGCATGCTGGGCTGCTGTTTGGGTCTTTATTTATCATGATTTAGTATAAGGGTCACTTGAAGGCAGGAAGCAGCATTGTTGCTTGAGAACGGGTGCCTCCTGCCAAATACAAGTGGTCTGGCAAGGTGATGAGCTTCTGGTGAGCAATATCCTTTGTATTCATCCAGTCTGGCCAAGAGGGGTGAAGTTCAGGACTGGCTGAGCATGAGAAACCGAGCTAAATAGGGACCATTTGCATTGAAATGGAGAGGTGGCAAGGGCTGCTGGGTGGATGGACCTCTGCCTCATAAGAAGGAGCATCCCCACCTGCTGTCCCACAGCCCATGTCTGGGTTTATTTGCTTGGTGCTTTGCTCAGTTCCTGCTGGACAGCCTGTGAAGCCTCGGTGTGCTCCTTCATGGGCTCTGGGCACATGGAGCTTGTCTAAATCAGCATAAGAATCAACTGCAGGGTCCAGAGAGCAGCTGACTCCTTCTGCCAGCAGAAGCACCTCTTGAACAGCTCCAACAAGCAGAGTAAATCCATCAAATGTCTACCAAGTGGACTGAAATCAGGCGAAGAGGCAGGATACAGGCTTGAGGGAAGGTGGTGGCAGGGATGCTGTGGTAGCCACCTCTTTTAACCATGTGCTTTGGGGGTGATGAGGTATAGGGAGGAAAAATCGTTTAAGCTTAGAAGGCAAGCTTTGGAGAAGGCCAGGGCAGGGCTGAGAAGAGAGGCTGGGTCTTGGGGCTCTGGCTCCTCTGAAGTGCAAGGCTGCTTGACTTGGCACCTTTCATGAAGCTCTTGTACAATTAATCACCAGTAATCTAGGCTCTAGCCCAAATTATTGTCATCAGAGTCTTATGCACACTATGTGGAGCAGCATCTGCTGACAGGGGAGGGAAGGTTTATGTCCTGCCCTGGGGAACTCTGAGTTTCAATTTAGGGAATCAAGCTGATGGAGCCAGAGGCTTGAACAGCCTTTAGGTGCTGCAGTGAGAACACCAAACACCAGTTCAAAACATCTTGGATAGGAAACCAGCTGGAGCTGGGCTGGGGCAGTCAAACTAGCTGAGGCTAGCTGGTGTACGGAGGTCACATTTGTGGCTTTTTTCCTCCCTCTGATCTGTTGCTGGACCACAAAAGCCTGTGAGAAGCTTGCCCTTAACTAGCACTCCGCCTGTTGAACAAATAGCCGTTGAGCCCATGGGTCCTCACTGGCTCATGTCGTGCAGCCTCCTGCTAAGGGGTGTGGGAGACAAACATCTATCAAATGAAATGGTTTCTATTTCAGTCTTGGAGGTAGTTGTGATCAGTTCCAAGTCATGGCCAGGGATGCCTGGCAAGCACATGGCCACTGAAATGAAGCAGTCCATCACGGTTAAGCATCGCGGGTGCTGTGTTGCAGCTCGAAATGCTGTTGAGTCCAGAGGCATCAACAGCAGAAGCTGTCAACAAGGGTCTCTGAGACTGTGTGTGAGTTTTTCACACCCATGAACACTAATGGCACGAAGAGTAGAAGCAGCAGCTGTGTTCATATCTGGTCTGCGGTTGCACTGTGGAAATAAGCTGATTTATCTGTGTGTTAGAAGTTGTTATATATGTAAATGAGAATAACTTGAGTTATTGTCTGGCTCTAATTTCTTTAAGCCATGCTTCAGTAACTAAGTACATGTGCTTAGCTCTAAGTAAGCAGTACTACTTGCGAGCTTAGCAAAGTATTTGCAGGATTGGGGCAGAAAACCTGTTTAAAACCTGCTACAGGGATGTGACGGCACTGATTTGTGCTCAGGCACTCCATCACTAGCTAGGGACAAACACAAGACCAATACTCAAAGCCTGTGGCACAGGTGTTTATACTCAGGTAGTCTCACTAATAAGCCACAAACCCTGCTCTTTGCGTAAATACTTGTTGTTATGTGAGTGTTTCAGTAGTCAGAGATTCTGAAGAAAGTCTCATGTTGCTGCTTATCCTATGAGACAGACTTGCACGGACAGTTGGTGATAAAAGCTTCATGCCAGTGACTGGATATAGATCATGCGTGTCATGAGGGCATGCCATGTGATGAGAAGAAATGGCCCGGTAGGAAAGGGTTGTCCCTCTTCTCGCTACTGAAGGCTATAAAAAGTTGCCCTGTCCCAGGTTTTCCTTGTGTGTAGCCTCTGGTCTGGTGTCTGGCTTGGATAAATGGAGCTTGCATATACATAAGTGTAAGGAAGAGGAATAATTAGTGATTTGAAGATATTTATAATGACTTTGCTCTTCATTTCCTCACCCTGCAGCCATGCATGTGACCCAGCCTCTGCACTGGATAGACTTATTATTGTAGTGTCTTGGTCATGGTGGATGCTGCTGACACATGATAGAAAGATGTCAGGGAGACCATCAAAGCTGGCTTTCACAGGGAGCCCTTGTCTGCACGGAGTGGTTTGGACTGACATGAAATGAATTTGGGTCAGCAGGGGGGAAGCCTTAAACGGGCAAGATAAATTAGAAAGCCTTCTGGTCATTAGATAAAATAGTGTAGTAGAAAAAACCCCCATGAACACAGGGGGCCTTTGCTAGATGATGAGGTGGGTTATTAGACTGTCATGGGCATAGGGATGCACATGATGGGGTGTAGAGGGATAACAGAGACCATGTCTTGCAGACACTTAGGGCATAAGCAGATGGGGTGGAGCCCCTCTGCCTGTGTGGTTTTAGGCAAAGCCCTTGCCTTGAAAAGAAAACACTGGGTATGGACAGCTGGGTTAAACCCCTAAAATTCAAATATGCCTCTTGTGGCTCCAGGAAACCTCACTTTATTATTTATGACCATATTTTCCAGATGGGTGCTGGAAGCTCTGCTTTTTCCTCCTGCTCTGGGTAGCTCCTCTAGGCAGCCCAGCACCAGTCAGTAATGTCCATCTCAAGTCCACCCAAATAAGCAGAAAGTCTTATTTCTATACACCTCTCGGCACACTACAGCTTTCTAGCCTATTTCTGACCCCTTCCCCAGGGCCAGCTCACTTTGCTGTGCATTGCTTAAGATTCATATCCAGGCAATAAAATAATTTTCCCCCTAAAAAAAAACCAAAAATGGGGAGAAAAATGTCTTTATATCTCCTGTTCGGTTGGAGAGAGCGAGATGCCCCCACCTCCTGGATACCTGCGTGAGGCTCTTTATCACAGCACGCTGTTACACATACAGCTGGAGGAGATCAGTGGTTGCAGGGAAGATAAGGAACTGAGTCTCAGGGGCTGTAAATTATAGCTGTGCTTGCAAACTGGCTGGCTGGTGAAGCAGCGTACTCAGATATGTGAACCGGAGCCAGGCAGATTCATGCCACAGGCTGAGGGTGCCAGATTTGCTTGGTTTTGCTCCGGTGCCACTGAGGCATGCTTAGCCACAGGAGAATAGCTATTCAACAACTCCCTGGCCTTTACATTTCCAAGGTCAGCCATGTGCTGCCACCCTTGCTTGAATCTCGCTTTCACTTGGGTGGTTAGTGATAAATGTCAAGCGAAGAAGCTGCCAGCTGTGCTTATGCGCAGGGAGGCTTTGTCCAGCTCGGGAAAATCCTTCCTGGTGGTGCTGAGGATATAGGGTGTAGTCCTCCTTTTATGGGAGACCCTTTCCTTTGGTTAGGAGCAGAGTTGCATTGCTTTTGGGGAAAAGCTATCTATTCATGCAGGCTTTAAAATCCTGATTTTTTTTTTTTTTTGAGTCTTCTGCTGCTGTAGCTGCTGTGTCAGCACCTCTGTGCTTGGAAGAAGACCTCAGTAAAGAAAGCAGAAGTAGATGTCTAACTGATGGATTGCTTGAGAAGAGCTAGCTGGTTAAGATGTGCTCCAAATGAGTTATTTCTTGCAGGCAGGAATGGTGAGGCAATGCAGCTGCTGGTTTCCATATGCATAAAACTCTCTAACCTTTGGCATATGTAGCTAAGTTAAATATAATACTGCTAGCATCACTTTCCCAGCTTGTAACATGCTTTTTCATCTCTTCAAACAATCTCACATTAAAGGCACACCAGGAGGCACGCATCCTCCCTGGGGGAGGACGGGAAGTTCTCAGAGCTATCTCAGATGCCAGTGTTAGAAGCCTATAAATAGATGGTTTGGCTCCTCCCGAAATACATCATGGACATAAACAATGCTGAACTGTATGCAACAGTGATTCTCCAGATCTGTACCGTCGCTGATGGGAGCTTGCAGTTGATGCTACAGTAGACGCTGCTGGCCCCAAGACCTTATGGATGTCGAGTAGGGTCTCCATAATCCTCAGGAAGAGAAGTTTGCCTCTTAAAAGCTTTAGGTTGGTGATAAAGGTTGATGGTGGCTTAAGATCTGCTGTAGAGTAGAGGGGTTTTAGAGGTCTGGTTGTCTAGATCTGGCACTGGAGTTGCTCATCTGACAGTTTGGAGCCTGGTAGCCAAAGTGTAGGTGGGACTCTGGAGAGGACTATTTTAACAAGATGAGGTGACGCTCTTGATATATCCTGTATGTCGAGCTCAGAGCAAAGAAATAGCACAACAGTCGCCTGACCACGTACCCCTGAATAACCTGCAGGACTGTTTGCCCGAAGGGAGGGGATGTGGATTTCTTTGCTTTCCAGAGCACTGACTTGGCTCTCACAGCTTGCGTTTGGCCACCTCGGCACAAAGTTACCCCTGTGCCAGGTAGGTGTGCGCGCCCTTGGGAAGAGCCAACAGTGCCGTGTCCTGTCCTGCTCAAGCTCTGGTGTTGCAAAAGAGTCAGGATTGAAGACAGAAGCTACAATGCTTGACTCCACTCCTTTCTTCCCCATCTGTGTGTCCTTGTCTTCAAGGAAATGCAACTGGACTAAAAACTTCTCTTCGGGCTTGATTAAAACCCATTTCATTGCAGCTATTGCTGCCTTCAGGGTTTCTTCTGAAATTGGGGATTAAGTCACTTGCACAGACACTTAAGGGCCATAGGAGCATCTCTTCTCTCTCCTGGTCCTCCTTAGGCTACAGTCACTGTTCCTTCTGGCTTGCTGGATCAGACCGAAATGCTGTTTCCATCAGTGCTTCCTAGCTGGGGTCACCATGCCTACCTGGCCTTGGCGAAGGGGTGCTCCTGCCTGCAGCATCTTATCCGAGGTCTCTTCTCTCAGCTGCCCTGGAGAGTCTTCTGCTTCTCTTCCGCAGTGACCTCCTCTGCGCTGGGGACTACAAGCAGAGAGAAATGTCACAACATGTCATGGACCTGCCCTGACTTGCTGCTCTGCCGGAGTCTGCGTCAAGGCTTGATTTCTGCTGGAGGATCCCATCAAGCCAGGGAAGAAGAGCCAACGTGACCATTGCTTTCAAGATGACCAGTAACTTGAGATTTTTGGCCAATTCCTAGCACTGGCAATTAAAAACAGAAAGGATGTGGGGAGAGATGGCCTTTACAAATTTCCAGACCAGACTGGCTGGAGGTTTTTCCCCCTCTTGCCCTCACCAGTATGTTGTGTAATTATTTTATTTTATTCCTCCCCCCGACCCCCCCACATGTCGTCACGGTCTTCGCGGGG
>JANZLQ010000001.1:7800122-7812099 GCA_026212715.1 Elanus axillaris
GACCCCCCCACCCCCCCAACTATCCCAGGCGATACCATCTCTCCTTTCATGTTGCACAGAGATGCCCTTTGAATCTCATCTATCTGGCTGTGCTTCCTCAATTTGCTAAGCTGCATTTTCCTCTAAGCTTCCCATTCCTTGTATTTAACTTTATTTTAGTGGTTGTTTTCCTTCTGGAGAACATCTGCAGCAAAACTGTGTCTTGTTTCCCCCCATGCAACATCTTTGGAAGATGAGTATAAGGGGTTAACTGTTTTCTGGCTGCATGAAAATGAAAATACATAGAGAAGTGAGCAGTGAGATAAATCATACCAAGGAGGAGGAGTATTCCTGCATGCTCACTTAACAGCAGCAAGTATTATCTTGTTCCTAAACATGGTTTTGAGTGGGTTGATAGGAAGAATATGCCACTGAGTAAGCATTGAGCCTTGTCAAATAGTGATTTCCAATACAATCTACATGATGGCAGACTAAGGCAAGCTATTGCCTGTGAAAAGGCTTATTAGTATGCCATGAAGTGTCTCTTTCTGACAACTTCTGGGCCGAACAGGGCTCTTGGGAGGGATGAAATCACATAATGCACTGTGCAGGGGGTCTCATGGTCCTCTAAGTCAGCCTTACCCTGCTAGAGCCAAGGGTCAGATCATAAATTGCCCCAAATCCACTGAAATAACAGGGTTATTTTACAGCTGTACTCTGCCCTTCCTTTGCACATGGGGCAAACAGTGTAAAGAAATAAGTGTTCTTCTCTGTGTAGAGTGGAAGAGGGAATAAGGGTCTTGGCGCAGCCAAGGGTTTGGGAGCTGTGGTGGGACACAAAATTTAGTGTGGCTTAAAAGATTTTCGGCAATATAGTTTTATGGCCCAGCCTGAGCCTCCTGGGTGTCCTTTTGTACCTTCAAGTTTTTCCTGCAGAAACACCCAATCCTTTGAAACACCCACTATATAATTAAGATAGAAAGAAGAAAACTTCTGAAGGACCAAGCCACAAATAAAGTAGGAGGAAATATGGATGGAAGAGAAAAAAAAATTGCCATGTGTCCTCTGGTTTCATGCTGCTTAAAGATGGAAATAGTGGAGTGAGGGGGAAAAAAGGGTGGGTTTATTTTTTATATATAAATTTATTTTTTTTTTTTAGTGTTTGCACTCAAGCGAGAAGCCACTAGATGGCAAGAACACCCTGCCAGCAGTTGGTAGCTGGGCTGCCCTGCGAGAATGCTCAGGATGGGGAGGTTTTGGGGGAGATCCTGAGCCACATTTGATGTCTTTTCCCCTCCAGCACCGACTCTGCATCCAGCACATTGCTGTGACATTTAGCTTAGGGCTGTTGCATTTTTAGTGTCTTTAACGTGTGCATGGGAGAGCTGGGGCAAAGCAGTGTGGTAATTTCTCGGTTCAATCAAATGTTTACCTGGGCATCAAGAAATCTTCATCTGATGCTGCACTTTGTCATAGTGACTGATAAAAAAAGGTGTTTGGAGGAAGGTGCTGAGATCCTGCGGGCTTGCTGTCATTGCTGCTGCAGTAATGGAGGGATGGTCCGTGACTTGGTCAGTGGTCTCAGCAAACTTTAAAGCCTTTTTTCATGCTTATTTTTGGGCTGCCTGATTATTTCTCCTTTCCTCACTTCACTATTTTTTTCTGTCTTGGGGAAGATCCTCCATTTAAATCACAAATGCCACACTGCTAATGAGTCTGATAAAAGGCTTTGGGAACATCTGGGGCAAGATGAAGGTGAAGAGGGTCCCCACCTCCGAACACCTTGCTGGAGACCTCCTGACTGAGCTGGACTGGCTTTATCCAGTTATATATCCTGTTTATAAAGTCTAGTTCCCCTGAGGGAGGAAAAGAGCATAAAAGAGCATGAGCCCAGGTCTTCCAGCCTTGTCTGCAGGCTCCAAAATCTCCACGGCAGAGTCCTTCAACTCCGGGCTCAGCAGTACAAAAGTACCTGGAGTTTGGTTAAAAGATAGTTTGACCTTGTTTTTGGGGGTTTTGTTTGTTTGTTAACATCTAGGACTTGTGTTACTCTGGGGACAAGATCTCAAGCACTTCTGTGTGTAGTGAACCACAGCTGGTATCTGTTTTCTTCTGGAAGGGAGACTTGTGGCTTAATTTTTCCCAATGCCCCTCGCAAGAAGGGGCTCTGCAGCCTGCCCTGAAGGTGCACCCCAAGCTGGATTGTTCTTCCTCGCCACCCCATATCCCTGGGGAAATGCAGGGATGCTCAGAGTTTGCTCTTCCTTTTCAGGACCAGTGAGAGCAATTTCAGGTATCTCCTCTTCAAGGCACATTCATTTTCCACCGAGGGCAAGTGCTGCTGTGTGGAAGGGAATGGTGCGGGTTTATGTGTTTATAAACTACCGAAGACATCTCCGATCAGTGCTTCGTGCTTTTTATTGGCCATAAATTCCCACTACTGCAAGACTTTATTGCACCATAAGCAGACAGGTGGCTGCCCTTTTACAACCCTTAAAACATCGTGTTTCTTACTGGCTCTTGGTCTTTGTCCTTTTACGCACCCCCAAGGAATGGAAATGCAGATGTTGGCTTAAAGTAAATTTGGCCAAATGCTAATAAATGGCAACCTGGAGCCACCTCTGAGGGCTTGGACTTGAATTGGGGGTGCATGGAGAAGGAAATGGGTTGCTGTACATTGAGGTGACAAACACCTGCGTTGCTGAGCTGCCTTGCCATCCTTCGCGTCGGCCGCGGGAGAAGGAGATGAGGGCATTGCAGAACTCATGGGGCACCAGGGCTGGGAGCAGGGAAGCAAAACAGCTGGGTTTTAGGGGGGGTGTCTGGAGCTGAGAGGGGGTTGTGGTACCCTTTGGGGAGCAATTTGGGGGCTTGGGCTTCCCTGGGCCACGTGTGCGAGGTCTGCCCTTGACCGGCACTCATCCATCAGGGGATCTCCACGTGGCTGCTGAGCTGCTGGGCATCCAGCTGATGCTAAATTACCTCTGCAAGCAGCAGTTCACTGGTGAGTGCCGAAAGGCTGCAGGTATGGATTTAGACTTCTTCTGCAACTGATCTCTGAAGTCTGCTGCTTGCTTTTAACGATTTCTCTGGCAGCTGCCGTTAGAGCTCTCGTTCGAGTGCCTGCTTCTCTCAGTGCTGCGCTTGGGAGTTCGTTATCTCGCTGGAGGGTAATGACTGAGACAAGGGAGTTGGCGGTGGGGGGGAGTCTTGGGAAATGGAAACTGCATCTGTGCCTGTTAACTTCTACATCCTCATAGCATCTGTCTGCTTTGCGCTGCAGAGGCCAGTCCCCCCTAAACTGATGCTCATCCGGGACTGCCCAGATCTGGTGGTGGTTTCTGTGGGATGTGGTCCAGTGGATGCTGTTCTCCTATTCTTCCTTTTATTATTGCTTTGGGAAGAAGGACCTGGAAAACCTCATGACCATCTCGCCTGCCCTGTGGTCTTCCCAGTGTCTTTTGGTGGGCAAACGGCTCTCCAGCCATCCCTGGGATGCAGCCAGCAAGCTGGGAGTATCAAGGCTGAGCAGTGCATGGATGCCTTGGCCTGAAGGCAGCCCCTGGATGCTCTCTGGAGAGATGGGAAGCACTTTTGGGAGCGAGTTGGGACTCATTCTCTGGTTTCTAATAGCGGGAACTAAGGAGAGGCTGCTGCTTGTGCAGGCTGCAGCCCAGGAGGGGTCAGCACAGCCCAAGGATTGGGAGGGAGCAAGCAGGGGACCAGCAGAAGGGTGGCTTGGAGTATCGCTTGTACCAACCCCAAGGGTGCAAAGCGAAGGGCAGTGGCCTTGGGGACCGCATCGGTACATCTTAGGATGGTTAAGACAAGGACTATCAGCTTTTCCAGGGGAGCTCCCGCATCCCTTTGGCCCTGCGATGAAAGAATTCAGTGATATCAGCGAACAGCAGAGGTGGTGTGGGGTCGGTTGGTGATAGGGATGCTCAGCTGCTGGCTGATGTTCTGCCAAACTACCCAGTGTATGAGTTTCAAAATGCCACTGCCTTCTAGCATCGTGGCTGGGACACTGGTGTTAATTAGTAATTGCTGGGGAGTCCTCAGCTGCCCTAGATGAATTGTCTGGTGGGCTGCCTGCCTCAGACAGTGCTTCCTTCTGCCAAGCTCCAGCAAAGCTTTAAAAGCTTTAGGATGCAGATCTCCATCGCTGAAGCATCCAGCAGCCAGAGAGGGAGAGGGCTGGGAGACAGAAGTCTCCTGTCTGTCTGTAGCCTGTCTGTCCTTCTGTGGGGTGGAGGGCTTGAGCACAAAGGTGGCTCTTTCTTTTTCCTCTCCTGCAGAAATGGAAGTGGCAGTGCTGAGTTTGGGGCCTGAACAGATGGCCTGGACCGTGCCAGACCTTCGCACCAGTGGTGGCTGGCGAGGGCAGGGGAGTGACACAAACCAGTTGCTAATTAGTAATTAATCAGTGAACTGCACTGAAAGCAGGAGGCTGCAGCAGATGATATGAATGGGGGGTGTGTGTGTGTATAAATGGATGGTGCCCCCCGGGAAGACGCAGATCGGGTGTTTGCAGCCTCTGCTGATAAACCAGACCTGGGATTTGCTGCTCCATGTCCTCCTCCCATCCTTGCTGGGTGTTTGCCCAAGCAGCTGATTTTTAGGAGCTCAGTCTGGGCCTGGGCAAAGACCTGGGGGCTGGTTTGGAGCAAGCATCCTCCTACTATGGCATTCATCCTTGCCCTGGTGTCATGCATGAGGGTTGTCAGCAGCACAGAAGGAGTTTTCCTTCTTTTTGGTAAAGGCCACATCTGGGAATAGGAAATGAGTAAATATCTCCAGACTTCTCCATTCAGATAGAGGCATGGCCATTGCACAGTGCCTTAGTCATGGAAGAAAAATGTCAGAGGCGGTTTTGCCCACGTCCAGCTTCCCCTGCGGAGCTCTTTCTTTTGATAGATCTTTTGATAGATCTCCTTTAGCCTGTCAGGATGGAGATGGAAATTGCTATCTCCTTTGCATCCTGGTGGAAATCTCTCACCCATTCATTTTCCCCCTCGGATTCCAGTGGCTTGTTTGCAAAGAAGGATAACGACCCTCCAAGAGTGGCTCTTGATGCAAGCTGCTGGTTTGGGTACTCGGGGATGGAGCCAGCAATGGATGAGAGGGGGATGCAGCAGTGACCGAGTACCCTGACACCCTCTGAGCATCCACCCAGACCTTTTTCCTGAGCGATGGGGATGCAGAGTGGCATCCTGCCCCGGCAACACTTTTCAGGCTAACCTGGAGCCAGCTCAGCTTTTCTTCCGCTCCTCGGGTCTTGGTTCTGCTGACGTTCCCCAAGAGGCAACTTGGCACCTTCCCTGCAGCAGAGCAAGGAAAAATAAAGCAGAAGGGTTGGTGCCGAGAAAGCAAAATGAAAAAAAGGCTGTAAAGCAGAAGTGACTGGAGTGCTGAGGTGGCTCTGAGTGCGTTCTGCTGCCTTTTAAGGGGCAGAAGTTCCTAATGCATTTGGACAGGGCTGGCAATGCTCGTATTGCTGGTGGCTGCGGGGTTCCCCTCCTACAGCTCTGCCCTGGCCAAAATTAACTTCTCTTGGCCCAGCAGTAACTTTATACTGGGAGGTGCTTGGGCTCCCTTGTTCCCAGCTTTTGGAAGTCCTAGCAACCCCCACCATCCTGGCAGACGATGGGTTAGGGAGCAGCCCATGGGATGAGATGTGGTTTCTGGGTCTCATTTCCCAAGCCAAGCTGGGGACTCTTCAATCTTTTGGTACTCCCAAAATGCCAAGCCTCATACCTATTGTCGTTCTCCTGCATCTTGGTGCCTGTTTCTGGACTTTTCCCTTGGGATTTGGTTGCCTGAATTTGGCTGGGCTTTGCGGCAGGAGCAGACCATGGAAGTGCCAGGTCCTTTATTTTTTTCTTTTTTTCTCCCATCCCCTGTAGTTGTTCTGATCTGGAGCCGCAAAACCCAAGGAATATCTCCCCAGCTGGTGCATTTACACAGTCAGTTAAACCAGTCAATGCCAGGGTCGGTGTTAGAAGTCTGCAGCAATAACCTGGAGCGACATATTTAAGCGAAAAGGGCAGTGATCTCATGGCTGCGCTCTCCTGATCTGGATCTGGCCTTTGATCCCCACCTGGCTGCTAAATCCCAGTGAGGTGCTGTGACTTACTGAGGATGCTGGAAGCAACCAGGGCCCATTGCTCTCTGCCATCCGCCTGGCTCACTCCAAATAATCCCATATCTCCTCTCCCTGCATATGCTTACCCCAAATCTTGGCTCAAAAATCCATGTTTATGGAAGCAGCTGCTGGCTGCAGGCTTCTCCCTGCCTGTCCTAGTGGGGAACTGCCCGTCTGCTGCCGTTCTTTACCCATCCAAATAACCCTTGCAAGCAGCTGGATGCCGCAATGTGTCATTTTTTGTTAGCTTGCTGACCCTTTTTCTGACCTGAATGCTCTGGGAAAAAGGTGGGAAAAGTGGAAAACTTCCCCTGCTGCATAGGGAACCAGGAGGCTGATGGCTCAAGGGACTTTGGATGGCTGCAACCACCTTGGCTTGTGGGGACCCGGGCTGTTAGGTGGCTGTTTCCACGTTACTCCTGTTTATTATCTTTAAAGCCAATGCTCCGGAGAGCTGTTTCTTGCCTGATGCGGATTAAGGTATTTGCAGTGCCTGGTGATGATAGACTGGCTTAAACAGCCTGGTGCCCTTGTGTTGCTGATGGAAACATCAAGGCAGACAGGCCCCTGCTAATGAGCTACCCTGCCCTAACGAGCTTGTGTTTACAGGCTGGGGAAAGAAAGAAAGAAAGAAAAAAAAGTCAGTCAGAAAGTAAAGCCATGTATCATCAAGACATGATTCTCTTTTATTAAGGGCTGGTTTTATTATGGGTGCTTTTCCCAGCCATCCCGACCTGCTATTTCAGCCCTCGTCTATCATCCCAAATGAGGAAGGGAGGAAAAAAAAAAAAAAAGAAAACAATTAGCTGGAAACGAAATACTTGTAATGGCTGCATTTTAATTACAAATAAAAAGCTCTCCAAATAGGCCTATCATGCAGAAATAAAAAATTTCAGATGCTTGGCTTGGTGCAGATGCTTTTCTTTGTGCAAATGGCTGTTCCGGCTTCATCTCTGTTTATTTGGTTGCAGAGAAAAGGGGGAGAGCAGCTGCGTAGCAACCCGGGAGATCTCCTCACAGCACATCTGGTGCCGGCGTGGCCGTATCCTCGCCTGGGCTGGATGTCAGGCTGGGAGCCCCAGGCTGGGGGTCTGGGGGGGAGCAAATTGAAGGGGTTAAAGCTGACAAAGAGAGCAGGAGCTCGAGCATCCAACCACCCAGATGCATCTCCCTTGCTCCTGGGGACAAGCCCCTGGCAGGGCGGTGGGATTGCATCCCATGTGGGTGAGGAGGAGAGTAATGAAAATTAAGTGGGGTGAGTGGCTGGATACGGGAGAGATGCTGCTGTGCTGGGAAAGCTGCAACCTCCTGGCTCCAGGTACCGAAATTGGGTGCAACAGGCAGGCTGCTCCCCCAGGACTGGTGCTTGTATCTGTAGGGCATCAATTTCCCAAAGCAGAGTGTGGAAATGTGCCTTTCCCAATCCGGGCAAGCCCAGGTTTTGGAGCCCATGAAAAATTATTACAACCTACAGCAGCACGAATTCAATCCCCTCCCTTAAATTTAACTGTTATTTGCAGGAATCTGGTTTCTCTATGGAGCCAGCAGTGCTGGTTTGGTGTTTCGGGGTTCCAGGACTCTCCACGTGTGCTTCTCTCTTGTGTCTGTGAAACTATTTTTAATGAGGAGGTGCCAGTTAGTGGGTTTGCAGTGCAGGTGTGTGACACTTCCAGCCTGGAGGGGAGAGAAGGATGAGACGTGATCGCTGGTGAGGATGCCGGCATTTCGCATCCATATCCATGTGAAACAGTGCAAGGAGGGAGCAGGGGGACGGGGTACCACAATAGCAGGGATGGAGACGACTGTGTTGGCACTGGTCCCCCAAAGCATCCTCCATCCTTGCTGGTGGGATGTCTGGCGTGAGATCCATATATACTATATCCTCCAGGTTGTTCCGCATCCAAGCAGAGCGGCTGAAAGCCTGGGCCAGAGGCTTTACAGCTGCGAATCGATAGCACGTACTGAGGCTTGCAGAAAGTTTCAGTCTCAAATGAAATGTGATTAATTCACTGCAAGTTCAACCCATGGAAGAATCAGGAGGGCTTCCCTTTAACCTCACTGACTTCTTGAATTTCATGTTGATTTACTGGCCAGGAATTGGAAAAGAGGGAAAAGGGAGAATTCTTTTTTTTTTTCCACTTGGTTCAATGCAAAATTTGACCTCTGGCAAAATGGACTTGGATGCTTGAGGACTGTTTGCAGTGGTAGCTGTGCCCTTTGGGAGTGAAAACAGCGCTGCTTTGTAATGGAAATGATATTTTGGTAAAGTTTCTTCTTTTTTTGGGGGGGGGAAAAAAGAAAAGAGGCTCTATTGTCACTGAACCAAGTGCAAACCTGTTTGCAGCCTGAGGTTTTTAATTGTCCCTGTGAATATTTTGGTTGTTTCTCTACCACATGCTGTAAAAAAGCCCCTTTGGTGGCATTTTGTCCTGCTTTTAGAGAGGGAGGTGTCAACCTGGATGCCTCCCACTGAAATCGAGGGGGTGGCAGTGGCATGAAACTGATGTAAACCTTTTATTGAAGGTTTAAACAACAAAAAAACCCCCACAAAACCCAAAACCGGCAGCAGAGTTGGGAAGCCTCAGCTGTGAGCAAAATGACGGATCGAATTTGCGTGTCACTGAGATTCAGTGAACTGCTATTGTGCTGATTTTTCTAAAGATCCACAGCCATCAGAGAAATGCAACATAATTACTGCCCTGTTTATTGACCGTGGGCACTGAAAATCCATCACCGTGGCAAATTAACCCCCTCGCTGCTGAAATACAGCCGAGCTGAAATGGTCCTGCCTCCACTTCCGATGGCTTTTAGCTCTCGAGCTGCACAGGGATGTTATTCCCCGCAGCATCCAGTCACTCAGCTCCTTCCCGACGTGGAAGGCATCTCTATTAATTCGCAGTTATATTAATTTTCTCTCTTTTTTTTGGCTTTCTAGCTGCTTTCCTAGCAGCTGTCAGGTATCGATAGGTATTGCAATAAATGCAATGCCCCCACCACATCCTCCAGCATCTTCTTCCTCCCCCCAGGAGAGGAAGAAGAGAGGAGCTGCTGTTGGGAAGGGAAACACAGGACCTGGCTGAGCTTCTGCAGGCTTGGGTTTTCCATGGGATGGCTGGGATGGAGCCAGTGTCCCCCCTCCTGGGACCCTTCCAGGAGCCTCATTGGCTTTTGGCACCAGCCCTAAGCCCTTTATCAGCCATGGCCAGTCTGAGAGCCTTCGAGCTCGGCTGCGTCGTTGGCTGATGCTGAGGCTGGCGTCTCGCCTCCTGCCCACAGATAAGGCCGGGGAGTGGGATGGAGGAGACGAAGAATCCTCCTGTGCCCAGAGCTGAGGGTTTAAACAGCAGATACGCGGAGGTAGCATGAAAGGGTCCACGTCAGGGATGCAAAACGCCTGTGGGAACTGGAGGAGTTGGAGGTGATGGAGCTAAGGGGTTTTTGTGTGGCTTGCCAGCAAATTTCCTCACACCATATTTGTGCTGTGAGCTGTATATAGGGGCTGCTGCTGTGGCTTAGAGGGAAGGTATCTTGCTGACGGTGCCTCCTAACCAGTAACATCAGCTTCACATTCCCTCACTGCAACTAAGCTGGGCTAAACCTGGCACTTGTGGTAACCACAGCCTCCTCAGGGATCTGCTCGAGGTGGCTCCCGTGCACTGTCTGGTGGGGTTGGTGGCTCTGCACCAGCCACAGCGGTGGAGGATGCAGCTCACTGTAGGCGTGTGAGGCTCTGAGACCCATCTGGTCTTGTGTCCAGGCTGCTTTTTCCTGGACCTGGTGCAGCCCCAATGACCTTTGCAAGTAAAGGGAGGTGGGGAAGGGACCGCAGCATTAAGCGGGGACCACAGCATCCCCGCAACTTTAACTAGGGACTGCAGCATCACCACAGCATTAACTAGGGACTGCAGCATAGCCACAGAATTAACCAGGGACCACAGCATCCCCACAGCACTAACTAGGGACCGCAGCATCCCCGCAACATTAACTAAGGACTGCAGCATCTCTGCAGTGTTAACTAAGGACTGCAGCATCCCCACAGCATTAACCAAGCTGCCTTTTCTGAACTGTTTTGGAGGGAGACAGCCCCTTGCTTGGGCTTCTCTTGGCCACCCTGTCCCTGCATGGCTGACAGGCTTCGCTGCTCCCATCTGTCCTGGACCACTCAGAGGATGGATGGTCCTTACGCTTGGCTCTGATGGGTGAGAGCAGAATGAGGTTGGATGGTCTTCCTGGCCACCCACTCATGTGGCACGGTCTGCTCCATCTCCTCTTAGCCTGGCAAGGATGCTTCCAGTGTGATGCTGTCCTTTGGTTAGAGACACCGTAAATTAAGCAGAGGTTTAACGAAACAACAACAAGATGGGACAACAATTCTGAGATCCTGAACTAGAACAACATAAGGGATAGGCTTCACCTTGGCTTGAGACGGGGCATTTTGTTGGGTGATCCCTTGGCCATGGAGAAATCAAGCATCCCTTACTGCTGTGGTGCCCACTGTCTCCTTGGGTTCATATTCAGGATGACCTGTGTGCTCCTTTCAACCATCTCCTGTGGGACTTGGTGGGATACCTTGTTCCCCTGTGACAGGTTAAGGAGCTCTCAGGGGTGAGGGATGCTCTAATGGGCACGGTTTCGGTGATGTACGGGCAGTGATCCGTGGGAGGTGTGTTGCTCCTCGCCCCCTGAGCAGGCGCTGCAAGCTGGGACTGAACTAAATATTAAATTTAAATGTCACTATTTCTGGGGAAGGCAGGCAGACCTGGACCTGGCACAAACCCTGCACTGCCTTGCCAGCCTGCTCGTTTTGGGGCAAAAAGGCAATTTCTGCCAAAAGCTGAGCCTGGCATTCAGGAGGTGTGAACTGAACAAATGATGTTGATTTGAAGCAACTTGAGCATTGCCTAAAATTCTCCCCTTCAGAAAACTGTGATGTACTAAAAGGTTATTTGCCCTGATGGGAATTGAGGTTTTTTTGGGGTAGTGACCTGGCACAGAGTCTGTTGTCCCTAAACCACAGGATCACCCCCTCTCCATGCCCAGGGCATGTGGTAGGAAAGCAATGAACCAAAATAGCTGATATAATAAATCTAATTTTATTTAGTTAGATGGTAGCTTCTCGGGAGAGCGTCTCCCCGGGTTGCCTTGGGGTGAGGGGTTTCACCCCAGGGTTGGCACCTCTACGGGACCCGGCAATATTTTCAATAAGGTCCATGAAAGGCAGCTGAGAAGAGGCCAGCTGCTGCTTTTTGCCTTGAAATCACTGCCCAGTGCCTTGTGTTTTTGGTTGAAAACCAGCTGAAAACCATAAACTCCCCTATCCCCCTTCTGCAGCTCGAGGAGTTTTCCCTTCTCCCCCTCTTTGGCTCTTCTGTAAATAAAAATGAGCTTTATTGATTTTATTTCAGTAACAGAGAAATAATTTGCCTTTGGCCAGAGCTCGCACGATGCTAAACTCCAGCCAGGAGTGTGGTTTTGGTTTTTTTTTCTCCTTTTATAGCGTTTCTGATCTGTGTTTATGATGCCAGCGCTGACACATCCTAAACTACAGCGTGGCTATAACCCCCGGAAAAAACTCCCGGCGGGATTGAAATAGTGGCTGGCAAATGTTCCCTCCTCGCTGGAGCTTGTGAATCAAAAAACATCAACGGTTTAAGCAAAGGCTTGTGCCGGGGAGGGAGAACTTATGCCGGAGTCGATGCATATTTTATCGCCGCGCTTATTCACTCGCAGCCCTTCTCCCTTCGAACGCCGCGCGGGTTTTAATTAAATAGTCATTGGCGAGGCTGTTATTCTAGCTTGGAAGGCCTCCAAATGGCCGTGTTTTTTCCCCAAAACGATCACAAGGGGATGTGC
>JANZLQ010000001.1:7812199-7828605 GCA_026212715.1 Elanus axillaris
TCACAAGGGGTTGTGCTCCCATCCCCCCCCCCCCGTCCTCGCCAGGGTTTGTTTTCTGCAAATACAGCTAATTACGTTTGTCTGGCCGGACGCCGGCTCTGCGATAGCATCTTTCATTAGCACTGACCTCTCCGCACTCACAAGGAGCTGGCTGACGTTAGCCGAGCCTTGCGGATGCCGCCAAGAAACATCCCTTTGGCACCGGGCAAGCAGGTCTGGGTCTTGCAAGCGATGGGGGGGTGTTGAGCCCTGGTTCGTTAGCGTCTGTGTGTAAATGAGGTTCTGCAGCTTGGGTGCAGCTCCCTGTCTACGCAACTGGGTTGTTCCTGGTTGCAAAGCAGAGCGGAGAAAGGCTGAGGTTGGTGCCTGCAGGATCTGCTCTACCAAGGGGCTGCTGGTGGCCATGTGTAGGTGGTCAGCTTGGATTAGGTGCAGGAGGGGTGAAGAAAGGAGTGGGAGAGGACAGGACATCTCTCCTTGGCTTTAAACATCTCATGGAGGCTCTCCTGGTGGCAACACGACCCGTAGCAGCGTAGATGTTGCCGTAGGCAACTCTCCAGAGGGTCTAGGAGGAACCACAGCCAGGGGCTGAGAGGTGCCACCTCCCTCACCAGCACCTAGAGATGCTGTGATGGATCTTTACCTTTCCCGGCTTTAAATTCCCACTTGGCTCCTCAACCACAGACACAAGTTTGCTCCCGCTTGTCAGGAATGAGATACTTAATTTGTCAGTTCGCTACGCTTAATATTTCTTTCATGTATCGCGTCAGTTTTAAATGCAAAACATGTCTGGATAAGCTCACTTTTTTGCTTTTTGGGTTTTTTTTTTCCATCCTGCTGTAGCTGACACATTGAAGGTAGTCGTGTTTAACTAATAAAAAAGATTTTAAAATGCTGGTTTTGCATTTCTTTAATTGACTTCCCATTTCCATTCGCATGCAGCCTGGCACATTGCAAAGGAAAAAAGAGCGCCGAGCAAATAAGAAATGCGTCACTCCCTGTTTTTTTTACCATAATCAAAAATGTAAAAATTAAGAATCTGAATCAATGTACATTAAACTATGTAATTGCCTAAATAAACATGGCGGGGGTAGATAATGGGCCTTCCTGATTAGAAGAAAATAGTAAATTTAGTGCAAAGGTTGTATTTGGTTGCAAAACAGGATGGTTTAGCAGTTGCACCCTTCTTTTGGGAGAGAAACCAGGCAGGGGGGCTCAGAGGGCAGCAATGGGTCCAGGTGCTGGTGATGAAGGAGGTCGCTGCTGGAGAGCACCCTTGGTGGCACCCTTGAGGGAATGATAGGGGTGGAAGGATGGCTAGTGGAAATTGGTTTTCCCAGCTCTCACGAGATGTGTTTTCTCTTCCAGCATCCAGTCCTGGTGGTTCCTGACCCAGTGAGGGCCCTGGTTTGCAGCGATCAGCCTTGCAGCAAGGGAAGAGGCTCCCAAGAGCAGGACCCTCCAGGTAAACCCCCAGCCCGGCTGGGTTTATTGCCACCTCTAAGTATCGTTACTTGAACTTGCTTGGGGTGGTTTGTAGCTCCACGGGGCACGCTGTGGGAGTTTCATTAGGAGGTACCGTGTACCTCCCAACCCTTTTCCCTGTAGATTGTGGCAGCTTTGGCAACCGCATCACCGAAAATAAGTAATATCCCGATGTTGCAAGCTGCACTGAAACAGCTCAGTGGTCTTAGGGTTATCCCGAGAGCTGCAAGCCCACGCTTTGAAGCCACAACCCAACAGCAGAAACACAGACGTGGGTGTCCGGCACAGTTGGAGATCAACAGCCGGCATCCAGTGGTGGTGGCAGGAGTTGGCCGGTGACACCGCCGCTGTTGCCATTGCACCTGCCAGCCCTCCAAAGGCTCCTCCCCTGCACTGGTATCTGGGAGTAAAAAAAAAAAAATCATCCAGGTCTGAGTATCAGTTTGCATTCATCCTTTCCCCTTTGCATTCTCTTAATTGCAGCCAAAAGTCATTTTGCCATCAACCGCAGGATTGCTGCATGCCTTTTGCTCCAAACCTGGTTGTCCTTCCCTGCAGAACAAGCAGTGCTCTGGCACGGGATGTCCCCAGTGTTTTTAATCTCCAAAATGCCTCCCATGTTAATATTGGAGAGTGCAGGAGAGGGGGGAGAGCTGCCCACCCTCGGTCGTTGTTATTCATCGCTCACCATCATGCTGGGGAATGAGGAAAAAATGCTGGGTTTTGAGATTGCAGCCTGGCAGCAAGGAGTTAAAGGAAAGGTGAAATATTAAACGGAAGCAAAGAGGCACTGTGAGAAGGGCAGGATCCCAGGAAAGCTTTTCTGGGCATGAAAAAAAAGGCTATTGCCTGGAAGGGCTCCAGCTGCCCAGCTCCCACCCAGCCAGTGCGTCCTCTGCTCCCCAGCGCCCAGCACGCCATGGCAGGGACGTTGAAGGGCATGAAGCTGGGTAGCTGATGGGAACAAGAGGTTTTCGCAGGTTGCAAAGGGGCTGGGCTGTTCCAGGGGAGCAGCTGGTACCTGGGTTTTGCCAAGGGGGAAGTAGAGATGTGTCATAGCATGTGTGAGCCCATCTTGAGCTTGCTGCTCTGAGTGCCGGCTATTGAGGTAGCTAAATAACAAGGAGTTAAATAATAATGATAACAATGAGTTTTTTTCAGTCATAAGGTTTACCAGCCCAAGCATCCCAGCATGGAGAGGAGCTGGGATGCAGGAGGGTGCAGTCCTGGCACACAGTCGGTGGGGTGGTCCTCCTGGGGTGGGAAGAGGTGGCCGCTGGATGGGTGAAAGAGGCTGGACCATGGCAGATTTTAGAACAGGGAGAGGGTGTGTCACCCATCCTCCATCAGCAGAAGCAACGTGCTATGGCTAACGAGCAAACCTCAGAGGTAGGGTTAATTAATGCAGCCTCCCAAGGTCTCCTAACATGGGTGGATGCCACTGACCTTTGTAGGAAGCCCCTGAAGGCAGAAACACGAGGCCTCCAGGCAGTGACTGAGAGAAGTAATAAATACTTTTGGGAGCACTTTAAGAGAACATTAACCTGGACTCTCCTAAACCACCATGAGCAGCAAGGCGTAAATGGTAAAACCGTGGGCTGCTCCAGCATCATCTCTTAGCTCCAAACACTTCAAGCGCATCCGTGACTTCATGCTCAGGACCCGCTGCCACCGAGGAGGCAGGTACAGGAGGGGTTTGTCCATCTGGAAGCTGGTTTTGTCCGTCTGGGGCTGACAGATGATGGATGGCAAGCCGTTTGAGGGGAAGAAAATACAATTACCCAAAGTAGGCTTTTGGCAGGACATGGAGACAGCAGAGTGAGGTCGGTGAAACCCGCGGAAAGGGGATGAAAGCCTGGCTGCTCACATCCAAGGCCCTGGTTTGCTTTTGGTTGCCTCCTCAGAGATGTTGTTTGTGTAGTAATTAGCAATGTAAAACATGTATCGGCCTCTTTGTTCCCATTAGGCTTGGCTACGGCTTGAAATGATGCGCAACAGTAGCCTGTGGTTAATTTTACCAAATGTTCACTTTAATTTCATTTAAGTCCAGCTGTCTATAAATCTATAGTGCCTATTTACATCGTGTGCATATAAATTATATCTATCTATCTATCTAGATATAAAATTCTGCACTGAGGAGAAGGTACCGGTAGGAGCAATGCCCTCTGGCCCCCATCCTCCAACCCTGGGGTGATGTGTGCGGTCAAGCCTGAAGGCTCAATGTTGGCTTGATGCTGACGGGGCTGACCTTTGGGTAATACCTCCTTAGGGATCAAACTTCCCTGCTATGTTCCTCCACCCTAAAATCCCCCATGTGTTGCATGTCCAGGTCAATATTAAACACCCAGTGTGTAAAGCAGCTACTTATCCGGCAGTGCCCAGCTGGGAGCCTGCAGTGAGCTGTGGTTTATTTGCATCCAAGCAAACACGCCTATGTTTAAATACCTCTAAGCAAACAAGTCCACCCAACTCCTGCTTTGCTCTTCCTTGTGTCCTCAAGGCTGGGTTTACTGGTAGTACTCAAGGACAGTTTGTCTCCTTCCTTACTTACAGGGACTGGGAGGATGCCTGCTTGATGGTAGGTGTGGGTCACATTGCCCTGGTAGTTTGGTCCCATGCTATGTGGTTAAATGAGTGCTGGTGGCTTCTTCTACCAGCTTTCACCATCATGTCACATCTGAGCCACCACCACTGTTGCATGAGACCCCAGGACAGATCCCTCAAACCTGTGTTTGCACCGTCCCTCCCTCTGGCAGCACCAGGACGGCTGGGAGGATGCTGCCATGGGGTGATGGGAAGGGCTGCAGCTCCTTGGTCCCGAAGCGTGGTGAGATGTGGTCAGCCAAGAAGCGTATGTGGAAGCGCCGGCCAACACAGTGGACTAGGCTGCCCATCACGGCGCACTGGAAGCTGGATGGGTTGGGCATGGCGTAGGTGGCACACTCATACCATAGCCTGGCCTTGGCGCTGCAGCGGTAGACGCCGATGCCCATGCTGCGGTGGAGGTCAAAGCGGTAGATGAAGCCATTAGCGCTCACCATCTCGGCTGTCCTGTCCTTGCCACCACTGGCCAGGGTGACACTCCAGCTGTCCGAGCGGGCGGTGTAACGCAGCAGCATGTAGCGCAAGGTGCCCCCCGTCACGTAGATCTCCCCATCGCACACCGTGGCCGTGTGGGCCACGGCAAAGGTGTCATAGGGCAGGGGTGCGGTGAAGGTCCAGCGGTCCTGCCGGGGGTTGTAGCGCTCTACCGTGTAGAGGCACTCACCACCAATGGCGTAGAGGTGGCCGTCCAAGGCCACAAGCTTGCAGTGTGGCCGTGCTTGGTTCAGGGGGCAGATCTCCCTCCAGATGCTGGTCAGGGGATCATAGCAGAAGACACGGTTGGAGGGTCTCTGCATCTGGCCTGTGCCCTCACAGCCGGCCACCACGAAGAGGTAGTTGAACATGCTGCACATGGCACACCCCCGGGAGACCACCTCCGGCGGCACGTGGCAGAGGTGATGCCAGCAGTCCCCTCCGTCATCGTAGTAGCACAGGCGGCTCGTCTGGAGGCCAGGCTCCTGCACACTGATGTCCGCCACAGCCATATACATCTTCCCCTTCATCCTCTGCCGCAGGATGAGCTCCCGCTCACCAGCATTGAGACGGCCATAGATGGAGGGTGTCCTCAGTACTTGCAGGTAGTTGTCACTCATCACCTTGTAGGCGGCTTCCTGGAGGTGGCTGAGCTTCTGCGCCTTGGCTGTGCAGAGGACCTCATAGCAGTTCCCCAGGTCCAGGTGGGTGGGTGGTGGCATTTGGAAGAGGCCAGCACTGGCCACCAGCCCTGGCTGGGGACTTGCAGGTGGTGTGCTGGCTGGCACTGTGACCCCAAAACCCTCCATGGGCAGCTGGAGGTGGGGGCTGTCAGCAATCTGGAGGATGCTGTCCTTGCGGCCAGGCAATGGTGACTCAGGGGAGATCTCCAGGCTGCCTGTAGGTGGTGGAACTATGGAGGAGGTGGTGGGATCCTGTATTGCTGAGGCTGGGTCTGGCTGCTGGGTTGCAAAGCTCTGCAGCTTTTCCTTGGCCTGCTCTAAGCTGCAGTGCCGGGATGTTCCCAGAGGGATGTAGGGGAGGGACCTCTTCTTTGACACAGACTGGGAGATGGACTGGACATAGTAGTCATAGACTTTGCCTTTGAGGCCAGAGACCGGCTGCCTGGCTCCATCCTTCGACCGCCGCTCAGGGATGTAGTTCTCCGCCACCTGGATCTTTGCGACCGAGGAGAAGGAGTAGGAGGTGTCTGACCCTGCGCTGCTTGCTGTCATCGTTAGACCCAGGTCCGAGGTGACGCTGATGGTCTGAACCATCCCCCAGCACCCCTTGGCTTCCTGGCTCATGCTTCCAACAGCCAAATCCTGCTCCTTGCTTTGGGCGCATCCGTCACCTGCCATCTGGGCAGTAGCAATCCCTGGGGAAAGCCCAGTGCTTGGTGCAAGCCTGCCGTCCTCCCTGTGGTTGCTCAGTGTTTCGGCTGCATCCCCAGGGTCATAACAGCTCGGCTCGCTTCCTGGCTCACTTGCCAGATTACTTCCCGGCTCGCTTCCCGGCTCGATTCCTGGCTTGCTTCCCGGATCACTTTCCAGCTCAATTCCTGGCTCATTTCCTGACTTACTTCCCATCTCGCTTCCCAGCTCGCTTCCCCTCCTGGCCATCCCTGCTCTGCTGTGAGTCAGCCCTGGTTTAGAAACCATCTCCTCTCCCTCCTCCTCCTCCTCCTCACCCCTTGGCAGACTTCGATCCCCCTGGGGAGGCTTGTGCCATGTCCCATGGCCGCTCGCTTGACTGCTTGCTTGTCCATCCCTGCCATCCCTCCTCAACTCCCCACCAAACACCCTCCGTCGCAGACCTGTCGCACCGTCCCCATCCCCATCCCGGGCAGCGTTTTCCCTCTGCCCTCCTCCCGTGTCGGCTGGTGGGATTTTGCCCCCAGCAAGCGAGCGAGACTTATAAAACCTGTATGCCAAAGTCAGGAGGAGCAGAGCGGCGGCGGAGAGGACCAGCTTGCCGGCCAGCTGCATGTCGGACTGCCAGGGCAGGGTTACTTGCTGGGGCATTTTTCCATGCCTGGAATGTGGAGAAGCCGATTAATGATTGCCGAGCGAGCCCGGAGCGTGGAGCTGAAGGTTTGGGGCAAGGTGACTTTGAACAGTCAAAGCTGGCAGGAGGTTTCCGGACAAGCTTTGCATGTTTGGGATGGGCTGGGCTTCGGGGAAAAGGTGCAGCCCAGAGCTGGCAGCACAGAGCCGGCTTTATTAGCCTGGTAAACAGAGAGGCTCAGAGAAAAGCAAAAAGAAGCACAAAGGGAGGAAAAGTATCTCCTCCAAGCAGCCTGTTGGCGTTACCTCCTCATTTCTTTTGCTATTTAAAAGGGATCATGCAATGGAAGGGGAAAATAAGTTGTTTTGTCCGGGAAAGGTCCTTCATCCCTGGGTGCAGGCACAGGGGAGGGAGGGAGAAGCAGCCCGGTGCTGGGTAGACCTTTGGTCTGACACCGAGCAGCTGCTCCACGGCAGAGGCGGGTGACTAATTTGGTAGCCTTCGTTTGCAGCATGCTACCTAATGAAGGGTGACGGGAAATAGTCCGAAATCTTCTGGGGTCTCTTTGAGGCCAGCTTGGAGGTGGCATTAAATTAATGGAATTAAAGAGCTGGTGAAAAAGGAGCTGAGGTTTTTGGGAGGGGGAAAAATCTAGCACCAAAGAGCAAATAAAGGTGGGAATAAAACTGTAGCTGGTGGCCGCTGCATTCAGAGACCTGCATCCATGTGCATGGGGAGAGGGGTGAACTAAGGAAAGTAAACAAAAACATTGAGACCAGGAAAAGATTTGGGATGGGAAGGGATGGGAGAGATGTGAGTTGTTGTTTCAAAGTGATGCATTGCTGCGTGTGGGATGTCTGTGGGAATTGGAGTCGCTGTGGGGAAACCGAGGCACGCAGGATGCCAGACAGTGTCACGCTTGCGTCTTTCTCCCTCTGGAAAGATGTCGGTGATGTGTCTGATTTGAATTTCAAAGATTTAGGGGAATTGTTGTCCCTGTCATCCCCAAGGCAGCCAGGTCCCTATGCCTGGACCACGGGGAAGTGGGGAGAGGAGGGCGCCTGGGGAATGGCGTCCCTCCACAACCACCGCTAAGTGAGCTGAATTCAAAGGGATAAAATTAATTTCCTTTTCCCCGAGGGGAACGTCTCGCATGCTGAGAGATGCATAAAGAAATGAGGTCCTACGAGGCAGCAAAGAAACAGCCAAAACGTGGGTGGGGGTGGTTGGCTTCTCCTGTTTGTATGCAGGGACTTGCTCCCCACTAGCTTGGTCCCAATCTGGTGGGATTTACCAGAGAAAGTAACCCAGGTGATGCTAAAACAACTTCTTGTGTGAGGAGTGGGTGTGATGGGTCCCAACTGCATGGGTCATGGGTACGTGTGGTAGGAGGAGGTCTTGCCGTGGGTCTTTAATGGGTGGTGGGTGCTTGTGAGCTCATACCCCGTGTCCGCAACCTCCCAAACGACCTCCTGTGCAGCAGCTGATCTTCACCAGCCATCGTGTGAGCTCAGGCATTGCCTTTTGTGACAGGTAGGAGCATATGAACCTCCCTGGGGCACGTTCCCCATCAACTGGAAGTGCGGAGATGTCCCCCTGCCAATGCTGAGGCACTGAATTTCACCCGATGGCTTCGCATGGGGACCGTGGCTGTGCTGAGGGGGAGGGGGGTGGTTGTATATCTGTCACTAGACTTGCCAGGGATGCTTGTTAGGTGGAGGACCACGTGCTAAATAGTGTAATATTTATATTTTTATATATATATATGTGTATATATATAAAAATGCTGGACTCCATGCTGGCTTGGCAGTTGGGGACCCCTGTGCACATCCCTGCTGTGAATGGGGAGACCCCACCAGTGGCTTTTAGGGGATGTTCAGCAAGTTGTCACCTTGTATGGGTGAAGCGTGGGGAAATGCAGCGATGAAGAGGTTGGGGGAATGAGGATATTTAGATTAAGAGCTGGACTTCGGAGCAGGGCAAGTGCTGGTGTGATGCATCCCTCAGATGCATCTTGAGCTTGTGCCAGGGGCCAAAGCAGCACCAGCCAAAACCCACCCAGCCGCTCCCCTCCATCCTATTTGGCACGGGGACTCAAAATCTATCACTGGGGGCCTTGGTCTGCCCAAAACCTCAGGGAAAGGGGTAGCCCTCCTGCCTGCAAACCCAGAGGATCCTGAAGCCAAGGCAAGAGCTGGGGTACACAGGGATGTGCATCAAGGCTGGGCACGTGTTTCAGGGCTCAGCTAATTGGCAAAGGGTCTGGCCACTCATGCATGGCCGTGACCCTAGGTTTCTTCCTTTCTCCCTGCCACAGTTTTTAATCTGCAAGTAGATCTGCAAAGATCTTTGCGTTTGTGAGCTGGGAAGTATGAATTATGTATGTGCTTGGTGGCTGTGTGAACCTGGCCATGGCAGTAACTGCCTGGTAATGAGGTGGAGGAGGCAGGGCAAGCACCAAGCAAAGCCCACCATTGCTCCCACCGGCATTCCCAGCCCTGTCGAGCCACAGCATCCCTGGTTTCGTGTCCCCCACGCTAATATCCCAAAGGGCTGGGGTCTTGGATGTGCCACATCCTTGAGAGATGCAGAGCTGGGCTGCCAAAACCCAGGCTCTGTGTGCGTGCCAGGATGAGAGCAGTTCTCATCATCAGTGGGTTTTTATGGACCTGGGGAAGGTGAAACACGGAGGTGAGGGCGTTTTTGGCAGGCAACGTGCTCTGCTTGCTGTTGCCTTCACAAATGGTAGGATGGAGAGACCAGAGCCTGACTGCCGAGCTTGAGCTGCGGGGGGATGTTGTCGGTAAGGAGGATCCCCGTGGCAAAAATGCAGGTCTGACGTATAAATGTTTATATTTATCTATGCCTTGCGGTAAGGAGGATGAGGGGCAGTGTAGGGGAGCAGGGGACGCGGCCCTGGTGTCTCCGAGCAGCAGTGACGTCTCGGCACTTGTGACTCTAATTGAATGTAATTGCCTCTTCCAAATTTTGCTAAAACCTTTTCAAAGTCCCCTGAAATTAGGGAACATCGATAACGTCGTTCCTTGGGGTTTTCAGCTGGCGTCATCCCTAAGAAGCACGATTAATTTTTTACAAGCTAATCATATCTCTTAGGCAGGTTGTCAGCCACGGATCTGTCATCTCTCATCAATAATGAAACAACCTGAGCAGCTCTTCCCCCTCCAGCCTCCTGCATTATTCACTGCCAGGTCCTCAAACAACAGGGTGTGTATTAGGGGGGACCCAGGGATTTAATTGATGTCTTTTGTAATTACCTGTGAGAAGGGGGATGGGGAAACAGGGCTGGTAGGTGGTGGGTGAAGGATGAAAGGGGGCAGGAGGTGAAGGCAGGGTCCAGTGCGGCAGGATGGTTTTCTTTGGATCACTGCCTTGGTGGGATGGCATCTCTTTGTGTCCCGGGGCTTGCGGGGACTTTGGGAAAGCTTACAGGGTCTCTGCCCCAAATGAGGAGAGACTCCGGTGTCCCCCTTGCTCATCACTTTGGCTGTGCTGGTGGCGAGAAGGTCCCAGCCTATCGCCTGATCCATCACCATGCCAGCATCCCTGGGGAAAGAACTAAGCATCCCAAATGCACATGCTGGGGTGGATTTGGGATGCAGGACCCATCGGTCCTCTCCCAGCCATTGGATGGAGAGGTCACGTTGCTCCCAAGATGGCACCAAGCAGAGCTGGATGATGGTAGAACTGCTGCTGTAATGCTCCTCATTTCCACGGTTCCAGGCTAAAACTGCCACATTTGCATTTAAATGGAGGTTTGGGCATCTGTAAATCCTCATTTTTCGAAGCGCCTAATGGTTGTTTAATCACATTGGGATGAGGCCCCTGGAGCATCTCCAATCCAGCGAGGAGAGTGAGAAGCATCCATGCTGTGGTGGGGGGCTCTCCTGCCTGCTTGGTAGGGTGGGGGCAAACTGAGTCATGTAGATTTCCCTAAAAAATAAAGGTTCCTCTAAAAAATGAAGGTTCCCTTCTCGCCCAGGGAGGTGGAATGGGCTGGAGCAGTGAAAGAGGTCAGGGAGGGAGCAGGGGTTTGGGTAGCTGGTCTGAAAGGATCTGGATACTTGGATACTGTTGCTTTGGGATGAAAGTGGAGCTGCCGATCCTCTTACATCCCAGCCATCCCCAATCTGTCCCTCTGTTTCTTCCAGGCCAAATTATAAAACCATGTGCTTTTGCATATAGGAAGAAACTCCTGAGCTGCTGCATGTTTGTTCGTCTCCTTTGAGGCTGGGAAATTGCTTGCAGCGTGGTTGGCAACAGAGCATGGTAGGGACTGAATCTGCTTAATAATAATTAATCATAATAGTAATAATAATGCTTAGCACTCTTATGGGGCTTTGAAAAGATGAAGCGCCACACGGCTGCTGGCTAATCCTCTAGGATTAAGAGCTCCCGGAGGAAAAGGCAGGGGACTGCCCTGTCCTTGGGCCCCTCTCCCCACTGCATCTGCTCCCCAGGGACCCTGGCCCGGGGCTGGATGCTCTCGGGGCACCATGGGGAGGGAAAGCAGCCAGGCAAACCTTCAGCATTCTCCAGCACTGGGCAGGATTGGGGCAAAACCACCTGTTTTTTGCAAAGAGTCGTCCTGCAGCAGGATTAATGCCGTATCGGGATGTGCCCAATGGCATAGGGTACCATAGGAATGGCCAGAATGTGGCTGCACTGGACTGTTATCTGTGTCCATGGTGACAGTTAGCCAAGAGGGATGGGGAGGGTGGCACAGCCCAAACGTGGGTGCAGCGCTTTATGGGTGCAGCTCTTTAAACTCAGCTGG
Source organism: Elanus axillaris (assembly GCA_026212715.1). NCBI lineage: Eukaryota > Metazoa > Chordata > Aves > Accipitriformes > Accipitridae > Elanus > Elanus axillaris. The sequence continues at coordinate 7,823,565 of JANZLQ010000001.1, forward strand.
TGCCTCCACGCCAGTGCTGCCCGATGGGATATGTGCTGCCCACTCATGTGTGAGTGCTGACATTTTGGGCTGGGAGCTGCCTGTCACTAGAGATTGACTGTCCAGCCCAGGACAAGTGTTGTGCATGGTGCCTGTCTTCCAGCAAAGTTGATTTGCCCCAACCGAGGTCCAGATAAGGTTGGTGATCGGCAGCTTTTGGGCTCCCAGCACCATTGTCTGTGTGCATGCAATCTGAGTAGGGCTTGTCCCCAGCAGCCTTCGTGCTGGGGACATGTGTGGTCCTTACCCCAGGCAGCTGAGACCTGGAGCAGCTGGGTGCAGTGGGAATGATGTAAATGGATTTTTCCAGGGGAAATCTGGTGCTTGCATCATAGATGACTCCCCCCTCCAAGATCTTGCAAAGCCTCTGGGTACCCCAAAACAGTGCTGGGTACCCCAGTACAGGGCAAAATATTAAGCACAGCCTTCTACCAGGGGAGATTTTCCTTTTTCCTTTTAATTAAATTGTCTGAGGAAGCCAAGACACAGACAGAAAGAGACCGAGACTGTAAATAGTATAGAAAAAAAAAAAAAGAGAGAGCGAGAGAACCGATTGACAGAGGTATAAATGCCGGGTGGAGCCATACGGAGGAAGAGGAGGAGGAGGAAGAGGCAGGTGAACCTTCACGTTAGCTCCAGGATCACTGTTAGGGTGAGCGCCAAAACTAGTCTGAAGCTGCGGTGGCTGGTAAGTGAACCTAGGCAGAAGGAGAAAAGGGATGGGGAGTTTAGGGAGCCGTGTCTCACCGTTTGGGTTCAAAGCAGGATGGGGTCACCACCTTTTTTGGGGGGGATGCCCCTCCTAAACTTGCCATGGAGATTGTGTGGGGTTGGCAGCAGGTCAGGGATGCTGCAGGAAGCATCTGCAGGGTCCCTTTTGGTGCAAGGACATCCCTGCTGCCAAGGGCAAGGGCTTGGGGCGATGCAAGGATTGATGCTCAGGGGCTTGGGGCAATGCAAGGAGAGATGTTCTCTGCATGGTTGTTCCCTCCCTGGGGGGTTTTGGGTTGAAATACCGGTGCCACCACCACTCACCATTGGAGTCTTCTGTTCCTCTGGGGATATTGGGGTTTTCTAATGGGAAGGAAATAGCAGAGAGATGATTTTATTGGGGGGAGAGATGAGTAAGGATTTGTGGAGGGAGGGGTGACCCCATGGTGCCGTCGTACCGAAAACGATGAGCCGGGTGTGAGTGTCGGTGGAGCCCAGGGGGTTCTGGGCGGTGCAGCGGTACATGGAGCCGTTGAGCTCAGCCGGCACCCGCTCCAGCACTAGCTCCTTGCCGTCATGCTCAGCGCTGCCGTCGAGGAGCCGGCTCCCCACCCGCGTCCAGGTGAAGAGGGGCTCAGGGAAGACTTCGTTCTGCAGGGAGATGGGGCGCTGTGAGATGGGTGTAGGGAGTGAGAAAACCCTGCCTTGCACCTGGAGCAAGGACAGGGTACAGCCGAAATGTCCAGGGGTGCACCAATGTAGGGACCACGATGCAACTCAAGGCCACCAAGCCAACCCGATAAAGTGCTGGCAGAGATGCAAGGCTGTCCATTGGCATGGCATTGCCCCACGGCGATGGGGGTGGATGGGGATGCTGACCTGGAAGCCCTGCACCAAGATCCGCACAGTGTCTCCGACTCGGGCTCTTGTTGGCGTCATTGTGATCTTCGGGCCCTTGGGAGCAACTGCAAGAGAAGGGAATGAGAAGGGATGTCAGTCGAGCGAGGGGTTCCTGGTGTCAGTGGGTGCCCTTGGCTGGGGTTAATGATGATTTGATGAATGATCGTGGCGAGGGGGTTGCATGGCGTGTGCCAGCCCAGGGGGGGTCTGATGGCTCAGTGATTGATGGACAGGCTGATGGATGTCCAAATGACTGATAAACAGGTAGGCAAGGACCCTGCAGGCGGATGAACGGGAAGACTGTGAGTTTGATAGATGACTGTAATGGAATGCATAGGTGGTGAAGGACATATGTCCTAATCAAGCCTCTCTCTGCTCAGAAACAGGGGTCAAGAGGGATCAGGTTGGTCTGAAGCCATGGAGATGTGCACCTCAAAAAAGCATCCTCAGGACAAGGTGGCCTCAGTGAGTCATGCACAAGTGCTGTTAGCATGGGAGACAGCCACAAAGACTTGCTGGCACAAAATGCCAAGCAGAGCCCTGTGAAGAGGAGGAGAACCCTTTTCTCATGCCAGATTTGGAGTGCCCTTGCCCGGTGCATTGGAGGGAGAAGCAGCAATGCAAGCAACCATGGTGGGGTGACACCATGCTGGGTCTGTTCTCTGCTTCCAGCTGGGTTGGGGTTGTGTGGATCTTGCTCCTGGGCCATGGGTGGGATGGGACAGACCCAGGATCTGCCTGGTCTTTGCGTGGAAGAATCCTTTTGCAGACTCAGAGGGGAAAATGGGCAGGAGTGAGACTGTGCTTTGCCAAAAGTGGGTGTGAAATATTTTGTATATTCAAGTGCCACCATGGATGGGACAGGCTGAGCCTGGACAGCACCCCTGCATGACGCAAAGGGACAAACAGCCACCAGAAAGCACACTGGTCTGCGGTGATGAACGCTAGCCCTTGGAAAGGGCATCCATGCCCCAGGATGCTCTGCATGGACATGTACCAGAGGCCATGGTTGTGCACCTCGACTGCTATATCCATGCAGGATCTGGTCCTCGGGTGTTGGAGCAGGGGTGATGGGCTGCTGGTGATTACACCATGCTATGGTCTGTACCTAAATATTTTCTGGTACTGAAGCAAGTGGTTTGTCTTGGTTTCAATATGGCTTTTCTTGAGAGTATATATATATTATATAGATATATGGAGGGGGTTAATGGGAGTTGTGCTGTGATGGTGCCAAAAAACTGGGTGTGGATGGTGGTGGTGGTGCGCCCACTGAGGTGCATAGGCTGGAGGCATCTTAGGGGATGAGGAGGGCTGTGGATTTGGGGCGGGCAGTGTGGAGTGAGCTTGGCCATTACAGGTATTGAAGCTGGGGGGGGGCCATCAAGGTCTTGGCCTCATTAGGAGCCCCAGAGGGTGGACACCTAAGCCTGATAAGCAACAGAAGGTGTGAAAATGCAAGACTTTTAGGTTATTTTTTGGCCAGTTGTATGCTGGGAGAGAGCTTTAACGCTCGTAAGGAGGAATGGATAATGGAGGGCCTTCTATTAGCAAGAGAGCTGCTGCCCTCCTTGTTGACTGCCAACCTCCCATTGACCTCCACATTGCCGCCAACATCCCACTAATTGAGGTGGTTGATGAGCTGAAGAGACGGAGTACTAACATTAAGAGGCTGGTGCACACCGAATCCTGAGCCAAAGATGGGTGGAAAGCCAACGAGGCAAAGCTCTCCAGGAGATAGTGCATCACTGCTGATGCAGTGAGTCAAGTGCCCTACTTGGCCAGGAGCAAAGGCCAGTCTTCTCCACCCAGCTCAAGGGGAGGAAGGCTAGAGCAGCCTGCCCAGGAGGATGCCCTGAAGCTGGGGCAGCCCCAGCAGAGAGCTCAGCCTCTTCTGATGGGGAACCAGGATAAGGTAGGGTAGACCCAGCCTTATCTGGCAGTAAGTTGCCCAGTCAGGGTGGGAGATTGTGTCAGGCGAAAGTGAGGGCCCCCCTCACTATCTAACCTGTTCACTGGCTCCCATGGTCACCTGGGGAGCTTCTGCTCTTCTAGGGTCTTGGGCATGCTGGGAGCCAGCCCGGAGGCCCTGACTTCAATCCCACCACCCTATCAATCACAGCTGGGGCTTTGCCAGCCCCACAGTCTGTCCTTGGGCAGGGGCCAGCCTGGCCTCTCAACAGCAATCCCTACTGGGATGAGTTGGGGGCCATGGCATGTCCTCAGGTCTCCTGAGACTGGGTACAGATGGATGGAGGCTACATCAGTATGGGGTGAAACTGTTGCCTTCCCCTGCCCCCAACATGACCCCAGTCCAGAGGAGCTCCTCTGTCCCATCTCCTCCCAGAGTTACATCCCATAGGAGGTAACACTAAGGGACTACCACCTTCCCACCTGCCCTGCAGGCAACCAAGGCAAAGACCCACCAAACACCAGGTCCCCCAACACAGCTCCCACCCACAGCTCTAACAACCCCTCCATGCTCATCCCTACACCCAGCACAGTCCTGGCTAGCCCCAAAACGAGTCCCTCATTGTCCTCCCTGCCCTGGTCCTATGCCTTCCACCCATATGCAAACACCCATCCCTTTCTCACCGAGGGGACTTCTCCCAGCATAGCCCCGCCGCCAAAAAAAATCCAGGGCTATGCTCAGTTTAACCTGCCACTGCCATTGCTGCCTTGCCATGATATCCCAGGAACCTCAATTCCCCTCTACCAGCCCCACACATCACCCCAAATCCCCTCTGCCTGAGTCTACAGGCTCCTCCAAACCCCAGCCCTCTGACGACCCAGCCAACCCACCCTATAGCATCCCCCATGGCTGGAGGGGTGGGGCTGCACCCTCCTTTGCAGGGCCAAGCCTTGCTCCCCTTTACTGGGCACCCTGAGGTTATGAGGACTTGGGGGGCAGCAGCCCCACAGCCTCTTTCCTTTCCTCCCCTACGCACAAGGCGCTCTGCACCCTATAGCCCTCCACGGCACCCTCCCCACGAGCACCCCTATTCCTAGCACCCAGCCCTGGCTCACGCCCCCCCCAGCTGCCCTTGCCCTCCTGCTCCCTGCAACCCCTCCTGCCCCACACAGCCCCTCCATGCTCTTTCTCCCCTCCAACACCCAGCAAACCCCTTCTCTTGCCTGATGGCCCTGTGACAATCTGCTTCAGCCCGTGGGTGCCTGAAAACCCCCAAAAGAAAAGCAAAAGTGCAAGAAGTGAAAAGAAAAAGTGCAAAAAAATGTAAAAACTAGCAAAAATTTGCAAAGAAAGCAAAAAAATTGCAAAAAATGCAAAAAAAAAAGAGCAAAAAAATACTTGCCAAAAAAAAAAGAAAAAAAACCCTGCAAAAAAAGGCGAAAAGTGCAAAATAAGCCAAGATCTGCTCCCACCCACCCCCCC
>JANZLQ010000001.1:7833266-7853161 GCA_026212715.1 Elanus axillaris
AATAAAGAATAGCTCGGAATTTAGCAGAAAAAACCCAGCAACCCCCCCCCCCCCCGCCACAAATTCAAATTCCAAAGAATTAGAAAGAATTTCACCCTTGCACACATGCTCATCCAATGGGATGCCAAGCCCTTTCCAACACGTATATGGACATTTGCAGGTGCAAAGCATCATATCACCTTGAGGAAATGACTGTATTTTCCCCACCATACACAGAATTTTTATTACCCCACACTGGGAAAAATGAGCTTTGAAATCCGATTAGCAAATTCTAATTTGAAAAGGAAACAAAGAAAAAAAATAATGAAAAATAAATACTTCACACCAGCCTCTTTGCCTTGAATTAAGTCTCCCCCTGACATTTTTTTCAGGCTCCAGTTTTGTTTTTATAACACCAGCAATAAAGCAAGTGTGTAATTAGTAATAAAGCTGACACTCCTGCAAGTGATTTCGCACTTGGAAGAAAAGCAAAGACAAGCTTCCACACTGCCTGTTCTTCATATATATATATTTTTTTTTCCCAAGCCTTGTTTTTCTTTGCCACTTTTCACCCCAGAAATCTCCACTGATGTCACCTCTTTCCTAGGGACAAACAGGACCTTAGGGACAGCCCTTGGATATTTGGTGATGGTGCATTAAGGGACAATAATTTCTCTGCAATGCAACGAATCCCCACCGACAGCCAAAGAGGACACACTGAGTATCACTGTAATAACCTCAACTGCCCCAAAATGGGGAAAAAATTCCTAGATATAGGCATTAAAAAGCAGCTGGCATGCCAAAGGAGGCAATATCGGTGTGACTTACCGCACAGTGGACTGGTAGACCAGATCCTCCCTCTTCCGATAATTTTCCATGTGCGAGAAATTGGTGGAGAACATGGCATCAAAGGTGAAGATCTTCTGCTTGATGGTGCCACCATCAGTGACCTGCAAAACCCCCCCCATATATGAGATGACCATGGTCACTTTTGCAAATGCACGAGCAGCTTTGTACCCGCTTTTTAATTTTAAAAGTATTTTTATTTTTAATAGTTTTATTTTTAACATATTTTTTGCTATCTTTTAATTTGCAGTCTTTTTATTTATAATATTTTAATTAAGATTGAAAACTATTATTTATTTATTATGACCCTGCTGAGATTAAAACCAAAACCCACATGTTTGTCTGTTTTTTGCATCACCAACTCCTATGTCCAGCCGCTTACTGGGGTTGTAATTTTTAAGTGGCAAAAGGCTCTTTTTAGGATTGGGGAGGACTTGTTTCTTCCCTGTGTCCCCCTGTGCCTTCAGATTTATCTCCCCCTCTTGTGAGGAGCAAAGTTTAGTACTAAATTAAGGAGGAAAAGGCAGAGGAAAGCAATGCAGAGAGGTGATGGGCATTTTGGGGCTAAAACAGCTCAGATCAATACATCAAAGTGTTAGAATAGTCTTTTTTTTTTAAAGGCTAGGCACAGGAGAAGGGAATTTTGGGGATTAACCCCCCCCCAAACCAGCATCTCTGGGGAGGAGACCCCACTCTTCTCACCCAGCACTTCTCTCCCTGCTTAGGCGAAACTCAACTTTCACTCCAGATTTTATCTTTTCCTCCTTTTTTAATGGCAAAAAGGGACAAGGAAAAAAAAGCTGTCACTAAAACCACCTCTTCAAATTTATTCGCCGAGGCTGAGGCTTTTATTGCAAAGAAAATACACGCTGGCACGGGTGCGGGATAAAGAACTGCAAGAAGAATTATTGGAGTTGTAAATCTCCGGCCTTGGGAACGAGGGGAAGTTTTCAAGGACGCGTTCGATTTTTCCTGACTTTTATTTACGCCCTGGGGTGGCTTTGGGAAGAAACCTTGGAGCTGCTCCTGGATCAAGAAGCTCTTCGTCTATCATCTCCAAGGGTTTTCTTGGGATTATTTTGGGGAATGCAACAGGGCGGTTGCTGCAAGGAAGGATGCTCAGGGGAAAGGGATGGGGAGCGGTGGAGGTGGTACCCATGGACCAGGAGTTTGCAGCCACAGGAGTTCCCCAGCACATCTGGACTGATGTGGGCAAAGCAGGAAAGCACCAAATTAGATCTGAGGATGGGAACAGGAAAATTACAGCTGGAAACATCTCTCACGCTGCTGCTCGCCCCCATCCCCCCCAGGACCCCTCAGATTCCCCAGAGAATGCGCGGCAAGGGAAGATGCCACAGCCCGGGTCGCATCCTCAGGGGATTACAGGCAGTTAATAGGCTCCTATGAAAAGGCGCACAGAAAATAGTCTTTCTCCAGGGATTAGACCTACTTTCAGCCTTTTATCTGTGCCCTGGGGTCAATTTTTTTGGAGAGGAGCTACATCTAAAGTTGCTGGTGAACCTACAGGGGTGCGGGAGCGGCCAGGCCCAACGTTTCTTGTTGGGGAAAAAAAGGATGATAATTTGGCAGCATCCAACAGTGATTGCCCCAAATTATGTGCCCGCACCAAGGAGTGGGAGGAAAAAGGGATGAGGGGAGAGGAAAAGGCATGTTTAAGGCACTGGAGCCGAGTTCAGGCCACCCGAGGCTGCCTGCTGCATTATTTATAAACCCCAGTAAAAATCTTATTCCTGACAAAAACCTGGTGATTGTCACTGCATGGGGAGACATTAACCTCCTGCTCCTTCCCGCTGTTGGAGAGGCAGCCCGCCTCCTGCTTCTCTCCCCGTCGCTCTCACCTCGCCGGCGACCCGGCGGTTTGCTGTCCCCAAAATACGCTGGCACCATTAATATTGCCGGAGCCTCTCGCCGGGATGCTCGGCGAGTTAGATAAGCATCGGGGAGTGATGGATGGGGGACCAAGGGGAGGGGAGGGGAGGGCTTTTGGAGGACAAAGTGGGTTGTAAAGGGACAGGAGGTCACCTTGGGACATGGGGCATCATGGTCCAGACTCCTTCAAGCACTGGGGCACTTCATCCTGGGGCTAAATTTACATTGCTTCCTCCAAGGAAATGCAACAAGTACTTGCTATGGCAAGAGGGAAAATACCCTAAAGGGGCTGCAAGGGGTGACTGCAAGACTTAGTGTGCTTCGGGGGAGTAGCACCGGGGTTTGCAGCATCCCCAGGCTGTGTCCAAGGCTACATCGCAGCTGCTGGGAGAAAGGTATCATGTTGGAAACCCTCTTTTTAAACTTTTTTTCTGCCTCTCTCTCCAGCTCACTCGAGTATCTGCATTTAGCTCAGCTGGCTGAAATCCCTCCTCCCACCCTGAGCTTGCTGGATCGCCCAGTCCTGCCTTGCTCAGAGCCACCCAAAATATCACCACTGGCAAATTTGGCTTCCCAAAATACAGAGTAGTTGATTCTTTTGTCCAAACCAGGATGGTTCGATCCCAGAATGAGCACCATGACCCATCTCCATCTGCCCAAACAGCAGCACCCATGCCAGTATGCCCCTCTCTAGCATCATTAAACCACACACACAATCAAATTGATATCACAAAAGGGTCACGCAATTTTGGGAGGTGCAGCCCAGGCTCCCTGATGCCTCCCTGGAGCTGGAGTGATGCCCTCGCCCAGCAGTAATAGAGAGTTCAATAAACTGTGCTGATCCTTGTGACCTTCTCTCCTCGCCTGAGCATGAGGAATTAAAAGAGTCCCCTATACTGACATTTAAATTATCATCTCCGAAGCACCGAGACAACCCAGCCGGCGTATAGATGAATGGCACAAGTCAGACCTCTTGCAGTTACTGGCCCAAGATCTCTCCATCAGCGGCTTTGCTCAGATTTTAGAGAATTTCTTCACAGCTCTAAACCTCGAGATTTTTCCCTAAGGGGAGCAGGTTTATAAATCAGAGGCACAACTTGCCTTGAATTGAGTTGGCTTGAAAATTAGGAGGGGGCTGCAAATTTCTGGGAGATGCTTTCCGCGAGTGAGAGGTAAAAAGCAGCATCCTGGTGCCTCCAGCCCTGCTCCTCCTGAGCATCCCCAAACCATTATCCCCAAATTTGCCAAGGCTCTGGGCTTTCCCAGCAGCATCATATGGTATAGGAAGGGCTCGCAGCAGCTTCAGCACATCGGGTGCCCTTCGCTTGGCTCCTCCATCCCATCTTCCCCCTCCCCTAGAGCCGATGCTGCTGCAAGCAGTGACTTTATCACTGTCACCAGCAACATTTCCCGCTTGGAGCCACCGCGGGAGATGCCGGCCGGAGCTGTAACGTCTCATTTCTCCTAATGGGCAGTGGCAGAGGAAGCCCCCGCGGGGACTGCGCTTTGTCACCATCGATCAGGCAGCTCCGAGTGGCGCCGCCAACATCTGTAATGCATCGGTCCCTACTTGCCATGGCCACAGGTTTTGGAGCCCTGAGGTCTTTGCTGGGCAGGGACCAGCCTGATGAGCCCCTCGATGGAGCAAAATTCTTTGCAATCCCCGTGCACTGAGCCAGGAGTTTAGAAACAAGAGCTGTTGCATGAAGGATGGGGAGAATGGCTTGCAAATGGGATGAGGGGTTCCGCAGGGTCGTGGTGTACATCCCCTTGCCTGCAAAGGCCACGTTAATGGGTGCTATGGAGAGAAGTGCTCATGCATGGGTGCTATAGAGAGCAATGTCTGTGCACTATGGGTGCTACAGAAAGCAATACCCATGCACGATTGGTGCTACGGAGAGCAATGCCTGCATGTGATGGGTGCTATGGACAACAATGCCCATGCAAGGGGGCTGCAGACAGCAATGCCAGCCCCGGCTCTGAGTTATTCTCCTTCTTGCTAATTAGACTGAGCGCCAAACTCTAATTAATCAAGGCAGAGCCACTTCCCCCCCAGACCCGAGGGCTCCCCTCCATCCCCAGCTGTCACTGCCACACATCCCCAGGCCAAGCCCCTGGTCTCTGCCGGGCAGAGGGACGGCAAGCGTGGGAGCGCTGCTCTCCGCTGGGGATTCATGCCTGGCCCTCGCCTGCCACCAAAAATCTGCAAAACACTTTTTTGCAATTACCATCATCTCATCCGAGCCCCCGGCTGTGTGTACAGGCTGGCTGCTGCCGGCTGCCTGCGTCCCCCGCCGCTGCCAGATGTCTGTTCAGAGCCAGAACAGAGACTCAGAGGATTTTCCCTCCCTCTCCTGCTTCTGTATTATTTTTTTAGAGCTCTGCACTGCTGCAAAAAGTAATTTTCTCCCTCCCCAGCCCTTGCTGCGGCGTGGCAGTGACCATACTAATCAGGTCTCGAGCACGACCCCCGAGACATCTGCGATGGGAGCCAGCTAACAGCTTGACAGCTCCGTGTCTTCCCGGACTCATTACAAGCTCGTTTGCAAGGATGCCACCACCCTCGTCTCCTGCAAGGATTTTTGGGCACTTGCCTAACATGCAAGGGGTTTGGGCCCGTGTTTGCACATGTTCTCAGGCAAATCACACCTTCTGGAGATGAATTTACCGTGGAGGGGGGTGGTTGGATATTAATTAACACCTCTGCAGATGGTGCATGTTCCTGTTTACGTGGTGAAAAAGCCCTTTTGCTCATCCCAGGTCTCCTAGAGTCTTCTGCATTTCAAGTGACCCGGAGCGGTGGCTTATGCCGAGAGGTTTCCTGACCCAAGAAAAACATTGTTCCTTGCTGCCACCCCTGCTCGCCATCCCTCGGCCATGGGGGTCCCACGGGAATTGCTGGAGAGAGGGTCTGGGGGGTGGAGGGGGGCAGCTTGCAGCACGGTGCTTCTCGGTGGGGTTTTATCTGCCCTACCCATGGTAAGAAGCCGCTTTATGCCTCACAGCCTTCAGCCTCGGTGTGCACACACCCTGATGGGTTATGCACCCACCCAATGTGTTATGCAGGCACCCGACAGGTTATGCACTCACCCTGATGGGTTATACTTGCTTTCAACGACTTATGCACTTACACCAATAGGTTACACATGCATCCCATACCCTGATGGCTTATGCACGCACCTGACAAATTATGCACATGCCCTGATGGGTTATGCACACTCCTGATGAGTTATTCACGTGCCCTGATGGGTTATGTACACTCCTGATGAGTTATGCATGCATCCCATGGGTTATGCATGCACCCTGATGGGTTATGCATGCACCCTGATGGGTTATGCACGCTCCTGACAGGTTATGCACATACTTCAATGGGTTATGTATGCACCCTGATGGGTTATGCACGCTCCTGATGAGTCATGCATGCACCCCATGGTTTATGGATACAACCCATGTGTTATGCACACACCTCATGGGTTATGCATGTACCCTGATGGGTTATACATGCACCTCAATGGGTTATGCACACACTACCTGGGTTATGCATGCTCCTGATGGGTTATGCATGCTCCTGATGGGTTGTGAACACTCCTGATGGGTTATGCGCACACCCTGAAAGGTTATGCATGCACCCCATGGGTTATGCATGCTCCCCAGTGGGTTAAGCACCTACTCCATGGTTTTGCATGCTCCTGACAGGTTAGGCATGCACCCCATGAGTCATGCATACACCCCAATGGGTGATGCATACACCCCAATGGGTGATGCATGCACCCCAATGGGTTGTGCACGCTCCCGATGAGTTACACATGCACTCCATGGGTTATACACCCACCCTGCACCCTGACAGGTTATGCACGCTCCCAAGGAGACATGCATGTGCCCCATGGGTTATGCATGCACCTTATGGGTTATGTACCCACTCCACAGGTGATGCACCCACCCTATGCTTTACGTCAAACTGCTGCCATTGAGTTTGCTGCTGCGCTCCCTCTCTTTTGCGTTCCTCCCCCCCGCTCCCGACGCAACCCAACGTGTGCCCCTAGAGCAGCTCTGCATCCTTAAACTCAACGAGCTCACTCTGCTCCCTGTAAAATAAACCAAGGGAAACAGGAACCCCAGTGGGTCCCCACACCACCCTGCTCTGCTGCTCCGGTGCCATGCACAAAGATGCTGTTAGGATGATTTACAAATGGTATTAACTCCGCAGCCCCAGCATCTCCACCCGTGCTTGCCTGAGACCATCCATCACCTCCTGCAGGGGGACCTGTGACTGGGGATCAGGGCAGCTGCGAAAGTCTGTGAGTGTGACAAGATGGGGGGGAAAGGGGGAAAACCCCCTAAAAACAGAAGGGAATTTGGGAAATCCTGCGATGCTCTATGAAAAAGCCAAATCCGATTGTGGGAAGCTTCCTGGAAAAATAGAGGAAGGGAAGGAGGGGTAAAAAACCCAGAAGAAAAGGATATTTGCTGTGATAAACATTAAAGCTGGGTTATTTCTTCCCCTCCCACTGTCTCTGTGGTTTCTTGGAGCATAATTTGCTCGGCCACCCTGGCGCGTCACCCTCTCGCCGAGGGTTCCAGCATCCCTCTGCGCAGGGCGGATTATGCAAATCCAGCCCCAGCTCGCAAGAAAGTGGGTTAATCCAATATTACCGAGTGGAAAAGGGAAGGAAAAACCTGGTGGAGGTGGCAGCGCCAGCGGAAGGAGCACTGTACAAAAAGCCTCCTCCCCAAAATAAGGGGGAGACGAAGCCAATTGCAAGCTGCAATTTAGGTTTGGGACAGTTTTTGGTTTATATTTTGATATTTTTCTGCTTGCATCCCCTACACACCTAAATACACATATTTACAGCAAACAACAGCCAGGACTCAATGGAAATACTCCTTTGCACACACCACACTCCAGCAACTGAATATGTATCAGTCCAGAGAGCACCTTTTCCTATTTATAAATCTGCCTGGATGCAAAGAAGAGCTTTAAGGCAGAGATGCTCCTTGTTCAGGGAGCAGAAACAAGATGGTAAAGCCAAGAAAAAATATCTTACAGCAAAGGGCGGCCACTTCACCTGAGGCCACTGGCCCAATTAGCTCTTTCTTTGCCTCCTCCGCAAGCAAAAGTGCAAGCAAAGAGCTGAGCTTTTTCCCCATCCTGGAAAACTTCTAAGTTTCTCTGCTCAAACCACCATGGGGTTTTTATCTGTGTTTGGCAGCTTATCCTGAAATTCCCCAGAAAAAGCCAGAAATACTGCTCTGGACTGCTATATCTGAGACTGGATCCAGGCTCAGTGCAGATGGGAGTGATGTTGGTAGGGGGGAAAGCTACAGGCTCCAAATCCCCCTCCTCAAATAAACCAGAGGCTGTAAGTCTTGCTTTGCTCCAGATCAGCATCCCACATCCATGAGTATTTTGGGGACAGGAATGGGAAGGGGAAAGATTTTGGGCAGAGGCTTGAAGAGCCCAAAGTGAAGAGCCCAGCACTGCTCCCCAAGCCCTGACCACCCTCAATTTTACATAATTCCCCATGTAGCATGAAAACCATCCTCTTTTTTGCATCGTTTTACACCCAACATGCAAATCCTCTTTGCACAGCGGTGCTGACCCGAGCCCCCAGCTCCCAAACCCTCAGTGCAAAGCCCCCAGCACCAAACTGAGTCTGCGAACCCCAAATCCAGCTAGAAAACATTACAAAACACCATGGAGAAAGCCTCACCGAGCCCTCAGGATGATTGAAAAGCCATTTTATCTCTTTCCCCCCACCCCAGTTTTCAAAGGCCAGCCTGCCTGCCTGCTTCACCGAATCGATATGCCCATCAGCGAGAGCACCGTCTGCCTTTCTCGCCGCCATCCAGCTTTGACCTTCTGTTGTACAGGAGCAAACCAGCCAGGTGGCTTCATGTCCCCGTCCCCAAGGACAGGGAGGAGGCACCAGTGCCACTTACCCGGTACCAGACGATCTCCCGCATCTTCCCATCCGTCTTGAAGTTGCATTTCAGGGTGACGGCATCTCCCACCACCACGGGTGGCAGCGGCTCAATGCTGACTGTCAGGTAGGCTGGAAAAGTTAAAAAAAGGAGAAGAGACGTGACTTGCTAGGGAAGGATGGGGTAGGGGGTTTAAATACTGTTCTCAGATGGTTTTGTGGTGTTGATAGCTCTGCTGTGGGGAGCAAATGCTGCTGGCTGCATCCCACATAGGGATAATGCAAGGGCAAGCCCATCCGTGTGGCATCTTGCCCCTTGCAGTCATGAATTTTGGCTGCTCCCAATGCACCAAAAAAGGAAAAACTGGAAAAAAATCCTTCCTGACCTTATTTACCAGCTTATGGCGCCAAAATGCAAGGACCGACCGTTTCACTGCTTCTCTCCCCAGCTTTGCAAAACTGCCCATGTTTGCCCAAATAAACCCTGGGCGCTCAGATTTTAAGGCTCGTCTTGGTCCATGCACAAAGCCTTGATCCCACTGGCCACCTTTCCTACCTGCAAACTCAAGCCCATCCTTCCTATGAAGATGCTGACTTTGACTTTGACTTTGTCTTCAACACACATTGGTTCTCTCCCCATTGCAGACCAAGTTCCTCTGCCCCATGCTTGCTTTAAAGCCCTCTAAATTATTCATTTCTTATGGGAACAGGTCCAGCAGATTGAGCAGAGGATGTGCAAAGCCCAATCTGTGGTTTTACAGCCCAGCCTTGGCTAACAGCCTGCTTCTTCCCCATCTCCCCCATAGCTGGATGCAGGTTTTGTCCTCATAGCAGAGGGAAAATCAGAGCATGGGCAGTTCCGTCTGGCTGTTTTCTCCCCATTTCCCCTCGATTTGCTGCAAAACTATTGCAGGAGCACGGAGCAGCCAGGGTCAGAAGGGCAGGCAATTGCATTTCTATTTTATTTTCCTCTATTTCCTCTGGCTGCTGGAAGATGTCAGATTGACAGCCTGGTAGATCTGAGCCTTTCTTTAGCATCCTTGCCCTGACCGCACCCATTTGACACCATTTCCAACCAGGGCATCCCTAAACAGCCCTTAACCCACTGCAAAAGTCTTTTTTTTTTTTAATTACCGTTTGCATCAGGTGGAAGAGCAATGCTGAAAAACTCTAGAGCACCTGGGAAACAGGAGCAGGTTTGGAAATGGGGCTGCAGAAACTGGGAGTCCTTTGCAGAAGATCCCCCCGAAAGAGGGGAAGGTGATTTTATATGTCCCACAGCCAGCGATTCAAGGCTTGTATCACTTGTAAAACAAGTTACCGGTGTTTTTGCAATAAATCTCAACCACGACCTGTGGGAGAGCACACTGCACGCACACGTGCCTGCTGCAACAGCAAGGCAGCATGGCCCAGCATATTGAGCACAGGGCTCTAAAATTCAAGAAACCCTCTTTGTGCTGCTTTTTGGGGGGGCTGCAAAAGCAGATTTCTTGCTACAATCAGCTGGATGCAAGGAAATTTGGAAAAAAGTGGATTTTTTTTTGGATGGGGGTGAGTACTGGAGAGTGCTTTGCAGCATTGTGCAGCAGGTGCATGGGAGACAGCAGCACCGAGCAGGGATGGGGGCTAAATTAAGGGCTGTTTTCAGCCCTGAAATGATGCACAGCAAGATGGGTCTTAATATTACACCTTTGCAATCCCAGCCCGACAACTCTCTCCTTGCTGATGGCAACCCAAATCCTCGCCAGCAGCCGTGCTTGTTTGGGGCCGGCTTCTTTCCAGCCTCTCTCCTTGCCTGGACAGGGTTTATTTTAGCATGCTAAAGCAGGGATTAATTCCTTGTGGCTGCCAACGCAGCACGCGGTCCCCTCAAATTTGGGGCTTTGCAGATGTAGAGAGGCAGTGATGGGAGAGGGAGGAGGAGGAGGAGGAGGGATGCGAGGAAGGTCAGGCGAGGTCTTGCAGCCAGTGCCCCGATTCCCCCTGCTTTGCTTTTGACATTTCCAAAAGCAAGATGAGCAACAGGCACAAAAGCAAAGGGAGGGGGATGAGCAAATGCTTTGCAGCACAGTGGCATCTGCCCAAAGGAAATCAGGGACGGATTCATGCTGGGAACGGAGGCTCCACGCAAGTGGAAAAGCTCTGCCTCTTCATCAACCAGCATTGGGAGCCTCCGGATGAGATTACATCCCCCTCCTGCCCCTGGCGCGGATCAACGGGGTGATTAAATAAAGCCGACGGCAGAACTGATGGGTGACAAAGACAGAGTTAAGATTGCACTTTCCCTCACGCCCACGAATTATTGAGATCCGGGGTTTCTGGCTTGTAACTGCAGCATCTCCAGATGGTTTTCCATCCCTCTTCCCATGGCATTGCCTTTCAGACCCTGTGCATGGCAATGGGAAGCTGAAGCCTCCCCATCTCAGTCCAGCCAGGTGTTTTGGTGGTGCTTAGACCATCTTGTGATGGTTGGTGGCTTTTTAAATAAAAAATGGCCAAGCTTGGGGTGGCCCCAGCCACCCACCTTCACTCATGTACAGTAAATGCATTAGCCCAAGCATTTCCTCAAGCAAATCCCTTTGCAAACACATCCCCAACCTGCATCTTCTAGATGGCTCAAAAATAAGCCAAAATGGTGTTTGTTTTTTTTCCCCTCTGCTCCCTTCACGTGCTTCAAAACCACGTGGAAATGGCAACGGGGTGGCAGCCCACCAGATCCCACATCTATACCCAATAATTCTGGCTCGGCTGTGCTGGGAGGACATCTGGTCCTTAAAAAAAATGGAGTGTAACCACAGGATGCTCCTGCACTTCTCCTGAGCAGATCCTGCATGGCAAAGCCAAAGCTTTGGAGCTCCATGATTTGTTGCACCAGTGCCAGGGGGTGGGACGGGGACCCCACAGAGGGCTGATGCCAGAGCCACAGCAATGCCTGGAAGGGGAGGGAAGGCAAAACCCCACCCGCTTGAAGAGCATCAGCTGCCTGAATTCAGAGCAAAATCACCCCAGAAGATGGGGAAAAGAAGGAAGGAAAGAGCACGAGCGAGAGGAGAGAGAAACAGATGCATGGTCCCTGGAGGAGCCAGCCCCCAAAATGCTAAGGATGTGTGTAGGGGAGGGGGAAAAGCAGGGAAAATAAAGCCAAGCACCAAAAAATAATGCAGGAATCCAGATGGAGCCATCCAAAACCCACTGTTTTGCTGTGGTTGACATGTGTGTCTCATCCCTTGTCCCTCCCTTCCCTTTGCTTTCCGACAGCCGAGGACGGCGAAGTGTCACTGGTCCTCAAAATCCCTGGTTTGGTCCCTTTTTTGGATTTACTGGGGAGAAGAAACCAGCGGTGGCAGGTATTACTGAATTTTAAGGACTATTAAAACAGCGCTGAGTGTCAGATTTGTACCTCCAAAGGAGGAGCTGAGCCCAACTTAACATCTCCATCATCCTCCTTGTTATCAGCATCCCAAAGGCAGCTCTGAACCCCAAGGCTCCACTCTTTCCCCTTTGCTCTTTTTAAATAAGACATATTTCATAGCAAAAGCTGTGCTGGGCCACCCTCTGATTAGATTCTCACCTATGGAAATTCAGCCTTCTGATTAGATCGCATCCCTGGGGAGAAATGAGTATTTTTGCTAGCGAGCAGTGGGAATTTTTTGCGACATCCAGATTAAGGGGAAAAAAAAACAAAGGGAGGGGGAAGGGAGAGATAAATGAAATGTCCTTTTAAATCAGGAGTGACACATTAATAAAAGGAGCACATTGTAACATGCTCAGCGCTTTCAATTACAAAATAGCTGCGAGGGAGGAGGCAGGTTTCACCCCGGCCATGCAAGCGGAGGACGCAGCCAGATGCTTCCACCGAGACACTGGCAGAAAGCCCCATGTTTGCCCCATTCAAGCATTCCATCGGGGGGTTTTGCACGTGAGAGTAGCCAGTCGCCTCATGGAAATCTTTCAGGATGCAGCACGTGTGGTTGAATCCCCCAACATCGGCTGAGTTCCCCCCATCCTGTTGAGGAGGGGGAGTGAGAGAGCGGCTGGGTGGGCAGCTGGCAGCCACCCAAGGGCAACCCACCACAGCACCCTTGAAGACCTCGGGGTGATGGAGCTTTTCGGTGTGTCCCAGCACTGCAAAGCAACCCCTCCACCTCTTCCCCACGTGCCTGATATTTTTTTAACCTACAACTAAATTAAATATTAATTTATTAATATCAACAGGCACTCCCATTCCCTGATTTCTCACCTCCCTATGCTTCCCAAAAAGCTAACCTCAAACCAGTGATGGACTTTACCCCTTCGGGACATGTCCCCAGGGTTCAACTTGTTCCCATCCTTGCATTTAGAGATGGTCATCTGGAGCAGCAATAGTGTTTCCAGGGATCGGAGCGGAGCGATGCCGTGGGATGGAGCCGGAGGAGAGGACACGTGGGGTTGCAGCTGCCCCATCTGCCCCCACCGTGTCCCCCCCATCCTTCAGGTGCTGACACGGCCCCGTCGGCGGAGGCGAAGGGAGAGATAATATTAACACATCATCATTTTCATCAGCCTGTGATTAGCAGGGCTCATACATAATTCACACCAGTTCCTCCACCGCTTTCCGGCACTCACTTTTCCAAGCCAGGCGAGGATGGTATTTTGGGGTTCAAATACAAAGAGGGAGGGGGGAAAAAGGGACCAGGACCCCCCTAATCAGCGTGGGGCTGATTTTCATCATTTTTCTAGGATTTATGGCATTTGCTGCTTGAGGAGGCACTTTGCCCCTTGCAAGGAAGCCGGCTGGGATGCTAAGGGATTGCAAATCACCCCCCAAAAAAGCAGGGAGTGATCCTGCTCCCCAGTCTCAATGCAAGGAAGATGATGGCTGGCAGGAGGGGAAGTGCAAGGGTTCACGGCCGTGCGGGAGGCCCCACGGCCAGGGATGTCACCTGCCACATGCCGGGGTTGAGGAGCATTAAGCAAACGCGCTTTGACTTGCAGCACTTTGCAACATCTTGTTCATTAAAGATTAAACACCAGCAGTTGCTCCTGTTCCTGTGAGCACAGCAAATACCTTCTCCCTCCTTCCCCAGCTCCGGCGATGCCTTATTTATGATATTCCAGGACAATTTACAATTATAATGTATTGCTGTCTCTCCTTGCTAACCCGGGAGGGCTGCAAGGGGCAAGAACCGGCAAAGGATTCACATCTGTCCCAATCCAGAGTGGCCACATTTTGCTGAATCTTGAGCTTTTCCTCCTGGAAAGCTGCTGCACTGAATTTTTTTTTTTTTTAAATGGAGGAGTAAGTGTTTTAACACAGGTTTAACAACAGCGAGTGGAATGGGATGTGACAGCTGGACTTAGCATCACGCTTCCAAAGGAGACAGTCCTTTTGCAAAGGAAAAAATGGTTTGGGGGGAGCCCGTTTGTGTTTCTAAAGGTGTAAACTGGTTGAGTTTTGCTTGAATTTTCAGCTTTTCCTTCAAGAAAACCAAAAGCCAAGTGCCAGCAGGGCTGAGCATCCCCAAACCCACTGCTGCCCACCCCAAAATTGTGCTGGCTTTCACCAAATGGGGCTGTTTCATGAAATAAAACCATGAAACCCAGCATCACCCACCACGAGGAAGAGCCCGGCTGGCAGAGAGCAAATTGTATTAATACTCTGTAAATAGGATATTAACAGACAGACCAAACAATTAAGAGCCGGTAATTAAAATTCATCTTCCTTCACACCGCGGTGTATTAAAGTACAAACATTTAATTAGATGCCTCTTACCTCACACATTTGCATAAGTGGGAGGAAGCACTTTGCAGCTGTACCTCTAATTATTCTTTATGGGGGTTGATGGACCAAACCAGCCCCTAAATCCTTAGGCAGTGCACAGACACGGAGAAGACATATAGAATATATAGGGAGAATATACAGAATATACTTTTGTCCATTTTTCTCTAACTAAATAGGATGCAACAGGCACATTGAACCTGACAGACCTTGCGGATGCATCTTGTTAGCTCTTTGTAATTTAAATCAATAATTTTTATCAATATATTGATTGAGCGTGGCCGTTTTGGCCTTTCAACCCCTTTTAAATCAAGATTAACTGAGAAAACCACTTCATTGGGGCTGCTGGGGACAGACTGACTCTAAGGGATCTGCTTCAGTTAGTATTTCATGATCAAAATGTGTCAAAACTACAAAATGATGAAGGTTTACTGGTCAAATTTCATCATCATGTCCTAATCCAAAGTTTTTTATAAGGCAAATGTATAATGCAAAAACTAACACCAACTCTCAACGATTTCAATGCTGGTGCCAAAATCCAGTTGAGGCGGGACTTTTGAACACTGTCCACAGCTTTTCTTTTTTCCTTAAATCCTGGATTTCTCCTGGAAAAAATATCCTAGCCAAAAAGAAAAAGAAATAACGCCTAATTTTGTGTCATGCCATCACTTGCGTGCAGCTGTCTTAGTATCATGGAGAGCACCTTCAACACTGTGCAATCATGTAAGGGCTTCCCAAAGAGTTATACCTATAATTTTTAGACCAGTTTTGTCCTCATTATGAACACTACAGTCATTTTTACGTTCTTAAGGGCAGAGATTGGCTCTTATGTACCAGTGCCTATAGCTAAGCCCCGGTATGGTGCAGCAATACCGTAGGCTGCAGAGAAACAAAGAGCAAGGCTCAAAAAGGATCATGCTGGGCTACAAACATGTTACAAATGCTTTGGCTCAGTGGGGTTTTTGCGCACATCAGTGCAACCTCAGCACTGTAAATGACCTCGGACAAAGAAAGGGAGAGTTTAGGCCACTTTGGGCATGCAAATGCAATGGGCAATTTGGGTCGTGGGAGCCTTGGGATGCCGCAGTGTCTCCTCCCTCTCCAATGCCCATCTCCTGCCTCTTCTCCATCTCCTTCCAGCATTTCCACCTTTTGCTCTCCCATTTCCTTCTATCACTGCTCAAGCACCAGCTCTAGCCATCACCAAGCATCAGCCAATAAAATAGATGTAAACACCAGGTTTTTACAAGCTTATCACCACCTTTGGTGCATGTCTCCTGACAAACAAATCCATGGCAGATAGAGCTATCCATATCAGCTACGCGGCTTGGCCACGAACTGAAACAAAACCCGCTTTAACGTCTTCATCGTGCCTTTTCTAAGTGAAGGCTCATTGGCAAGGCTGTTCCAGCTCACCGGAGCACGAGATGAGAAAGCCCATTTCTAGCTCAGCTTCTTTTACTCATGGTGCCAAGTTAGTGCTTGTACTACATCTCCGTCAAGGTGTTTGCCCAAAATCCTCAGGAAATCAGTTGTTCCAGCAAAAAATGGAAGTTTTGAGGCAAAACGGCCAGAGCAAGTCCATGCCCTGCTACAAACACCTGGGATAACCTTGGATGCATCATTTGGATGCTCAGTGAATCACTCGACCTAAAAATCAGGCTACTTCCCAGAGAGAAACTCAGGGATGCAACACTGGTGGTGTAAATCCTGAAGTCACGAAGCCAAGAGACGCATCCTGCCTACCCCCAAAAATGTGAGCCACCTTGAAGCCAAACGCACCAACTACAAAACAAGAGATGGTGGAGAACTGCCAGTTTGGGGGTGAATGCAAGACAAACGGGGTTTGGAGGGAAGCAACAGGCACTGGACAACTGGGAGCAGTAGGATTTTGGGGGTACCTTACTAGGATGAATAGGAAATATCCTTCATTTGGGTAATACTTCAACACCCCAAGGCTGAAGACTGCTGTTACACCTAGATGAGCATTTCTCTACATGTATATACATGGAGAAAGACCAGAGACCCAGCCAAAACCAACAGCCACTTGGGAAAAACCCACCCAGCCCCAAACCCCCATAAATCAACCCCAAAAAGAGTAGTCAACATGAAGAAGATGGGTCTCACCACCCCACACAGATTATCAGCAGGGTTATGCTTGCCGCATTGATAAGCCTTCTTGATATACTGTATTTTATTAGCTGCCACCAGACCCACCCTGCACAGGCTGCGAAGGCATGTACATAAATTATAGACTGAATATTTATCTCCCGCTGCCGCACAGACGTGAAGTATGTTTAGCAGCATTTACTCTAGTGTAGTAAAGTTTTATTTATAATTTTTCCCCCCCACACTGCCGGCGTGCCCAGCACATTGCCATAAAGCCAAAAGCTTATGATGCACACCTCCAACTCCTAACGATGCTGAGGAGGGGGGGGAAGGAGTATATTTTACTACCGCATCTTCACACTACTGATATTGCCATTAAAATATAATGCTTTAGCGCAGCGCTGAAGCACCCGGCTGCAGTTTATAGCTGCTAAAATTGGTGGCCATGACCTGTGATGGGTCGTTGGGTTTTGGTTTTGGAAGGGGAGGGTGTTTGTCATCATTACATTGCTCATCAGTCTTGTTCCTTTATACCCATTTACAGGTTATTTAAGGATTTGGCCATCCTGGGCGCGTTTGGGGATTTTCACAGTCCTAAATGATGTCTTGTCCCAGGAGAGGAGGGAAAGCGAGTCTGGCAGAGCCAAATTCCCCCCCAAAACCCAGTGGCATCACTGATTCGGAGCAATGGCTTTGCCAGCACCTCTTGGCCTCTCCCCAGCTGTGCAAGCAGCAGCCGATGCCAAAACAAAGCCCAAAACACTTCTGGGTCAACCAGGGCCTCAGACGCCCCATTTTTAAAATGGAGATCATGCTCTTCATTTGCATGTATGCAAATAGGGTCTGATTGTCTGCAGCGCAGCTTGCCATTTGTGCTGTTTGAAAAACCCCATACCAGCTATTTAAGGCAGAGTCCTCTAAACCATTTGCACCCCAATTTTATTCCCATCCCATGAGCTAAAGCCAGCAGATTTTGGCAAAACGAGGTGCAACGGGTGGGAGCTGCCACCCATCCCTGTGTATGTTGCGTTGCACTGGCTCTAAGCACTCATCCCTCCCCTGTTGCCCCAAATTTTCACTTCTGCAATTAAGCAAGCCCAGTTCCTGCAGGATTTCTCACTTTCCTGCAGATTTCCTCCACAGCAGTTGGGTTTTCCATAAAGCTTTCCCCCTAAAACTGCTGCCACCCCCCAGCCTCAACTGCAGAGCAATAATTCCCTCCTGCATGCCACTTCTGCTAATACCACCCAGGAGAGATTTGCTTAGTAGTGCCTCAATGCAGATCCTAATTAACCTCAAGACCTGCTAAGAAAACCCAATTCTTTCTTATTTTACCCTGTTATTGCTTTACCAGCTCTCCCCCATGCTGCACTATGGACCACTCCTCCAAGCGCAGTAATTGCATGTATTTCCACAGAGACTTGCAGCGGGGTCTTGTCTTTCCCCGGCAAATCCCAAGCTCACCAGAGGAGGAATTTTCTCACAGCCCCACTTTTGCAGAGCAGGAGTGATCACCGGCCACCACATTCAACGTAATGCCTTCAGGATGGTGCAGCATCCCTCCCCAAAACTTTGCGATGGAGCATGGTGCCTCCTCAATGCCTGGGCATGGTGTGGGTTAAAAGCCGGGATGCTTAGGTACCCTGCAAACTTAGCAGCCTCCCCAGGCTTGTGCATGCAAAAAATTCACACCCCCTCTGCTTTTTCATTATTTTTAATCAAGCAGCATCACAGCGAGGGTGGTGGGATCTGCTAATCTCCACTTGCTGCACAGCAAACCCCTCCCCAGGCAGATGCAGGGTTTAATCTGGAATTAAGTGTGGCAGGAGAAGGAGATACGGTATCGTAATCCTGCATTGTGAAGGACTGGAAATGTTATTTCCACACACCCCCCCGCCCCAGCAAATGCCCAGACCCCCTTTTCAAGGAGCAGGCTCAGTTTTCCATCTCGACACAGAAGAGATTCCTCATCAGCCAGATCCCTGCTGGCATCTCTCCCCGTGCTGGCATCAGGAAGATGCAACATCCGGATGCTGGCCCCGAGCACGGGGGATTACGGAAAACCTCACCTGTGATCAAGGGTCTCATCTCCAGCCAGCACCGAAAGCACCACCGAGCAAAAAAACCATCCCAGAGATGCAATTCAGGAGTAAAAAAGCAAATTATTTACATGCAGTCTGGTTTGTTAGAGCCCCAAACCCAAGTTGATGGATTAGATACAGATGTTGAAACTTGGGAAAAAAAGATGCTGAGCCCCTGGCAGAGCCCCATCCGCTTCTTGGGCGAACTGGGGAGGGACCTGCCGGCAGCAGCCGATGGCTTTGCCGCTGCTTTGCCCTCCGTCGGGGTGAGGATTACACCACTGGCAGCTAATTATTTGAAACCACAGCTCGTGGTGTTAATCTAGGCTAGAACATAATCCCAGCCAGGGCTAATTAGCCGAGCTGGAAGCAGCAGGGAGCTGCTCGAAGGATGTCTTTTGGAGCGAGTCCCGCTCTGTGCCTCAGTTTCCCCACTTGAAGGGAGAAAGCAAGACCCTTTACAAACCCATCTGAGATCCAGCAGAAGTCCCATCCCAGAGTAATGCTACTCCTCTGAAAAATAAGCACGGTTTTGAATTTTCCCATCTGAAACCCCACAATCCTAAACCTTCTCTTCCAGATTTAGCAGGAGATACATAGGCTTGGAGTGGGCAGAAGGGGGGGAAATAATGAATTTCACTGAAAAATGAGTATGAGGATTTAGGTTTAGATTCTGCCGTTGGGTTTCCCACCAAGTTAAGAGTCCCAATGAGGTGCCGGCGGCGTTTTGCTGTGCCAAGGTGGCCGAGGTGGCCCGGGAGAAGTAGGCAACCATGACCCAGATGATGAATTTGTTTTTTTAGTTCTCTATTTGCAGGAAATCCAATTATCCCATATTTTTGATTGGTGACAAACGAGGCAGCCATTGATTCTCTCCCTCCCTCCCCAGGTGTCTGCCGTGAGCAATCTCTGCCCGCACCATCGATTCCTGCACCGTGTAACTGGAAAGGGATTATTATTATTAATTTTTTTCCCCCTCTTTTTCCTTCTGAACAACTTCTTCAAAGACACAACCTCGGGCAGAGGAAGAGGGAAAACAAAGCCTGGTGCCAGGCCAAGGTGCCAAGTGCTACAAAATCCACTTTTTTTTTTTTTTGCAATTTAGGGAGTAATACACAGCTTTTTACCCCAAAAATGACCTCGGGGGAGCCCAGGCAGCCAGATCAACACCATTGTTAGCTGAGTTGGGTGCTAAAAAGCAGCCAAAGCCACCCTGCTCCTTCCCTCTGCTGCTGCAAAACCCTCTGTGCTCCCACGGCGTGCGCTCCAGAGGCAGCCGGTGTCTTCTCCAGGTTGTGTATGGGGGTAGGG
>JANZLQ010000001.1:7853261-7863396 GCA_026212715.1 Elanus axillaris
GGGGGGGGGTGGGTGGTATGGAGAGAGGGATGGATGGTGGGATGGAAGGAGTGACAGAGGGAGGGAAGGAGGAATGGAGAAAGAGAGGGCTGGAGGAACAGAGGGAGGGGTGGAGGGAGCAACAGAGAGAGATGGCGAGAAGGAAGGAGCGATGGAGAGATGGAAGGATGAAGAAAGGGAGGGATGGAGGAATAGAGGGAGGGATGGAGGGACAGGCAGACTGACAGCTGGGTTGATAGGACAGATACCCACATACCTTACATGACATCTGACACAACCTACAGGGGTTTCCAGCTCTGGGCTTTGGCACTGGCCCAGAGACACCTCTCCCAGGCACCAATTTGGCCGAGGCGAGGGGCAGCCGCATCCCAGCCTCACCCTCATCCCCTGGGACAGGCTTTTTGCCCTTTCCCACTGCCCCTCTCACCATTACAAAGCAGGATTGCTAATTTGAAGCTACCCTCTTCTTCCCGATTTACACTCTGTGATTAATAATCCCTTTGCTCTCCCAGTAATGCTGCGCCACTAATAAGATTAAAAAATATCTCCCTCTTACAGCACCGATTCATAACACTGATTTACCGTTACTTCGCCGCTCTCACGGAGAGGATGCACACGGCTGTTACCTTAATCCCTATCCATCTCCGCACTGTTGAGAAATAACTGCTAATGAATACCTTTCTGTCTCCCAACTGCTTCCAGATATGCCCGGCTATCAATATTTGTCTGGCTTTTTGCCGCTGATCCCAAAGGCTGATACAGCAAACTCCTAGCCCTGCTCACTACTTTACCTCTGCAGAGGGGATGTTGGCATTTTGGGGGGTCTTTCCCCCCAGAACGGTGACATCCTGGAGGTCCTCCTACCTGGGCTCGATCACCCTGAGCTGGAGCAAAGCAGAAAAATGGGGGGAGGCTTTTCTGAACATTTTCTCATGGGGATGCACTCATGACCTGTGACTCAAATCCTTCCATGGGGTGGGATCCCCCCCATGACTCCACTTTCCTGCATTCATCCCTATTCCCACATCCATCAGCTATTTCTGCAGTATGACTCCACATCCCCAAACCTGTTTGGGTACGGAGCATCCTTAGATAAACCAAAAAGTCATATTTTTTACCCTGTTGCATATTTTGCTCCTCTGTCAGGAGACCCTGGACTGGCCCTACAGCCAACCCAAGCAGTTGGATGCTTTGGGAACAACAGCGACGGCAGCAAGAACTTGGGAGGGAGGGAAAAAAAAACCCAGCAGAGCCTCTGATCTGATGAATGTGGCAGGGGAGGCCGATGCTCTGCTTTTAATAAAACATAACGAAGCGTAGGATCATAAAATATTTCCTTTAATTCAGTGCTCCCGCGAGGGTGGGTAATAGAGGCTGGGTAATGCGGTAGGCTTTCCTCGCAGCTTGCCGGGGGGGGGATGAGCACTGCTGGGGTTGTTAAACAGTCCATTTGCAAGCCTGTAAGTGCTCTCCTTCCTGCCCCCATCCCATTTTGGGGGGCAGAGAGAGGGGGGGCTGTGCACACCATCATAGAACCAAAGCACATCCCTCCTGCTGCACGTTATGGGGGGTCCCCAGCTCACAGAGCCACATCAATTCGTCCCACTGGGAGGGGATTTCCAGGGTGGAAAAAGGTCAAAAAGCAAATCAAGGAGGGATGTTCAATTCCCATTCTCATCCTCAGTGAGCCCAAGGGTGTCTGAGCACAGGCATGTTGCATATATATATATATATATACACACACACACACACACACATACATCTCCAAGGCAGTGTGGCGTAAGTGATTAACATTCCCACGTTAAAAATCTCTCTGCATCTGCTTTGTCCTACACCCAGCACTAAATATAACCATTCAATATGCTCTCTCCCTTCACCAGAGAGATAACATTGTTTAAATAAGCCCTTTCAATTTTAAAAAGTCAGGTTGTTTTCTCGCGGCGGGGAGCTTTTAGCAGCTCAGGAGGCGGAGGAGGGTGGTCCGTGCAAACACACACAGAGGCACAAGCATCCCTAACATCCACGTGTCCCAATTCTGCTCCCTCCAAATCATTTCCCACCATGAAGTTGCCCAGATGTGTTTTCCCACTCCAAAAGACAAATTAAAGACACATTTCTAGGAGCAGAAGGGTTTAATTTGGAAACTGGGCTTGCCTGTGCTTCCTCGAGCATCGCTCTGCTCCCACGCCGCTGCTATAATTACAGCGGCGTAAATTCACTTTCCGTCAGGAGGAAACCCAACTATCTCCAGCCAGTTTGCATACATCAACTGCCTGCAAAGAACTTCCTTAGAGAAGCAAAAAAAAAAAAAAAATGCCATAATAACACAGCAAGACACAAATATAGCTTGAAAAGAGCCACCTCAGCCAGCACTTATGGAAAATATCTCATTATCAAGTTGTAAGGGGAAGATAGTCCAAGCGAAGCTGAAATGCTGGAGGTTTTTCTCCATGAATGATGGTCTGTCTGGAAGCCAAACCAGCGGCGTTATCATCCAGCCTTATTCCTGCTGGTGATACATCTTTTGCAGCCTTTCTGGAGCAAAATCTACCCATTACATGGTGCTTCTCCATCAGCAGATCTAGTCTGTTATTCATCTTACGTGGAAAAAAACCCACTCTCCAGCAGCTTGCTGTATATATTTTGGGGTGCCGGGCAAGGGGAAGTTGCCCAAACCCTCCCACCCTGCTCTGAGTCACCACATCCTTCTGCAATACAATTTGGCAGGTATATCTTTAGGAGAAAAGAAAATCAGCCAAATTCAACCACCAGCTCGTGGGATGTTCTCAGTGCTGCAAGCGAGGCATGGGGGTGGGATGGCAAAGCCTGGGCATGTGGTCCCCCTTCTTCTAATAGCTTATGCAGAAGCTAAATCTGCAGGGAATAGGGTTTTTCTGGGCTTAGAAATACAAGAAAGATGCTTGATGGAGCGGAAAAAGTATCTCAGATCATGGTACATCAAGTGACTGCCTGAATTCAGGCTGCAAATCTTCCTAAGCACAGCTTGGAGCTAAGCTTTGAACCCTGCTCTCCGGAGGTGCAAAGCTGGGATGGAAACTTAAATCACTTGGTCATTAAAATCCCCTCCCAGACCATTTCCAACCAAACCAAGGATTTTTTTAAATTTTTTTTTTCAGAAGGAAAGATGCAGCCAACAGCCAACTTGTCATGAAGAAGGTGCTCATCCCTATGAGAAGACTTGCTGGGGTACAGGGAGCTCAGCTTGCCCACATCCCCACCACCTCAAAATTGGGGTCACTTTGGTGCTTTTGGTGATACCTGCTGAGCTGGAGCCTTTTTCTCCCCCTCCGGCTGTTATGGCACATTTCAGTCCCGCTGCGAGGAGCCAGCAGCTCCCAAAGCCATCTCTTGGTGCTCATGAGGATGACAACTGCCAGCCGAAATCACCCCTTTCATCATCTTCCTCTTTTCAAGCCTTATCAGCACCAAGGTCAAATCACACCTTGGGGACCAGCCGGGTGTCCTCCCCAGCACAAGCACCATCAAAAGCAACATTGCTACCAGCAAATCCAGGGTTATCCATGAAACCTATCCCCCAAAAGAGCATTTCCACAGATGGCAGTCCACGTAGGAGCAAACCCAAGTGCCACCCACCATGTCACCCCTGCATCCCACCCATCACTTTGCTCCCTTGGGGAGAACCAAATCCCCATCACGGAGCATCTCTGCATCGCTCCAGCCCATCCCCATTGCTGCAGATCCCTTTGGAAAGAAACAAACAGGTATAAATACACAAGCAAAGGAGGTGCACCCCAGCAGAGGGTTCTCCAGCTCCCATTTTCCCTGTCCTGGCCATATAGGATGCAGCATCAGGATTTATCTACAAGCACAGGGAGGTGGAGTGGGGCTGGAATAACCGCTGCTAATCCCCTTTGCCCTCCCCTCTGAAGTATATTGTTGAAGGCATTATATAAATGGGAAATTATAGAGGTTTGGGCAGGAGACTAACTAAATCCCTGCCTCCCCTGCTCTGTTTTGCAATGCCTCTGAGACACCCGGTCTTCCAGCCAAGAAGGATTTTGCACAGAGATGTGCTCCCAGCACCAGAAGAGACGAAATGTGTGGTCTGGAGGCTGGGAAGGGCTCGGCGATGCCACATTTCCAGCTCCACAGCCCCTTTCCATTGGGTTGTAACATCCCTTTGCTGGGAAATGTGGTTTTTCCTGATGTTCCCCAAACCTCTTTGGAGTCGAGGGCTAAACCCCTGCAAAGCCAGCAGCCAAAAGCCCCCTGAGGTGGTCTCCCGAAAGCAGGGCTTTGCTGTGGATTTGGTCCAGCGCTGGAAAAATCTTCCTTCCCTGCTTCAAACCTCCCTTGCTGGGGCTGTCAGGATCCTATTAATGACAGTTTTCCTCCTAGCTAATACAAGCACTAATTGCATTTCAAAGGATTGGCTCCAGCACTGGCTTCTGCTGCAAACACACGTGTACCCCAGGTTATTAAACCCTGCAAGATCGCAGGGATGCAGCAAGGAGCGTCACCCCAAAAGGGCTCGAGGTGACCCCACTAGACAAGCATATCAGGGAGGGCTCTGACACTGTGTTTGGGGGGGATGACCCCCATTTCTCAACCAGCTGAGAGGGGAAACAAGCAGGGCACGCACCTTCCCTGGTCCAAATGGCTTTGCAGACCCTAAAACCCTACTTTTATATAGTAACTCCATAGAGGGAACCACAGCAGTGGGTTGTTGTCCCTGCACTTTGCTATGAGCCTGCCTGCCCTTGGCACTCACGGTGAATCCAGTCCCAAAAGCGTTGAAAACAAGCCCGTGATTGACAGTTTATTTTGGGAAGGAGAGGGGAAAAGTGGGAAAGAGATAATGCTGGGGAGAGATAATGTGAGCGCCAGTCATTAGTTAAAAACAAGCCCATCAGTACTCCAAGTGCCTCGGCAGAAAGCAAACAAAAGGGCAAAGAGAGCAGCTTGGCAAGGGAACAGAACCAGCCACATCAGCTGCATCCTCCCCGATCGGCTCTTCGCAGCGGGATTTACGAGCCGGGAAGTTTGCAAGGCGAGAGCTGCACCTCCTGCCTCCAAAAAATAGGAGGTTGGGGGCTCCTGCCCTTGCTTTTCCTCTTTGCCAACGTCTGAGCAGAGAGCCTGACCTGGTGTCGCTGACATCAAGGTTTTCTCTTTGAAAATAGGGGAAAAAAACCCAAAGCACTGAGGAAATGCCCTCACCGGTGGGTCCCAAGCAGGGTTTTGTCCTCCTTGTACATGGTCCTGGCCGTCTCCATCCTTGCTGGGGCGAGGTTTCGGCTCCATCCCTACTACCCTGGAAGGCTTTTCCCTCAGCAAGTGCTGCAGGAGCCTTAGCATGATCCTGGCCCCTGTCTCAGCCTCATTCCAAGTCATTAGCACATCTGGATTAAATAAACCCCAGCTCTTCTCCCGAAACCGTGGAGAGCTTTTCGTCGGCAGATCTTAGAGCATTTGGCAAAAGGAGCAAGGTGAGAGCTGCAAGTGTTCCCAGTCAAGGATTTTCGGACAAAAAAAGACGATTTCTGCAAGGCCAACCAGGAAAAAAAAAGCAAGTGGGGCAGATGAAGCCCTGAAACGTCTCCACAGGCAGGGGAGGCTTGTGAGAACGTGGCTGACGTCGTGTCTGGATGCTCCATAAAACCCCATCGATGCAGGAGCCGAGCTGCATTTCCACGTCGCTCAAGCCTGGATGCAACACCAGGGTAGGCCTTGCCTGGAAGTGCTTGGAGTTATCAGAGAGGCCACGGGGCATATACGAGGGCTGTGATGTATTTAGCATGTTGCATATAGCATTTAGCATATAGTAGGCAGCACCTTGCATTTAGCACATAGCACACCGCATACAGCAGGGGCTGCTTAGCTCAAGGCTCTTAGAAGCAAACCCAGGACCTGTAACACGAGTCCTCATTTCAGAAGAGGGGAGCGACATCCCCAGCCAGAACCCTACAGCATCCCTAAGCTTTTTGGGGATGTGCTAATAATAACAAGGGATTACTCGTTGCAGCAAGGGAATTTGGGGGGTAGATACCCCAAAACTGAGCTCTGACACATGGGGGAGCTTCGGAAATGCTCAGGGACAGCCAGGGACCAGCCATGATTTAACGCATGAGGGTTTCTGTGGAGAAATGAAGCCTGGAATCTGCGCCCTGAAGATGCTTATTAGCTTGGAAGGGTACAAGGCGAGGGGAAGATCCTTGTCTGTGTTAAAGCTTTTTTTAAAGAGCTCTGGATTCAAACTGGCAGCTCTAAACTGCTACAAAACGCAGCTGGTGGGAAGAGAAAAATTGGGCTAATTGGGGGAGGGCAATTAGCACGGTTAGGAGGATTTTCGGAAGGGGCTTCAGCCGCCTGCGTGGCCTGGATTTACCCGGAGAGCAAAGCAGGGGCTTCACAGAAACGCATAATTCATCGAAATAGTAGGAAAGGATTAAAAAAAAAGAGGTGACCCTAAGCTGAATGCAAGATTTGCTAGGGAAAAGCATGAGTAGAAAAGGATGGAGGGAGCGTGGGATGGCTTTCCAGGTCAGTGCTGTGCATTCACAGGTGAATTAGAGCAGGTTGGCTCCCACGTGGCGCAGAGGATGCTCCTCCTTTCCCCTCGTGTCGTCCTCCCCCCAGCATGCAAACTCCCACCAAACCCCTCTTTTCTTTAAACGAGCTCAGCAGAGAAGCGAGCAGGTGGCTCCCATCACCCCGGCAAAAAGCCGTATGTTGTTATTTTCCTACGGAAAGGAGAAAAAGGAGCTTTCCAGGCTTGCAAAGAGGAGCCGCCCCGGGGGTTGCAGGCAAGCTGGGAAAATCCCTGCGAGGAAAAGCCTTGGGAGCTCCCTGGGAATGGAGAAGGGGGAGAAATTCAGCTTGCTGATAAAAATGATAACTGTAAAGAGATTTTTCCAAGCTGTTTTTTGGCTTGGAGGAGCGACACGGGGATATCCCTAAGGGCAGGTCCCTGCAAAACCTAGTCCCAGCAAACCTGCCCTTTTGGGGCAAAGCCCAGAAAACCCATAAGCAGCTTCAAATAAGGAGCTACACTTGAGACTTTTCCCCCCTTTTTCCCATCGGAGGAGGTGCTGGGGAGGGAATACAGAAGCTAAAGCAAACCGCTCAGATAAGGACCATAGAAATATCTCACCGAGATCAAAACTCGACATATTTAGCCCTCCCTTTCATGTTTGCAAAACACAGCTCTGATTTTACACGGCTGTAAAACAAACCCCAATGAACATTTTATGGGAACATATTTCAGGCGACAAGCTGAGCGCTGGCTAATCAGCCAGCCCTGATTTTGGCGATGCCAAAAAGCCATCACCCTGCTTGCAGATGGGGCTTCCTGGCTTCCCAAAACCTTGGTGGGGCCCCTGGGGCTACAGCTCCATCATTATCCGTGGTCCAGCCGCTTGCCTCCTCCGCATGCCCTCATTTTTTCATCTTGACGGCTCCTTAACCCACTTAGCCCTGCCCTAGGCTGCTTTTTTCTGGCCAAGGTAAGAGATGGAGCTTTTTGTAAGGGAAAAAGCTGTATTACAAGGGGTGAGGCTTCCCAGAGGGATGTATAACACGCCAGGAAAGATCCAGCTGACCTACCGCACAGCGAGGAAGTAACCGGTTTCCTTCGGATAAATGAAAGGGCTTTTCATTATGAGGTGATGGATGGAAAACCCCAAAATGCTCCCACGAAGGCACAGATGTTTTGCAGGATGGGAAGCGCTTCTGATGGATTCCCCGTGTTCCTCTCCGTGCCAGCAGCAGGACCTTGCTGCTCCTCCTGGATGCGGCAGCAATGGGGCAGCTGCCCGCCGAGCCGGCACCGTGCGATATATAAGGTGACAATAAAAATAAGCGATATTCCCCCCCAAATGGCTGCGGAGACATATGGCAGATGCCGAAGGTGAATGAACTTGTAGGGAAGAGCAGCGGGAGTTTGTGTGCTGGGCACGTGCCCCCTTGCATCTTCCCAGGCGACGTGGCTGGATCCTCCTTGATCCCTCAGGAGAGAAGCTCCGGGATGGAAGGGGACGGACCTCTGCGGGCATGTCCTCCCTTGCCGCCACAACGCCGGCAGCTCCAGCCAAGGATGCCGTCAGCCACGGAAAAGCCATCTGCCCACCGAATTTCGGGAGCAGCACTTGGCCTCCACAGCCTCCTGCTGCCCGGAGCAAAGGGAGGCATCAGGACAGGCGCACCTGCCTCAAAAACAGGCTTTTTGCAATGATTTTTAGCTGTATGCTGAAAACGCAGAGCGCAAACTGGCTTTTTGGGGACAGTACTTCTCTGCCGAGAGCTAGGAGATACTAAAGCAGCTGATCCTCAGGATATAGGAAAGCAGCAATGTCCCAGCATGGTTTTAAGAGCCAAAACCCAGCTCATGGATGTCTAAACCCAAGTGCTGCCCATTGAACCTGCCCACCAGACCCTACCGAGCACTGGGATCCTCCTCCCACATCGCTTTATAATCCACAAACCCTCCCCGGGGCCGCCAGCTTCCTCTAGACCCACTGCAAACCAACTTTGACCTCTTTCCCCCCCCCCCCCCAAATACACATTACAAACAAAGATTTACCCATACCCACTCGCCCGCTCTCACAAATCAGCCACAGAAGCCCAATCGCCCAATTTGCAGTGATAAAAAATAGGAGAAAGGGAGGAAAAATGATCCATGCGCCAGTGACGGACAGCTTGCTGCTGGGGAAAAGCTGGGGGGACGTGTTGTTCCTTGAAAATTATCTCCCCGCGACCTTAAAACCATGGCAGAGATGGAGAGGAGATCCAGGTGGAAGGCAGAACCAGATTTGGTACAAGTTTCCCCCACCCTGAGCCGCGTAGGTTTT
The DNA here is from genome assembly GCA_026212715.1 of Elanus axillaris. Classification (NCBI taxonomy): domain Eukaryota; kingdom Metazoa; phylum Chordata; class Aves; order Accipitriformes; family Accipitridae; genus Elanus; species Elanus axillaris. Next base: position 7,862,093 of record JANZLQ010000001.1, read on the forward strand.
ATTATCGACCGCATGTTTGGCAGCACGATGCCGGTGGGATGCTCGGGATGCACGGAGCGAAGCGGGAAAGGGGGAAAAGAGCAGCAGCCGCAGCCCGGCAGCACATAAAACCCATCAGGGAGATGGCAAAAGAGGGATGCAGAAGATGTACGATGCCTTCCCAACCCTGATTCAGCCAAATTCATGCCAGGCTCTGGTTAAGCTCAGCGGTCCGTGGTCCCCCAAGGGATGATTTTGGAGCTGCTCACGATGCCGGGAAAGAGTCGACTCCTTTGTGTCAACCTCTCCCCACTCAACCCCGCAGAACGTGGCCGTCGCTCCCCCTCCCCGCACCCTGCAGCAGCTGACGGCGGCTTTCCGGCGAGGAAAAAGTACATTATAAATTAAAAAAAAAAAAAAAGAAAAAAAGAAAAAGGAGATATCGAGCAAGCTCTGCTCGTCCCTGCATCGCCCAGTGCTCGGCAAAGCCTCTCAGCCTCCGGAGAGCAGCCGGGTCTCGCTGTGCTCATTAAAAAGCGGCCACCCGAGACCCCACAGTGGGTGATTTGGGGTGGGGGGGGTTGGGGAGGGGGACATGTGGGGAAAAAGGGGAAAGAAAAGGGAGATTGCCTTCAAATGCACAAGAAATTAAATTGCACAACTCCCCCTCAGCCTCCAGGACCGAAGAGGGGAAAGTTTCCTTCCCCGTTAATTTTCATTTCCTGGGACCCCCACTTTTGGGGGATGGGGTGGGGATTTTATTGAAACCTCTGTGGACCAAAGCGGGGAGTCAAGATGTTCATTTAGGAGCTCAGCCAGCTGCAAGCCCCCCAGGATGGCAGGAATTTGGGGGGCTGCTGGGTTACCCCTCCCTCCCATCTGTAGGGTTTGGGGCATTCCCTGCATGCCCAAAGAGCAGGGAGGGCTCGGGTACCCCTGGATGCTGTGACCACCCCCCCAAAAAGCTGTAGGTCATGGGGGTCCCCACGGCACAGCCCCTCCCCCGTACAGAGCGAGTGGAGCTGGGGGTGAGATTTGCAGCCGGAGCCCCTCTATGGGGCAGCAGGGAAGGGGGATACGGGTCCCCCCGCAGTGATGCTGGCTCAGAGGTGAAGGATGAACATCCCCCCCCCCATTTTCTCACCCTGGCCCCCAGCACCAGCACCCAATTCCCGGGTCCAAAGCGGGTGCCCGATTAACGGCTCCCTTATTAATGGCTGCCCCATTACCGTGTCCAACACCAGTACCCTAGTAATGGTTGAAAACCAGGTCCCCCTTCGGGGGGGGGATGCCCTGTTCAAACAGGCTGCCTACCCCCCCTCCAG
>JANZLQ010000001.1:7874212-7891658 GCA_026212715.1 Elanus axillaris
CCCCAGCAGCAATATTTGCTTTCTGCCTTGGAAGAAAGGTGGATTATACAAGCTCTCCCTTGCATAATCTCTCCAAGCAGCTGGGTAAGCAAGCACCATTGCGAGCAGGAGAGCAAAAAAACCCTCAGTTTTGACCCAAATTGAAAGCACATAGGTCGATTCCTCGACATCCAGAGAAGCAAGACAAGCCCATGATGGGGCTTGTAGCATCACTTTAGTGCATGCCTTCCCAGCTGTGAGGGATGGGTGAGGGGAAGGGAAAGGGTGCTTTTTGGCTCAAAAGCCTCAGGACAGGGGTTTTGAGATGACTGACCGAGCTGACCCCAAATTTCAGGTTTGGGGCACAAGGAGGGATAAGAAGCACTCACACAAGATGGGTTTCCTTAGGGGAAATGGATTAAAACAAGTTGTCCAACAACCCTGCTTGGGACCTGCTAAATACCTCCTGGGACGGCTCATTGCTTACTGAGACCAAAGCAAAAATGAAAATAAAAGTTAGCTTTTGGGGGTAAGCCCAAGGGGACTCAGTGGTTCATTGCTGCCACATCAGAATATAGGAATTGCTGCCAAATTTGGGAAAAAAATGCACAACATCCTCCCACCCTGGGGGCTGCCCACTGCCTTTGCCCGCGGCAGATGCAAAAGCAGCCGGAGGATGAGCTCAGATGGAAAGCATCCGCGTGGCAGGCGTCAAAAATTCAGCGAGATGAATCACGCTCTGATCTCCAAGAGCATCCCGTCACTGCAGGTGCTCTCCTTCTTCATTAAGGCCACGTTAAGCAACGCATTTTGAGCACAGCACAGGTCTTTCGAGCTTAAAAACACGACCCTGAGTGCTTTCCGCACCACCCATCTACACCTGCTCTGACTCCAGACAACTCCTTTGGGAGCACCGGGAATGATTTTGCTGCTCAAGGTTTAGCAAAAAGGGGGAAATAAGGGAGAAAGAGCAAGATCCTGACTCCTTGAGCACCCCTGCCTATTTTACCTTCAATATTTTTGAACATGCTCCTCTGTGGTGGGTTTCCCCCTCCTCCCATCACTGCTTCACTTCCCAGCATTGCAAGCGAGATGTAGCAATGCGGCTTGTGTATCCTACTAAAAGATATTTAATAAATATGTAAATTACTCCCCGCATCTCCTCGGGCAGGTGAGGTGCGTGAATAGGCTGTAGTTAAGTATTAAATCCATCCACCACCAAGTACCCGGAGAAGAGCAGAATAAACCAGAGCTGAAGTTTGCATGAAAACAGGGTAAAGGAATGCATCTGATGGCAGCAGGGAAGCTTTGCTCATTGAAAAACAAATCCAATACACTGTACTATAGCACCCACCGGTCCAGATTTAAGTGAGCTGGAAGAGAAAACAGCTAAAACCACAGCATATAGTCTCATTATGGATCAGACACATGAAAATTTCCCTTTATCAAGTCAAGTTTTCCCCATTGGGTTTTTGTAGCATTTCTCAGTCCCTGACTCCTCTTCCAGGACCACCAGCACCCGATTTCTCATCTTTACCCTATTCTGTATTTCCCAGGCCTGTAATACGCTTCCTACCAGGCTCTCCTCTTGGATAAATAAGTCCAATCTTCACAATCACTCTTCAGAGACGAGTTTTGCCAAGGCAGGCAGACTTTATAAATGCTTCCCCCAAGGAATAAATCACTATTTTCCCCCCAGGCTAGCCAAAATAAATACAACACTGAGCAAACCTCGAGATGGGAACAGGCAGGCAAGTACGTGTCAGTGTCTTATCACTCCATGCTCTTGAGCACACTGTGGTTTTCCCCTATTTCTCACCCCTAAACTCCCAAACCCACAGAAAGTTGTCATCCGTGTAGAAGGCAGGAGTAGGAACACAGCTCAGATTTGAAGCGAGACCATCAATTTACAGGGTTATCCCATACAACATTAAAACCAGTTACCACACTCGGTATTTTTGCCTTTTAAATCACTAGATTTGGACAAGGGTTGTAAGAAAAGAGTTCCACCAACGCAGCACAAATGCTGGACTTTCCAGTCTTTGAACTTTGCAAGCATGATCCAAATGCCTTTTTATTTCCCCTTTCTTTGAAAGCACCAAGCTTTTCCCTTGCCAGCTACCTGCTTGCATGCAAAACCCTGCCAGATGGCCCATCACTGCCTGCAGCCAGCTCCTGCCCATCCCTGCCGGTGCTGGAGAGCAGACCCGTGTGGCCATGCTCCTGCCAGATTGATCCTATGGGAGCAAACCCTAAAAAAACCCAAACAAATCCTCTAGAAAATCATAGAGGCAGCAACGCTTTGCACAAGGATGGAAACATGTCCATGCATTGGGGCTAGCAGCAATTTGCGAGAAGCCACATTCTGCATCACATAGGGTGAGGAGCCTAAAAATGACCTCGAAAAAGAGCCAGACCTTTCAAGAGAGAAAGAATGACGCTATCAAGACAGGAGGTGTTTGGTCGATTGGATGCACAACTCAGCATCAGCTCAAGTTGTGCTGCTGGCAGCCAAATGTTGCAAGTGAAAATGTATAGAGCTGACCTTAAATGATGCAAAAGATAAGCCAGAGCCTGTGCATCTCCCCCACCAACTGGAGAAACAAGCAGTTGTTGGTTTGGTTTTTTTTTTTTTTTCAGAGCAAAAGAAAAAAGTTACTTTTCATAAAAATTGTTTCAAAAAAAATGTAATGAATAATGATTTTGACTCTGCTTGGAGGTTTCGATCCTCCGCTGGCTGTGGTGAAATGGGAGCAGGAGTACCATATTCCCCGGCGCTTTTGAGCAAACCCAGCAATAATAAATCAAAGCCAACCACTGCACCCTCCCATGAAGCAATGAGGAGGCAGAAGGGAAAGAGCATGACCCAGCTCACGCAGGGAAAAAGCCAAGAGGGGATGGGAGCCAGTTGTTTTGCTTGAGCTTGAGGTAATAGCCAAGAGAGAATTCTGCTTTTTAAGGTTTTTTCGAGGCTTTCAGAGGAGACCTTGCCCTCCTCGAGCAGTTTTACAGCAAGCATCATGCTCAGCACCTATCTCAATTCTGGGCACATCCACAACCCTGCCCAGCACATGACTATTTTCTTTGGAGACCCGACCTTGGTCTGTAATGGGCAGTTTTACGAGGAGGAAAAGCACCTTGAGGAATTTGCAGAAAACTGACTTTTAGCAAGGAGGTATCTCACTTTCCTTTTGCTTTCTCTATTTATGAGCTCTTTGGAGATTTGGCTAGACATCTGCTCGCAAAGGGGCAGCTTTCGGGGACGTTGCAACATGATGGAGAACAAAAAGTCACCAGCCACATCTGACCCAGATCCTTTCTGCTCCTTTACACCAGCAACATGATCCCTTCAAAATAAACCTTCTCCCAAGAGGATTTCCAGCTAAAGAAGTAGTGGGGGAGAAATATTACTATGGCTGGAAGAGGTGAGGATGAAAGACGGAGCAAAAAGCAAGAGAGAAGCAGTTGAATTCTAATGATATTTACTTTATTTAAAAAGGGGAAAAAAAAACCCAAACCCAAAGCCTTGGGCATTTGCATCGAAGTGCCTGGCTGTAACACTGCCAGAAGGCGGTTGGAAAAAGGCCACAAAAGGAGCTGCCCCTTTGCATTTTGACTCCGTGCATGAGTTACGGTGCGATTCCTGAGGATGCTGGGCTTATCGCTCCCGATAAGCCTCTTTTTATAGGTCTGGCAGCGAGATGCGAGAAAGCAGTAATTAAATTTTCACACGGAAGAAGGTTTCTGCTTTGCACCCGCATTGGGAGAAGTCAGCATAAAATGTCAGGGTGGGCCAACAACAGGGGGATTGCAATTGTATTTAGGGCAAGGCAATAATACTAGAAAAATGTAACACTTTTCAGCTCAAAAGGCAAGTGCAAACCTGGGAGCACCTTCTCCCCCCAGCATTAATCCAACTGCCACCTTTTTACCCACTAAACACGCACAGACGCCTAGAGACGTTCACAAGTGGTGCAAACTCAACCTACATATGCCAAGCAGAGAGACTTGTAGCTAGGTTTTAAACCCAACGCATGCCTGGAAATCAGCTTGGGGATGTGGGTAGACCCAAAACGACCTTGAAAATGGGTCTGTTTGAGATTGTCAACCCCTCTAGAAAAGGTACATGGGCAAGCAATGGGACATGGTGGCCTAGATGCTCCAAGAAGCTCTCCCTGTAGTCAGCCTACCAAAGCCACTACTTAAATGAGCCACCACCAATACGTGACACTGCCAAATTTCGTGGGTGACCTCCACTGAGTTGCTGTCGTGGTTGATCCAGGTCCAGCCACCCCACATCCCGGGGGAAACGTCTTTCCCCAAGGCACAAAGATGAAAGAGTTTGCCAGACATGGTGAGGCCAACACAAGAAGAGCAGCATCTCCTCTCAGGATGAAACCCAACCCTGACAAATACCCATTAGTTCCAAAGAGATGAAAAGCTGGGGACAAAAAGGGGTAATAAGCTATTTTTAGGTGGAAGATGGCATGTGATGCCCTACTTAGGCATGTGCTTCATCAGCCAGAGGAAAGGACTTGACTCTTGTCTGTTTTATGAGGTCTTTTTCTCCATTTTGCTGAGTGCTTGGCTGTCTCAAAGCTCCAGACTTCCAGTCGTTAGACACAGTTATCTCTATGCAATTTAATTAAAGTCTAGTGTTTAATGACACAATGTGCTGCTAATTATTTTTCACTCGTTGTCAGGAGGCTTTTTTTTTTTAGTGGTTGCAAAGCAAAATTTAATTATGGCAAAGAAAACACCGGGGTACTATCTTGAGGGCTTTTGGAAACAAAGAGCCTTGAGTGGGCAAGTGGAGCATCCAGCTCTGCTCAATGAGGACTAAGAAAAAGAAATATTGTCTGAGGCAAATCGCCACCACATAGAAACAAGAAATGGGGACCCGAGGGACACCCCTGGCTTGGTCCACTGTTACTTGGCCAACACGGGAGAGCCATGAAAAAGCCAGCATGTGGATGCGTCCTAAATTTCCATGTCATCTTGGAGACATGGTCTATGGAGGTGCCATACCAAGGCAGCAAGCAGGAGCTTTTGGGTAAGGTAGAGCCTATGGGATGCAAGCAGTTTGGGTCACCCCAACTCATAGCATGAGAACAGGAGACAGATGGAGTTTGTTCATTCAGGATGGGGCTCCTTGGATCAACACAGTAAAATACTGACTTACCGCCTTAAAATAGCTTCCCACACGACAAGTCAAGTCCCTCTTTCAAGCTGTCATTTCTGGGGGGACAATCTGTTTGCATCTCAATCCATTTCTTCTTTCAAACCAAATTATTCCCCCATTGGAGCCTTCATCGTTCATAGGCTACCAAACACGTTCACCGGCAATTTTAGCGCTCTGCAGTTTCGCCTCGTCAGCAGAAGAGGGATTTGGGAATCCTGTTTTCCCCTCCCTGCCTCCAAGCTTTTGTCTGCTGGGAGATTTCCCCTCTTTAAGCCTCAGTTTCCCTGTAAAGTCGAGATAATGACGCACATTTATTTTGCAAATTGCTTTGATCTCTACTGGTGAAGGGTGTTCTGCAAGACTTAATTACATGTGTCACCACCAGCCTTTGCTGCACACATTAAAGTCTCTTAAGCTGCCTAGTAATGCAGAGGAGATCTGTGCAGAGAGAATTAAATGTGCAATATGCTCAGAGTTTTGCAGTTTTGAAGAGGGCTGGTGAAGTTTTGCAGCTGATAAGTAGCTTTGAGAAACTCCCTGCCATTTTTGCATATATTATTATAGTTTTTCCCCTTCTGTATTAAAATATATCCGTTCAGCACCGCACTTAAGAGTTGGCAGTGGGTCTAGAAGCAAAAGTTTCTTTTAGCAAGATGCCGGCGGATCCTGTTTTGCTGCAAATAAGCCCAACTTTTGAAAATTAAACCCCCACTGGAAATTGTTATTTTCTTGAGATCTTTGAAACGCCTACACGCTCGAATGGCACAAGCAGCACATGGTGACACCCAATAATTACAGCTGGTCAAAACATGGAATTTCAGTCCCAGGAGAAATTCTGACATCCTGAAATTTGCAGGTTTGTTCCAGCTGATGGAGAAGATATCACTGCTAAGCTGCCCACGGATGTGGGGGGGTTCTGTTTTGGAGCAGCATCTCCAGAAAAGTCTGGGTGATGTTACAAAACACTTTTTGCAGAGCTTTAATATTTTGAGACATCAGTAGTGTTGCAAAAGCATGAAATACTCCCAAACCTGGATGATTGAGGGGAAAAGCCTGCAACAAGTCAAGCTGGATGATGCATTTCCCCAGCAGTGCGACCTTGACAAGATGAATATTTAAAAGACATCCAAGATCATTTGCATCCTTCTGCCCACGACTTTCCTCCTCATCAGCCATCTGCTACCCTTGAAGGGCTCATGCTCTTTGGGGAAAGGTTTAGTTTCCAAGGCTGGAAACAGCTAGAGGAGCTGGAATGAGAGCAGCAAAAAGTCCAGGAGGAATTTGGAGGTGAAGGATGGAGCCAACCCAGCGTGCTCCAAACACCATTTTCCTAAGGGCTTGCTGCAGCCTTTGCACACACAATAGCAAAGACAAAAAGAAGAGGAGGAAAAAGGCCCAAAATGCCAAAAAAGGGGGGGAAAATGAGGAAGGGAAGAGAAGAGCAAAATGCTTCCCAGGGAAAAGAATCCCATCCCCAGTTCCCACCAGCATGGCAGTGGGCAGGTTAGCGAGCGGCAGTGGCAAAGGCTCGGCAAGAGCCGCTGGTGCAATTATTTTAAGGAGAGGAGTGTGGCTTGAGAAACTCATTGCCATCCTTTGTGGATCTTTAATGAACCTTTAAACAGGCCAAAAAAAAAAAAAAACCAAAGAGGAAAGGAAGTGAAAAGCTCTCATTAAGGCTTTTGGCAGATCTGATTAGTGGTTTTAGAGTCCTAAACAACCGTTTAATTGGTAAATCTTCCGGCAGCCAAGGAAAAGAAAGGACCAGCCACAAAAGCAGAGTGTTTCCTCTGTGTTGTTGGAGAACTGCTCCCTTCCTTCCTGGGGAGAGGGCAGGGCTGGGCAATGGCACTGCCAAGAAAAATCAAATATCCAGCAGAAACTCACCTCTTCATCCTTTAATCCTGCTCTCCCCATAGGCATTGCATCAAGTTTGCCTTTCTCCATCTCGCCCAGCCGAGATGCTTCATATTGCCGTAATAGAAAGGGCATCGAGCTGCAAGCAGGGGCCTCGCCTAAAAGCAGGGGTTTAGTGCTTGGGGGTAATTTGGGCTGACGCTGAAGGCTGTGGCCGCATCCCCGGCCACATCTGCAAATGGCTGATCACGGCTCATTTCATGTCTTGTTTCCAGCCCTGAGAAACTTCACAATAAAGTAAAATAATAAAAAACCCAAACAGAAACAACCAACCCGCAGCCCCGTGGGCTGGGAGCACGATCAGCACAAAGCCATCCTTCTGCCCATCTCCCTTTGGAGACTGCCGGTGCCTTTTTTCTCCTCTTAAGCTTTGGTAACCCGGAGAAAGCAAACTTCTCCAAGGCAACTGAGCAAATCCCTCGTGCTGTGAGTCATCTGGCAACCCAGTTTAGCTGCTCTCCCCCACACCCACCATGTACCCCAGAACACAGCGAGCTCGCCCCGTTTCCCTATGACTCAGGATCGCTCCATGTTTCAATGCTCCCCTTGCAACTCAACTTTGCTGGCAGCAGAAGCCATTCGAGGCAGCAGCATGAAAGCCAGGGTGGTGGGCTTGTTCCCTGGAAAAGTGGGGTTTGCAAGGATGTTCCCTGTCCCCCCTGCCTCCCCCCAAAATCACTGCAGGGCTGCAACCACATCCCATGCAGAGGGAACCCTTGCAGTGGAGTTTTCACGCTGCCTCCCACATAACACAAGCGCTGCCAGCTTTGACCTTTTATTTCCTCGATTCATCATCCTCTTTGCTATTTCAGCTTCGTTTCACCATGTCCATCCTTCACAACCCATTCCCAGCTCAGGCTGTGCTTCCCTGTGAAAGAGATGCCATCGTAGCAATTAAAGTAATCTTTAAATTGGAGGCTGCTTGCGCCAGCATCACTAAAACCCGAGTACCCACAGTTTTGCTGCTGGACCGTGGCTGACAGGAGCAGCAGCGAAGCACCGTGGCCAAGCATCACTCCGTCTTCCTACTTGTCCACTTGCTCTGGAAATATTTCCATGCAAACTGTGCTCCAGAGAATTTGGGAACCCCAGCCCCTCCCCACCTCCTGTGACTTCAGTGGCTTGCTGCCTGCCTTCGCTGGAGTCCGTAACGTTGCGCCGGGGATTAATTTGGCCTCGTGCCTTCATTTCCATCCTTGGCCTTGAACGTCCTTTGAGCTCCTCTTAAAAAGAGATTGATTAATATGAAATTACTCAAAATCCTTTTAGCCAGTGCCAGTATTGACACCGAGAAGGAAAGGCTATGATGACAGTGCCCAAGTCAAACATTTGCCAAATTAATTCCTCTGCTAGAAATTGTTTCGGATTTTGAGTATTTTTTTAAAAATACATCATCCAGTAATTCTCTAATTAGCTCGGCATTGCTTGAGTGAGGACACACCAATCTGATTTATGAGGAGGGAAAATATTTTAGGTAAATGCCTTTTTATGTGCATTCTGACATGAAGGGGAAGAAAAAACCCCAAGCAGGTGCGGGAGACCTCTGAAACCTAAGAAATGCCTCTTAAACTGCATGAGAGCACGGAGTTAGGGGGAATTTGGTCTTGAGTATCTGAAAGCAGGCAGGGATGGGGTGCGGGCAGGACGGGCAGCAGTACCAGTGCCTGCTGGCTTCTGGCCACAGCCTTGGGAAATCACATTAGGACCGTCGCTGCTGCGCCACTGCTTCTCCGCAGAACTGCTGCTAATGCATTAATGCTCCATTTAGGATCAGGGCCCATCGATCCCTCATCTCCAAATAACTAATTCAAGCCCCAGGATAATATAATTTCTCTATGCTTGGAAACCTTCCTGTTACCAGCAGTGCTCTGCATCCCCATCTGTGTGATGAAGGTATCGGGGCTCAGCACCCCCTCTCCCCTCCGGGTCTGCATCGCTGCTTTGTACTCCTGGCAGAGCATCATCACTGCCAAGGGTTCCACGCTGCAAAAACTGAAACCTCGAAACCCAGAGAGCCCAAACCACAGCTCCTGACTCAGCGGGACACCTCTTGGCTGCAATCCTTGCTCTCAGTTTTGCTCAGGTTAATTAAAGGAGGGAGAAGATCCTACCTTTGGTGGTCTCAAATTTACAGTAGCATATGATCTGTCATCACCCCAGCGCATATTAGTTGCTTTGCTCTTGCAAAACCTCCAAAAGCCCCCAAACTTCCTGCAAAACTTCTCCTGCTCCTACTTTTCCACATCAGCACCGTTAATCCTACCCCTTGTCCTGGCTTTGCTGGGGGTGGATTGGGATGGATCATTCCAGGCTGGGGGAAGCTAACCCTATCCCACAACATGCACTAAATTGGCAGAAATCTCCCCAAAACTTTTGCTTGCAACATCCCTGCTGCTCGCTGCATGCTGAGGAGCTTCCCACTCCCCCAGCGATTCCTTTTCACTGGTGGGTGAAGCCGTTCCCACCTTATCAAGCACTTTGGCATACAAGGTATTATATAACCCCACGATATTAAGATTTTTCCAGCCCCCATAAGATGCCTATAAATGAAGAGGGGGGGTGGAAATAATCCCATTGCAACTTGGTGATGGATATATCTACCCCCTGCACCCACGTGTAGCTAAAACTCCCTGGAGGAAGAGAAAGGGGATCCATACTCAGCTTGAATTCAGCCCAGCATCTAAAAAAAAAAAAAAAAAAAAAAAGCCCCCCCCCGGATTTTAGTGCCATGGACCAGGTAAGGAGCAGCCCCCCAAAACTCTGCAAGCTTGGGGTCGGCTACATTTCTGCTCCCCAAGGTGGAATGCCCCCCCTGCTCAGGAGCTGAATCTGATGATGAGCACAGAAAAAATATCTCCCCATCCCTCCCAAATCCTTCTTCCAGACTCAAAAAGCCACTCTTCAAACCCCAAAAGCCTCTTTCTGAACCCCAAATCACCCCAAATGTTGGCATGCAAGTTGGTGGAGAAGCCATGACAGAAAATGGGTGAATTTGGAGGAGAAAAGCAGATGATTTGGCCTCGGGGAGGGTAAGGGTTGCCGGGAGGAGGATGCTAAGGAAAGCTTCGAAGCTAAATTTTGCATAAATCAGGGCTGAGCTGAACCAAGTCCGCAGGGACACATTCAGATATTGCTGTGCAGTGTGTGCCTTCATCCTGGACAGCAAAATTGCATTTATCTTGCACCTCCTCTTTGCATTTCTTTGGGATTCATTAATTTGAGGTTGAAATCCACAAATGGCCTTTTTCTCCCCACCCCGACCCTTCCTGTCTCTTTCTAAACCACTTTAATTTCCCAACAAGATTTATTCTGGCTACTTTCACTCCTGTTACTGATGATCCTGGGTCAGGAATTGTCGCCAGAGGATTTGTTCTCCTTTCATTGCTCCACAAGTGCAATGGGCAAAAGGGGCTGGTAGAGGCAAAAAAATCCTTCAGCCTTTACAAAAATCCCATCTTTCCGCAAATTCCCAACGTTGCCCTACCACCAAGACCTCGGAGGTGATTGCAGTCATCCACCATGCAGCAATTTTCCCAATTTTCCCCAATATCTGCTTTTGCATATTATTTCTGGTCATGGAAGAGCAGAAAAAGCTGCTACTGGGTGGCAATTTGGGGTAAAATTCACATTTTAAAGGCAAAATGTTAAGGCAAAGAGGGGGGTCAAACACAGGCAGGCCTGGAAAATCCTATTAATAGAGACTCAACCATGTCTTTAATGAGATTGAAAAAAAAAAGGATGGGGAAGAAACGTATAGGTGACAGAGAGAAATCAGTTCGGTGGGGTGTAAGTGTTGTGTATTCCCCAAATTTGGGGATAAATTTGTCCCCATGTCACGAAATACCATTGGTTTCTGCTTCCTAAAGCCAAGCTTTGCCTTGGGAGGATGGGACTGGGGGAGCGGTTTGTCTGCAGGATATTGATAAATCCTTCTGCCCTGAATCGGGGGGGAATATTATATATATATTTAATCTCCAAAAGTCTGAAAGGTTTTTAAAAAAATGATCGGTTCAATCAATGCATCTCACTGCGGCTTTAAGCATTTCATGTTTCCCTTCTGCCTCTTGCCTTTTTTTAAAAATTATTTTTCCAAGGAAAAAGACCCTAAATTTTAAACACAGGTGCCTGGGAAAAAAAAAAATCCTTAAATGATTTTTTTTCTTTTTTCCCCACGTTTGAAACCCCCCTCCCTCAACCTTTAGCCTTCATCACCCCCATGCTCCACCTCTTCCTCCCCCTGCAGCTGCCGAGGTGATGCTGAGCCCATTAAGGAAGCCATAGGCTGTAAATCATCCCATTTCCAGCCCGCTGAAACGCCTGGTCAAAAAAGGGGAAGACTGATGGAAGTCTTATTTAAACATTTTGGAAGTCATTTGGGGGCGTTTAAGTCTTTCTTCATTTGCTGCCGGTCCCTCTCTGGCAAGCTGAGGGCCTGAAAGGAAGACGGATGGCCGAAATAAAGCTTCTAATTGGCACCTTTTTCCCTGTCTTTGGCCAATTTCGAGGCTTAATCATGATGAATAAGAAGGAGAGGAGGGCTGAGCGAGTGCAGGGATGTAGGAGAAAGCAGCAGGACAGGAGCATCCCCCCTCCATCCTAGTTTTCCCCCATTTCCTTTAGCCCCTGCTGCCTTTTATCTGCCATACTGCAGCGGGGATGCTGCATTTCGCTCCCGATTGCTATCTCCTGGGGAAGGCGATATCTCACTGGGTGTGAGCCGAAGCCTGCAAGCGCCTTTACAGACTAAAAATCCTGTTGCTTTTTTTTCTCATTATTTTTAACAAGGTTTGGGAGATTTGGCCAAGCGAGCGCCAGGCAGTACATGGCAACGGGCTCCATCCTCAGTCTTGATCTCACGTGTCCATCCCGCCTTGGGATATTTTTGTGCTTTGGGGTGGTTTTGATGGGAAAAATGCAACGTGCTACTATTTCCTGGGAGCTAAACCTTACACAGCCAATTGTCCGCATGGATTCAGGGTAGATTTCCTAAAAATAAGCCTTTCTGCAAGCTCACAGCAGCCTCCTCCAATGTGTGGCAGCATCCCATGCGTGCTTGCAAACCGCAGCTGGATTTATGAATATTCAGGTTATTTTGGCTGTTTCCCGGCAAGAGGATGCAACGCTTTCCTAGCATCCTTGCAAAGGAGCCTGGCATCCCGCAGCAACATCCCAAGAGTGGGGAAGAGGCAGCACGCTAAGTATTCGGGGGCTAAAAAGCAGCAAATCGGGGCTGAGAGCTGCAGGAGTTCTTTCACCTAAAAAATCCCATCTGCTGGGTTTGGCTCAATTCCACAGTAATAAGCTGAGGTAAGGACGTGATTTTGGGGTCAAGCATCGCACTTGGACCCCGGGCTGGTCCCCAAAACCCCTTCCTCTAAGCATGACGTGCTCTTGGACGGCTCTGGTTCTCCTCACACTTCTTTTTCTACACCATGTCATTGCTTGATTCACGGAGATTTGCATTGATTTTGCCATAAAACATTATGAATTCTGCTTGGGGGGGGGAGTAAATAATAAAAATAAATAACATTGATCTGCTGCTTAATTCAGCACCGAGCTGTGAGTGCCTATAATGGCTCACCCCAGGACTTAGGCTGAGATTGCAAGACCTCAGCCTTTTTATATTATATTTTTTTTTGCCTTTTAATATTATTTTTTATGAAAGTTACTGCTGTGTTTGGGAGCTCTCATCTCTGCTGGCTTTGCAATGGTTTGGGTTGTTTTTTTTTTTCTTTGTGTATCTCCCACCGCAGGCACTAAAGGGGCATTTCAGAGCCCTTTTATCCCAAAGAGCATAATTCAGTGTCTTATTTCAGGTTCAGCCACCCCAGTAACCTGATTTTTACTGGGATCTGGTGGTCCCTCCACTCCCCAGTAGTCTTAGGAGAAGGACAGCTTAATTCAACATCCATCCACGTTGGCCAAATTGCGCAAGAACCAACATTTTTGGACAATGCAAGAAAATGCCCATTTTCCCTCCCCATTCCTGCATACGTTACTACGGAGCATAGTGCAAAAAACGATGTAAAATATGACAAAATCAGTCAATTCTGGTCTGCTAGGGGTGGCTGCAGCACCTGGTGTAAGTCCCCCCAGTTCCTATTGATTGCCAAGGAGCAACACCAGTTTATACCTGCTGGGTTAATGGCCCCTCTATATTTGCTGCCTGTCTTTGGCAGATAACAGTCCATCAATAAATATCGATGAATCCCAAATCCATAATAAATCAAAGTGGGCATTGGGCCCAAGAAGAGGGAAAGAAACTTTTTATTTAATTTTGGATAGTGATGTGATGGACCAAAGTTGTTCTTGGTGGCGCAAACCCACCTGTGAGCTGCTCCCCAAGCAAAGGCAAAGTACAAATGAAAAAAAAAGTGAATTTATCTCATAAAAGAAAAAAAAAGGTCTGGGCACAGAAGAAAAAAGGCTTAGGAGCTGGTTATTCTTTCTCCAGGGAGGATTTTTCCACCCTCCCCTTGCAGGGTGACCTGTATTGCTATAAATTCCTTAGGGTACCTGTAATCTCCTGCGTGCAGCAGGCAGCACAAAGAAATCCAGGGGTTTTTTTGAATGGTGAGCAACACCTATCCCAGGCAGATAACTGCCAAGTTCAGAAACTCGCGCCCCATGAACGTGAAAATTGGATTTCGCTGATGTCCTCAAAGAAAAAAAAAAAATCAAAGAAAAATCCAGATTTCCCTGTCTCTCTGGAGGAAGATTCCTCCGAAAGCGCTGGTTTAGGCTTTTCTGAAACGTCAGCTTATGTATTTCAAAACCAAATTGAAACCCAAATGCTTCAAAGTGGGGGAAATAAATAAATAAAGTGTTTAGGTTTTGAAAAAAAGATGAAACAAAACATTTCTGCTCTCTTTGGACCTTTCTTCCCCAAACAGGATTCTGGTGAAACCAGCAGCATTTTTGCAGTGTATGGGGATTTTTTTTTTTTAAACAGATTATAATTCAATCGAGATGTCTCCTGTTAGATGCACCAACCCCCTGCCACCTTCATGGAAGTCTGTCTCCAAGGCTGGATTTGACACAAATTGCCTGGGGACCCAAATGCATCTTTACAAACCAGCTCCTTGATTTTGCAAGTTGTAATTCTAATGTATTAATACACCCAAGTGATGCTTTTTAGAAATGGGACCTTGTCACAGCACCTGCATGAAACAGGGGTGGGTCCAAGGATGGGGACAAGCCCTGTCCCTTGATTTTTGGTCTGACTCTGTGCCGCCCAACACTGGCCCCAGTGCTGCCCACCACCAACAAATACAATTTTGGCATGAGATACAGTATTTCTCCTGCTGGCAGATGCTTATTTCCCAGCCTGTCAGGTGCAAATGAGATCTTCATCACAACCTTCTCCATGAACATCTTCTGGTGAAATGTCATTGCCTTAGAAACAGGCACTGTGCTGCTGTGACAGCAGCTTTTCTCCTGGTGGAGAGTCCCACACTCCCCTCTAGCTGCCAGTATTCACAGCTGGGTCCCACAACCACCCCAGCATTGGCGCTGGTGCCCTCCAAACACGCGGGGACAACCCCAGACTCTTCTAGCTTTGAGCAGCTGGGCTCCTCCGTGACCTGGGCACTGGGGACAGGACAACACCACACCACAGGGTCCTTTGTGGGAGGGGAACTTCTACATTTTCCATGGTCCAAAGGCAATATTTCCATCAAACATCCCCAGGAGATGACAAGAGGTGCACCTTCACCATGCTCCTCATCTCGAACAACTCCATGGGCTCAACAGAGATGTGCAACTACTTTTTGCTGCATGCCTGTAGCCATGCAACGCCAGCTTTCCTATGGGGCCAATTATTTCAGGGCGAACAAGCAGAAGAGTCTTCCTGAAATGTTGATTGCAAAATCAATAGGCGTTTCATTTTAATTGAATTTCTGAGCTGGGCGGGAAAGCCAGGGCTGCTTCCACCTTTCTCCTTGCATGGGTGCTGCGGTATAGACAGACAAATGGACCATCCCATCATGGTTAGATGAGCCAACAACTCGGGTTAATCCAGTCTCTGGTAAGCCTAACAGCCTGGGGACTTGAGGGCAAGATGTTTTCACCAAAGAGAATAGCTTGGAATCACCCAAATCTCACTTTTCTTCTCCTACCTGTCATGGTTTCAGCTGGGATAGAGTTAAGTGTCTTCCTAGTAGTTGGTACAGTGCTATGATTTGAGTTCAGTATGAGAAGAACGTTGATAACACTCTGATGTTTTCAGTTGCTGCTAAGTGATGTTTATATTAAGTCAAGGATTTTTCAGCTTCTCATGCCCGGCCAGTGAGAAGGCTGGAGGGGCACGAGAAGTTGGGAGGGAACACAGCCAGGGCGGCTGACCCAAAGCGGCCAACGAGGTATTCCATACCATGGGACGTCACATTCAGGAAATAACTGGGTGGCGTGGGGGTGGGGATCACTGCTCGGGGACAAACTGGGTGTCCATTGGCGGGTGGTGAGCAATTACTCTGTGCACCATTTGTACATTCCAATCCTTTTACTATTATTGTTGTCATTTTATTAGTGTTGTTATCATTATAATTACTTCTTTTTTTCTGTTCTGTTAAACTGTTCTTATCTCAACTTGTAAGGTTTACTTCTTTTCCTGATTTTCTCCCCCATCCCGCTAGCGGGGGGAAGGGGGTGAGCGGCTGCGTGGTGTTTAGTTGCTCGCAGGCGTTAAACCACGACACTACCCCATCCAAACCACATACTCTTGCTGTTGCCACCAGCTCCAGGTGCATCCAGAGGGTCCAGGTGCTGACTGCAAGAAAAGAGAGAGCTAGGGCAACCCATGAGTTGCAATTTATTTTTCTAAGACAGAAGGATGGAGGTTACACAATCCAATGGATGCAAGTGACCCAGGAGGCTCCAGCCAGTGGTATATCCCTTAAATAACCATCACTGTTGCTCTTGGCTCCAAAAGTTTCCAAGGAAATAGTCCTGCCTTCAGCCCTTGGTTATGCCAAAGAGGCTTTTGGAGGGATGCATTTTTGCTTTCCTTGTACAACTCCTGCAGAGCATCTGCCAGCATGCATAAACATCATTGCTGAAGATATTACTGACTAAACCCCCTAATTTTCCTGCCTGCATCTGTCTCCGTGGACCCGCATGCAAAATTTTAGGTGCACAAAGTGGATCGATATCAGCTTGTTCGACTGCCCGCGTTAATTTGCAATTTGGATGCAGAAACTGCTCACATGTCGGCAAAATAAAGAAGCAGAAAGCAGGTGGGGAGCAGCCCCTGGTACTTCGAGGGGTTTGGGGGGGGCTGGACAGATGTGCACAGCTGTCAGGGGAGATGAGCAAGACCCCAACCAAACCCAACTGGCACCTAAAAAAAGGATGATCTGGGTTGTTTGGGGTTTTTTTTGCACCTCCAACCCCACAGGCCCCATTAAGTCTTCCCAAAGCAAACCAATTTGCACAGCAGAGGCGGCCCATTTGGAAAAGCCAAATATCCACCCTCAGGCTTATAAAGCAATTGGAAGATTCAGAGATGTGAAAGGAGGCAAAAGGACCCAAAAATAAGGTTTAAAAACTCTCCCAGCCTAGTGATGGGCACAAGCTGGTCCCCATTCCCAGTTGCTCCTGTAAAGGGTTATTTGTGGTCTAGGTCCCCAGGAGCACAGCTTTTGGGGCAGCCTCACTCACCTCACCCCAATTTCTTTTTCCCCCTTTATTTTAGAGATTTGACCAATTCACAGATTGCTTCATCACTGCAAAATAATGATATTTTTTCAGCAAATTTGCCCCCAAATTCACAAATTCAACTGCTCCTGGGTATGAGAGATACCAGGGAGATTGCTGCTGCCAACTGCTGAGGTGGGTGATCCTAAAACTCAAATCACCAGGTTTTCTTGCTTCATGGCCTCTTTGAAGGTATTTTGGAGCTCGAGTCCCAAGGGACGCTCGGTGGGAATGAATCTTAAACCAGGTCCACAGACATACCAAGTCCCAAGGGACTCTTGTATGGAAGTGCCTTGGAAAGGGTCTCCCATCCCCATGGGGACAGCGATGGGCAGAGCCCATCCCTGCTGCAAAACCGCTTCGCCCCCCCCCAAAAAATAGTATAACGACATTATAATCGTAAGTTAATTAAAAGAGAAGAGATCAAAGCCACTTTAGACAGATTAATGATACAACGAGCGCCAGAAATTTTCCCCGGTTTATGCATCAACCGCATCGCCAGTGCCTTTTTCCAGGCTCTGATGCTTTTGGGGGGGTCGGGCAGCTCTTTCATTCCCCGCCCAGTCCCCCCCCCCCTTTTTTCCTTGCCTCTCTTGATGGATGAAGGATTTGAAGTCCTAACAGCTGCGGGGATTTGTGTGGGGAAGAGAGGCGACATTCAAAGGATTATCAAGT
>JANZLQ010000001.1:7891758-7922144 GCA_026212715.1 Elanus axillaris
AGAGGCGACATTCAAAGGATTATCAAGTGAAAAAATCAACTCGCTTTTAAAAAAAAAAATAATAAAAAATGAGAGGGTTGGAAAAATTGCAGGCACACGTGGAGAGATGCATGTATATATGTATTTATATATTTATTTACATATATATTTAGCTACATTTTAAAATATCTTTTTTTAATATGTATATATACACAAAAAATAGAGAGGGGCCAAAATAAAACCACCAGGAGGGCAAGTTCAGGAATAAGGCAGCATCCTACAAACTGGGGAAAATGGGGTAGTTTTAGGAATGCTGAGTGCAGCAGCATGCAAAAAAAGGGGGCATTTTCCAGCTTTCAGCTCCCCCCCGCCTTGTTTTCTCTCTGTTGGCTGAAGATGAAGGTTGTCTCCTTTTTCTCTCAGTGGGATGCTCTTTCCTGTGTTGGGGTGGTGCATGCACCCAGGGGACCATGGGCAGAATTGGGGGGTGGGCGGTATTTCTCAAAAAAAAATAAAAAATCTCATTTTCTCTCTGCCATTGCCTCCAAGGACTGCATTTCCACAGGGAAAAGCAAACTCAAGCCCAGATAAAAAAGGAAAAAAAAAAAAATCTCTATAAACACCCCCTAATTGGCAGCCCAAATTCAAATTTGCTGGCAAAGGAGAAAATTCAGCCTGGAAAACCAAAGGAGAGCTAGAAGAATGCTCCAGCATCCCCCAAAAATGCCTCAGAGGGGGAGAATGACCACCAAAACCCCCTCTAGAAATATTTGTACCCTTTTCCCCGAACAACATCCCTCCATCATGGGATGAGCGATGACAGCTGGGAGAAGCCAACTTCAGTAATTGCTGTCTCTAAATGTCTACAGGCAGGGGCCTGACCAGGCAGCAAAAACTCGATGGCAGGTTAGCCATCTTTCACTGAGGTCATTTAAAAGAAGAAAATGGCATTTACATGTGATTTTTAACTAAAAACTCATTCAGACGTGTCAGTTAAATTGGCTTTCTGGGAATTTCTTCCTCTTTGGTGAAAGCAGAATGAGTCCTAGTGCTTCTATAATAACTCCTCAAATCCAGTTACATATTTTAGCTGTTTTACATGTCCCCCATCCTCAAAATAGACCAAAATACATAAATCATAACTTTTGAACCACTGGTAATCCTGCAGATTTAATTCTGTTTCAAGGATGCTGTTGAGACAGCTGAGCGGCAGCCCAGGGGTTTTTGACGTGACCATGCGCCTTGATCGGCGTCATCATAAATCACTGCAAGCCATTCATTATCCCCCCAAATATTGTGAGCAGATGTGATGTCACCTCCACACACCTGTCAATCACACCTACATAATCAGGACAGCTGATTGACAGCTTAGGATAAGAGAGTAAATAGATACACTGCAGATAGCGCTTCCTACTCATAAAGTGGTTTTTTTAATATAAAAGAGAAAAATAACACAATGGTTTTAAGATGCAGGAAACAGGGAAATGGCTTATTGAGTGCCATCTCCCTCCCAAAGCTGCTCCATGTCCATCTCCACCCAAATACCTGCTGGGTTTCAGCAATGAGTTGGGTCGAGGGACGATTTTCTCATCGGGGGTGGAAAATCCTCTGAGCTGCTCTTCTGCAAGTGGCCTTTCATTACTGCATCCAAATAACAACCAGTGAAACAACTCTGAAGCGTTATAGGGGATTTAGACAGGGTGCACGGTGGCCCACCACCATCAAGCCTTTAAATACACAAAGGTGCATCATCTATAGGCAGCTGGTGGCAACGGACAGGCTCCAAGGGATGGGGACAAGCATCAACCCAACATCTCCTGAATGCCAAGCCCTCTCTCCCAGCTCTTAACCCCTAGAAACCATCATCCAGAGGAAGACTACCCAAAAAAGCACACACATCCAGCTCTGCCTTGCAGTTCTCCACTGCTGGGTCGCAGAGCAGCTGGAAAGACCCATAAAAGCAGTGACTGCAAATATTTTTTGTGACTGCAAACACTTTGCATGGGGACATCACGTGAACACGATGCAACGGCATTCTTCTGGAGGAACAGCAGCTGCCGATGAGCCACCTCCAGCCTGAGGCCCAGAAATCGGGGACCAAGGGGCTTAATGCAGCCACAGGGTTGAATACAGCACATCCTCGCTCTGCAATTACAGCGTAGCCATTTCGGAAACCAAGAATAAAAAATAAAAAACAAAATTCCCAGATCTTGGTGGTCCTCTGTTACCAGCAATTAGCTGTGAAATCTTCCAGCAAAGCAAGTCACCTTCGCAATGATATTAAATAGCACTTTTTTTTTTTTTTTTTAAGGTCAGGACAGAGCAGGTTTGAGGTTCAGCCTTCTCCACCTGTCCAAACTTGGACATTAAGTCATTTTTATTCCATATATGCCCAATGCAGATAAATCTGACTTGTTGAACTCACATTACCCAAATACACATCTGAGAGATGGGACCACTGTGGTCCTTAATGCTCAGCATCCTCCTCTCCACCTGAATGATGCTCTTGTGATGGGACACACTTAAATCCCCAGTACAAGCCAGTCTGGAAGATAAACAAGCCTCCAAGGCCCCAGGTTTTGTTGCATCCCAACCTCAAAGCTCAACCTTGGGGGTACTGGAGGGGTTTTCCTCACACCAAAACACTCGGGAACTTCGAGCTGACATTTCCCTGGTGTGGAAAAGCCAGAGAGTGGCAGATTCTCCCCACAAAAAAACCCCAACAAACCAAGGAATTAGCAGCTGTCGCACAGATCATATTTTATATTTGTGTTCAGATAAACACGGATTTTGGCTCCCTGCCCAGCCCGGCAAAAGCTTTTATCTCCTGAGAAACACCAGGGACTGGGTGAACTTTAAAAAAAAAAAAAACAAAAAAACCATCATTTCCCACCTCCTCCTGCCATCTCCCTCCTCCAGCTGGGGAACGTTGTTTCTTTCTCTGTAGCAAGTTCATTGCTGAATAACATTTTTTCCAGCTTTTTTTTTTTTGCCCCCACCCAATTCCTCATGCTAATTTATGGAAATCAAATGACGCCTGTTCCCAGCCAGGGATAATAAACGAGAGGTATTAAAAAAAGGAGGAAACACAGCAAAGGGGGGGCTGTAAATACTAATTGTTCTATAAGGAGAAGGCGGTTTATTTTCTTGTTAAAGGGAAGGTTTTGTTTAATTAAATCTGCTTGTTCTCTGCTTTTAAATGAGCTCTGAGCCTTCGTTATTGGGCACGGGGAGGACGCTCCAATGTGCCTTCCTTCCCCAGGGACTGCGGCTGCAAGGGAGAAGGGTGGACATGCCAGTTGGATCCTGCTTGTCCCAAGCGCACTGATGCACGGATGAGCACCCACACGTGAAAGGGGTTGAACTGGATGCAAGTTCGATGAAGAAGCATTTTTTGCCGGGAAATTCAAGCGCTGCACATGCTTAAGCATTGTATTTCCCAAACACACCACTTTTGGACCTTACACTGCGATGCGAACGTGCCTGAGGACCTCTCAAAAAGAAGCACAGAGCCAAATCCAGCCAGGAATTGGAGAAAAAGTTCCTTTGCCAGCAAATCTGGGGAGATGCAGCCCATGAAAAGCCAGAGATGCTCCAGAGAGCTCGATTTACACATCTCGGTGGCTGCATCCCCACTCAACCCGGCATCAACCCCACAGGTGATTGTCCCTCCACTCTCATCCTCCTTGAGTCCAGATTTTTTTGGGGGGGGGGGCGGGTTTACACCTTTTATTCTCTTCCAGGTAATTAAATACACGCCACTTGGTGCTGTGAGGCAAGGTGTTCCCACCCCCTCAGATAACATCTCGGATCGTTCAATTCTCATTGCTCCAATAATCCAGATCTAATTTGCTGGGAGCCCGGCACCGAGTCTTTCGGCACTTCATTAGGGCGCGTGAGCAGCATTTCATTACCGCAACCCCTTGCCACCATCCCTAGCAAATTTCCTTTTGGAAAAATCCAAGATAAAAGCTGAATTTGCAATCCACGCAATCCCTAGGGATTTGGCCGATTTCCCAAATTGATTTTCCATTGCATGGGGTAGAAAGCTTCCTCTACCCAGACCAAAATTTATCCTTTGTGCTCCCCCAGTTCAAGGTCAGTTCAAGCTCATTTTAACTTTTCTTAATGGGTCCAAAAATTAACACACTTTCATCAGGGTAATTTTTACTTCTTGAAGCTTTATGTGTTCATCTGGACCCAGCAATTATTTCTGGAAATATATATTCCCACAGGCCAAAGGACCTCGTTCATAATCCACATGCAGCTATTCACCCCCTAATCTATTTGAGACAGGCTCCATTGTGTGCGGAAAAGGCTGAAAAACATCATTACAAGCATTTGCCTTCAGGAAAAGCTCACCTTTAGGGTTTTTTGGGGGTAGAAAAAACAGGCAATTACATAGAGGGGGGAAACCTTAGAGGAGGAGCTGCCCAGATTTGGGAGCATCAGGGAGGACGGAAATTAAAGTCAATCCCCTATATGAATTTATCATTATGGGGGTTTGGGGAAAATCAGGGTGGGTTATTCTGCATATAATCCAATTACAGGATGCCTTAGATGCAGCCTATTTAAGGGCTTATGAGGGTGTTGGATAAGACGAGCCTCCACTCCAGGCTCTTATAGCATCACTTCTCTGCAGGCAAAAGAACAGACGAGGCAAGGAGAAAGGAAGACGGAGTGATATGAGGGAGGTGGGGAGCGAGCACGAGCGCAGGCTGGAGTTATTTATAGGACGTGATTTTGTGCGGGAGGAGATAGCGATGCCAAAAAGAGATGGTAAAAATAATCTTGGAGACAGGTGCTGCTGCCTTGGGGAGGAGGCTGCTACCAGCGACAGCTTGGGGGAAGTGCAAGGTAAGAAGAAAATGGGGAAAAAAAATAATAAAATAATAATATAAAAGAAAGGTATTTGCATTTCTCTGCATCATCTCTCATCAAGTACAGAGAAACCCCATCCTTTGCAGAACTGTTGTGCCACAAAATTGGAGGTTAGACATTATGGACTTTCCTTCTTGCTGTAAAACTGGGGTGCACCGATGCTGCTGGCTCAGGTTTTGGGGACCCAAGAGCTCCCCAAAGCCTAGATGAAGGATCTGGCGGAGGATTAGACACAGGGCACAACTGCCGACCAATTCCCCAGGGAAGGGTAGAGAAAGTAACCCCCCTGGATCCATCTGCAATTCTCCACACACTTTGCCCCATGGATGGAAACCTGAGTCCTGAATACCATTTTCCACAGTCAAGCTTCTGCTAAAAACTGTATTATTAATAAAAAACAACTTTATCAAATTAATGTTCAAAGCTCTTATGTGCTCCACGGGGCAGGGGGGGGAAGGCAAAACACCCAAATTATTTTAAGCAAAAGGTCCATTTTGCCTGGTATTCTGCCATCAGCAGCCCTCCTGGAGATATTTGTGCCATGTTATGTGCTGCAGATTTGGCATGGAGAAGGGACCACCCCAGACCCACATCTGTCCTTCCCCATCCTCACATTGCATGGATGCAGCTGGCACCGAGATGGCTCTCGCTTTTATATATATACATATAAAAAAAAATATATATAATATAGAAATATAGATATAAAAATAGGAAAAGCCATCAGAAACAGAGGAGGGGATTAATCACGCCGCATGAGGAGGGGGAGAGGCAGCACACACTCCAGCTCTGAAAATAATCGCAATCGGATAATCAAGGCGAGCGCTGGCAGCAAAGTGGCATCTCGACGTCTTGTTATTCCTTCCGCGACCTCCCCTCCCTCCCTCCTCTTCCCTTTTTTTCCTGCACGAATCCATCTCCTCGCTCTCTTTTCGGAGCAGCTTTCATCAACTTGTCACCCAGCGACAACAAGCCAGGCTGCGTGTGTAATGCAAAAATACATCAGTTAGAAGAGGAAAAAAAAAAGAATAAAAATAAAAAAGAATCTAAACCCACCCAAAGCTTGATGCTCCATCCCAATAACGTGAAACCTGGGAAGAAATTCCTAAGCTGGCAGCAGTTCTGGCTGGAAGAGCTGACAGTGGCTGCTTGCACCCAAGCGAGCAAAGGCAAGAGCAGAAGCAAGCAAGAATATGGGACAAGCCTTGCTGCAAGCATGCAAGACACCATGGGCTCGGCTTGCAGAGAAAAGAAAAAGCCAAGCTCAGCTCTAGCACGTGCTGGGAAAGAATTAATTTTGTTTACAAAGTTAAAAAGAAACACCAAACTAAACCAACCCCACAACAACTTCCTTTTCTTTTCCTTTCCCCGTTTTCTGTTGGCCTGGGAAATGCAGAAGGACGAGGCCAGGAGGAATCTCCACTGTACTGGCGGCATGGTCCCGTGCCTTGGCTGACAAGGAAAGGACAAATGAGAGCGTTTAGGCAGTAATTAGGCAGTAATGACCTACTTGGAGGTCGCTACCGTGCAGGAAATAACCTGAGCGGAGACTCCGCTGAAGGGAGCTTGAGTGTACTCAGCAATTTATCAGGTTATTGCCACTCATGGGGAACAAGCGACTGAGTCATTAACCCCATTACGGGCTTCTGCTTCTTACAGATACCTCTTTTAAATAAAAAGCCTTTTTTATAAAACCCAAAGCCTCGGTTTCTCCAAACTGGGAGCTGCTGGGCTCCTTTAGCCTTTTACAGCAAAGCAAAGAGGCACCACCACAGGTGCTGGAGGATGCACAGCCACCTTTGCAGAGCCAGTGTGCAAAAAAAAAAAAAAAAAAGAGGGGGTGTGTCTTTAGCCCCAGATTTCCAGCTTTTAGATGCTTTTCTTCATGCCTGGTGAATGCACCCACCCCCCAAACAGAGCCTTTTGCAATACTTAAGTGTCTTCCTGTCACTACACATAGATGCTCTTACTTAGACTGAAGGAATTGACTGTACTTTGGGGGGGAAAAAACCCCCACATCTTGGTCCAAGTTTCATATTTATATACTGCCAAGCTCAGACAATTTTAATGCGGGTTTTGGCACGCTGGCCGAGCTGGAGCAGAACTACATTCTGTCTCCTCTTCCAATCCCTTTCTGCCAGGTACAGAGGTCACATGGCTCCAAGAGACCCGCAAACCCAACTGGAGATGCTCAGCAGTGCCCTGGATGCTGGTGAGGACACTGGATGGGATCCCACCCTCCTGTGAAGGAGCTGGAAATAACACGAGCCATCCTGCATGTAGTTTCTAGTAATCCTGGGGAGATTTTTTGGCAGAGAAGGCTGCAAAGACAAACCCCCACACTGTGGCAGAAGCAAGCGTTTCCAAGCCTGGCACCAACAGAGCTTAGTTTCTGCTTCGAATCCAAGTTCAAGATTTTGCTTCCTTCCAGTTGACTTGCTCCTCACAAAGATGCCAGCAGGATACAGGCAGTTTGCAAGCAGTGAGGGGAACGGACCTTTCATGCATTGACTTTTTTGGCCATCCTGGCATCCAACCAAAAAAGAAACCTAAAGTGGGCTTCACCTTCACCACCTGAGATGTCTTTCAGATAGTCACATCTTGGCCATGACCTTCATGCCCCTAATAGTCAACCAGAAATTAAGGATATGTGTGAGCAAGAAGACAAAGAAAAAGCATACTAACCCAAGATAACAGCACTCTAAAGGCACTTATTTCTCTCTGCTAATCCTTGAGAGAAGGTGCACAGCGTGCACTGGTACCAATATCTTCACCGCAGGTGAAGACCCAGGCAAAGCACCTCCTCCTCCCGCAGCATCCTGTCTCCCAAAGCTTCAGGGATCAGGTCCGCAGCAGGATTTAACAGAGCGTGGCCATCGGAGATGCTCACAGTGCAGAGCATCCTTAATTACCACTATGCCCCGTTTACTCTCTGGGGTGGTATCATCTTTGCAGCATCACCGCAATGCCTCATCGTAGTGTTAACACGCTGTGACTTCCACAACATCTGCTCCGCCGTGCTGCCGCACCCCATGCCCGTGTATTAACGCAACCGATTCAGTCCTCAACCTGTCATGACGCCTTAAAATCAACGGTGGGACAACTCCGGGTTGCACAAGGCAGCCTGCAAACGGCGTGAATAATTCATGTGCAAGATGCGGAGAGCGATGCGACATTGCTGGCGCGTGTGTCGGGAATCCCGTGGGGTCCAGCAGCAACGTCGCAGCAGAATGGGATGAAAAGCATTTGGCAAATAGATCAGTTGCCAAAGAAGAAAGGAAAGAAAAATGTTAAATAATGATAAACAAATAACAATATATAATAAAGCAGGTTTTGTCTTGGGGAAGCATTTGCAGTGATTCCCAGAGGCGCATCTTCATGTCTGGGCACGATGCTCCAGGATGAGCAAAGCTTTCCCTTCCCACAGGAAAATCGCTCTTACTTTTGTAGGGTGATGAGCACTAGGTGCAGCATGGTAGGGGTGGTGTGTGTGCAAAAAAACCCAAAACCACAAACAAGGGACGCTGCAGAGAGGAGAGACCCAGCACATGATGGGGCAGGACTCCAGGCAGCACAAGCCCCATACCGAGTGATTATTCTCCAAATTACAACACTTCAATCCAAATGTTTCCTCTCCCCAAACCCATTTAAATCCACATGATGCAGAGCAGGTAAAGCAAACAGCTGTGCAAATCCCACCCACTTGAGTCAGGAGGAAAACATCCTTGAACAGGGGCTTTGCCTTGTGCTGCTCGTAGTCAAGAGCTTCCCAATTTAATTTTAATTATTTTCCCCATTTCTTCAGCGTATGCAACCAGTAGGCTGCCTATAAAGTGTCATTAACAACCTCGGCGGAGGCAGGGATGGGGTTTGCATTGCATCCTGCAAGCATCCCAATGGATACTTGGGTTCTCCTGAAACCTCCTACCCCATTAGTGGGTTTATCCCCAAATTACAGAGGATTACTTCTCCCCTTCCTTCCTTCCAGATGCCAAATAAGAGGTTAAGCAGGAAAGGGAGATGAGCAAGGTCACCCAAGAGCCTATCCAAGTGTGGAACACCAAATCAGTGCTCCTGAGCTTGGTTGCACAAAGCTTTTTTGGGATGCTAGGACTTTGGGGGAGAACACAAGCTGGTAGATCATCATGTTACACAACTGCATCTTTTTCAGTGCCTGCATCATCATAAAGAAGGTGGTTTCTGCCCTCTGAGCACCAGCAAACCTCTTTCTGCTGGAAGAAAAGGAAAGGACAAAGGGTTTTGTGGACAAAATCCTGGTGGAGGAGGTAAGCGCACGGCTACCTCCTTGCTGTGAGCAGAAACATCGCCGAATTGGGACATAAATAATGAGGCCGGGCGTGCAACCAGGAGCCAGCAGCTCCCTGCAGCCTCACCAGAATGTTCATCACTGCCACCAAGGGAGACCAAAAGGCCACAGACAAGCCACGTCACAGCTTTTGGAGTCATGAAAACCCTGTTGCCACCTGAAGCATCCCTGAGAAGTGGGCAAGGGGTTGCTCCTGAGCCAACAGGTAAACCCAGCCTGCATTAAAAGACCATGACGGGTGATGGACTTGCATCAGTTAGAGGCACGCCAGCTCCCAGGTGTGTTTCTGCTCATTCCCAATTTCAATTTCCTCCGCTCACCGGCTTCGCTTTCCAAAGCAAATCATTTGCAACTACAAAGCTGCTCCATTTTGACAATTTCAGAACATAAAAACCTATTGCAATCACTCCGAAACGTCTTCAAAGCAGCGCTGCTGTCAGTCAATCACCCTTCCCTGCCTCCACAAAGGCACTCCACAGAAAAAATGTTCATCCAAAACCACCGACAAAATTTAAGCTGCTCTTCTGTTTCCCAAATCAAAAGATCTTTTATGAAAACTGAACCAGTTATGAGTCTGTATTTGAGGGGTTTCTCAGCAGCTCAGCTCGGGGCGCGGAGGGAGGGAGGAAGGGGCACAGGAAATATTGGTCCCTGGAGCACCAGGCGTGCAAGTGTAAAACAAGTTGCAAGTGGAGCCAGTCACAATCTCTTCAATCTCCCTTTTTGCTTTTTTTCTTTTTTTGTATGAAAAATTGTGTTAAGCTAAAATTTGCACAGAATTGGGAAGCCTCCACGCTTGTAATTACTTACTTTAATGTGCTGTTTGACAGCTCTCGTGATTATTTTAGTTTTAAGGCTCCCGGCATCTCATCATCGCATGAGAGGCTCAGGCTTTGGGAAGAGAAATGCCAATTTCTCCCCCTTGCGATTGCACAGAAAATCTTGGGAATCCAACCAAAATGTGCCCAAGCTGGAAGATAAATGAGGAGACCCTCCACGTGCCACGATTCCTCCTCGTTATCTCTGAGCCCAGCTAATTCCCACCAAGCCGACGCTAAACCATTTACTGTGTGAAATAGCGCGTCCAAAGGGACTGTTTAGTTCTTTCCCCTCTAACCAGATTAGGCAAAGCAGCTCTTTGGCACGCTGGTAATCCTGGCCGGCGTTCGCCGTGTCCGACACCTCCTGTGCCGAGCCAGTGACCTGTGGTCGAGGACGCACTCCGGTTTCAGAAAGGGATATTTAAGCCTAAGAAAAAAATATGCATCCTCAGCTGTGAGCATCAAAGCCAAGAGGAACTTTGTGATATATTCAGTGGGGCACCCCAAACCCTTCCTGAGCTCCCCCAGACCTCAACTTCTCCATCCAAATGGACAGAGGACCAAGCCATGGTGTCCAGCACTTGGGTTCAACCCCTCCAAAGCTCTTTGCAAAACCTTTAATTCCTTATTCCTTTTGCAGAGCACCAGGAAAACCCCATCAGAGGTCCAGCACAGTGGAGCAGTATGGAAACATCCATCTTTTCCCAAATCCCAAAACATACAGCCCCGGCAGGATCAGCAACAATTTCATCTACTGCGACTCCCAGGTGGGTGCAGACCCCCAGATAAAGACATTTTCATATTTAAAAGTCTCCTTTGCCTTGTCTGCACTTTCCCTATTGATAACGAAAAAGTATTTACATTGGTGGATTTTAATTTACTGACACGATGCTTCTTTTTCCCCCCTTAAAAGCCTGGTTCTTGCATTTATTTCCTGCCACCGCCTGATAACACTTGAAGCAATTCAACCTGAGAACTGAGGACATTAGTCTGAAACGCTTAAACTACAGGTGGGGGGTGGAAAGCAGACAATAATAGAGGATTGCAAGTTATATGGTACAAGCAAAGGAGCACTGATAGAAATGCTCATGGTCAAGGGTGAGACCGAAAGGCTGTCTATAAATTAACTCCACCTATGTCTATATATACACCTGTGCTGATCCAGCAGCAGGCAAAGTACATCATGTTCTGGTGAAATGAAAGAGAAGGGAGGAAAAGAAAAGCACAGAGGGGATAAATGGGCAGCAAGGGGGATAAATGGGATGGAAATGGGTCTAACATCCCTTCCCAGCATCTCCCAGTCCCATATCAAAAGAGGATGGTTATCCTTTCAGAAAAATAGGGGTTTATCCCAAAATATTTCCCCTAAGCCAGGCTTCACACTTTAGACATGTTTGGTGACAGGTCCCCAGTTTACCCAGTTCCTCCCAACTCGCACATTAGCATCCTGCCACTCAATATACCAACTTTGCAGCTATTTTAGGAAAAAAAAAAAAAAAGCCCAATTTCACTCAAGTCCTAAATGAGCACATCATGCCATAATGCCTCCATTAGCCAGCTTACAAATGCCTCAAAACTATCCCATTAATTACTCTTTCCTCCCCATTTATAGAAGCCCCATGACTTTTCTGCTGCAAACCCACACCATTACATTGCTTTCCATTTACCTTCGCACCCATTAGCAAAACAAATTAAGCTTTTAGCCACGGCTCCAAATGACACGACCAGTTCCTGTCCGTCTATTCCCCAGGATGTTTTGCATTTAGGAGGAACCTAAATTTGCAGAAAATGCACCATTTTCCTCCTTCAAAGCCCAATTCAAGCTTTTATTTAAGAAAATTGGAGGGTGCATGGAATCTTTGTTTCCTTGCTCTGGGATGAGCTTCAGGAAAAAATTCAGCTTTGCTCCACTGAACCTCACCCAGCACCAGTGTTTCACACATGTTCAAGCTGGTGGAAATGTGGCAATAAGGGCTAATTATCTACCCCCCCCCCCCCCCAAATCTGGGGTTTTTTTGCATGTGTTGCAAGCGCGAGCTGGTGCAATGCAGTACAACCGGCGCATGGGAGGCTGTGCGCAGGAGCAAGCTGGAGGGATGCACAGCCCCAGGATGCGATGCATCCTTGGAGAGCGGACTTCAAGCAGTATTTCCCACCTCCCAGATAAATGCCCTAATTACAGGACCCGCTAATTAGAGTGTTTCTTGGGTCAGAGGAAGGGTGAAGTAGAGCAGAGCCTAAAAACCAGGACACCAGTGTCATAGAGGGGACCCTAAAAAAACAGGTCTGGACGTCAAATATGCCCCCAGGGATGTGTCCCCCATCCCAGGTACTGCAGCCGATACATTTATCCCAGCAGCTCCGAAAAGCTCCAGGCCAGGCTGGGAAATACAGAGCAGCTCAAGCAGACAATATGAATTCCCCCTCGGCAGGACACACAGCCAGCACAAAACCCATCACAGCAAGGAAAGCCTATGAGATAAGGTAAAAAAAAAAACCAAACCAAAGCCTTTCTGAAGCCCACCTTCTCCAAAAGGCCCTACAAAGCACAAACCCACCTGTGCCAAAAGACTTCATAAAAAAAACCCTCCTTCTTAAAAGTCATCACTTCCAAAAGAGCCTGGATTTAAATCATGTTGGGAACACACCGTGCTTCCTTTGGTGCAGGAGATGAAGAGCTGCAAGATGAGTCCAGGCTTTCCTTCTCCAAAACTCGCACCTCCAGCACCTCAACTCCTCCAAGCATAAGCCTACAATCAGCCAAAGCAAAATGGTGAGGATATAGCTGAGTGAAATAATTTTTTCCTTAGTTTTGGGGGAAAAAGGACTGACAAGACCAGAAGCAAGAGCCCATACAGCCTCTTCAGCCCAGGAACCACAGCAGGTACCGCTTGCTCCTGATAAGTCACAGGTGATGCCCCACCTGAGGCAAATAAATTCCTGCCTCCCTACTTATAGCTTGCTGCCAAAATTATGGGGAAATTGCAAAAAGCAGCTGCTTCTTCCCGGAGCAATCCCCTTCTTTTGCAAATGCCCCTTGGGGTTGGCTTTCCAGCTCCTGCTGAGGTCAAACCCAGCACCTAAATCCAACCTAGGCTGAGCTTAGCTCCTTGCCCCTCTCTTCATGCTCTTCCCAGGCTGCAAAACTCTTCTCCCTTATTGCATTTTTAAAAAATTAAGTTTAAAATGCTAGGGAGGTGGGAGCAGCATGGCATGACTCTGTGCGCATGTTTGAGGTGCCCATTGCAGCTCTAAAAGGGCCAAATGTCAGTATTATAAGAATCTCAGTATGTCCTGGTTTTGGCTGAGATAGAGTTAATCTTCTTTCTAGGAGCTGGTACAGTGTTATGGTTTGGATTTAGTGTGAGAATAAGGTTGGTAACACACAGAGGTTTTCAGTTGTTGCTAAGTAGGGTTTATTTTAAGTCAAGGATTTCTCAGCTTCTCACGCCCAGCCCGCAGGAAGGCTGGAGGGGCACAAGAAGTTGGGAGGGGACACGGCCAGGGCAGCTGACCCAAACTGGCCAACGAGGTATTCCATACCGTGTCATGCCCAGTATATAAACTAGGAGGAGTTGGCTGGGGTGGGTGGATCACTGCTTGGGAATTAACCGGGCATTGGTCAGTGAGTGGTGAGCAATTGCATTGTGTGGCACTTGTACATTCCAATCCTTTTATTATTATTTTCTTCCTTTTTGTCCTATTAAACTGTTCTTTATCTCAACCCACGAGTTTTACTTTTTTTCCCCAATTTTCTCCACCCATCCCACTGGGTTGGGGGGGAAGCGAGCAAGCGGCTGCATGGTGCTTAGCTGCTGTCTGGGGTTAAACCACGACACAGTATTACAAAAATCTCAGTATTATAAAAATCTCGGTATTATAAAGGGGACCAGAGAAAAGAAAGAATTTCCTTGCAATAAATGGATTTTTCTCCTTGAGTTTCAACCTTATTGCAAAGCAAAATCTACCATATTGCAACACTTTGCTGAAATAAAGACAAGGTTTTAGCAGAGCCCAGGTCATCCTCAGCACGCCCAGTGCTTTATTAATAGAGATTTTTTTTTTTGTTTCCCCAGGCTGACTCCGACTCGTGTCACTGCCTTGGTGACACCGAAGCAAGTAGGAGAGGGATGCTCGTGTGGTGCGATGGATGGAAACAAATAGGTCAGGCTGTAAAACAAGGACAGGCTGTCACCCAGACACGGGGTCTTGCTCCCACAGTCCTTGCTTCATCTTCCGCAGCTGCAAATGGGCCAAATCTGGCCAAAATTTAGGCACTTAGTCCTTGTTAATCACAGCAGCGGTGTTAGCATCACCACAGAGGTGCTTAAGTGCTTTGCTGGCTGGGTTTGAGTGGGATTTTTCTGCATTTATGTGTCTTTTGGGAATCCATAGGGTTTTTTTTTTCCTTGTCTGTGTAATGGGAACGTTATAGATGGGGTAAATATAGGGACAATTTAAAGCAAGTCATTAGGCAGAAAAGTCCTTGAAGTAAATCAATCCAGGGCAGGAGGGTGAATCTGGCAGCAGGAGAGGCTCAGAGCAAGGCAAGAGAGCTAAAAACAGACTCTTTGGGGACCGAGATACCCCCAGCTACTAAATACACCCCCCTAAAGTGCTTATTTCATCCCGTTGCAGCATCCCATCCCAATGGGATTTGCACTGCTCCATCTTGGGGTATTACAGACTTAGAGAAAGAGAAAAATGGCTTTTTCCAATTCCTTGCAGCTTTTCTCTTTCTCTCCTTCTGTGTTAAGGTCCCAATTACAAATTTATGCAGAAAAGGGGAGAAGAAAAAAAAAGGGGGGCAGGAGCTGTTCCCAAATAGGAATTATCACCAAGGTTATTCTTTTGCAGGGGACTGGCCAACTCCTGAGCAGAGTGGAGAACCTCAATGTCCCTTTTTTTAACCCAAAAAGGGTTAATCCATCCAAGAAGGGGAGCAGGGGATCAAATAAAGCTATTACATCCCATTCCCACCCAGCCTGGACAAGCTACCATCAGATAAATGGGGGAAAATTGCAAGAAGGTGCATAATGACCCCAAGTTATTTCTGAGCGATTATGGCGGATAACAGTTATTATGGGTAAGAACAGGGAAGGTCAAACAGCCTGATCCTGGCACAACACGTCTGTGCTGCTGTGCTTTAGTGCCGTATAGCTGTTTTCACAGGGAATGGGGGATTTTGAGCCTCTGAAAATATCCCCTCGGTGAAGAGTAATTATCTAAAACTGCATTGGTGCTCGAAAAATCAAGCCTGGGTCATGCAAGGGGGAAAACTGCCCAAATTAGGGGTATTTGGGAGCTTGCAGCACTGGAAATGTGCTACCATGGGCTGATGCTCTGCTACAGAGTTGCCTGAGTGACCCTGGGCATGTCCCTTAGCCTCCACGCAAGACCTGCTTCCAGCTGCTTCAATAAAAATCATCATTTATTCCAAATAAAATCTTTTTTCCTCTAGAAGAACTCAGGAAAGACATCAGGTTTTAACCTTTCCTTGGAAAATATCTGAAAACCCCACCATATCCAAGCCCACGGAGCAAGATGCCAGGAGGATGGGGAGATGGGACAGGGATGAGCAGGGAAATAAGGGAAACAAAGAGAGATGTGAAATTTGGGACCACCAACCTCCCTCTCCACACCTGCCTATGACATGTTATTCGACTCTCCCATGAGGGACGCTAATTTTTATGGTGGAGCACACTCGTCTCCCTATTATAGGAATAATTTAATTAACTTGGAGAAATGTAATTAATTTTAATTGTTCGTGATAATTCATTGTTTAATATGATATTAATAATTATAAAAAAACTCCTAATGCCCAGTAACTGTCCTATAATATGCTAATTAAAATCTCATATAGGAAGCACTTAATTTAAAGCATTGGGAAATTGTTTCTTGTCTCTGGAGACTGAGTCAGCGACCTGAGAAGATGGAGTGAGGCGAGAAGGGAGATAGGGCTGTGCCCACTGCACCCAGAACCCCAAATCCACCTGCAGCTGTTGGACTGGGTGGCAATGCACCTGGATGCTCCTTTTTCCTGGGATTTTTGGCTTGCTGAAATTATGTGGAGTTCATCTCTCCTCCAGCAGCCCATTGAACCCCAAGAATGATGCTCTGTTGAACTTTGCAGGGTGGAAAAAGCTCGTTTCCGTGCCCTCTGCTGTTCTCATAACCATCTTAAGTACTTAAATATACAATTTCCATCAAGGAATTACATGCTGCTAGCAGCCTTTTAAACCAGGGAAAGGACCCCCCGTGGAACTGTTTGCTTTCTTGGAGTGGTATCATCTTCGGCGAAGGATTTGTCCTCTAATTGCACCATCTGTGCGTCGGGAGGATGCAATTGCATCCCTTGTTTTGCTATTTTTTTTCCCCTCTTTCTCTTTCTCTTTTTTTTTTTTTTTCCCCCTGCCTTGGAGAAAAGCTCTGCAATTGCAGGTCCCAGTATCCCCCCTGCCCAGGAGCTGGATGCTCTGACCCACCAGCCACAAGACTCTCATTTTGGGGTAGTTCAGTGGGAAAGATGTAACAGGTATGAAAGCAGCACCCAATGGGTTGTGGGACCCTGTTGCACCAACTGTCCCCCTCATCCCCATCCCATGCACATCCCTGGGTCATGATCCCCCCATCCCAGCAGGACAGACCCACAAACCCATAGGGGTGCACCTGAAAAAGCAAGACCAAATGCTTCCAAACTGCGGGGCCAAAATGGGGACAGAAGCAGCAAATTTGGGGTGAGGAGGTGATGCCCGACGCCAGCTGGACACAGGTTTACTCGCAAAGCTCCCGGCAGGTGATGGTGATTTGAAGGTGGAGGAGTTGGGGGGCTGTGCTGCACTCAGAAGAGTCAGTGCTCCCAAAACCATCAATTAAATCCTCACTGGAGGTGACAAAAAGCATCTCCATCCTCCCTCACCCACAGCAGCAACCCGGCATATCCCCAGAAGATGCGGTTGGGACCTCAAAACCTTTTATTTTTATTTTTTTTTTTAAACATTAAGGGCTTGATTTCTGAACACCCCTTGCAAAAAGAGCCTTGGGGATGGGAGCGGAAGAGACGCACATCTCGCTCTACCGACGAGGCTTCAGTCGCAGTGCCAGTGCAAAGCCTTTGCTAAAAATACCTCTGCCTGTTTGATGAGGCAGGAGACAGTGGCTCCCCGTGCCTTCGGCAGCCGTCATTAGCAGCTCGCATCTGCCTGACTGGCAGCAAACGGCTCCTTTTCCATGTGGAGGTGTTAAAAAAAATAAATATATATAATAAAATAAATAAACCTGCGTCATTTGTTTTACTTGCCAGCCCCGGAGCAATGGGAGATCTGCTGCAAAGCACCTGTTTGCTGCTTTCCCACCTCCCCTGCAGGTGGGTCTTGCACAGCTTGGGGAGGAAAAAAAGAGTGTGCGGGAGAGGAAAGAGCTCCCTCAGTGCAAAATAGCAGAGGATGAAGCTAAGCATGGGGAAAAAACCCTCTTAAACCAAGTGGGGTGCTGGAAAAGCAGGACCTTGGCATCTCTGCAAGTTGGAAGAGGCTTGTAGATACCACCCAAGTCTCCACCTCTGCACGCACGGGGAGAATAAACTAGATTTGATGGACTACAGCAGTCTTCGGCGTCTCCCTGAGCAATCCACTGTCCCACATTGCAAACTATTTATTTACTGCAAGGACAGTTTTGGCAGAGCAGATCCTCATGGGCAGCCACCTTGAGAAGACGGCAGCAGGCTGAGGACCAGCTGCCTGCAGAAGCCAGTTGCCCCCCTAAGCCACGACGGCATCCCCCCATCCTGCCAGCACATCTCCAGCAAGCGGCAATTAGTGCCAGAAGAAGTAGTAGTCTTGCTGTAATTAGTGTCATTTACTTAAAACATTCGACCTTGAGGAGGTTTTGCATCGATCTCGGCTCAGGCGATGGAGGATTTGACAGCAGCAACATTTCCCACATGTGTGTAACCCCTCTGTCTTGCTACCAACCCTACAAAACCATATTGAGCTACAAACGTTGTGTCTGCAAATTAATTAGGGGGGGTTGTTTTGCTTGGGGAACAGGAGGAAAGTGGGAGCAGACGGCTGCTGGCCGGGCACCAGCTTTGCAAAGGGGACTTGGAGCCTTAATTACTCCTTTCCTTTAACCTCATTGCACCTTGAGGTATTTTGACATTCCTGTTGCTGGCGGTGGCGATTGATCGATCGTCCCTCCTTTGGCATCCAGACAGCCTGATTAATGTAAAACTAACCAGTTGCTCCCAACCCTGGGGAATTAATCACTTAAATGTGGGAATTACTCAATAAACCGTTCAAACCCGCAATAAACCAAGCCATTAAAAATTAATCGCTTGACATCCCTGCCATGTAAACATAGCTAATAAGACTGGGGTAGGGAGTAGAGAGGGGGAAATGTTCCCACATCGCCTGTGTTTCCCCATTCTTGCCCTCAAAACACCATCAAAAAACCCAGCAAAGGACCGATCTCTTCCAGCTGTGTTCGCAGACTCAACCGAGCCAAGGACCAGCAGCTCAATGCCGATGAACAGGCTTCATCTCCCAGAGGAAAAAGGCGAGGGGTTTTATTTTAAATCCCTTTCCTCCCATAATACATCTGACACTAATCAGGGTTCCAGCCCCATGGGAATCAATGATTAATGATGTTAAATATAGCAGGAGATTGCGAGGGTAAAATTAGGCGCCATGCATAAAACATCACAGCTCCTTGTTAGATAGTCAAATTAGACTAATGGTTTGATGTTCACACGGGCTCTGGCCCTGTAATTATGAATGGACGAGCTAACCTCCTCCCCAGCTGCACATGGCTTGGATGCTGGTGCTGAGAAATAGCCTGGACTTGAGCCTTGATGAGAACACAGCAATTGTAATTAGAGCACGAGAGTGTGCAAGGATGGGGCTGAAGGTGGACCTGGACATCCTGTAGGTCAAGGGTGTGGTGAGGACAACATCATCCCACCGACAGGCTGGTTTGCATCCCTAAGGGTCCGCTGCAGCACATGGTCTAGTGAACATGGACGATGGTTGGACTCAATGATCTTGAGGGTCTTTTCCAACCTAAATGATTCTATGATTCCATAGTCCTGTAGCATGATGGGATGGTTGGAGTGAGCATCATCACGGGTTTGCCATGGGGTCAGCATCTCAATGGGTTGGCTTTCTCCAGCAGTACGGCCATAGATCCAACATCCCCAAGGCTCGGGGTGAGGGTTTGCTGCAGCATGTGATCCCATATCCTAATGGGGTGGGTGGGATCAGCCTTGTTATGGGTTTGCCATGGGGTCAGCATCATTATGGGCTGGCTTCAGCAGCGTGGCCATCACTCCAACATCCCCTGCCAGCTCGGCCAGAGCTGTTTGCTCAGCACAGTTCACAAAACTATCCCCCAAATCCCCCAGCTCCCAGCCTTGCAGGTTTACACCATCATCTGCCACCCTCCTGGTCACTAATTAGCTCCAAGCAAAGCTATTAAGGAGCCCAAAGCTGGGGAGAGAAAGAAGGGGAATGCAAAGCCGTCAACATATATAACCAGTTTGTCCAAAACCAGTGCAGAGAACACAAATCTGGCTGTAATTAATCTTATTATCTAGGAAAGAGAGAGACGTGGAGCAGTTGTGTGGCTTGAAACGGTTGTCAAAAATGGGAGTACGGGAGGGATAAGCCTTTGTGAGAGTTTAAGCTTGGACAGCCACCAGCCTTAAAGCTGGTTTCAAGGGAGATCAGAGCGACAGGGAAATAAAGACAGGAGGAAACCAGCCTGGAGGAAGCAAATTCAATAACATCTTATTCCACAGCCCTTTTGCTTAAGAAGTGAGACAAAAATAGCCCAAAAAGGCCAAAACAGCTGCCTGTCATCACCACCGTGTTGTTGCATCCCCTGCAAAGCCCAAGCAAGCAGCCAGGCGTGGGATGGGAGCATCGGTTCTCATCCCCCAACCCAAAGGGCTGCATCCTGCCCCGCAGAGCTGTGCCAGGACAGTATCCAAAGCATCGTTCAGGAGAGGTATTTGGGGGCAGGAGAGCCTTTCTCAGCAAGCCAAAGGGGACGAGGTTGGATTCCACAACCCAGAGCAGGGCTTGGAGCCAGTATCTACCAACCAATACCCCCCAAAACCATTATAAGCCAGTTAAACAGCCATGGGGCAGCAAATGTGTCCACTCTCCCTGGGCTTTGGTGCACAGCAAGACCCCCCCAGCAAACAAAGGTTTTAGGGGGAAAAAAGGGGGAAAATTCCTCCTCCTGGCACCAGTGGCAGCTGGTGAGGGAGAAAAAGTCCCCCAAAAGTTGCAGATGGCTATTTAGTGCCATTTTGGAGATTGTCAATTGTTTGGAGAAGAGGAGATTATAGCCTGTCAGGCAACCTGAAACCGAGCCAGGCGGGATCTTTGCAGTCTTAAACCCCTGAAAACGAGTCAGCAGATTAAAAAAAGCAGTTACGAAAAAAAATTTTAAATTGCACTTTTTTTACCTCCCTATGCTGTAGAGAAGGGGGAGATGCAGCCCCAAACCCAACGCTGCCTCCATCATCCCCATGCTGTGGAATTAACGCCAGCCTTGATGAGCTTTTTCCTATTGCATTATCGTCTTCGTTTGCTCCTCTGGCTTTAATAGCAGAGCACTGGAAGGAGGCAAAGCTGCGATGCTCAGCCCTGGGTTCAAGTTCCCCTTAACCTCTGGCCTGAACGTGGGTTAATAGGAAGCAGAAGGAAATACCAGGGGTGCAACCCAGGCACGCTTCACCCCCAAATATGGGCAGAGCATCACCATTAGCAAAGAGCAAAGGACCTGGCCACTCTCAAAAGAGGTTTTCCCTTCCCCACCTTGAGCAGGATTTGACCTTCTCAGGCTTTCAAATCCCTGCCAAGGAGGTGCCTGCCCTGCTGCATCGCAAGTCAGCCTGCGCACATCCTCACCCCCAGTTCTCCATGCTCTCACACATATTGCTTTTTTGTCATGTGTCCCCCCCAAGCCTTTTAAACTGTGTTTCCCCCCCCCACTATTCCCACCGCACAACACGACCCGGTGTTGCCGGCAGCTTCTTGCTCCGGTGGAGGCATTTGGGGTTCAGTGCCGGCAGCAGATCAAAATAGCTTTGTCAAGGCGGATGGGAAGGGATGTTGTGTCCATTTGACAGATTGGGGTTTGTTGGAGGGGGGGTTTGGCTAACAACCTGAAAATTGTCATTTTTGACAGGGACTTCAAAAAGCTCTGACACAAAGAGCATTTAAGCCTTGTTTCTGTGAGAGGTTCCAGCGAGAGCACTTTTTCCCTCGCTGCTCACAGACTGCAATCCTATTAGGATGGTTTACATCCCTGAGCTGGGGATGAGACCACAGCGAGCAACCCAGGACCCCCAAATCCGCTCCCAAGGGGGTTACCCCCACCATGCAAGGTGTTGGGGTGCTCATCCCACCCATGCCATCCTTCCTGATCAGGAATATCTCCATTCCCCTGTAAAATCCCAAAGCTCTACAGCTCTTTGAATCAGCACCATGATGCAAAAGCAAAGCTACTGCTGCTGTGACCGCGATCCCAGGGGACAGCTACGTCCAGCTCAACCAGGAACAGCAACCAATTGACTCTTAATAAGAGTCCAATAATGTCTGGGAAATTGCAGCTTTGATAAGCACTCTGCTGCATGGCTAGGGTCAGCTGCATTAGGAAAATATAATTAAACTAATAAATGCTTGTGTTATTTTTTTCCTCCTCATCAGGGGTATGAAAAGCTCACCTAGGAAAGCCACAGGTCCTTGGCTTGGGTGGATTTAAGCACTCCAATCCAGTGTTTTGGGATTACAAGCTCAGCAAACAGGGAGTTATTGCAAGGCTCTCCAGCCCAGTTCTCCAGCCCTACTGGTCCTAGTTATGACCATCCATGAATGCAATGACTCACAGGGGGTTAAAGCACAGGGGCTGGTCCTGCACAGGATGCACCCAGCCCTGCCACACATCACCAAACATCCTTCCACCTCTTTGGGTGCGAATGCCAGGACCCTGGGTAGCATCCGCACCCCCAGCAATAGCGGACCTCACCGAGAGCCATGCTGAAGGCGAGGGTTGGCTTCACCCTCCCAGTGCCTCCCTTCCCATTTCCCCAGTTTCCCAAATTCCCCATTTCTCTGCCTGTAGCAAAGCTCCCCAAAGGCAGCAGCTACTTCTCAGCTCACCCAACTTCTCCTCTTGGCAACCTTTGCTGGCAGAGCCCTATCACCAGGAATAGCAACACGTGCAATGGTCCAGCTCTTAGAAACAATGACGCCTGATTAAGGCAGCTGCCTAATATTCTACCCCGTGAAGGGAAAACTCTTCCCAGCAGCTCCAGCCCCCATTGAAACAAGATGTGAAGAATCCTAGGTCCAACTTTCCCTTCTCCACATGCCCACCAGCACGGTGGATGGCAGCAGAAAGGTGTTTGCATGGCAAGTGCATCCTCCAAAGGACCAGCCAGGAGCAGGACAACCCTTGGACTCTGCTCAGCATGCCCGTATCACTGCTAAAAAAAGCCCAGGACGAGACCACACGTGTTGCATATGCTTCAGCTATCACACCATCCTCCAGCCCCCTCCTTGCATGGAAGGTACCGAAGCAACTGCTTCATAGAGACATCATGAATCAGCCTTTAATATAGCGTACGTTGCATTATTTTTAGCCGGGGACACTATTGTATTGTGCTTGTATGCAGGAATCAGACCATGAAATTGGCTGGATGCAGACTAGTCGTGTTTGTCAGCATGAACGGGCAAACAAGCAGCTGAGCCGTGCCAGGGTGAAATGTTAAAAGCGTTAAGTGCCATTTAATGGCACCTGATATTAGCAAGATAGGCATTCAAAAGGATGCGTCGTTATTAAACAGCGTCCTCAGTGGCTGTCCCCAGTAGCCCCGGTCATGTCAGGAGCAAGGGTTGCCCTAAAATTAACCTGCCAATCCAAATTCAGAGCCTGGCAGGGCACCTATAGCAATTCAACATTATATAGTGGCTGCAGGAAAGGCAGCGCTGTCCTCATAGTGAAATACTACCAGCTACAAGTGTGTAGCCCCTAGCTCAGCAAAAGGGGACATTGCAAGCAAGTGCAAGAGCAGGAAAACCTCTTTTTTTAGGATAATTCAGGCCCCTGGGGCTGGATCATCCCCTTTGGGGTTGCAGTCACCACCAATTAATTGAGCAATTAATAGCTGCTCAATCCCAAGGATGCTGCAAGAGGCATCCCCCGGCCATGCAGGGGCTGGGGACAACGCTAAAGCAGGGTGAAATATCCCCAGTGAGCATCTAAGATGGTCACAGAGGCTTTGGCATCTTTATTTGTTGGCTAAAGAGGGGAGAAATCAGGGCCCCTTTCTCCCCCCATTTCCACAGTTTCAGAGGAAGAGGAGTTGGAAACCAAAACCCTGCTTGGAAGGCGTTGAGCCAGGAGGAAAAACAAACCCATCCAAGATATCTGAAGAGGGCAATCACGGCTCTTCTCGCAGCCCAAATTGTTAGTTTAGCAAATTACTTTTGAACAGCCCGTGTTTTGACATTTCTGAAGTGTTTTGCTTCCCTTCCGCCCAACTCAAGGTGACTGTTTCCAGGCTCAAACACTCGGCCAAGAGCAAAATAAGAGCTTTGGAGCTTGGCTTCCCCTTGCTTTGGGAAGCAGCTGATCAAGGCACCAAAAATGATAGGAATGGGGACAACCCCATCACCCCCCCTCATCTCCATCCCTCCCTTGGAGCCACTTATGGGGCTGCAAAACCCACATTACCTGGGACAGGAGAATCAGAGGAGCAAAGCAGCAGCGCACAGGATGGGAACTCATTTCTACCTCTGCTCTGCACCCAGTACTGCACTTAATTAAACCAAGACTAGCTGGAGCCATAACAGCTGGAGAAGGTTTTATTATTATTAAAAAAAATTAACGGTGAGTGATAAAACCAGAGCCATCAGCTAAGGTTGTGTTGAAGATATCCCTTCAATGCTTTATTCATGGCAGGAGTCAACTGGGAGCAGAGGTCAGGTCTGTCCCGCTGCTCCAGTGCTAGTCACTTCATTAAGGTTCAGATACAAGTATTGCACTGCAGAGGCAATTAGCAGATGGTATTTATTTTGCCTGCAGTGAAGGATGCTATGTTGCGGAGCACCAAACTGAAAAAAAAGGGGGAAAAAAATCAGGATTTAGTGTCCGGAGCCCCTGTCTCCATCTGTGATGCTCTTGCAGTGCATCTGTATGGCAGCTTTGCTAAACCTGAACCCAAACTCAGTTCCAAGCTTCACAAGAGCTTATTGCCTCTGCTCTGCTCCTCTCTGCTGCTGTATTTGATGTCTCTCACTCGCTGGCTCCCCAGGGGCAGAGCCTGGAGGAAAGCTTGCGAATGAACATGAATTTCTGGAGGTTTTTTATCATCGCTCCCAGGATCGAGACGGCTGCTCTTTGTGCCGGAGTCGTGTAGCTCGGCTTTGATACCAAAAGCCGCAGCCCGGCGGGTCGCTAGCTCCCCTGCTTGCTTTATAAACCGGAGACAAAGGTACCATGAGGGATATTTTGCATCTGAAATTCATCTGCGTTTGCTCCGGGCGATGCCTGCAGCTGGGTTCGGTGGGCGGCACTGGGAGAGCACTCTTACCCTGTGCAAGCTGCACTTGGCCTTGCCTTAACCCTAACAGCAGGCACAAAAGGCAGCGAGAGCTGCAAAAGTGTCGAGCAAAGCTCCAGGTCATCCCTCTGCAAAGGGGATTGCAGTGTTCACAGCTCCGGGACTTGCAAATGCCGGTGATAGGGGTCAGCTTTTAGCAAAACCCCTTCCAGTCTGGCTCCCTGGCTCTGGTCCACCTAAAAATGAGCCTCCGTTTTTGCTCCTTGCCCCTCTAAATTGCTCCTTGCACCCCCAAATTGCTCCTTGCAGTTTCCCACAGAGCAGTAATATACCTCCACGCAGGGAAACCCCTCCACTGCCCCTGAGGAGATAAACTAAAAAAGAAAAAGCTTGCCTTAAACAGGCTTTGGAAATGTCCCAGGCAGGGCAATGGCAAGACGAAGAGCCATTTGAGTGTCACGAGTATGTTAAAGCTCAAATAAATACCTTGCTGAGGATGCTGGCAGGGCTAATAGCTCGGCAGAGAAGGTGGGTGGATGTTTGCCAAAGTTTCCCAGGGCTTGTTATCCCTTTTTTTCCCTCTTCCCCAACCCCCTTTCAGTTAAAACCACAAATCCCAG
Source organism: Elanus axillaris (assembly GCA_026212715.1). Taxonomy (NCBI): domain Eukaryota; kingdom Metazoa; phylum Chordata; class Aves; order Accipitriformes; family Accipitridae; genus Elanus; species Elanus axillaris. The sequence goes on from JANZLQ010000001.1 coordinate 7,916,959, forward strand.
CCTGGGTTGAGCCCCAACTGCTTTTCTATCCCCAGCAAAAGCAATGCACGTGGCACAGCCGAAGGAAATGGGGCATTCTGGGCAGGACCTGGCTCCTTTGGAAAAGCAAAGTCCATCTCAAGGGGAAGGATAAATCCAGTTTCGAGGCAATTAGAGCACATTGAGCAGGGTCTGAATGCCAGCCCGGCTAAGCTGGTGCCGGGCTGGCAGCCAAACCCAAACCGGGTTAACGCCGAGCTGTGGCGTGGTTTTTGCAAGCTCCAGAGCTGCCAAAATACCTCCTAGCTGGGGGTCAGGGGATGAACCCCAAATCTCACAGCCCTTTGCTGTCCCCCTTGCAATGCCAAATACAACCCTCCAGCCACGCTGCACGGATGACGCTGCAGTACCTTTGCCCTTCAGCAGTTGCAAAGGTGAGAAAATAAAGGTGTAGATCTAGAAATTGCTCTCCTTTGCTGCTAAATCTCAAGGAAAAACTAGCATCCTGGGGAATTTAAGTATCCCCAGGCAAGCTGCCACCCAATTCTTGACTGCTAGCAAACCCAGATGCAACACGCCTGCTTTGGAGGTGCCCTGGGCAGGGGAAATTCTTCGCTTGCTGGGCTGAGGATGCAGCCAACCACCAGCTGGTTAAGCATCCGCCAGCACTGGGATTATTACCTGCTGTTCAGTAAGGTTTAATCCTTCCAAATTGCTGAGGAAAAATTCACTTGGAGGAATTAAGAGGGCACAAATATTGCCTGTTAACTGCGGGAGGTGACTCCATCCTGCTGCTCTCTATCAGTTGTCCCCCCCAACCCCTGCAGCTTTGTTTTGCTGAAGCTTTTTTGTGCAAACACCCCGATAGTTTTTTACAAGCTGAAACGATGCAACCTGGGCACGGCTCGACGTTTGCAGCAGCCGGCCGCACGTGTGAGGGAAAATAAGCCGGAGATGCAGCTGCATTTTGAAATATCCCTCTTTTATTGCTGCAAGGCAGCAAATCCCCCTGCAATACAGCTGGGTTTAGCATCCAGCCATCCACCTGCGACAGGCTCTGCACCTTGGTACCCATCCTGCTGCATGCAATCCTTCCTCCTCCTCCCTTAAAAAGGCTTGATGGGAGCATCCAGTCGCCCTTCTGGGGCATCGCATTTTGCTACCCAGCTCGTTTAAAGTAAGAAGAGGTTGGAAAAAGAGCTCTGCATCCCATCTTTTCTTAAGCAGGCAGCCATTTCCCTGCTGGGAGAACGTGCAAAGAGACGCAGCCGTTAACCCTCCACTTCAATTAAGAGGGGGGGCAGGATTTGCACGTCCAACCCCGGCAGCTTCAATCACGTCAGATAAGGGATGAGCGAAGGACGCCGGCTCCTTGAGTTGTTTTGAAGGGAAACGAGATTTAGGGGATGAAGTGATGCTTGTGGGCATGGTTTGCAAGCTCCAGTCCCTAAAGACGCCACATCCCGAGAGAGCCCAGGGCTGCAGAAGCATCCCAGTACCCAAACCGCCTTCACCAATCTGGACCAGTTAATTCCTCACATTTATCCAGCCCAGGTGACCTGGGAAAGCTGTTCCCAGTGGGATTTTTTTCCAGGATTTAGGGGACACCCTTTCCAGGCTATCCAAAATGGGGTTTTTCAGGCTGATAAGGAAGCCCGTAACCTTATTTAAAAGTCACTTTTGCTTGTAATAGAGGCACTTACCCTCGGATACGTCGTTCGCCTCGTATGGGTTTTATTGCCAGTAATAACTCCCGGAAAGTCCTCAACAGATGGAAATTTTATTTGGCTAATCATTGCAGTTTGAGTTACTGTAGGGAAGGCACTGGTGGGGGTGAACTGCTCTGGGGGGTCAGGGCTGTGACCCCCCAAAGGAGCTGGGCAAGGATGTAAATGAGGGATGCTGAGACATTCCCAATCTATTTTGATGAGACTGAGGATGAGGGAGGAGAGAGGAGAGAAAATGCCATTTCTTCCTATCCAGCAGAGCTCCTGTTCCAGGAAAAAAAAAGAAAAAATGGGATTTTAATTTTTTTTTTCCTAGTTAAACTAGGCTGTCTGTGATTTTCTGCCTGGGAATGACAATTACCAGCCCATTCATTTGTGCATTATGGCCATGGGATATATATATTTAGAGAGATATATATATAGGGGGGGATAGTGCTGCATAAGCCTTTCTAGCACTGCTTTATACATGTAACCACTCCTCAGATATGCTTTTTTTTTAAAAAAAAAAGCAGCTGATTCCCATGTAAACTGCTCCAAATCCCCATTTCCCCATGGGGAGCATGTGCATGACGATGGCCTTACCACTGGGGCTGCTGCAAAAAGGAGGTTGGAGCCTCTGCCACCACAGACCCTGGCCCCAAGGGGGGTTTAAGGGCTGGATCCTGAAGGATTTGCACTACATTTGGTGAATCCTGGAGGAATATGTCCCAAACTGAGGGTGTTTTTTCATGAATATCTGTCATTATAGGTGTGTATGTACTGGCTCCAGGCTCCTTGCCCTGAGTGGGATGGGGGAGAGGGACTAAATGAAAACCAGACCCAAGATGAATTTATTGCTGTAATTAAGTTTAATTAGTGCAAAGAGACCCTTAGAAATAAAGAGATGGAGGGGAAGTGGAGCCTCTCCTGCCCTATAGCCTAGGGAGGGGGCATGCAAAAAAAGAAAACAAACAAACAAACAAACAAATAAATTTTAAAAACCAGAAAGGATTTTAATAGCAAGCAAGGAGTTTAGTCCCTAAATTCATTCCATGCCCAGGAAGGGGGAAATACCACCCTTCAATGGGTGCTCAAGGAGGTGGCATCCGCCAAGCCAGGAGGGAAACAGCCCAAGGGACTTCACTGCTTGCTGCAGCAAGAAAAACATTTACAGATCAGGTCTGGTTTATCAAGTATTTTTTTTTAAGCAAAGCTCGCTTTCATCCTGCCTGGCAGCCACTTGTTGTGTTTGATGGAATAATTTCCACGCCGAAAGCCCTCCGGCCGCCACGCTTCCTCAGGACTTAATAACCAAACACCTTCAGAAAGACCCTGACTTCATCCTGTGGAAATAATATTCTCCTTCTCTGATGCATATATATTTTAAAATATATTTTCATATATATATGTATAGATATAAAATATATAATGCATATACATGCAGTATTTGAGTGCTCCTAAATGCAGGAGGAAGGATCATTACTAGGGATGCAGCACCCAGTGCAATCCCCCAGCCCTCTCCATCCCACTCCAGCTCCTGCACCCCACTTTTCTGCAGCAATTTAATTGCTTTCCTCTTTTAATTGCTCCTTTCAAGGCAGGTTTCTCATCCCAAATCTCAGGCGAGCCCATCTTCAGAGCGGTCTTGCCTTTGCAGCTCAAAGCAATTTCTTCTTTGCTCCTTCCCCCCCCGGGCTCCCACACTGCTTGTTATGATGATGATTATTATTATAAATTTATTTCTATTTTTTTTCCACCCACAGCTTGCAAGGAGGAGGGGGAAAATCCAGGAGGAATCAAACCAGCTTGATTAAAGGCAACAGAGGGGGATGATGGGCAGTGAGGAAGGGAACCAGCTTTGCTTACATCTCCTGGGGAAGAAGCAGGGGGAAAAGCACAGCAAGGCTGCTTTCCCTTTGCAACTCCATGGCTGGATCACGTACCCCTCCTAGAAACTTCTCAGATTTTATTTCCACACCCAAATATTGGGAGAATAAAGGAAATTGGCTCCTCCTGTGGCTGCAGCCAGCTCAGGCATCTCATAATCCAGCTTATTACCCACGCAGGCACCGTCTGCTTGAAGGACACAACTCCTCCAGCCATGCTTCCTCCTTTGACATTGAGTTAGCAGAGAAGGTTCTTTAAGATGAAGGAAAAAGCCACAGAGATCACAGCTTGACATCTCCATTCTCTTTGGGATAAATCAGTGTGGCACACCTGGGACATGCCACCAGGGCACCTCTTTGGGACACAAAGCCAACAGCATCCCTCAGAGATGCCACCATGGCGCCTTTGGGATGTACCACCACGGCAACCCTGGCAGATGCCACCACAGCACCTTTGCGACATACTACCATGGCAACCTTCAGAGATGCCACCATGGCACTTCTCAGACATCAGCATGGCACACCCTGGGGACACATCCTCCCCAGAGCAGCTCTCCAGGCGAGCCAAGGGACCCCACCAAGCTGTCCCCACCTTTTCCCACAGCAAGAGCTGATCCCAAGGACCTATAACCACCCTGAAGGCTGGTGGCCAAGTCACAATCCCACCACAGGACCTGGATCACAACACATTCGTGACCCTCTGCCCACCTACACCCCACACCAAGGTGGAAGGCATAGCCACGCATCATTCATCCCAACTTTCAGCCAAAAGCGTGACCGGAACATCCTTAATCCCCTGGCTGAAGAGAGCCCCATGGCATCGGCCGCAAGCCAGCCCAAACCAGGAGGAGCTTTTCAATCACTCAGAGGGACTTTAGGACAGGAGCTGCTCATGAAGCCATCGTTCTCCATCCTCTTTGCAACACAGATGAGGGCTGAAGGCTATTGACCACCGGGGTCTGGGCAAGGCTTGGTGACAACCCAAGAGGATGATGGAGGAGCGTGGGTAAAGATAACTCCAGTTGCATACAGATGGACAAAGAACCTGATTTGGGTGGAGGCTTGTATTGGGTTTATGTGGCAAGGTTTTGGTAGTGGGGGGATTACAGGGGCAGCTTCTGTGAGAAGCTGCTGGAAGCTTCCCCTGTGTCCGACAGAGCCAATACCAGCCAGCTCCAAAACAGACCTGCTGCTGGCCAAGGCCAACCCATCAGTGATAGTGGTAACGCCTCAGTCATAACATAGTTAAGAAGGAAGAAAATTTGTGGGACAGAGAAACAGCAGCCGGAGAGAGGAGTGAGAACATGTAAGAGAAACAACCCTGCAGACCCCAGGTCAGTGCAGAAGGAGGGGGAGGAGAAGGTCCAGGCACCGGAGCAGAGATTCCCCTGCAGCCTGTGGTGATGAAGACCACAGTGAGGCAGGCTGTCCTGTCCCCTGCAGCCCAGGGAGGTCCATGGGGGAGCAGATATCCACCTGCAGCCCGGGGAGGACCCCACGTCAGAGCAGGTGGGTGCCCAAAGGAGGCTGTGACCCCGTGGGAAGCCCATGCTGGAGCAGGCTCCTGGCAGGACCTGTGGATCCGTGGAGAGAGGAGCCCACGGAGCAGGTTTTC
>JANZLQ010000001.1:7922176-7940727 GCA_026212715.1 Elanus axillaris
GGTAGGCAGAGAATCTGGAAGTGAAGTTGTGCCTGGGAAGAAGGGAGGGGTGGAGAGAAGGTGTTTTGAGATTTGGTTTTATTTCTCATTCCCCTACTCTGGTTGATTGGTAATAAATTGAGTTAATTTCCCCCAAGCTGAGTCTGTTTTGCTTGTGATGGTACTTGGTGAGTGATCTCTCCTGTCCTTATCTCAACTCACAAGCCCTTTGTTACATTTTCTCTCCCGTGTCCAGCTGAGGAGAGGGGGGATGATAGAACGGCTTTGGTGGGCACCTGGCATCCAAGGCTCCTGCATTCTCAGGGATTAAAAGCATGATGGAAGAAGCTCCCCATTTTCTATACCTGATTTTGGCTGTGATAGCACAGCAAATGCCTCTTCTCAACCTCTGTGGACCACTGCAAAAGCAACTGCAAGGATGCTTGCATATGAGATGCTCCATGCATGATGCATCCTCCCACCGGGACAGGGGTCATGAGTCTGTTTCTCCTTAAACACATCTGAAAGAAGGAAAAAAATCACCCCCAACCAGTTTTAAGCCTTCAAGGTAGCAAAAAATCTCCATTTTAAGTCCAAAAACCACCCCCTGCAAGATTTCTGAGGCCGGGGGGGCCTGTCCTTAGCCCCTTGCAGCCCCCCTAGGCAGCATCTTTCAGAGAATATGCAAAAAAAAAATCTTTCCTGAACCAGAGCCCTGGGGTTTTATGTATTCATTTTTGTTGGCACAGTCGTTAAAGGGAGGCTTCTGCTTAATAGCATTTGCTAGGAGTTTGCAAATACAAGCAGCTCACCAGCTGCCCTGGCACGTTAGCAGCCAGGTGAGATAATGAGGCTGGAGGAAGGGATCAATACAGAGGATATCAAGAAGAAAAAAGGGGAATAATAAATACAAATAAAAAAATAATAATAATAAGCTTGGGAAGATGAGTCTTGGTGCAGGACACCCATCACTAGCTTGGATGAGGGGGAGCAGGCTCAGGTCTTGCAAAAAGCATCTTCTAAAAGGTACCAGCATAGAAATATGTGCATTTCATGCATTAAACGCACTTTGTGGTTAAAATGGAAAAGATTTGCCACCTGTGCGTGGGAGAAGGTGGTGACCCTGTCTGGGGCTGTCCCTAAATGGGGTGAGATTGGGGTCAGACCATGCTTTGGTTAATAACATGGCTCATTAAGGTGGCAGCAAGGAGCCCAGTTGGCTTTGACAGTTTTCCTCTCCTTTGGGGAGAACTATACCCACCGTTAGCAGACAGCGTGAGAAACATCTTCATTAGCTAAAGACATTAATTTGGGATGAGGAAAAAAAATCCAAGGTAGTAGAGCAGCCTCCCAGTGCCATTGGGCCATGCATGGGGGGGAACGTCTGCAGCAGAATCACCTCCGGACTTTGAAAGCAGCAGCACAGCTAAATGTAGCATCCTCATTTTGGAGTATTTTAATTGAAAGTGTAGCTCAGGTGGCTGGTAAGCCCATAGGGAGGGTGTCTGGGGTCCCACAGATTGTTTTTATAATGTTCCCTTGCTAAATAAAATACAAACTCCATGGTTGGAGTCACATACTGCATTGCAATAAACAGATAAATATTTTTTTTTCTGTGCACTTGCAATCACATAGCATGGGAACTCCCTACCATGCCACAGGGGATGTTCCTTGAGAATCAGCTGCCTCCCTGCATGCTGATCCCAAAGGTGGAAAAATTGCAAAGGAAAACAGGAAAAATGGCCACAGGTTCCTTGACACCTTTCCCACGGGCATCACTGATGCTCGTGAGGATGCTCATGGTCCTTTGGCTGTGGCATGCTGCACGGCCGGTCCAGAGATTTTGCCACCTTCTTTGTGCTGTTTCACACCACTGAGACAGGGAGAAAACTTAATCAGAAAAGACTTTAAGGGCAAAGAAAGAAAAACCCAGCAAAGCACATTTGATGGCTAATTAGAAAAATACTCAGAAATCGGTGCAAGGCGGATAATCTTCGCTCCCTGACAGCAGGAGCCACGCTGTCCCATTTCAAGGTTGAGCGGTCGGGAATATCAATCTAATAATTGTAATGCTACAAATGAAAATCAAATTGAAGCCAGTTAGAGGATCGCATTATAAATTGATTTAGTCCTCAGACAAGTTTCCACCTCCTTGGTCCTGGGTTTCTCTGCTGTGAATGGAGAGAGCTCTGGGTGCCAGAGATGGAGGTGATGGGGTACATCCTTCTGCCCATTTTCCCTCCATCTCACACCATTTTTGGGGGAAAAAAGGCCATTTGGGGGCTTCCTATTGATGTTTGAGGATGTGCAGCTCCAAGGGGGTATATTAACCCTTTGGGATGCTGTTGCTGAAGCAAGGGAAATAAAACATTTGCACCCAAAGCCAAACCCGGTTACAAAATACTGCAAGGAAACATGCTGATTCCTATACGATTTATTTCCACGCTCCCCAAATTTCCTTTCCTCCAGAAACCACATGTACTCAGCTCCCCAAAACAGGGGATTTTTGTACCAAATATCCTCAATTCACAGTCAAAAAATGGCTATTTCAGCAAAACCCCCATTTTGGCGGAGCCAGCACCCGCTGAGTGCTCCCACCACTATTTCTGCATCTCCAAGTGCCCCAATATATACAGATTCCTTCTTTATACAGGTAATAATATACATCATATTTATATATATATATTTATATATATATAGATATTCACACGCAGACACACAGACACCTTCGGCTGAAGAGCCGGCACCTCCAAAGCCCGCAGGGAGGTTGCCGTTCCTGCCACTAAAAAATCCCTTCTCCCCATGCACAAAGCTGGTTTTGGGGGGAAAAAAAGCCCATTTTTCAGTTTTATTCTTCCTTAAAAAAAAATAAAAATAAAGGGTGATGCACCCAGGGCAGGACCACCCCCGGCAGCTTTTGGGTGGCTTTTTGAGGTAGGCGCCGGGTGGGTGGGAAGGGGTCCCGGCGTGCTATAGCATCAGTGGGACCTGCCAGATGAGCAGGGTGCTGTCGGCATCGCTGCCCCGGCGTGGTGATTCGGCATTGAAGTTACGGTAACCCCGACCTCCCGAAACGATGGCCACCGAGGAGATCTCCTTGCGTGGGGTGTCACGGGTGCAGGGTCGGCTCCGCACCCAGACGTCAGGGTCGTCGGCCATCTCGTAGATGGAGCCGTCCTCCTCGGTGTGTGCCGGCGTGCCGCCGATCGGCGCTTCCCGCACCGACAGCAGCTGCCCGGGGAGGTGGGAGGTGGATCGGAGGCGATATTGTAATAAAATCCCTTTTTTTCTCATTTCCCGAGGTGGGGGGCCATCCAGTTCAGGCGGTTTCTCTTCCTCACCCTCCTCTTCCTCCTCCTGGTCACCCTTCAGCACATCGGGTGCCAGGGTGCTCAACGCCACCGCCAAAAACTCCACGGGGCCACCGTGCCCGTTGAGGGACACCATGCCTTTTCCTGACAAAAAAAAAAAAAAAAAAAAAAAAAAAAAAAAAGGGTTTTACTAAAAACAAGCCCCCAGATAAGATTGCATCCCCATAGGGAGGGGGTTTTTGGGTGCTCACCGGTGATTTTGGGGATGCCCTCCAAACGGGGCACGGGCAGCAGCACGATGATGCCCTGGTCAGTGCCCACCCAGAGCGAACCCTGGCAGATAAGGAGGCTGGTGACACGGACATGTTTTTGACCTGTGGGAAGGGGAAAAAAAAAATAACAAAACAGGGTGAGGGATGAATTTGCAGTAGCATCTTCCCAGATAACCCATCACCAGTGGGTTTTTTCCACAGGGAACACACTCCAGAGCCCAGCCCCAAAAGCAAGCAGCTCCTTTGCACGAAGGTCTCTAGCCCAGGGAGAATGCTAGAAATATAAATAAATAAAAAGAGAAGGGAGAAAAAAAAAAAAGTGAGACTTCTAATGGCAAATGAATATTTTATCGCTGGGACTTAGCGCTGCACGACGTCGGACTCGGCGAAGCAATATATCTGCGGAGATGCAACTCTGGTTTCTCCGGGAGGACTTTATTAATGACCTGTCGAGTTAAAAAGGATGAGAGAGCGCGAGTTCAAAAACGCATTAATACCCAACGCTCACTCGCCCAGGAAGAAAAGGAAGTGATAAATATTTTAACATGCCCTAAAAAAAAAAAAAAAAGAAAGAAAAAGCGACTTACACGAGTATCGTGCTTATAACTAATTACACAATTATGTCGCTCTGTAGCTGGAACAAGGGGGGAGACAACCTTGCAAGCCCAGAGTAGATAAGAGCTGGATGGGTGGACACGGCTGGGAGATGGTGCTGGATGGTGAGCTGGGGAAAAAAGGGGTGCACAGGGCAATGGCAGTGGGGTCCACGCAGGGATGCATGCATGGGATGCACACGGGTGCAAGGATGCACACAGTGCAAAGATGGGGTGCATAGATGCATGCAAGGATGCACACGGGTGCAAGGATGCACACAGTGCAAAGATGGGGTGCATGGATGCATGCAAGGATGCACACACACGTGCAAAGATGGGATGCGAGGATGGGGCGAGTGGATGCACACACGTGTGCAAGGGTGGGGTGCACAGATAAGGCACATGCATGGGAGCACAGGTGCAAAGATGGGATGCACGGATGCACGCAGGGGTGCAAAGATGGGATGTGTGCATCATGCATGGGTGCAAAGATGCTACTAGCTCCGGCTCTGCAGACAGTGAAAAGAGACCCCAGAGGTCCAAGCTCAAACCTTTACACCATTAACCAGATAAATTCCTGTGCAAACCAGCACAGCCATAAAGCAAAGCGACACGTCTATGGGATGATACCCCAACTTGCCCATTAATTGCAATTAAGAGCAAGGGGAAAGGGGAGCTCACCTGGGAGGACGAAGGTGGTCCTAGTGGCAATGTTGATCTCCTGCAGATGCTCCAGCGTCTCCGTGTGGAAAAGGCGGATGGAGGAGCCCGAGGAAAAGGCCATCCAAACCCCGCTGCCCGCCTTGATCATGTGCGTGACACTGGCCTCTGCATCCGGGTGGGCCTCGAAGGTTTGCTGCCAAAAGGGGAATTGCAAAAAGGAAATCAAAGGGTTGCACCCTAAAATAGCTGCTAGCCTGGGCTCTCTCTGGGAACTGTTTTAGGGCTGCAAAACTATGAGGGGAGGGGACCAGAGAGACCTTAAGGTCTCATCCCTCCTCACCAGCTCTGGCTTTGGCAGAGGACACTGAAACCAGTCCATCCCCAAACCCCTCTTGTTTTTTTTTCAGTGATAATACAGCCTTCCTCACTTCTCCAGGTTTTGGTTTTTTCTGCTTTAGAAGAGTCATGTCCCAGACTAGATATATCTGCAAAACCCATCCCAAGATGGGACAAGACCTTCCTGCTTCCCTCCAACCCCCAAAATCAGTGATCAAAGGATCAGCTCTGCTGCAAGAGCTATTTGGGGATCACAGACTGGTCTGTCTGCTTCCCAAGGTCCCTGCTGGAGCATTTTCCTACCAGACACAGGATGCAAACTGCAGGAAAAACACTTTTCTGCATAAAAAACTGTCCCTGCTGCAGATTTCCCAAAGTAAAACCTCATATTAGCATCGAAGGATTAAATCACTAGGAGAGAAACCTGCATGCAGTGATGACTTCGCCTTCATTTATCCTACGGCTTTGAAACCTTGTTTTTACTTCAAAATTTGATTTATATTTTAAAAAACAAACAAACAAAACAACAAAAAAACGAAAAGAGGCCTTGGTATTGATCCCCTTCCTGGAGAGGACAAGCATAGAGCATCCCCCCAAAAAGCTCACGCAAAATGGGGGTAGACAGAGACTTTTAGGTGATCTCCTCCTTGTTCCCAACCCCACATGGGATTTATTCCATGATGGTTTATTCCTGAGTTGCTAATGCCATCCAGGCAGACCCAAGACTTTCCCTCAAATACTGTTTATACCATCCCCCAGCATGCCCCCCCCCATTATTCTTCCTCCCCTATCACTTTTCTTCTGCAAAAATTCCCACCCAGCTCCTGTCATAAATAAAATCAGAGACTGAAAACGAATCCAGTCCCCGATGCATTATTCATTCCTGGCACCGCCGTTAGGCTGGATTTACGACAGCTAATACATGCAAACTAAGTTTGGGCACTAAATGTGAAAATTAAAGGTGGAAGAAAGGGGTGGGTTTTTTAAAGAAAAAAGCAACTATTCAGCATTCCCTGTTTATGCAGCTGCGGGAGATGTCTTGGCACTCTCCTCCTGTGACCCAGTGTCAGAGGGAAGGGACTCTGAAGTGGTGTAAAGCAGCAAGAAAAGGTTGGTTTGGGCACTGCGCCGGCAGGGATGCATCTATGGACACGCATCCTTTGGGGCTCCAAACCAGTGTGACCCCCCCCCTCTGAAAGCCACCGCTACGTCCCCACCCCTGCGGATGCAGCACGGGGGGGTCCTGGTGATGGTCCCTACCTGGGTGCAGAGGCCGGTGGCATCGAGGACGGTGACTTGGTTGGCACAGCTGGCCCAGAGGGTCTCATCCAGTGTCAGGAGGGCTCGCACGGGGCCGGTACCCACAGCCAGGCGGGTGGGCTGCTCCGTCGGGTCCCACAGCCCCCCTAGAGCAGAGATGCCAGGATGGGAGGGGGGGCAGAGAGAAGATGCTCAGCAAAAAGAAAAAAAACATCTTTTGATGCAGCTGAAACCACCTTAAACGGCTGCTGGGGTCAGCTGGCTGCAAACACCTCGTGTCCCCAGTGTCACCTCGGTGCCACCGAGCATCTTAATGCCACAACCTAAAGGATGGGGGGAGCTCACACCCCCAGCTTCAACCCCACAAAGCCCCTTTGCCCCCATGCAAACACTTTTAGCAGCAGACACACTAGCCCACCTGCAACACTGGGGCATTTTCCTCGCTATAAAAGCCAAAACTCTGGTGCCCCCCCCCCTTTTCTTTTTTTTTTTTTTAAATTTATTTGCTCTTGAAGCAACACCCCTGAGCCGATTCATCCAGGGCCAATCTGGAGTGTGTCTCTGTGAACAGCATCCAATCTGGATTCAGATGAATTCACCACCAGCGGTGGCTGAGCAGCTTCAATGGATAATTGCTCTCCTTTTCTTATTTCCAATGCAATATTTTTTTTTTTTTTAAATAAAACCATAGGATCCGAGGGATAAAACAGCCCTTTGGGCACTCAGACCTCTGTTCCCATCAGCAGGAGTTTGCAGCCGAGCTGCCTTTCAGCAAATCCTAATTTTCATGTAAAAATGAGCTATTTGGGGAAACCTTTTTCCTTCCAAAAAGATAGGGATAAGATTAAAAACTCCACCTCACAACCCTGCTGGCAGCTCGCTGCCTTCGATGCGCATTTATGCAATCGAGATTAAATTAAAGCTGCTTTATTAATTGGCTTGCACTGTTGCTATAAGGTGGGAAAGAGGATGCACAGCACCCCAAAATGCCATATAAGTGCCTTTGCTGGCTCTGGGTTGGCTTGGGTGCTGCTTGCTGCAGGTTATTTCAGAGCAAATAAGGGGGTTTCTCCAAAAGTAGGCCAATGCTACACATTATTTGAGGCTCTTTCCTACCCTCTAGCGATGAAGCAAAGGTATTTAACAGCCCAGGCGAGGAGTGCCTGGGGAGGAAGGCTCTCAGCAAGCTGCAGCCTTGGCCTGAGCTGGAGCCAGGGATAAAAAACCAAAATCAAGCTAATAAAGGAGATGGGGTTTGCATAGTGGGGTTTGGAGGGAGTCAGCTTGGTTTGCAGCACCAAAAAGGGGATTTTTTTTTTTTAAGTCAAAAGCTCTGAGTCCTTGTGCATCTCGGTGTCGGACCCTTCCTTGCAGCCCCTGAGCACAACCATCCTCTGAGCAAAATCTTTGCTGCGGTCCCAACCCCTCACCAGGATGGTTTTCCACACATTTTGCCCCAAGCTGAGCCTCTCTGGCATTCATTCTGGCAAAGCAAATTAACATGTTTGCCCCTGCTCTCCTGAGGCTGCAAGGAGAAGAATGAAATAAGGGCAGGGGGGGAATGGAGATTTATCACCATTTTAGCAGCCAGCACATCTCACTGGCTTGAAGAACCTTGTGCTCCCTATCTTTTAGGGTGTTCTACCAAAATGCCTGTCCAAAAGCACATGCCGGGGTGCCCTCACCATTCCTCCTGGGGTAGGCGGCCACGGTCCCATCCTGCAACCCTGCAAACAGGTACTCTGGGCTGTGCCTCAAGCAGAGGACGGGTTGCATGCCTGGGCTTTTGCAGGTCAATAAGCACTGCGTCCCTGTGTCCACGCTGCCATAGACTGCGATGCTGGGGAGGGAACGGGAAGAGATGGGGAGATGCGGGAGATCATACTGGTCCTCGTGATTGCACCAAAAGCACAGCTGCAGAAGATAAGAGCTCACCTGCCATCCTGTAACCCCAAGCACACGGTGGGATGCAGGGATGCTGGGGGCTGTTCGGTGGTCGGTCGGGGTTCCTGGGTGCCCGACGGTTCCCCCTCGCCCGCCTCAGGGATATACTCCATGCACAGCACCGGCGAAGCCACCGGAAAGGACTTGACCGTCCGCGGCACGGCACGGTTGAGGGAGAAGATCTCCACTTGCCCTCCTGCCCCTTCCTGCCCCCCCCCAACCTGCGGGGACCAGAACCTGGGTGTTAGCACCAGCTGCGAGCACTGGAGAGGGGAGTTGCATCAAGAGTGACCCAAACCCAGCAGGTTTTGGCCCGTTTTGGGGGCCAGTTTGCTCACCCAGAGGTAGCCCTGCGGCAGTGAGGTGCTGACGGCGGAGAAGCCCAGCAGCGAGGACTGTACGGGGTTGTGCACTGCGGCGCCGAGCTGGAGGAGAAACCAGGGTATGGGAGGGTCCATAACACCCCCAAGTTACCCCAATGCATGCAGGGTATTGGCACATGCCCCAAAAATCAGGATACAGCCCCAGCCCAGCTTGTATTTTCAATTTTCTAGGGTGGATCGCACCAATATCTGTCTTTGCGATCACCTTGCCAGCCCGTCCACCATGGGATTTCCGCCTTTATTCCCCAAAATGATGGATGTAAAGGAGAAGGAGGTATTGGGGGGGGGGGGGGGCGCTTGGAGAAGAGGTTGGCCATCGCCCTTACCTGCAGATCAAGGGCCTTGGAGGAAAAGGCAGGCATGTGGCAGGAGAGTATAGGGCACCAGAAAGGAGCTTTGCTCTTCTTGTCTTCATCGGGACAGAGCCAGCCTGGCTGGTTCTCCTCCCCTGCAGTAAGTAGAGGAGATCAAGGATGGCCAAGACAGCCCCCAGCATCCTCCCCCTCCCCAATGGAACCCCAGAATTAGTAATTTGTGGTGCAGGGCTCTCATCTCCAAACCCAAACCACCATCATCTGTGGACCTGGGGTACATCTCACCCCTTTCCTCCAAAATACTGCACCTCACCACAGTCTGCAGCCAAGCAGCTGCCTCAAGCAGTGGCAAAAGAAGCCTCAAAACCAGAGATAATATGTATAAAAAGGGGGAACAAAATACACCCTAATGTGTTTCTTCACATTAGGCTTTAAAATGTTTTTATTTGTAACTCATGGATACAGGATTATCCCCTAGGCATCCCAGATAAAAAAAAAAAAAAAAAAGAAAAAGGAAAACCACACACAAAAACTCAAACACATAAACTGTTAAAACCAAGAGAATCAAAAATCATTCAACCCTGGGGGGATCTGAACACTCAGATACAATTTCGAATGATTTTTTTTTTTTCCCCTATTAAACAACTACTTTTTTTTGCTGTAGCAGCTGGTGGAGTTAAATAGGAATAGGGATAAGGAATCAGCAGGAGGAACAGCTCCTCCCTTACTTATTCATCCCATTTCACAGCAAATGGGTCAGCCCCAACACCATTGGCATAAGAGCCAACGGAAACCCATCACCACATGACACCATCCTGGAGATGCCACCCAAGAGCAGCAAAATGCAAAGAACTTGGAGCCAGAATTACCAATTCCCATCATTTCCAGCGTGCAAACCCCCAAAATGTTCTCCATCACCTTGCTTTGAATTTTTTCCTCTGCCCCATTTCACGTTGGGATGCTCGGGGCAAAGCAAACCCCGCTTCTGCTCCCAAATCTGGGTTTTCAAAGCAAGGGTGATGGCAAGCCACATGCCATGGCACTACTCACGCAGTCCTATCTTGGCCAAGTGCAGGCGGTTCACCCAGGAGATCTTGCTCAGGGGGTTTGGAGTGATGAAGACCACCATGACGCTGATGGGGCGGCCGGACCTGCGTAGGGAAAGCATCACCAGGTACATCTTCAGCCTCCTCCTCCCCGGGGTGGGAAAAGCCCACCTGTGATCTGCAAACTCACTTGTCTGGCTTCCCAGGCAGCAGGAGACGTAGGCGGCACTTGTTGGCAGAGTGGATCTCCTCCTCCTTCACCTTCATCATCCTCTGCAGGGCCAAGCACCAGTCCTGGGCCACCGTCATGTTCAGGTTCTGGAGGAAAAGACATAAATCATGAAAGCTCCTCCAAAACAAGCCTGAATCATCCCAAATTTCATCCGTGCGGTCTGGAGGATGAGGTGTCCAACATTCCCTGAGGAACTGCATGGTTCTTGCAAAGCGCCGAAGCTTGGTTCTACCCAAATCATGAGTTTGGCCATGCTTTGGCATGTAGATACCTGGTAGGTGCCATGCAAGGTGCTGATGAGAAGGGTGATCTGCTCCACCACCGCCAGGTCCTTCTGCAGGTCCTGCAGCTCCTGGAAGAGCCGCGGTGGCCCCAGGTACACTTTATCTTGAGTGGAGAAATGGAGAAATGAGGTCCATGGAGGATGCTTCACCCCTCCCTATTGAAACCAGCCCAACACCAGGTCAAGGGATGGGTCCTCACTGTGCGAAGCCTGCCCAGTCGGCGCGTGCTTCTTGGCACCAGCGTTGTGGATGACAACGTTGTCTTTGTCGTAGGCACCGCTCTCCTGTCCCACCTCCACCACCTGCACCTGTGGGAGGGCCGTGCTCCACTTCACCACATATTTGGGACCCAGGGGCACCAGGCTGCTAATTTCCAGCTGGCCTCTGCCGAGGGAGGATGCAAAAAAAAAAATTAAAACAAAATTAAAAAAAGAAACCAGCAGGCACCGTAGCTCACCCTGCAAGCCCTCGCAAAATGCATTTTGCAAGCCAAGCCCCATTTGCAACCCCACACCATGCACTGGTGCATGCCTGCACCCCCAAATGTGGGGCACGCAACCACAGCAGACCACACTTGGCACCTACCCTGGGTTCACTGGCCTGAAAGAGGGGAAAAATGATTAATAAAGAGATATTATGGGGAATTCAAGGAAGGTTTTCCCCTTTGCAGCATCAACCTCCACCAAGCCCTGAGGTCCCAGTAGGCTCCCGGATCCCACACTGTCTCCAGGACCCCAAAGCACCAGGGGATGGAGGCTTTGCATGGAGACATGCCAAAAGTGGGGGGCAAAGCAACCCCAAACCAGGTGGGTTCCTCCTCCGAAAGAAGGTGAGGTCATTTTAAAAGTCATTGGGGTAGAGCTAGCAAAACACACTAAGCCCAAAAATTGACGTGTGGAAGGGGGAAAGTTGCTACATTGGGGCTTTGCAAAGTGATTTTGGGGTCTGGGGCCATCAGCACATACTTGAAGTTGATGTTGGCGCAGACCAGCATGTCATTAAGCAGGAAAACCTTCCTCTCCTTCGACTTGATGAGCTGCCCCCGGTCGCCGTACACTGTCTCTGTCAACGTCTCACAGAGCAGGAGCTGCCGCTGCCCTGAGCTCAGCAGCTGCAAAGGGAATGGAGCAGGTGGGGCGCTCAGCCTGGGTGCTCTTGCAAGCCTCCTGCCCCAAAATTTGGGTTGCTTTTCCCTTATCGCAAGGATTTTCCTCCAACCGGGAGCATGCACGGCCCTGAGTTCTGCAGAGACGGCTGTGCAACATTCTCTGAGGCTGCACAATGCAAAAACCCTTTACACCCTCTATGTCTGACCACCAAGAAAGCAGAGCCCTGAAAAACCAACGTGGCCCTTTTGCAGCCCCTTTGGGGTCTCTCTTCATCCCCTGGCCCTAAATCCTGATCCCAGGGCTGAGCTAGCAGGTGCTTCACTGCAGTTTTTGCCACCACGGCCATCCCCAGCCCAGGATGTGTCGCAACAGCTTCATTTAGGGCTTGCTTGATTGGTTGGTTTTTTTTACCCCACCAACGGTTGCAAAATCAGGCGGATGAGACAAAGCAGCTTGTCCTTGCTTTTCACTGGTGGGGAATTTCCCTGTGCCAGCCTCAAGATTTGCTTTTGCTCTACGTCCTTTCAGAGAAAACAGGGATCCTCATTTCCCGAAACCCCCAACACAGAGAGGAAGGTGGAAGCTGCAAAGCTCAACCACCAGCTCCAAAACCCACCCATCACAAGGATGAGGAGGTGAGGCTGAAGGACCCACCTTGTTGAGGCTGCTGCGGTCACTGATGCTCTTGCTGAGCTGCTGGATTTCGGCGACTTGGTCAGCCAAGCGCTTCTGCTCATTGAGCTTCTCTGCCAATGTCTCCAGCTCGGTGAGGGCCAGCTGGAGGGACAGGCGGTCTGCATGGCCCTTGGGGGTGTTTTTCAGCATGTCCTGGAGCAGCGAAAAGATAGGGGACAAAAGCCACCCCAGAAAAATCAGCCCCGTTGGGGGATGCTATGATTGGAAGCACTTTTTGCTCCGAAAGCAAAACTTAGAAGATGATCCTCGGGATAGTCCCCAAAGCTGCAACCAAGCTGCCAACCCAAAAACATGTCCCTTGCAAAACCCTCTCCCAAAGCACTCAGGCTGCAAAATAGACAGTGCAAAGCAAGGTGGGTGCAGGCACCCCTCGCCTTTACCTGCAGGAGCAGGATGAACTGGGGGAACCTCTGGATGGGTTTCACCATCAGCCCGTAGAGCGTGACCCGGTCAGCACTGGCCATCTGCCTCTTCTGCGCAGAGGATAAAAGGGGGGGGGGGGGAACGACAACACAAAAAAGAGGAGTTTTCACCCATAATGGTGACTGGCAGCACTCTGCATCCACATTTGGGTCCTACTGACCTTGAGGAAGTCAAGGAAGGCAGGTTTGGTGAGACAAGCCTTCTTGATAAGGGACATGGCAGTGGTGAAGTTGTTGACGTAGTCGCTGTAGACGTCCAGTACCATCGACTTGGAGAACTGGGGAGAGGGCAGGAGGAGAGCTGCGATAATGTGGGTCTCACCCAAAAAGGGGGGTCGGCAAAGCGTAGGGGTGCTCGTGTATTTTGGGGGTGATACTGAGGATGCTGGTTGTACCCCAGGTTGGGGCTGCACCACTTAAATCCTTCAACATTCCCCCCGCTACCATTGAGAGCGCTCCAGTGGGAGGTTTGGCAGTGGTGCCCTGACTTTTCCTCCTACCGAGGCCACAAAAAGGTCCCCGATCTTCTCCGCTGAGTCCCACTCAGCCACGCGGGAGGCGAGGGCGATCTGGAACATGGAGTGGCACTGCAGGATCTCCTTCAGACGAAAAAACACCACCTGGCACTTCCTAGCGCTCAGCACCTTCGGCTCCATCTCCATCAGCGGGTTCCTGTAATCCTGCGGGAGATGCCATTGCATCAGAATCCCTGCATCCTTGAGCTCCCCCCTGCCCTGAGGTCCCCCCCCCCCAAAAAAAACACGGGGTCTCCCACCTGCAGGATGCGTTTCAGGGAGTCCACGTAGCTCCGCTCGCTCTGCACGATGGAGCCCAGGATGTGCCGCCGTACCACCTGCAACAATGCTGGGCCTCAGCCATGGTCCCCCCAAAACTCCAAATAACGGGATGGGGGGGGGGGCGAGGCAAGAGCACACTGCAGAAGTGCTGATGCGGCAGCATCGCTTTCTGCTTACTCGCCTTTTCCTCGGTTGCTCAATCACGGGACCAAGGGGAAGCCGTGCCCCCCAACAACAACACCCCCCCTCCAAATCCCCAACCCGTCCCACACCAACCTGCTGTGGGCTCAGCCCCTCGGGCATGGGGCCCAGCTCCGGTGGCGGGTGCTTCATGTCGGAGACGGTGACCTCCAGGAAACCCGTGTCCTCCTCCTCTGAGTCTACTGCAAGGAAAAAAACCCCACAACCAAATGCCAAATACCCCGCAATTTTAGACTTTTGGGGTCTAAAGAAGACCCTGGAGCCCCATCAGCTGTTTGGCTGGGGATGCGTTTGGGTTTGGAGCTGTGAGTGGAGATGGACCCCAGTGTCCTCCCAGCATCGCGTGTCCCTCCCCGAGCCCCAGCCACTGTCACCGGACACCAGCATGAGTCAGGCTGCAAGCAGGGACCGAGCCAGCTCCTCGCAGGGAGGGGACAAAAAGTGTCCCTGTCCCCAAAAAGCCACCCTAGTTGGGGGAAAAGCCCCCCGTCCCTGCTCCAAGGGTGGGTGTGAGCAGGGAAAACGGGGACAAAAAGGGGACAAAAGAAGCCAAAAACAGCGCACCAAAGAAAATGGGGAAGGTGAGGGGTGAACGCCTGCTGGTCGGGGACAGGGGTCCCTTACCCGAGGCCGAAGCAGCTGAGGAGGAGGAAGGTGAGTGAGCCAAGGCAGTGTTGCGATGCGGGGTCGGCCGCTTCTTCCACATGGCCGCAACGCCCCGCTACGGCCACCCCAGCCCCATCCCCATCGCCTATTAATAGCCGGTAACAGGGAGGACCGGCTGGGCTGGAGGGGAGGGCGCTGGCAGCCGGGTGACCTTTTTCCTTCCCTAATTTTGGCCGGGAAGCTCGCCACCCTTGGCTGCCAGTTTCATGAGCTCCTTCTCCCCATCTCCATGCCCTAAGAATGGGATGCTCTGCAGCACCCTTAGGACAGGATGCCCTCCAGCACCCCAGGGTTCCCCAAAAGCACTTAAGCCCCCACCCCAGCAAGGCTAAACAGTGTCGAGGACATGCAGCAAGGCTGGGACACACACGCCGGATCCTCCGGGCAGCCCTGGACGAGCAGCAAGGCTGTCCGCCAGGATCCTACCTCCCCCGTGATGCTCCAGGGAGACCCTCGAGCTCCAGCGGGCAGGCGGCTGCTTTTCTGCCTCTGCCGCCCTCCTCCTCCGCTCCCCATCCCCTAAGCGACAGCGGAAGGTTTAGGAAAATACCCCCAAAATTGGTATTTCAGGGAAAATCCTGCTCTGTGTCCGAGGGGGAAACCCATGGGTATTGGTGTGGTGGGGTCACTGTCCTGCTCCCAGAAGGACAAGGGTGCTTGGAGCAAGGAGTGAGCTGAACCAACTGAGCTTGCATGGGGATGCAAAGAGTGAAAAAAAATTCAAATAAGAGCTTAAAATGCAGAAAATAAATCAGCAAAAGGAAAAGCTGAAAGCCATAAGGATTCATAATGATTTTTTTAAAATACTCTCAAAAAGGTTTTTTTTTGGCTCCCAAAAGCAAGGGGGGGGGGGGGGGGGCATGTCCCTGCTTACCTGGTGCTTCTTTCCGGTGCAGGAAGGTCACCTTCCTCATCACTGCAATCTTGGTCTTCTCCAAACCGTCCTTGGTGCCGCTTTTGGCTGCTTTCATCAGCTGGGTCATCTGGGCAGGGGGACGAGAGGGACTGGGAAGTTCAAGGCAGCACCGGAACCCCATTTTGGGTCTGGATACAGAAGTGCCATCCCTTCAGGGATATCCCCTGTGAGCATCATCCCCCATTTTGGGTCTAGATAGAGCAGTGCGACCTCCTTGGGGACAACCCCTCTGAGCATCGTCCCCCATTTTGCATCCGGATGCAGCGGTACCATCCCCTTGGGGACATCCCCTCTGAGCATCATCCCCATTTTCCCACACAGCCCGGTGGGGAGGAAGAGGAGGCACATGGCCGAGGAAGAAGGATGCTCCAGCATCTGTCCTCCCTCCACAGGGACGCGGCCGCGGGCAAGCAGGCAAAGCAGGTGCATGCAGCAAAAGCGAAGAGGAGGGAGGGAAGGGAGGCATGAGCACATCCATCCCCTCCTGGTGGCCAGGGTTTTGTGTGCGAAAGAGCAAAGGAGGCGGGAACACCTCAAATTGCAGCGGTTTTAGCCCAAGCTGACATTGGCATTGCCTTCCCAGCCCAAACTGGCCATAAACCACCAACCTGGATGGTTTGGGACTGGGAAAAGCTTTGCACTAAGTTTCTACACCTCCCAAGAATCTCCTTCCCCACCTGATTTCCACCCCGTATCAGGGGAAAAACCTTCTCAATCCATCTATCCCACGGGCAACCTCGCTTCGTCCAAACGCCCCTTAAAAAAAAACAAACACCCAAAAAGCAAATGGTTTGGGCAGCTGGAGGGTGGGGAGCTGCAAGACAGATGGACATGAGAGGCAGCTTTGCAGTGCTTAACTCAGGTTTTTTTCCTCTTTTGGGGGATAAAATGGGATTAATTCAGCCTGGATACATTCCGGGAGGGTTTTTCCCCCCCCAGCCTGGGGAAATTTGGGGGACAATGGATGGAGGAGTGACAGTACCTTCCAATCGTACTTCTGCTTCAGCTCCTGCATGTCTCTCCCCCCAACTCTTAAAGCCAGGATGTCCCTCTTAGTCCTGGCGTATCTCTCCTTTAGTCTATTCAGGTCTGGAGAAAGCTGAGCCCAAAGCAAACCAGGCGGGAGGAGAAGGCAGAGGAGGCGAGAGAAGGCAGAGAAGAGATCCAGGTAAGCAGCAAAAAACCAAACAAAACAAGAGGAGGAGAAATCATCCCAAAGCAGCATGGTATAGGCAGCATCTTCCCAAAAATCTGGCTTTGCTTGAGCAGGGAAGGGAACAAGCGCAGGGAAAGGCAGCAGCCACGCTCCAGCAATGCCGAAATGCAAAAGGAAAGGGGAAAAATTAAAAAAAAAAAAAAAAAGAAAAAAAAAGGGGAAGGAAGAAAAAAGAAAGAAATGAAACCCCCGAAGTTTCGGGCTGGCTTTGCACTGGGTGACCCCCGGAACCGCAGCATCCTCTGCTTCACCATCTGCAGGAGCAGCTGGGCTTGATGCTCTGGTGCCATTATACAAGCAAACCCGGGATGCAGGGGGAGGGAAATAATAATAATAAAAAAAAAAAAAATTCCGAGTGTTACCTTGGGCTGGAAGGATGCCCGCTGCTTGGCTGGCTCGGCCTCCGGCTTAGTTTCCTCGCCTGAATCCTCGCTGTAGCTCTCGAACTCGCTGGAGCTCCAGCCCAAATCTTCACCCGCTCGTGGCCCCTCGCCGCGCTGCACCTCCTCGTAGATCAGGCTGCGCTCTGTCCCTGGGCCTGGCAAGCAAAAACCAGCTCCTTTTCCTCCCAGGAATGCAATTTCCACCCTCCAGGGATCCCCAGGAGATGCCTCAAATCTGCAGGGTCTTGCAACCCTTCTGGGAACACCTCTGCCTCCATCCCTCCCGATTCCCAATGGCTTTCCCAGGGTGATCCCTCTCCACATCCTCTTCTGGGATCCTTCCCAGAGCGTGCCTTGGTTTCCCCAGCTGGAAAATGGGCTCCCCGATCCCTGGGGAAGCAGAGGGGGAAGGTCTGTCCCTACCGTCCTGCTCGGCATCAAGGCTTTCACAGGGGACATCATCGTAGATCACATCGTCCTCCACCACTGGGAACTCGAAGCGCTCACCTTTGGGGGGAAACCCCCCCCCCACAGGGACTCAAGTCAGCACCCGAGGACCACACCAGGATACAAAAATCCTTTCCAAGCCTTGGCAGGGTTTGTTTTATTTTTGCCCAGCTTTTTAACCCACCTTGGCAGATGCTTTTCCTCTTCCAGGTCTGGGCACTGATGTGGGGGTCTCCACCAGCCTCTCCATTGCTCACCCCCACTGGCAGCCTGCAGGAAAGGGGGTCAGGGAGCTCCCCAGGATGCAACCTACCCCCCCAGATTGGGTGCAAATCCCCTGGGATCGGGTCCACCCAAGCCCCTTACACTCCCATCACCCCCTGTTCCTATTACAGGGGTTCACAAGCACAGAATAAATTTGTATTTGTGTGTTCCACTCATGGCATGTCTGCTTCTTCAGGGATTTGGGGGGTCCCAGGTCTTAGGGTCACAATGGCTTTTTAAGTGGATCCAGGCAACCTGCACGGGGTTGATGCAAAAAAAACCCAAAATGGCTTTTTTAGCCTCGGTCTGCATGCTGCTGCAGGGCAGGAGGATGCGCCGGCATCGGGGAGCACAAGGAGAAGGTCCCCATCCCTGGTTGGGGTCCTGCCTCTCTCACTGCACCCTGTGCATGCTCTGGTGGGGGGGGGACAAGCTCTCCTTGCAGCCAGATTTGCATCTTTTCCCCCCAAATCCACAGCTGGGGTGAACATCAACCCCCTTTGAACACCCATCCCAGGGGGTTTCTCCCTCATTTCCTCAGTCGAGGGCTGGAGGGAGCCCCCACCACCCAGTTAACCACAGGCCCCCAGAGGTACCCAAAGCCCCCACAGATCCCCAGGGCTGCAGGGTGCACTCCAAAACCCTGGGACTCTCCTGCTTGCAGCCCCTTTCGCAAGCAATGGGGAGAAGTTGGGGAAACGGAGGTACGGCACCAGGCTGCGACACGTCAAACAGGGGGGACAAACCCCAAAGTTGTGCTTTCTCCTTCAAGGGACTCAACCCCCCCCCCCCCCCCGTAATCCTCCCAAAACCCTAC
>JANZLQ010000001.1:7956862-7972768 GCA_026212715.1 Elanus axillaris
TCCCACCCCCTCCACTGATTTTCCCCCCTCTCCATGGGATGTACTCGGCAGGGCTACGGGGACCACAAACCCAAATCCTCAACGGCCGCCCAAGAGGTGAAGACCCTGGATGGGATCTACACGGAGCAGGTGAATGGGGGACCCCACCAGAGGATGCTGGAGGGAGGGCACATGGACACTCCCCCCCACCCCAATAAATATGGCAGCTGAGGCCGTAAACAACTCATCACACCCATGGGATGCTGGAGGGAGGGCGTGTGGGCCCCCCCTTGAAGTAAATGCAGTGGCTGAGGCCGTACGCAACTCACCACACCCATTGGGGTGCTCAAACACAGTCCTGGATAAAAGTAGGTAGGGGGAAAGCAGCAGGGAACAAGGCGTGTTGGCCCATGCTGAGTTTTCCCACTTTCCCCTCATCCCAGGTGGCCATGGGCTATGCCCACTCGCTGGTGATCGCCCGCGATGAGACCGACGCCGAAAAAGAGAAGCTCCGCAAGCTGCCCGAATACAACCCCCGCACCATCTGAGGGGCTCCCCCCCCAAACTGGGACCTGGGATCCCCCCCCCAAAACCCCGCTTTTCCAAGCCAGCCGCGGTTTTAACTACCTGTTCTCCCATTTCAAAAGCCTTGGGGGTTTTTATTCCCCCCTTCACCTCCCACGGCTTTTTGAGTTCCCGACCGTAGCAGGATCTTTTGGCACATCCAGGCTTATTTGGGGGGGGTGTATTTTTTTAATTATTTTAATGTTATTTGTATTTTTCTGCATCACTTTTTATTCTTTCCCCTTTTCCCAGCCGCAGATAACCCCAGCCATGGGCTCGGGGTAAAACTGGGGACCTGAAGAGTAGCTGCAAAACACCTCTTTTTCCCCGATATTCCAATTTTTTTGGCATTTTTCCCAAATACCCCCCACTTTGGGTGCTATAATTTTGGGGGGGTTCCCCCCTCCTCCAGCATCCCTTTTCCCGGAGGGATTCAGGATATGGATGTCATCCCACATTCCCCAAG
The DNA here is from genome assembly GCA_026212715.1 of Elanus axillaris. Classification (NCBI taxonomy): domain Eukaryota; kingdom Metazoa; phylum Chordata; class Aves; order Accipitriformes; family Accipitridae; genus Elanus; species Elanus axillaris. The sequence continues at coordinate 7,957,872 of JANZLQ010000001.1, forward strand.
GGCCAAACCCATACCCAGCATCATTTTGGGGTTCCCCTCCCCGCTATCGCAGCCCTCGCCCACCCCAGGGAGATCTCAGGTATGAAGAGGGGAGCCCTAAAGCATCGCGTAAGCTTTTTCTTCGAATTCTTCATTTGTTTTAATTATTATTAATTATTTTCACCTGGTATCAGCCCAAAGTCCCTCCTACAACGCTGTGCACTGTGCTGGAGAAACGAGGTGCCTTTTCAAGCAGAGCCCAGCTCTGCCTCCACGCAACCCAAGGGTGATTTTTTAATTTTTATTTTGGAATTTGGAGGGTTTATTTTGAATTATTTTTTATTCTTTTTTTTTTAAAGTCCTTTCCACTCTCCCCAACGGGGCACGCTGGGTGCTCGGGGGCAGTGTTCGTGCCCGTTTGGGGAGTTTTGCAGTTAAAAAAAAAGGGGGGGGGTTCATTTGCTTTGGGGTTGGGAGTTATTTTGGGTTTTTTGGGGGGGGTGTGTTAGAGAGAAAATATCCAGGACAGGGAGAGCAGCTGGGCGGAAAAGTCAAATATTCTGCTTTTTTAGCAATATTAGTTTTTTGGGGGTTGTGGCACAAGCGGATGCCGCGGCCCCAGTAAAACAGGGGGTGGAGAAATCACCAAACCCCCACTTTTACCCACCCAAAAAGCATAATTTTGGTTCATCCTGCCCACCAGCAAAATAATTTGTAGCCTGATTAAACTTCTTCCCCGTTGGCCACCCTGTTCTGGCCATGGGCGAGCGAAGGAGGAGGCTCAAGGAAGAAAAGAATCCTGAACCATGAGGATCTCGGAACAACTCATCCTTTAGCAGAAGGTCCTGGGCTAGTGCTGTAATTGTCTTCTTCATGGGTTTTTTTTTTTATATTTCTTGGAGTAAATGTTTAAATAAACGAACGTCATTGTGTACACCCCTCACTCCACTCGCTTTATCCACCCCTATTTTTTTTTTAAGCTTAAATTTGATCAATTTAACCAAAGGGACGTGTGCAGGGGATGCGTTTTTCTCCCTGGGATGCACACCTAGCAGCCCCAGAAGCAAATCCACAGCCATTGGAGGGCACCATCCTGCTGCCGACAGCATCCTCCATCCCGAAATACCCCCCCACCCCGTTTCCCTTTAACATTTCAGAAGCAGGGTGCAAACACAGGGCAATGCATGCACGTGTGGTTTCGTGCATGCGTGTGCTTTTTTTGCACGTGGGTGCAGGGGTTTGTGCACGCATGTGGGGTTTTGTGCATGTGTGGTTTTGGGCATGCACCCGTCTTTAGGGGCACGCATGCTTGCTTTTCTGCATGCACGTGCTGTGGGTTTGCATGCACATGCATTTTTTTGCACGTCTATTTCTGTGCGCACATGCATGTGCATTTTTCTGTGTGAGCATAGTTTTGGGCATGCACACACATCTTTGTGCATGCATATCTGCGTGCACACAGCCTTGCACGTGTGTGGTTTGGGGCATGCGCGTGTGTTTCTGTACATGCATTTTTGCATGCGCATCACTGCAGCAAGACAGAGGACTGTATAACTCTACTCACTGCTTTCCCCCCCACCCTGTTTAACCATTTTAATTTTAATTGCTGTGCTGGGACAGCAATGCCCATGTGCCGTATCACCAAAGAGTGAAAAAAAAAGTCTTCCCATTTAAAACAAAGTTTCAAACCTTGCACCCAAGCAAGAGGGAGGCCAGGAGAAAGCTGCAGCCCTTTTTATTTTAACACCACTGCTGAAGGCACTTGGAGGGATGGGGAGAGGGATTTGAGGAGGAGGAAGGAGGAACACTGGTGCTGAAGCCACTTCAGGGCACCATGTGCCACCATTTGAAGGCGAAGGGCTTACGGCGGACATTGGTGCCGCAGTGAACTTCCCCGGAGAGAACGTGGTAGGAGAAGTAGTCGTCGATGAAGGTGCAGGTGAGGCCCAGGGGCTCCAGCAGTGCCCGCACCCGCTCCTCCAGGCAGCACTGCCCACCCACCAGTGGTCCAAAGGGTTTGGGGATGCCCAGGTGTCTGCCCAGCACCAGCATGTTCACCTGCAGCACAGGGATGCTGGTAAGAGTGCAAATCCCACCTCAAAAATTCACATCCCTCCAGGGGGAGGATGCTGAGCATTACCATATCAGGGAAGAAGGCTTCAGCGCCGGTGGCCACCTCGCCTTGGAAAAGCTGGGGGATGTCGAGGATGTCCGGCTCGGCCAGCCCCAGTGCCCGCTTTAGGATGTCCCGGTTCCAGTTGATGCAGCTCTGATGGGAAGGAGGGGAGAGGGGGATGGAGGGATGGATGGACAGGTGGAGGGATGGATGGAAAGATGGAGGGAAAAATGGGTGGATGGCAGGAGGGAGGGATGGAGAGGTCTCCGGAGGGATGGGTGGACAGATGGAGGGACAAAGAGAGGGAGGGACAAAGGGATAGAGGGATGGACAGAGGGATGGGTGAACAAATTGAGGGACAGAGGGATGGAGAAATGGGGGGAGGTGGAGGGGTGAAGGGGTGGAGAGGTGGATGGAGGGACAGAGGGGGTGAACAGAGAGACGGAGGGAAGAATGGAGGGATGGGCAGAGGGATGTAAGGACACAAAGGAGGGATGGAAAGGTGTCCCCTGCTCTCCTTCCTCACCTGGACGTAATTATTGAATTTCCGGAGACCTTCATTAGCCAGAATTTCGTTGATCGTCGGCTTGGGCACCTCCTTTAGTCCTGCAGCACAGATAACCAGGCAGGAATTCTTCCCCCAATGCATTTGGGACAAAACTCCCACGTCTGAGCCAGGAGCTCCCATATTTCAGGGGTCACCGGCAGCAAGCTCCATCCCAACCAGGGAAATCAAATCTGTGCAGCTTTTTAATTAATTCTGCTTCCCATCCTTGTTGCTGGCAGCACTTTCCAGCCATTAGCTGGGTTTCAGGGTGTCAGGCATTCAGCTGCCCCATTGCATGTTGCAGGAAAAAGGGAAAAATGAACCTATTGAGCCCAGTTTTTCGTCCTCCCCCCTACCCTCAAACATCACCGCCTCGCCGAACCCCTCCTCTTGCTTCTCCTTGAGGAGCTGGTAGCAGGCACTGGGGCTGGCCAGGAGCAGCCGAAAACCCTGGGGAGAGAAAAAGGGATGATTTGGGGGGGGTGTGTGTGTATAAGGTTGAACCCTACTTTTTTCTCCCCCCGGGACTTGTTACCTTTCGATCAGGTGCAGGGACAAAGCTGAGAAACTCATCTACGTGGCCAACATAGAGCCAGTCTGAAAACAGCTCCACTGGCGCCTGCACTTGTTGGGCAACGAGAAAATCCTTGACAGCTTTTGCCATCCGTCGGCCACCGAATCTGTGGGGGGCACAAGGGAGGAGCTGCCATTTTGGGGTGCCCAAGGTGATGCTCTACTTGCAACCAACCTCAAATGGTGCATAAAAATCCTTTTTGGTTTTTTTTTCAGTGCTCTGACCCCTCCATCCTGCATCTCACCTGGGGAAGCTGCTGCCAATCAGGATGCGGCCCAAGGGGTACTCCTTGCCCTGCACCATCACGGGGGGGCTCACCTCCAAATTACCAAAGGAATCGAGGCTGGAAGCACCCTCTGGTGCTTGGCGGGCCACATAACCAAAATCAGGGCCCTGTATGGGGTAAAAAAAAGGCAGTAATGGTTAAAAAAAAGGTGATAATGGTTTAAAAAAAGCCATAAGCACCCAAAGTGCAGCACTCCCAAATCATCCTCCATGCTGGCTCTTCCCTTCCCGAAAATGCAAGAAAAAAATACATTTATTCTATTTTTTTATAGGTTTGCAAAGCTTTATGCCTTGCTGGGGGAGGGAGGAGGAAGGGGTCAGGTACCAGGATGCTCTTGACGGGGAAATCCTTCAGCCCCCGATCACGGGGCGAGTCAAAGATGACAGGGAAGGTCTTGTGTGGGGCTTGCACGTAGCCAAATTCAACCTCATCCTGCAGAAGGGATTGGAAAGATGGAGGGAAGCCCCCCTGGAACTGCTGCCTTGAGGATGGGGCTGAGCATCATCCTGCACCCACCTGGATCCAGCGGTCCTGGCGGTTCTCCAGCAGCGGGCAGACGGTGAGTGGGCATTTGGCTTTCTCGGCCATGGCACCCACAGCCGCCACAAAATCCTCATTGCTGTCCACACTAGGAAGAAAAATGGGATATGGGAGCTGATCCAGCACCAGGTGGGATGCGGCCGCCCACGCTGCACCTACCTGCAGACAAAGACCTCCAGTGGTGCCGCTGTGTTCGGGGTCATGATCCATGGAGCCACACGGAAAACCACTGTGTCAGTGAAAATTGGAGTCTCCAGCAAACCCTGGGATGGTGGGGGGACAGTGTTTGGGCTCTGCTCCCCCCCTTTTATGGCTCACCCTGCCCCCCCCATGCAGCCAGTACCTTCTCAGGGCTCTCCAGCAATGTGACGTGGAAAGCCACTAGCCCCGAAAAGCCAACGTCAGGGAAGGCAAGCCCTTCCACATAGAAGATGCTCTCCTCCTGATGCCGGCTGGGTTTGATGGTGTAGGCAAGCTTCGAGCCCCCCAGCACGTGTTTGTACTCCTCCAGTGCGATACTGTCTGTAGGTGCAAGCACCATGCAAGTCCCTTAAACAGCTAACCCCTTTTCTGCAGCATTTCAGCTCTATTTTTTTGCTAAAAAGGCATATTGCAAAAAAAAGGCATGTTTGATCCCGTGGAGCATGTATGGGTGGAGCAAAATCACCCCGTGCATCAGGTAAATGCCCCTCTATGGGATGTAGGTTGGATGCTGCAGAAGTGGTACCAGCTCTGCTGCAAGCATTTTGCTTGAACCCCGATAATTTGGGGTGTCTCCCCCCAGCAAAATCCCAGCTCTGGGCACTCACTACCACCGTAGAAAACGCCAACTTTATCAGCATCGCTGAAGTCCACATGGAGGAGGAGGCGGTGGCCGGCAAATATGGTGCGGGGACCTCGGGTCCGCAGCACCATCTGCGACATGTCCTTTAGGTCTGGGGGGGAAAGGGCTGTAAGAAAGGAAAATGTGGAGAGAAAAACATAGGAAAAAGGGGATTTCTTGTATGGGATATGCCAGTACCAGCGTAGGAGCGAATAGCAGTGTCCTGGTTATCCAGTGTCTCAGCTTTGGGATCATCGCGGTCGCAGTTTACGAGCAGGATGGCCCCATGTCCGTCAGGACCCCACGTCCACGTTGCCTGAGGGGATGGAATGAAGCAGGGCTGGGGGTGTCAGACATCACTCACCCCGCATCCCACGGTTGTCTCGGGGGACTTCCACCCCTCCTTTATACCTTATCCAGCAGCGTTCTGCTCACCGTCCCGCTACGGCTGGCATCAGTGTCCAGCGAGACCTCTGTGGGGAGAAGGATGCTGGGGGGGGGCATCCCCACCGGCGCCACGGTTTGGGGGTTCCCCCACTCCACTTACCCACGCAGGTGAGGTACAGCATGGCTCTGCCCACGGGCACCCCGCCGGTCTCCCTGAAATAAGAAATCCTGACCTGCAACAAGGAGTGGGTGCTCGCCACAGTGCAAAGAAGGGCTGGATCCTGCTGGCACACCAGCACCCACCTTTTCATCGCCCACATCCTTGCTGGGAGCATCCATGGCCAGCAGCACCTCGGTGCCGGTGGCCAGGGGCCAGCGGCACACACTGGAGGGCAACTTGACGCTCTGCGTCTCGTGCACTACGTAGAGCTTCACGCCTGGCGTCCCCTGCACGTGGAAGGCAACAGCATCTTTGGGTGCTGATCTGGGGAGGGGAGGAGGAAAGCCCGGTGAGAGCCCCAGGTGGGGGGCATTGCTGGAATAATACAGCACGTGTACATCCGCAGGTGATGCAAATCCTGCCACATACAAGAAATCTTGCAATATGCAAGGAATCCTGCAATAAGCAATTGCAATAAAACCTTCAATATGCAACAAATCCTGCAATTTTCAATTGCAACAAGTCATGCAAAATGCAATGAATCCTGCAAAATACAATTGCAGTAAGTCCTTCAATATACAACACATCCTGCAATACGCAACTGCATCAAGTCCTTCAATATACAACAAATCCTACAAAACATGATTACAACAAATCCTGCAAAAGGTAATTGCAATAAATCCCACAAAAGGCGATTACAACAAATCCTACCAGAGGCAACAAATCCTGCAAAAGGCAATGGCAACAAATCCTGCAATATTAATTGCAACAAACTTGTGATATGCACAAAATCTTGCAATATTGAACTGTATCAAATGATGCAAAATGCATCAGGTCCAGCAATATTAATTGCAATAAACCCTGCAAAATGCAACACGTCCTGAAAAAATGCAATTGCAACAAACCCTGCAATATTCCATTGCAGCAAAACCCCTGGAGCTGTTTAGGGGTTTTTTTTGGCATGGGGCTTCCCAAATATTCGCATTTCACCCTGCAGCAGTGCTGGTGGTGAGCCCTGACCAGTTGCATCCCCTTAAGAGTGAAGGAAAGCTGCAGCGGTCGGGCAGGCTGCAGCTCGCATCACTCCACCCCAGTTCAAGAGGCCACAGGGGATGGGCCAAGGAGCACAAATCCTGACCTGCAAGGAGGGAAACACGGATTTGTCCCCAGGGTGAAGGGTTAAAACCCACCCCGGGGCCAGTGGGAGGGGATGGGATGCTGTCAGCAGCAATGGTCCAGTGGGTTTGGATGCGTTAAGGAAAATAAAACCCCAAGCTACTGCTTCAGCTGGACTTTAAGGAAGCAAAAAGCAAAACCTGCTGCTGAAAAGCAATTGAACTTGGGCTGGGGCCAGCAAAGCAGCTCAAACACCCGGTGCCAGGAGCTGATGCCTCAACCAGCAGCACCGCGGAGGTTTCACTGCCCACATTCCACCAAAACAGAGAAATATTTCCATTTTGGAGGAGGACGCAGCAGTGCCCGGCCAGGATATGAAACTCAGCCTGGGCCGTCACTTAAAGCTTTGAGGGGGGCTTTTTGCACCCCAAAACTGCAAAGTCTGCCTCAGAGGGGTCACCACTCAGCCGCTGCATCACAATTTGGAGCATCTCCTTCCTCCCAGGGCTCAGCATCCCCTGGGAAAACCACCCCAAGCAACAGTATCACCCCCACCCCACTCGGAGCTATTTTTATCGGCTTGATTAACAGGATAAAAGTAAAAATAAAAAAGCTGATTTTATTTTTTCCCCCCAGCGTCATGGCCACTTACCCGCAGACATCCAGGGAGAGCTCGGTGCCCAGCACGCAGACGGTGCTGGTGGGACGCTGGGTGGACAGCTGGACGCGGCGCTGCTGGGCCATGCCGGCAGGCCCCAGGGGCACCCTTGGGTGCTGTGACGGGTGGCACAAGGGGATTTATAAAGCCTGGCTGCTGGGAGGGGATTAACCAAAGCCTGGCTTAATCCCACCTCCAAGCTGGGTGTGCGCGGTGCCCGGCCGTGCTTCCTGGCAGTGGAGTATGAATCAGTGTGGGGGGAAACGCACCCCAAGACACCCACGAGGTTTTGTTGTGGTTTTTTTTTTTTCTTTTTAAGGAGCTCGGTGGTGGGGGTTTTTTTTGTCCCCTCTTAGCACAAAAAGTTGCTGATGTGACTGGCCATCCTTAAACCCACGCTGTAAAATATTCAGCGTGACACCGGAGCTGAGCTGGGGCCATGCCAGCACCAGGCTCGGAGGGGTTTTATTTCTCCTCCTAAAGGTTTTTATTTGCGTAGCTGGAAAAAGGAGCTTTAATTCTTATTTTAAGAGGGGGGTTGGAGGTGCAAACTGGGTGCTTGCCCCATCCCCTGAGTGCTGCATGGGTCGGGGGTGTTGGTATGTCACCCCAGCAGCAGACCCCACCACAGCTTTAATTGTCTTTGTTTTAATTAAATCGTTGTCTCGGCGTGGGAGAGCCCTTTGCCGATGCAGCTGTCCCCCCACCAACTCCCTGTGGTGTCATGCGCTGCTGGAATTTAATATTGCTCCTCAGGGCTGGGGAAACTCAGCAGAGCTGTAACTGATGGGAAAAGGGGGTTTCTGGGGTTAGAAATCATCTTTTTGGTTAAAAAAAGGGGGTGGGGTGCCAAGTGAGATGTGTGATCCTTTGGGGGAGCATCCCCCCCCAATTCTCCAGCACCACTTGCAAACACGGCCTTGCAGCAGTTTGTACTGGAGGTGTAGCTATGCTTTTACACCTCTAAAAGTATTGCTAGAAGAACAAAGTGCACCCAAAAAGTGGCTTTAGCCCCATAATAGCTCCTGGGGTTCCACAGGGCTAAGCGATGCCCAGGGCAGGGACTGGTTTCAGTTCCTGGTGCTAGTTTCTGCTGGGTGAGGGCAATACAGGCAGGAGAGATGGGCAAGGGTGTCACCTCAGCACGGGGAAGTGCCATGCTTTGTTTGCACTGAAAAGAGGGAGAGAAAGAGTGGACTGGGTGGCTGCAAAGAAAAGAGGAAATTTTTTTGTTGGGGAAGGTGTAAAATGATTTGCAGGAGGACTGGGCTCTGCTTCCATGCCATGTTGGAGTGAAGAGCCTGTCTCCCCGACAGGAAGTGGTTTTTAGGCTGATATAGGGAATTTGGGAGGGCAATTATTAACTAAAAACCTGGGCTAAGGGACTGTAAGATCCTTTAGAAGTGGGATGGGATCTCAAACCCTCAAAGCAGCCCCCTGCCTGCTGACTCACATGCACCACACTCCATGGTGTGTTGTCCCCATCCTATAAAACCACCATTCCCATAACAAAACTGTGCTTAAAAAAAGGTTTCAAATGATATTTTCAACCCTACAGCAGAGGAAGAAAGGATGGGAGACAGGGAAGAGCTGCAGCCTCAGTATTAATGCAGCTTTATTGGTGAAACCCTTTATTTTGATGCATCTTCTGATGCACACAATGCACCTTCATCCTCTGGTTGCAGGACCTGGCCCTGTCCCCAGGTGCTTCAGGGCACCATGTGCCACCATTTGAAGGCGAAGGGCTTACGGCGGACATTGGTGCCACAGTGGACATCGCCAGAGAGGATGTGGTAGGAGAAGTAGTCATCGATGAAGGTGCAGGTGAGGCCCAGGGGCTCCAGCAGCGCCCGCACCCGCTCCTCCAGGCAGCACTGCCCACCCACCAGTGGTCCAAAGGGTTTGGGGATGCCCAGGTGTCTGCCCAGCACCAGCATGTTCACCTACAGCCAGACCAAAAATTAGGTTTTTTCCCCCCAAAAGGTGTGTTTGCATCAGGTGTGGATGGAAAAAGGGGGGTCATAGGGGAGGAGGGGCTGGGGGTCTCACCATGTCCGGGAAGAGTGCATCCGCACGGGAGCCCTTCAGGATGAAGAGCTGGGGGATGTCAATGATGTCCTGCTCGCTCAGGCCCAGCTCCTGCTTCAGGAGGTCACGGTTCCAGTCAATGCAGCGCTGCAGAGAGGGGAGACCTGGAATTGCTACCCCTGGCCATCCCAGCGCCCCAGATCCCATGTACAGGCCCCTGTGTGCCCCATAGCATCCTGCCTGGCTCCTAACCTGCTCTGCTGCACCCTGCCCAGATCCTCACCCACTCTGTTGCATCCCATCCTACTGCACAGCTCTGAGCAACCTCCTGAACCCATCCCCAAACCGAGCAACCTCTTTCATTCAGTTTTGACACCTCTGCAGTCGTCTCCCAGTGGGACAATGGGATGGGGTGACCCAGTACCCATGGGGGTCTGGCTTCTTCATGGGTTCTCTTCTTGCCCGCCTGCTTTCACACTATGCAGTACAAATCATGCTACGGTTTCTTGCTCTTCCCAGGATCTCTAAAATTGTTTTCTGCACACAGAAACCACCCAGCAGCAACATGCAAGTGAGGAGAGCAAATCCACCCAAATCCATGGCTGCAAAGACCCACCTGCACATGCCTGTTGTCATTCCTCAACGACTCGTCTGCCAGGATCTCATCAATGCTTCTCCTTTCGGTGCCCTTCAGCCCTGCATGAGGACAGAAGCAGAGTGGTAAGGGACACCAGTAAGGGATGCAGGTGATCCCTGCCATGCCACAGGGATGGCCCTTGCCCACTCCCTTACCAACGAGCTGTGTAGCTTCACCGTGGCCCTGCCTCTGCTTCTCCTTGAAGAGCTTGTAGCAGGCATTGGGGCTGGCTAAGAGGAGCCGGAAACCCTGCAGGAGAGAGCCAGCGAGGTCATGCTTTGCTGTTGATGGGATATTTTATCCCACCATCCTGCTGAGCAACACCTTGCTGACTCTATATCCAGCCCGAGGTGTTGCAGGGTGCACAGGATGCTACCAAGAGACTCGCCATTTTCCAGGAAGCCACCCCAAAAGAAGGTGCACTACCCAGCCACCCTGGGGAGAACGAGCAATTGCAAAAAGGGCTTTTTTTTGCATTTGCAGCAAACAACCCATGCAGGAACAGGGACAGCTCCAGGGACCAGTACCTTCCTATCATAAGCGGGGACGAAGGTGAGGAATTCATCAACGTGGCCCACGCTCAGCCACTCTGAGTAAACCTCCACTGGCGCCTGCACTTTCTGGGCATAAAGAAAATCTCTGACAGCCTTGGACATCCGCCGGCCAGAGGCCCTGGGGAACAGAGGGAAGAGGAGAAAGCAGGTGGCCATCACACCCCTCCCCAAGATTTATCCCCATCCTTCCCCCGAACATCATGTCAAGGGGCAAAGACACATCTTCACATCCCATTTTTATGGGAACACCAGGAAGAGGCTGGAAGTAGTCCGAGCAATATATTAATATATATAATATAGATATATATCTAGATATTCTGTATTAATATATATGAATATAGATCTATTCTAAATTCATATCTCTATTACATATTATTGTACCTATATTACATATTAATATATATCTAGGCTGTATATATCTACAGGCAATTGTGCATTATATCCCCCATTCTGCTTGGGCACCTTTGGATTTAATTTCCCCCACCCTTGTGAATCTCAAATCACTCCTTATGCAGCACTTTGCGCTGGTGTGAAGTTTTCTTAGACAGACAGCAGCAGGCTGGGAAAACAATAATTAAACTTCAGGTAATAAGGGATAATTACAGTCGCGGTCAGGCTGGGAAAATGCCATTTACCCGCTGCTGTAACTGAAGCAAGCCCCCCGGCTTACAGCGGGGCTGGGGTCAGAGCATCCCGTTTGTTATCCTGGATCAAACCCCATCTGGATTCATCCCCGTTGTCATTTCTCTGGGAAAATAACCTCCTTTGTGGAGGATTTTGCAGGGCGCTGTTGTTCCCGCGGGGCTGCCTAGCACTGCCTGCCCAGAGCAAAACAATTTCCAGTTATTCAGGATTTTACCCTTTCCTGGATTCCCTTGCTTTTCCTTTTAATGGGGGGGTGGGGCGGGGGGAATAGCCTGAATGTTTATGGCATTGTAGGATTGGAGCAAAAGCACCAGCGGTTTGAGAGGGAGAAAAAATCGGAGAATCGGAGAGGTGGCAGGATTTGGTAAGGGATGAAGGAATACCGATGTGGTTTGCATGTTAAATCTGGGATTTGATGGTAACCAGCCCCAAATTCCCATTTTTATAGAAACCAGCCCCATATTCCTGCTCCAAAGGGTGCAACCCTTTCTCATGCAAGGGTTTTCAGTGCTGCCCTGCATCCTGGAGGGAGGGCTTAAGCCCCCCTTCCCCCGCATCTCACCAAGGCAGGGGGCTGCCAATCAGGATCCGGCCCAGGGGATACTCCTTGCCTCGCACTGTCACTGGTGGGCTGACATCCAGGTTGCCAAAGGAGTCAAGGCTGGAGATCGCTCTCCCGGGGGGCTCACGGGTCACATAGCCAAAATCAGGGCCCTGGGGAAGAGGGGAGTGGTGACAGGGACCCACCAGGTAGGGGATTTGGGGGGAAGAAAGGTGGGTGGGCAATGCAATGACGCACCAGGATCTTTTTAAAAGCAAAATCTTTCAAGCCTCTGTTCCTGGGCGAGTCAAAGACGACGGGGAAGGTCTTGTGCGGCGCTTCCACATAGCCGAATTCCAACTCGTCCTGTAGTGGGAAGAAGAGGAGGAGGAGAAATGCTTCTGGTGAGGTGATAACTATCTTGGCAAGGTGTGTGGTGAGGGTGGAGCAGGAAGTGGGGCAAACCTGGCAAAGCCTGGCTGTTGTCCTTAACCCCAAGGAGGGCAGTTGCCTTCCTCTCCCAGGGAGTGACACCCCACCTGGCACCGCAGTGCCTGGCACAGGTCACCCCCAGGGAAGAAACACGTGGCCACAACAGGCAGGGAAGCAGGGCAGAGGTGGCTGGGCTTGGGCACACTGCAGGGAGCACACAGCACATCCAGCTGGCATATGCCACGTCCTCCTGGCAATGCACTGTAGGGTCTTTCCTGCAATGTCCTGGAGGGTCCCTTTTGCGATGGGGGCCCTCTTGCAGTGGAGGCCCTCCTGCAATGGGATCCCTCTTGCAATGCCCACACTGGGTCCCTGGACAACGTCCCGGTCTCTGCTGGTTGCCACCACCAGCAGCATTTCCCCATGCTTTAGTTCACTGTTGCCTGGTTCACCTCTTAGCACCTAGGTGCTTCCCTAAGCAATGCAGCTGATCCCTCCCAGGGGTGCCAGCAATGGAGGTGACACCCTACATGCCCCAGGAGCCTGTAAGGGACCAGGAAAGCCATGTATTACAAGCATTGATTGATGACCTGGATCCAGCGGTCACTGCGGGTTTCCACCTCCGAGCAGATGGTCAGCTTGCAGTTGGCTTTCTTCAGCAGGACCTGGAGCCCTTCCAGAAAGACTTCATTGGTGTCTGAGCCCCGCTGGATGCTGGAGGGAGAGGAAGGAGTGAATGCTACAAGAGGTGATCACAAGAAGCCCCCTCCAGCCCTGACCATGCAGCCCATTCCTTGTTCCTAAATCTGCTGGGTAATAGTGCTACATGAGGTTAGACCCTGTAGATGGTCCTCCAGCCTTTCTCCCTGGGGTTGCAATGATTGCAGCGATGCCAGTGGGCTCCCTACCCAAACACTGCCTCCAGTATAGCATGCATAAAGCCTGGCTCACCCTATGGCTGCTACATAGTAAAAAAGGGTCAAAAACTCCTCCTTGGAGAGTCCCCCAAAGCAGGAGAGTGATGGGTTGATGTCCTTCCTACCTGCAGACAAAAACCTCCATAGGCTGCTGGGTGTTGGGTGTCATTATCCAGGGCGCCATGCGGAAAACCACTGTATCCGTGAAAATGGGGGTGCCCGGTGAATTCTGCAAGGGGCAAAAATGCCAGGGAGCAGCAGTTGAAAACTCCACTGTTGGGGGACTTTGCAGGATATGGGGCAAACCCCACGTACCTGATGGGGGACCTCCAGCAAGCTGGCGCTGAAGGAAACCAACCCAGAGAAGCCCACGTCAGGGAAAGCCAGCCCTTCAACATAGAAGATGTTTTCTCCACCACCGACATGGTCCAGCACGTAGGAGAGCTTGTCTGGCCCCAACACGGGTTTGTAGTGGGGGTGTGAGTCACTCCCTGGAGAAACACCGAAATACCCAACCCAAGATGGGGTGACCAACCTGTCCACCAGGCTGGAAGGAGGCACCAGCAAGGAGGTGGCTGATGCCAGCATGGTTTTCAGAGGAGCAGGTGTGCCTATTCTCTGGAGAACACACAATTTATCTTTCTTGTACAAAGAGGACTCTATGCCCTCGGGTCCAACCCTTTCAAGGTGCGTGGCTCAAATTAAGCATCTAATGATATACTTGGGTTCCCTGACCTGATTTTCAACAGGGAGCTGCTGGGGATCCAGCTGTCGGGGTGTTCAAAGGCAAAAAGCACTGCCCAACGAGATGGGCTGCTTTGGCAGCTGGGTCATCGCCCACACCAAAAAGGTGCCAGGAGCCACATGGGTGTTATCCACCCCGTGGGAATGTCAAAATTTCAGCAAGTCCACTGTGAAAAAAGCCTTTTTTTATTCTTTTTCCCTTTATTTTTTCCGTATAACCCATCTTCCTCAACAGCAGAGGAGCTTTGGAGATAAATGAATGTTTCCAGCAATCGGAGGTGCCCAGCCCTTAGCCACGGTGAACAAAAAAATCAGGATTCTCCCACTTCGGGTCACAGACAGAAGGAAGGAAGAAATACTCACGGATAGCATGGAAAACCCGCACTTTATCTGCATCCGACTCAGGGACGTGCAGGACCACCTGGTACTCAGCAAAGATAGCGCTGGGACCTTGAGTCCGCAGCAGCATGACGGACATGTCCTGAAGGTCTACAGGGGATAGGGTGGAAAGATGGAGAGAGCAGATGGAGATGTTGCAAGTGGGAAACACCCCAGTGAGATCTTTTGTGTCTCCTCATGCTGCAGATGACACCTACCTGCAGTAGTCCGTATGTCCACCTGACCGCTGTCCGTCCCCCCTGCACCAGGGCTGTCCCGGTCACAGTTGACCAGCAGCACGGCACCTTGCCCATCTGGACCCCATGTCCACTTGGCCTGAAGGAGAAGCACCCAAAGGGGATAGAAGCAAGACTTCCCCCATCCCAGCCTCCTCCCAGACTGGGGAAAACCCCACCACTGTGGCCACACTTGGAGGACAACCCATAACATGCAGTCAAGGCTGGTGGGAAGAAAGCAGTGATGCTTTCAAGCCACTAAATTTCCTAACTTCAGCATCCAGTAGGGCCAGCAAAGACTATTTCAAACATATCTTATCTTCTAACAAGCAAGAGAGCCCTTACCAGGCCTCATCTGTACAACACTACACCTTTTCTAGAAATGCATCTCATCTCAATGTACAATTTGTGCTGCTGATCAGGCTGCAACTAATTACCTGCGTGTAAGTGCTTGGGCATATGCAATTTGTTGCCAAAGGGTTAAATCTCTTGCTGTTTGCAAAATTTACAGCTGACTCATTTAGTGGCAAGTTTCAAGTCCAAAAAGGAAAAAAAGAAAGAAAAGAAAAAGAAAAGAAAAGAAAAGAAAAGAAAAGAAA
>JANZLQ010000001.1:7983332-7995202 GCA_026212715.1 Elanus axillaris
GGGGGGGGGGGGGGGGGGCAGAAGGAGAGTCCTGCTCTATCCTAAGGGCTGGGAAATTGTATTTCTTCCTCCCAAGAGCAGCCAGAGTTTTTCTCTAGAGAGCAAAAAGAGGGGATACCCCATGGATGCAAATGCCAGCTGAAACACAAAGCGCTGCAAAATTGCCTCCGCATTGGGCTACTCGTCCCTCTTTGGGGTCAGGGAGATGCTGGAGGGACAGAGAGCTTGGGGACAGCTGGGGGAGCTCCTTGCATAGGGCTGGGAGCTGGCAGGGCTTTGAGCCAGCTGCCCTCCCTCTCCAACCCTTCCCTCCCCTCGGAGATCATTTTCATGGGGCTTTAGAGGGTCCAATCCAACCTCCCCCTCCCTTTGGACTGGGGTGGGGGCTACAAATTCATCATCCCAAACTTTGCAGCCTCCAAAAGCCGACTGATTTGCTCCAGGGCCAGTCAAGGAGGAGGGAGGTGTGGCAGGGAGGAAGAAGAAGTAGTTGGGTGCTACCAGGGGGGCTCAGTGCCGTCCGGAACAGGTGGGGAAGGGTGTGTGTGCCCGTCATTGGGGCATCCAGGCTGCTGCACGGGGAGATGCTGGGGGACCGCACACTCCGGCTGCAGCACGGGAACCGCATCGAGGCCCTGTGCGTGCTGGGCACCCACATCTCTGCTGATGTCTACGGGTGAGTGGGACGTTCTAACACTTCCTTTCCTCCATCTCTGCATCTCCACCTTTCTTCTCACCTTTACCCCCTGTTTATCCTTCTGCAAATCCTCCCTTCCCGTTTTCCCTTCTGCTCCCCCAAAACCCACAGCTCTGACGCTGTGATTTAATGCAACTTGGAGGCAAAATCCTCCCTGGTCTTTGCAAATATGCATAAGTGCCAGGAAAGCTTCAAGCATCTGCCGTTGCATTATATGGTATTTACCCTGGGTCTGCAATGGTGATGGGTTTGATACATTTGCGGTCAATAGATCCAGTGTCATCTTGAAAAGCTGCTGGAGAGTGGAGGGGTGAACAGGATCCATGAGGATGGACTGCAAAGGAGGGGATGCAGCTGGGACAGGGGAGAAAAACAAGATCTAGTGACCAAGCAGTGTCCTTGGAAAGCATGCAAGTCCCCACAGCACCAACCCTGCTCCCCTAAACCAAACTGAATGTTGTACTTCAAGATAATTATTCCCCCAAAGGAAAAAGTTTAAAAGCTCATTTCATGGTTAATTCTGGTCTTTGATGCTTTTGCAAATCTCACCCTTGATATTCAAGCCAAGCAATGCAGTTACAACTCATCTGGCATCTCTCCAGGTCAAATCTCCTCCCGGTGGGATTCCCAAAACCCAGAAACAAGGAAACCAAACCAGTTTTTCCATGCACAATTAAATATAATTTAACAAGTTAAGAAACACCCAGGCAGCAGCAAACGAGTGCTCAGATTTCCTCGGCCCCCCACCAGTGCAGGTTTGGTGGGGCCATTGGCATTCAGAAACCCAACAAATGATGCTGTAATGGTGATATGGTGATATGGTGTGAGATCTCCGGTGTCAGGAGCACTCACGCTCAAAGGGAGCCTGCCTCTCAGGAGCTGCAAGCAGCCCAAAAATAATAACCCTGAAAAGACAGGGAAATTAGGGAAAAGGAGCCAGGAGAGTAGAAGGGGATGCATGAAGTGGCTGGGGAAGAGCAAGGGCACATCAAACCAGGAGCGGTGCAACACCAGCTGCTTTGGGGTTGGATAAAATCACCCCGAAAATTAGTTTCCCATGGTAAAGTCTCTCAGCTGGGTTGCCACACCATTACAATGAGCTGTTAAATACCAGGTTTGCCTCTGTTGAAAAATAAACATGGATTTCTCCATTGAAGTCCAAACCTGAGTACAGTTCCAGTGGCACTGAGTACTTTGGGTGTGATTATTATAGATCATAATCTGCACCAATGGCTACAAAATGGATTCATTTTGCTAAAATAATGTGTTCTGCACCCCCCCCCCAAAAAAATGAAACAATTCAAGTGTTCCCAGGCAGAGAGGAAAGGCTAGAAAGGTGCTGGCGGTAAGCGTGGGGACGCCAGTGTGCCCAGTCTTGGCTGTGTTTTGGGCAGTGAAATTAACTGCAGTGTAAACCAGCTGTTTTCAGAGCAAACCTCTGAAAATACAGCATGTTTTTGACAGGGCGGCCCCAGCTGGTGCAGTCTCCTTCAGTGTGAAGCACACGGAGGGGGTAAGCGTGGAGGTGGCATGCCGGGGCCAAGCAGAGGTCGAGTCAGCCCCCAGCAGCAGGATGCAGTGGCCACTGGATGAGGGGACAGTCCTGAGGATCAGCATGAGCCAGGCTAGCACTGAGGTCAATGATAACAAGGTAAGAAGTGGGGTGCTGGGGTGGGGGACCTCCATGAAGGGAGAATATCCTTCCCCAACCAGGGATTTGGGGGTTTGCAGGTAACTGTCAGCTTTTACGCAGAGGGAGGGCAGCCTATCAACCAAGCTGGGGTCTTCCTTACTGGCATCGGTGAGTACAAAGGCTTCTGCAAACAACAATCCCTCTTCAACCCTTCAGTCCCTTGGAATGGGGTGTTTTGATGTAGGGGTGGAGATGGACCCAGGTTTGCTAGGTCTGGGGGGCTTTTGCGCCCACCCAACCTTGCTGTACCCTGGGGTCTGTCCATCCAGGGATCTCTCTGGATGTCGACGCAGATCGGGATGGCGTGGTGGAAAAGAACAACCCCAACAAGGTAATTCAGCCTCTTCCACTGCACAGAAAGTCCATGGGCTTGCAAAAGCCTGAGCTTGCTAAGCCCCAGTGGGGTGTTTTAGGCAAGCTGGACCTGGGGTCCCGAGGGACATGGGGCCATCTTGCTCGTCAGCTGCGACAAAGAGAGCCCCTTCACTCCGGCAACAGACTGTGACGACGAAAGGGTATTCAGCAAAGAAGGTAACACAGCTTCCAAAAAAAAAAAAATCATATAAAGCAAAAAATGCTCCATTAGTCCCCCTCTTTAGCCTTTTTGGAGGTGAAATTTTGCTTGAGAACCAACTGCCCATGAGCTGCTCTCCACCAAGCTGCTGAGTAAGCTTCCCACATGGGAAATTTTTTTTTAATGCCATGCAAACTAATTGTGGTCAAGACGGGGCATGAAGCACAGCCAGCAAAATAGCAGAGGTGCCACCAACAGCAGAGCTTGGCCCAGGGGTGCTTCACATGGCTGAAAGGAGCTCAGGGCAAGGCATGCGGCCAGCAGCCAGGAATACACCCGCCTGTTCCTAGAAAACTAAAGCCACACAGAGCTGGTGCCCATTGGCTTTTTGACGCCAAGGACCGGCTGTGTCAGGGCTGTGATGGAAAAAAAAAAGAAAAAAGAAAAAAAAGGGCATTTGTTTCAAAGCACAAGCCACAAGTTTTTCTAGCAGGACCACAGGTTGTTTTTCCAACTTGCAAAGGCTGATAGCAAGGGAAGAGCAGATTTCTTGGCATGGGAGATGCAAACCCCATGAGAGAGCACGCAAGCCAGCTGGAGCTGCTGTACAATCACACATCACCCAGGGGTTTTTTTGTTTGCACACCAGATTTGCTGGACATGTCTCGGATGGTCTTGAGGACCAAAGGCCCACAGCGCCTGCCCCAGGGATATGAAATCGTTCTCTATATTCCTGTCTCCGACGCCGACAAAGTTGGGGTCTTTTATGTGCAGAGTAAGTCCTTCCTCATGTCCTCCTCTGCCCCTTCCTCCTTGTTTGTGGTGCTTTTGAGATCCCTGCAAGCTCTTTTCTTTCCATCTCTGACCTGCTCCTCACCATGCTCTTCAAATGGCACTTCTGAAGCAAATCATGCCCTCAGCATCCCTTGGAAAACTTTGGAGATTAACAAGCAGAGGCAGATGGCCATAAAGCCATTTATCCAAGGTCATCCAGCAAAGGAGTAGCAAAAAAAAAAAAAAAAGCCATGTGTCCTGACATCCAGATGCTTCCTCCATGACAGCAACATGCTCTACAACACATTTTCCTCTTCTTGTTCCTTATTGTGGGCACAGTGATTTATTCCCTGGGACCAAAAGCCCTCATCAAGCCCAGCAATGTGCCATTAAGTAGCTTGGTCTTGTCCCTCCATGCAGAGGCAGTCTGTCAGAAGGAGGGTTGGTGGCATTGTCATTCCATGGCATGTCAGAGAGGGCTGCAAGGGCAGAAACCCCATGAAAACCTCTTCCCAATGACTGCTCCATCCAAGAAAAGGCTGTGTCATTTTTCCTCATCCTTCTTGTGCATGACTGCAAAATTGCAAGCCCCTTAACTCCTGTTTTAAGGTACTTCTGCCGGATGAAGTTGTATCCACCCACAGATGCAGAGAAGCTCCAGCACAGAGGGATTGTGGTACCTCTTTGCACACAAGCAAAATAGGCTTGAAACCACCACTGAAACTTTGGAAATTGCTCACCTTCCCCTTTCTCTTCTTGCAGACCCCTTCTTTGGGCAGCGCTACGTTCATGTGCTGGGCCGGAGGAAGCTGTACCACACTGTGCAGTACACTGGTGGGGCTGCTGAGCTTGACTTCTTCGTTGAAGGGCTCTGCTTTCCTGACGACACCTTCTCTGGGCTGGTCTCCATCCATGTCAGCCTCCTGGAGACACTGGCTGAGGTCTGGGGGCTCTGGGGAAGCGGTGAAGATGGGAGGCTGCAACAGCCACAGGGGCATGCAGAAGGGGATGGGGACTGAATGGAGAGCAGTCCCCATTAATTTACCCCAAAAATTACTTCAGGGGTAGGATATTTGGGGGGAATAGTGGTCAACAGGGTGTGGAAAGTACCTGATTTCTGCTTGCCTCCCCCCCCAAGGGTATCCCCCATACACCAATCTTCACCGACACAGTAGTGTTCAGGGTAGCACCGTGGATCATGACTCCCAACACTTTGGCACCAGTGAACGTCTTCATCTGCAGGTAAAGGCCAAGGGATGATGCCTTCCCAGCCAAATCAGCATCAGTCCCATAGTCTCCCTGGAAGTCACAGAAACAGGCTGGGGAGGTGATGGGCACAGGGAAAGGCAGGTGTCTGCAAGGGATATCCATCCTCCAGCAGCCCTTCACCCCCTTCCCTCCTGCCATCCACTTTTCCAGCATGAAGGACAACTACCTCTTCATCAAGGAGATAAAAAACCTGGTGAACAAGGCTGGCTGTGAGCTGAAGGCTTGCTTTGGCTACATCAACCGTGGGGACCGCTGGATGCAGGTAGGTGGGCACCAGAGAGGGGGCAAAGTGTTCCCTCCCTGCCGATGTGCCCCATGTGGCTTTTCCTTCCTTCTTTAGGATGAGATTGAGTTTGGCTACACCCATGCTCCCCATAAAAGCTTCCCAGTGGTGCTAGACTCCCCTCAAGATGGAAGTCTGGAGCAATTCCCCATCAAGGAGCTGCTGGTAAGAGCAGAACAGTCACTTGCATTGCCCAAGGAGCAGCTTGAAGGTTTTTATGCTTAACCTGTTTAACCTTTCCTAAAATCCCACTTGCACTTGGCTCCTTGGAGGCCCTACAATGGCATCTGGAAAACCTTTTATCCAGAAGGTGCAGGATGAGAGGGGAAAGAAGGTGCTCACACATCTGGGAACAAAAGACTCCTGCCGAGCTCCGGGACAGGAGTGGCTTTCTTCACCCTGAGTATCCCAGCAATGGGCTGGTTCTTCCTTTCCTCCTCTACGCCTATGAATATGCAGCAGCTCCCAAGCAAGAGAGGAAAGGAAAGCATGAGAGGGTTCAATTTACTTCCTCAGAAGAGAACAAGATGCAGCCAGCTGCCAAAAACATCCCCATGGGGTTTCTTTGCCAAGGCAAAGGGCCGGCTGCAGGCAGGGCATGCAAAGAAAGCTGCTTGGGAGAGCAGTGACCCTGGCCAGGGCACTTTGGGAAAGCCCAGCAAAGACAAGCATGGGAAAAAGATGGATTAAACGATCCCTTGAGATATCACCATGCAGAAAAGGCAGGACATCCTCAAGTAGCCACCAAATCTCAGCCCCATACACCCAGGCAGGCCCTGGCAGCAGCCTCAGCCCTGGTCTTCTCTCTGACAGTAATAGGAGAAGAGGACAGCTCTTTGCTGCATGTCACTTTGGGGAAGGTTAAGCACTTTCAAAAGCATTGAAATATATCATTTCTCATGCCTGAAATGAGTACACGCAGTCCTGGATTCATCAGGCAGGATGGGAATACTGCACTGATCCACTCCTTCGTAAATAAGCCAGGCAACCGCTCCTATCTGCCCTCTTTAGGAATTGCTTTGCTTCATATTTAGAGAAGCAATTTCAGCTTTGGAGCTGCTAACACATTATACTCCAATTTCTGCTTTGAAGCCTCCTCTAATCCCCACTCCTATCTTTCCAATCTCATTTTCCAGCTAGGAATATTTAGCCAAATGTAATGCACACAGGTCCTCCTCTCACCCCGGCCAAGCCCTAAGCCCCTGTGACCCCGCGCCAGGGAAAAAGGAGACGAGAGGGAATTAGCCCCTCAAAATCAATCTGGAACTGATAGGACTTGGATGTGACCCTCAAACCTGGGATGAACCAGTGCCTTGACAGTTGAAACCGTACTGGCTCTGTGGTTTATTAAACTGAAATAAGCTGAGAGCAGGTGTTTCATGCTCAGTCCCTCCTGCAGCATGCAGGGAAAGGATCTGACCCCCAGCCATCCTCCAGAAATGCCCCCCAAAAATGCACAGGAAGCCTCAGAGAAAGGCAGCCCTGCTGCACTCTCTCTATCCCAGCCTCTCCAAACATCATCAACTGAGAAAAACCCCAACTTCTAGATCAAAGCCATGCACCCTCAGGTGTTCCTTCTTACCGACCTGTGTATGTGGTTTACCCTTACAGAAACCCAACACTAATAAGTGATTGGGATTTAATGCAAACCCAACAGATACTTGATCTTGTCCCAGGGGCTGCCATGAGCTCCAAGCCCATGTTGACTTGAACCAGAGAGCAAGGACAGGTTCAAGGCAGGATTTTTGTCCCATCACCACCATTCTTGCCCTGTTTTTAGCATTACAATCTCTCCCTCAGGCATTTGACCCTGGCACATCACAACCAAGGGTTAATTACACTTGCATGCACAATGCCTTAAATCCCAGGTACATTAAGTCCTGAAAATCAAGGCTTAAATAGGATTTAAGTGAAGTACAGCCCTTCAGGTGCCTCTTATGCGGGGTGGATTTACCCTCAGGGGCTGAAGTTCATCTAGCTAGACAAGAGCCATCCAGAAACTCAGCTTCAGGGCCACCCCAGCACCTAATTAGCTGAATGCAGACACTTAAACATTGGCTGTGGGATGGCGGAGGAGATCTCTCCCGAACTCTGCCACTGGTATTTGCCATTTATTACTGAGCTCAGATGACCCAGAGACCTTCATCCTCTTGCCTTTCCTTTAGCTTCTCCCCATCCATGGACAGGCTTCACTCAATATTTTTACCCACTGGAGCAGGTCTGAGGCCAGCAGGAGGGGTAAAAGCAAGGGCACAGAAGCAGGGGGGAACTTGGGGCAAAGCCCACAGTGATTTCTCTTTCCCCAGGGCCCCGACTTTGGCTATGTGACCAGAGAACCCCTCTTTGAAGCCATCACCAGCCTCGACTCCTTCGGCAACCTGGAGGTCAGCCCACCCGTGACTGTGGCAGGGAAGGAGTATCCCCTGGGGAGGATCCTCATCGGCAGCAGCTTCCCTACGTAAGTGATGGGAAACCCACAGATTTTGGGGCAAAGGAACCACAACTGCCCCTAAATACCATTTAAAAAAAAAAAATCACATTAGTGACCTTAATTAGCCATTCCCTGACCAGCTGCAAATTAAGTACCCTATGGAGCGGGTGTACCCAACCTCTGTCTTCACATTTATACCCTCCTTTCTTTCCTCCACTTTGATAACAATTTATGTGTATGTACATATTACTGCATAAGTATTTACTCTCCTTATTCCCTCTCTTGGGGGTATTCTGTCCCCAGAGCTGCAGGGAGGAGAATGACCAGAGTAGTGCGGGATTTCCTCTACGCCCAGCAAGTGCAGGCTCCTGTGGAGCTCTACTCCGACTGGCTGTCCGTGGGCCACGTTGATGAGTTTGTCACTTTTGTGCCCACCTCCGATGCAAAGGTACCCGAAAACCCCGTGCCACTCTGTGGTTTTCTTCTGAGCAGCTAATCCTATTAGGGCACTTCTAAGGAAAACCCCAAAGCTTGTTTCCTTGACAGTCCCAACCAGTAATTGCTTGGGTTCTCACCTCATCCACAAAATGAGGGCTCTGAATACAAAAAGGGACTTGTTGAGCTAATAATCAACACAGAAGAAAAAAGATGCCTGCAAAGGTTGTCCCAAGAAATTTAAACCTCAGTATTCACATGGGCTGGCCAGGGTTCACAGCTGTTCAGCATCTCCCAGATATTTTCTCTTTCCTCTATCCTGGTTTTTACTGCCTCTGACACAAGACTTTTCCTCCCAGGGAAATCATGTCTTGACCTGGATGGTTCATAGAAAAAGTATTTATGCACACACACCCCCTCACAAACCCTCGACTCAGTGCTTTTGCCCTCCCTAGGGCTGTGCTAAGGCGCCCCAAGAAATGCCATCAAGACTGCAGCAAGCAGCCTCTGGTGCTCCACCAAGGAGCAAGGAAACCATTTCTGCTGGTGGGAAGCAAGCCAGGACACACACAGGGGTCAGACCCTACAAAATCACAATTCCCATAGGATTAGCTCAACTGGCTGCTTCTGAGGAAGTCAGAGCCTGATTATTCACTTACTCTATCCTCCCCTGCCCCACATTGCAATGCCAGCCCAGAAACAAACAAAAAAATGCCACCTAGACAACAGCCACACTCCTCACCCACCACCTCAGCTCACCCTAAACCTCCAGCAACCACCCTCCGGGGGATTTATATACCCCACCTGGGGTGGGCAGGATTGGACCCAGCGCAGCCAGGATGCTGTTTTCCTCCCTGCTCCAGCAGCAGTTTAACCCCTTGGGGGCAGTTGATATTTGCCAACAGTGTAAATCCCTGCACCTCATTTGAATACATCCCCTCAGCACTACATTAAAAAAGGTACTAAATAACAGCAAAACCACCTAATTTTAAGAGTTTAAGCTCAGGTTCCTTGCAAAAATAAGCCCCTGAGATCCCCCAAGGCTTTGGATAAGGCACTTTCAGTGACCGCTCTCCCTCCCATCTTGCCCCAGCGATTTCGGATGCTGATGGCCAGCCCCGCAGCGTGCTACAAGCTCTTTCGGGAGAAGCAGAAGGAGGGCCAGGGTGAAGCCACCATGTTCAAAGGCAAGGGGACAGCAGACAGCTTCGGCTGAGCTTTGATGTCAGCTGAGACAGCCGGAGCCACCCCACAGAGCAGCCGGCCCGAAGGCGGCAGTGCCTGACCGATGTGCGGGTATCAGAGGGATGTGGGGACCTTTTCCCACCCGGTTGCCCTTCATGGCTGGCAAGCGGGATGCCTGCCCACCATACCCAGCCTCCTCAAGCCCTATTTCGGGAAAGTGAGTGGGATGGGAGGGATAAAGCCCTGTGCACTGAGGGGATGCTTGCTTGGTAGGATGGAGCATCTCTGTAAATGCCAGCAGAGCTCCAGCATGGAGTGGGACAACCGGGGGCTCTCACATCACCCCAAATTAGCACCATTTTTTCTCACGTGCCCTTCCCTCCCTGAAGCAATGATGTTTTGGTTGCCAATTTGGGCATCCTTTAACTGTGGTTTTGAACATCATCCATCCGTGATGGGTTTGGGGAAGTTCTCCATATCTCCACAGGACCCTCTGGGTCACTGCCACCTGCCCAGGACCTAGCTATTCCCAAACAAGGGTGGCCTCCATGGAGGTGGCAGTTTTGGTTTTGTGGAGCTGAATGGAGAAATTTAGCAGATAATGATTCCTGTGGGCAGCAGGATGGATGATAGGACCTTTCCAATGCTCTTTCCAGTGGGCAGAGGTTTTCTTCTAACCCAGTTTTGCAATAAACTAAGAATTGGGACTTCTGGCAGCCTTAACTCCAAGCTCAGAAAATCGTGATTTTGGGGACATTTTTCCATCTCTGTAGCCCACTTTAAGCCAGGCTTCTGCTAGCACCACTTCATTTTGAATGGGGTTTGCATTTGTAGGGTACTTGGGAACAGACACAAAACGGGTCACCATTAACAAGGTCCTTTCCAACAACAACCTGGTGCAGCAGAACCAGTATGTCCAGGTAATAACCAATATTTCTGGTAACAATTGATATTTCTTGCAATAACTGCCCCAGGGTGGTGCAAACCCTTAAGGAAGGTGTTGCATTTGGCTCTCCTCCTGTGTGAGATGGTTTTGGGGGCCATGCCTACCTGTGTCCCCCCACTCCACCTGCTCTTCTCCATCCCCTCCAGCGCTGCATTGACTGGAACAGGGATGTCCTCAAGAAGGAGCTGGGGTTGACGGAGGAGGACATCGTCGATCTGCCGGCCCTCTTCAAGCTCGACAAACAGGGCAAAGCCGTGCCATACTTCCCCAACATGGTGAGGGGGGTCCCTGCTCTGCAGGTCTCTCCAAAAATCAGTTTATTCATCCAGGATGAGTCCCCAAAGTTGTGCCAAAAAAGCACAACATTTAGAGCTGCCCAGACAAAGAAAACATCTCCAGCCAGGCTCAGATAAGCCTGGGTCTACCATAACTTTGTGGCTTTCTGTTGCTTGCAGTGGGGTTAACCTACGTAGTTTTGAGGTGGAAACCTTTCAAAGTGTTGAAATTGCAAGGCGTGGGGCATATTTTAATGATAAAAAGGGGGGAAATCATGCTGGATTTGGAGGCTTGGGGGAAAGTGGCTGCAAAAAGTGGTGTCGATTCCCCATTTTGGGGTGAGGCTGATGGAGGAGAGTGGCCAGCAGCTTTCCTTCAGCTTCATCAGTCTCGATGCCGCTGGGCTCCCCTTGTGTCACCCCACAGGTCACCATGATCATTCTGGCCAAGGACCTGGGCATCCCCAAACCCTTCGGCCCCGTGATGGGGGGTGAATGCTGCCTGGAGCGGCAGACCCGCTCCCTCCTGGAGCCGCTGGGCCTACGCTGCTGCTTCCTCGAGGAGGTGGCCTCCTACCACGGCAGGCTCGGGGAGGTCCGCTGTGGCACCAATGTCCAGCGGCAGCCCTTTGCCTTCAAATGGTGGCATGCAACACCATAGCGAGGCCTCCTCCTCCCTCGCCCCCAGCGGCTTTTTCTGCATGTGTTGCTTGTGATTCAGTTAATAAATGAATTTGCTGTGAGGAACGAGGCGATAAACTAAATAATAAGGGGTGATAATCGTGAGAGAAAGGGAAGGTTGCCCTCAGGGAGGGCGAGGTGGAAGGGAAGCCATTTCAGTCCTTAGCGCCTCCCATTTTGCCCCGACTAGTGCTGGGGCAGGCGGAAGGGCCTGGGCACCTCCCCTGCAGAAACAATTCGGATGGGACTTAATGGGGGGCAGCACTGGTCTCCCCCCCCCCTCCCCAAAAAGGGGGCTTCCAGGCGTCCTGGTCCCACCAGCCCACCTAGTGCCACAGGGCAAGCCACACTCAACATGGCGCCTCTCCTGCTGTCGCCGCCACACCCAAAATGACTGCCCGCAGGGCCCCCGCCCCTCCCCCCTCTTAAAGCGGCGCTCTATGGCCGTGCTAGCGGGTCCTTCTGCTTCCGGGGCGGGAGCGGGGTCGGAACTGCGCAACGCCAAGATGGCCGCGGCCGTGGTGGGAGTCTCCTTGAAGTGCGGCGTCCCCGCACGGCTCCTGCGGGCCAACCCGCGGCCGGTGAGGGGCCTAGAGCTGCCCTGCCCCGGGTAGCCGTGTGGGGGGGCCCTTAGGGGAGGCGTGGTGCGAGGGGCTAAGGGCTTGGGGGGAGATGGGGGGCTGGAGG
>JANZLQ010000001.1:7995258-8007349 GCA_026212715.1 Elanus axillaris
GCGGGAGGGGTTGTGTGAGATTTGGGGAGGGAGCTGGGAGGAAGCTGGGGGAGCAGGAGGTTGTCCAGGGTGCAGTTAGGTATGAGAAGAGGGTTAAGAGTGGGTAGAAGAAGGGGGAGGGTGGGTTTCGGAGAAAGAGGATGTGTGAGGGGGATGCTGGAGAGGGTCTGAGGGCAAAAGGAGTGGGAAGGGATTTGGGAAGGGTTTAGGGGGAGACGGAGGGTGACAGGAGATTGGGGGGGTGGGATCCAGAAGAGGGTTGGGAAGGGATGTGGGAACAGGAGGAATAGGGATGTTGGCATAATTTAGGGAGGAGTAGGAGCAGGCGGCCTGGAGGGGAAAGAAGCTCCTGGGGGAATACTGGGAGGAGGTGGAATACTGGAGTGGGGTAGAGACATGGCTGGGAGCTTCTGAGGGCAGTTTTGGGGCAGGGAGAGTTTTCAGGGCTGTAGAGTAAAGAGTGTCTGCAGGCACTGGTGGGTTGCCACTTAGTTTTAAGATTATCTTCTCTGCCTCGTGGAGGAGGGAGCCTCAGGACAGAGGTGGTTGCGTATGCCAGGGTACACTGCTGCAGCAAATCCTTGGGAGGATTTTTCCACAAGTGTACGAATGCCCAAATACAAAGCAGTGATGGGTCCTGCAGCTCTTACCCCAAATATGTGGCCTTAGGTCATTTTTTTGTCTGCCTAAAAGCCACCCAAAGGGACCTAAGGGCTGTTTTGCTGCTGTTTGAATACAGATATGTCGGGGAGTGCAGACGGCAGCTGCAGCAGCGCCCCGTATCAAGAAGTTTGCCATTTACAGATGGGATCCTGATAAGCCTGGGGACAAGCCCCGCATGCAGACATATGAAGTGGATTTGAATAAGTGAGTATGCTCCATTAGGGAGAGGCTTTGCTGCCAGGCAGGTGCATTGGGGCTGTGTGTGCATGTGGGGTTATCTGCCAAGTGATAATGGAGGGTGGTTGAGGAGCACTTGAGCTGACAGCTAAAGGTGTCAGCAACCTCATTAAGCTTCAGGGACTGTTAAAATCTTGTTGGAGTGGCCAGGGGGTGGTGCCTCAGCTATGTTAGAGAGCAGCTTGTCCTCAGCACAGGTAAGATCAATGTTATTTCCCAATAAAGCAAATCTTACTATGATCATGTGGGATTACTTTTCCCTCCCTCACCTGTTGGTGCTGAGTGTGACAAATAAAACTGTACCCTGAATGCCAGTGTCTCAGTAGCTGTCAGCAGTAAAATGATTGCTTTGTTTTGTGACTTCTGTGAGGTTTTACCTGTGTCCCTGAGTTGTGCTGGAGACTTGAAGATGTTCATGGCTTTAATAAGCTTTATTTATATGGTAAATCTGGGGGCACATTCCAGAAGGAAACTGTTTTATGTATAGCTCACAGTCCCAGAGCTGGGAGATAAGGTGGAAATTTTATCAACTCTTCTCAAAGCTTTCCTCACACTTAGTTACTTTTAATTTGCAGGTGATGTTAAACTTGTAGTAACCACCTGCACGTTTTGCTGTACCTATCACCAAGAAAGCTCTTACTTCTCTGTGATTCTGCAAAGGGGTGCAGTCTTCCCTGTGGCACAGAAACCTTCACACGGGCATGTGTGCCTTGATTTCCCTGAGCTCCACTTGCTGCTGTGCTCTTGCCAGAGGAATTCACCTGGAGCCCTTTCTGAAAGCTTCAGATACAAAGCCACACAGCTCCCAACTTAAGAAGCAGATGACAGAGAACTCAAATTTTTGTGACTTGCACCAGTTAATTTCTGGGTGTTGCCTTGTTTGCTCTATATAAAATTACATAAGTTGTCCAAGACTGTTTGTTTTTGTGTGCAGCACTGTGACTAATGAGGACAGGCAGACTTGTTAAAACCTGACCCAAAAGAAGAGAACTGGTAGCAAGGCACTCGATTTTCATTTGTGCTGTCTGAACCCTCTTCAGATGAGCCAGATCTTCTGAGCATCAGCAAAAGAAAGGGCTTCTCTCCCACCCTGACCCTGGGGTGTACTGAGCAAATGGGTCATGCTGCTGATAGAGAGATCTCTGTCTTGTTGCCTGCGGTGTGCAAAAAGTGTATTCTTAATTGTAGTTGATGAAAGCCCTTTTAGGGGGTGTCAAGAGATCAAGCACTGAGTCTGGGGGGAATTTATACAGGTTCACTGACTTTGTTTTCTGTTATAGATGTGGGCCGATGGTGCTTGATGCTCTGATCAAGATAAAAAATGAGTTGGATTCTACTCTCACCTTCCGCAGATCATGTAGGGAGGGTAAGAAGGATTTTCCAGCCTGCTAAACTGAAGGTTGTCCTTGAAGACTGTTGCTGACAGTGTATGTGTAACCACTAGAAAAATTCAGGGTAGATGGCAGCATACCACTCTCCTCTTCCAGCTGCTGCATATGAAATACCTCATTGAATCGAGTAGTAAAAAGTCAAAGCTTGTATTCGCAGTGTGTAATCGCACAACAGTGAGCTGTAAGCAATATGCTTAAGCAGCCCCAGTCGTTCCTGTTTCTGTTCTAATCTTGTTCATCTTGCTGCCCTCCAGTGATGGACTGTGTAGGGAAATCAAGCAAGAGTGATTACAGCAGCAAAATTGAGGGGGCAGATGTGGTGAATGGGAATGAATTGTAGGGGCTGCTTTATCTAGTGCTGCTGTGGAAATAAAGGGTGTAACTGCAAGAGTACTTATGACTTCTAGGAATAGCTTCAGGAATCTTTTTTTTGGCCCTTTGACTAAGCTAAATGATTGATTGAGGAAAAGGCCATCTGGTGGTTTTGCATTGCAGAGCGACTGGCTGGTTCTCATACAGGGACAAATGGGTATGTCTGTTTAACTGCATTAAAACTTACCTGTCCAGGTGACTTTCCCCATAAAAAAAAAAAAATCTTAATTCATGGGTAATGTTAGGACGTTGAGCTTTAAATGATAGTTGTGGAAATGCAAGAAGGGAGGATACCTTTATGGAATTATTTTTGATTCAATTAGGTGGGTTTGCAAGTATGAGAAATTTAGGTGCAATTGATGCCTAAAGATGTTTTGCCTTGGATCTAAATGAAAAGCATGCTTTAACGTGGCCATTTCCTGTAGAATCTGCATAGCAGGTGGAGGAATTTCATATGGTGTGGTTGTTCTCAGTGTCTGATATTTAGATAGCCAGCACTGTTCCCGAGCAGCTGGAATTAATTGCCCTGAATACTTTTCTTTGAGAACCCGAAGACAGATTTTAAAGCTGGGCTGGTTCAATCTTGCCCCTTTTCTGCCATGCAGGAAAAAAAAAAAAACTGATCACACATTCCTGTTGCATACTCGTGTTCCTGTTGCATACTTGTGTTCCTGTTGCATACTCGTGTTCCTGTTGCATACTCGTGGGCCTGTGTCTGCAGTCCTGGTTCCCTCTCCACTTGACTGGAAAATACTTGTAACCATTTCTTAAGTGGGAGGAATAACCTTGTTTAAGTGCCAGCATTTATCTGGCAGCAAAGGCCACTGCATCAGGCGCTGAGATGGACTAGCTCATCAGTATGAGCAGCAGCGGCATTTCTCTGAGTCATATCAACTGATATGTGTCAAATCCTCTGATGTTAGAGTTTTGCCCTTTCAACATTTGTCGTCTTGCTAATGTGATGTTTTAGGCATTGGTCTGAATTGGATACCCGAGCTCCTGACCTGAGCAGTATCTATGACGGTTCTGCAGTGGTTTTTCTTGTAAACCTTGGCCTTTCCTGGGCTTCATCTGATCCTTCTATTACTGGGAGATCATTAGTGGTGTCATGTAAACCATTTGTTAAGCTATTTATATGCTGTTTGTTCTGGTTAGCGTCTGTCCTCTCACCTTTGGGAGTTAATGAATGTAGTTATGGCACCACTCTACCCTGCTGCAGAAGGCACAGAATGAAGCTTCTGTCTTAGGGACTTTGTTTTATGTTCCTGACCTTCAGGGATGCTTTTGACCATAACTGTAGGGCTGATGGGAGATGCGCGTGGTTCCCATGTTATAATCTTGGTGTAAGCTGCTTCACATCAATGCAAGCTTGTGCTTCAAACTTGTGAACAAAGCTGAATGTTTTCCCCACCCTAAGTAGCATGTAAAACTAATGAATGATGCGAAAGGGATGAAGTGTCCAAGCCACTTGTTTTCTGCTGTGGAAGGAAGTTTTAACACCAAGAATGTGTTTAGGCTTTAATGAAAGTGACTCCTGTGTTTGTTCTTTATTTAAGTAGCAATGTGTTTGGCCCAACGGCAACTTCTGGCGTTTTCCTCGTCACGTACAGAGTTTCTTGAAGACAGCCTAGGGGCATGTTTAGGGCCAAGAGGATCTTCCTCAAGTAGCATAAGAGGATAAATATCTAATGATTTACTCTTTTCTCCCACTCAGGCATCTGCGGCTCTTGTGCTATGAACATTGCTGGTGGAAACACGCTGGCCTGTATCAAAAGAATTGACCCTGATCTCAACAAGATCACTAAAATCTACCCTCTCCCCCACATGTATGTGGTGAAGGACCTTGTTCCGGTGAGTATCTGCCTCTGTCAGCTTGCGACCAAGGGTGACACTGTTCCAGGCAGTGTGGGGTTCAGATTAGATTGGAAAGGATAACGCTGGGAGGTGCCAACAAAGTCAGGTCTCACAGTTCACATTACTTTTGCTGGTGTTTTCTGGCTGGAGTGGGTCTGAGCTTCACAGCAGTGACTAAATCTGTTCTCATTTGGAGGAATGTGGCAGGTTGAGGTAGAAAATGCCGCCTTCTCTTGGAGTGGTAGCAGATATTCAATCTCTCAGGCGTCAATTTAGCTTAATAAATGTGACCTCTTTGCCTTTTGATTCCTAGGACTTGAGTAACTTCTATGCACAGTACAAATCCATCGAGCCTTACCTGAAGAAGAAGGATGAGTCGAAACAGGGCAAGGAGCAGTACCTGCAGTCCATAGAAGACCGTCAGAAACTGGTTACTGCTTCTTTTCTACCATTGAAATCCTTTTCAGATAAGACCAGGGTTAAATGTTAACATGCAGTAGCTTCTAGTTCCTTTAATGACGAAGCTGTCTGGTACAAAACCTGATGAGGGTGGAATCTGCTCCCTGAAATGCAGTGTCATGGCATGCCTGCATTGCTAGGGGTAACATTTGCTAATGAAATGCGGTTGCGATGGGGACTTGGATCTCATTTTCACTGTCTGCACTGCGAAACCGCATGTGTTTATAAAAACTTTGTGAAGGCTACAGGCTTGTGATATTCCAACAGAGATAAGGCACTATATGCTGGCATGTAGGCTGTTGGGCTCAGCACTGTCTGTTTTGTCTAGCTGCAGCATGCTAAGCAATGCTCTCGTGTTGCTGCTTGCTTGATTGGTTTTACAGCCCTTAAAACTAATGGCAAAAGCTAAACCCTTTTGGATGTGGAGACACAAGCATGATGTGTTAGTGCAAGTCTTTGGATATCTGTCTTGAGCACTGCGTTATTTTGGGGGATTTTGTGGGAACGTAGTGTTGTTGCTCCAAGGTTTCTGCATAAAGCTGAAGGGTGTCTGAGGAGCCATTTGAACATCTGGGACATAATAGCTTTTTTAAAAGCTTATAGTGTGAGGAAGTTCTTGTCTGGATTTCCTTGGCTGCCACAGTAAGTATCATTAAATCAGCAGTTTCTCTTTTGCTTCTGACCTGTCCTGATGGATCTGTCACTCACTTCACGGTTCAAAGCTCGGCCTGTCAAGGCTCCACTGTGATGGTTGCTGCAGTGCTGTCACTAAGTAGGCACAAAGTGGGCAGGTAGCCCAGATTTTTGGCAAGTGGTAAAAAAGAGGTGAATGTGAACAGCAAAGAGGAAGGCTGATTAAAGGGGATTCAGTGAAAACATGTGAGCTGCACCTAATTCTCTGCAGTGATCTTTGAAAGTTTTCCATTATGTGCGTTTGCTGTGAAGTTAAGGTCTGATGAATAGACCGGTCATGTGCCCAAGATGTTGGCAGCACTGTGCGATTGGCGCTGTGACGTCTTAACAACTGCAGGATTTTACAATCTGAAAGAATCTCTATCCAAGGGCAACAGTTAGTTAGTTCTCCTGCACCGCTTCATAATATGATCTGATCCATATGTAAGGACTAAAGGGACTCTCCCTTCATGTGATTTTCATAAAGTGGCATCCTTGATATCACTTTCTCAGTCGAGTAGAAATAAGCAAGCCTAAAAGTGACTGCAAGAGCTGCTTGAACCTTTCTCACAACTAGTAAACTTGCTTTTTATCTCATTGCTGAAGTTTCTCTTGCTTTGAGAATGGCCTGTGTGCAGGAGAAACTTGGATACAGTGTCACCTGAAAAAATCTGACCTTTTTCTTTAAATCATCATTCATTTGAAATGTTACAATTGGAAATAAGAAAAATTTACAGCGAGAAGGTGACTCTGACTTACCTGGCTTTGGCAAGTCTTTCCAAAAGACTAATGCAGGAGATGTGTTACAAACTCCCAGGAGTTCTGGCATCAGGTATCTTTCTAAACTAAATTTAATGAGAGCTTTGTCCCAAAACAACTTTCAGATACATAAATTAAGCCAGACTACTCTCTCTCTCCCCGCTCCCTCCCCCCCCCCCCCTTCCGCCTGGGGGGTTGATTGAGCTACTAGGAGACTTGGGAGACCCTCAGACTCCTCAGAGTTTATCTTTTGCCTGGTGTCACTTCCATGTAGGCCTACCTTTCTTTTCTTCAGTGCCTGAAATAAAGAAGGCCTTCATCTCTGTGAAAATGGTGAAATGGCTAAAGACTCACACCTTTCCCATTCTCCAAGTGCTTGGGGATCCCCTCAAAGCACATACTGAACTATGAGCTCTTCTCCCTTAGCCTGTGGGGCAGACTTTGCTCTTTCTTCTCTCCTGTAGCATGGCCTTGAATTTTTACTTGGTTACATATCTGTTCCTTTTCTCGGCCACTTACTGGGACAGGCTGGAAGGAAGGAATGGAGGAAGATCAAGCAATTTTCACATTTTTCTTCAGTTTATGCTTTTTCCCCCCCTGTTGTCACTAGAGGGGAAGGTAGTAAAGGAAGCATGTGCTCTTGTAAATCCCCTCTTTAAAAAAAAAAGCTTCATCATGGGTTTCTGGAGTGGCTTGACTGTGGTCTCCCACCCCCATGCAGGACGGACTGTACGAGTGCATCCTGTGCGCCTGCTGCAGCACCAGCTGTCCCAGTTACTGGTGGAATGGGGACAAGTACTTGGGTCCTGCAGTACTGATGCAGGTAAGGACAGATCCCATTTGTCATATGGGACTGCGGAGGGACTTTGCATCTGAAAGCAGTATAAGTATTTGCAAGTGCAGGTGGGATAATATTACATAGTCCAGATCCTGGACCAGAATTCCTGCGTTAGGTGTTGCTTTTAAAATTTCACATTAATTACAACACTTTGAAGAAGCATTTAGTGTGTCAAATGCCACTGACTTTCAGGCCTACCGCTGGATGATTGACTCCAGAGATGACTACACAGAGGAACGCCTGGCACAGCTTCAAGACCCATTTTCTCTCTACCGTTGTCACACTATCATGAATTGCACGAGGACTTGCCCTAAGGTATGTGTGTGTCGTGCAGATGTCCCTTCTGGGGTTACTGGCTTGTTTCCAAGCACCCTGTTTGAAAACAATAGGAAAGTACCTGCTTAGGCTTTTGTTTTCCTCAAGCTTGCCTTGGCTTGTTCAGCCTTTTGAAACACAGTGAGTTACCAGCAGTTGTGTTTATGATGGTGACTGTACAAGAGGATGTGGCAAGTTCATATTGCACATCGGAGGAACATCTTTTCCTTGTGAGCAAAGCTGTGACTTTGAGAACCTGTTTGTTTCCAAGATTCAGGAGTATGACAGTTAGGGTGCTGGTCGTGCAAGGGACACTGCCAGAAACGGTAGGGGGAAATTTGTCTTGTGTAGTCAGATCAGCGGTGTGAGCATTGTGAGTAATACTCTTAACCCCTACACGGTGCAACCTTAAACTCCAGTGGTAGCAGCTATCCCTGACGTATTGTGCAACTTGTGTAATGGAGAAGACTACGGCAAGTTTTGAGTGCCTTTGGGGGATGTGTTTTATGCTGACATCCTGCTGCCAGGGCATTTACCAGATGGTCTGTTCTCAGGTATTTTGTTTGAAAACTGAGCAAACTTTCCCAGATCGGAGCATGCCTCTTCCTCATCTTGCAATGACCTTGTGCCTGTTGTTGGGCAGATTATCAATTTTTGCTTTCCTGCCAGCTGTGCAGTTTTCTACCCAGCCTTTGCTTGCACCTGGTGGTGGAATAATTCTTTGAGCTGTGAAATAATATGAGGACAAATGTTTAAGTGGATCACAGATGTGGGGAAGGTGAGATGCTTGAGATCTGGATTGAGGTGTTTGTCAGGAGCACTGTGTGCTGATTTTTTTATGTGTGCGTGTATTTTTCTAAAGTGATTCATTGATGACAGATAATTCCCCCTTTCTATAGGGAGTTAGCTTGTGATCTGATGTCAACCATAGTTCAGCTAAAGGTGAAGGTTCAACCTGAAGATCTGGCTGGCTGTAGGAATGCATGTAGTGCAGGGAAATAGCGCTTGGTCTCAAGTTTGAGACGCTTTATGGTTAATAACATGTTTCCATTCACATGCTCTAATCCTGACTGTTGTCTTGATGAGCCCGGAATGACTGCATGGTGAGCTCTGCACCAGGGTAATTTCCTGTTCATTCTCTGTCCTGCAGTGCTACTGCTGTAATCGCAACAATACAGCAGGGCAGTTGTGATCCCTCTCTCATTTTGAGATTAG
This sequence comes from Elanus axillaris, assembly GCA_026212715.1. Classification (NCBI taxonomy): domain Eukaryota; kingdom Metazoa; phylum Chordata; class Aves; order Accipitriformes; family Accipitridae; genus Elanus; species Elanus axillaris. Next base: position 8,004,034 of record JANZLQ010000001.1, read on the forward strand.
GCATGCTTGGTTTGGTAGCAGTGCTAGAGGATTAAGGGCCTTTGCAAGGTGATGTGTGTCTATATTGTAGAAAAACCTTCTTAGGAAAGCTTAGCTGGCTTCTGTGTGAAGAGCATTTTCATTTTGCCTTAGTGTTCTTGCTCACTTCCCTAGTGTTCTCCAGTACACAGCTTTTTTTTTTCCAGACAAGGAGAAAAGCCACATCTCTTTACTGTCACTGTCAAGCTTTTACAAGGCAGTTTCTTGACTCCGGAAGTCATCTTGTAATACCTGTAAAAGTGTTGAATTGAGTCCTGCTTGAGCTTTATTAAAAGTTCCTATCACTCTGCCACTCATTCGTTTTGATCCTTGTGTTGCTGATTAAAACCGGTCCTCCAAAGTCAAATGAGCATTTTTTTCTTCAAGCAGGGGGAAGTGCTGCAGGTTCAGCCTCCAGGTAGAGGAGGTGAGCTCCCAGCACTGCATCTCTACTCCAGGCTGGCTTGCTTTTCCCTTGTCAGTTGAGGCTGGAGTGCAGCAAACCTGCATCGGCACACCTTAACCGAGGGGCTCTGCATACCATAATGATCAGCCTGCCTGGAGCAGGCTGTCCCTCAATATCCTGTAATCTTCCAGCATTTGAAAGGAAGCGCAATATTAGGCTGGACTCCAGCTTTTAGGGGGAAAAAAAAAGGGGCGGGGGTGGTGCTGAGCACTTCCTCTGCCAGCTATTTGCCATATCTGTGAATTTACTATGACTTAGATCGGGGCAACGCGGAGAAGGATGCTCTAACATGCTGATTTCCAAAGGAGCTAACAAACTTTTCCTTTTTAGGGTTTGAACCCTGGCAAAGCAATTGCTGAGATCAAGAAGATGATGGCAACTTACAAAGAGAAGGCGGCCGCTGCATAATGCTGTTCTCTAACTGGAAGTGTAACATGCAAACGTGCTTTACCTGAAAGTAATTTATACCTGATTTAGCAGGAGACGGTTCCAGCAGGGAGTTTGGTGTTTTTCTTACAGGTTGGCACATACAATAAATACTGTAAAGAACAAATAAGAGTTGTTACTTGATTAACAATATTGAACTGATGCTTCTGCCTCTGTTTTAGAATCCCAAACCTCTTTGAGAGTTTTGAGTGTGTGAGCAGCTGGGGTCACCTCTGAGGCTCTGCTGTGGGATAAGGATTTGAAAGTGGCTCCACAGCAGAGCTGGAGACAATTTCTGTAATGACTTTGATCCCATGTCTTTAAAGCAAATGTATGTGTGGTAGGAGACCCACAATTAATAAGCCCTGTGGCGATTAGCAAGAAAACAATGGAACTGGCTGGGAAAGGGGAATGTTGGAAGAATCTTACCCTGTTCTGCGATCCCCTGGGCTCCTTGGTGAGGTGCACAGTGAGGACCTGGAGCTCACAAGGTGCAGGCATGTGGCAAAATACCAGTGGCAGTGCCACTAGGAAAGAGGTGTCTTGCCACTGCCCTGCTGGGATGCTTATTTTTATTTAAAGTCCTGAAGTAGATGAGATTTGTTAGAACAGGGTTGCATCTTTCTCTTTGCTCTAGTACAAGTGGGTTTTAGCTCCAGATTTCTCGTGATGTTTGTGGTAGGTTGTTGCTTGAAGCAGCTGTTTGCAGTCTTAGGGGGCTGGAGAGAAAGGAAGCGCTTTCTGTTTTGCTGCTCAATAGATTTATTTTATTTTATTTTTGTATAGATGTAGTAAAAACTTCTAGAAATGTCATGATGCTGTTTCTGAGACATGGCGTGGTAACCAGGATGCTGCCAGTGGGCAGCAAATGAAGGTTGAGGTGGCATAAAAAGTTGTATACAGCTCTGGAAAGGCTCACCCCCAAAATTAGCCTGTTTTTTTCCATACATTTATCTGTCTTGCAGTAAGGGAACCTTGTGACTGTTTCAAGAAGCCAAGCTGATATTGCTGTCTTAATTATCATTTGCAGAAATACTCGTTTCTTTTACTGGAGCTAATGTCTTCATTCCCAAGAGCTGATGCAAGGCAGACTTCTGTAGGTCAGAGACTTTACACTTAAATCCCTGTGTGTTGGGCTGCTCTTCCACGTCACTGAATTGCCCATTTTCTGTGTCGGGTGAGCTGTGGTTAAGAAGGGGTGAGTGCTCGTCCTGTGATTGAGAAGACCCCACTGCTGATGTTAGGCAGCAGGGATGTGTCAGTCCCATGATACCAGTACTTCTGTCATATCCCTGTGCTTCATAATCTCGTCTCCCTGCTTAAATCCAAGGGGATCCCATCAACAGCTTGAATAAAGAGAGCTTTGTGATCCCCTCCTCTCCCGCTATTCCCTTCTCTTTAGTTAATGTGGAGTGTTTATGAACACAAATGACTGGGTTTTGACTTGGTTTATTTGAAAGCTGGGCATGCTTCCTGAGAAGAGGGCTGGATGGAAATGCAGCAGGGTGTGGAGGAACCGAAGGCAGCCCCTCGCTGCTTCAACTATTGCTTCAGTGGCTGAGGTTTTTCTGTTCTGATAGACAAAATCTGCTTCACCTTTGGCTTTGGGAGGAAGCACAGGCTCTACCTTTGACACATCCAAAGGAAATATTTGCTGTATCTCCCTTCCTGTGAAAGAACCCCAAACTCCCTTGTGCAAGGGTGGATACAGAGAGGAGGGCTGTTGCTTTTTGGCCGCAGCTGAGTGCGGTGGTGGTGGGCAGGAGCAGCCCTTCTCACACGCGTTGGCTATTTCTGGCAGTGGTTTTGCAGTGACTGGAGCCTCAAAAAGCCAAGCTTTGGCCGGAGGGGTCTGTTTGAGGGGTGTTATTTGGGTCTGCACCTGGTTATTGCTTCAAAATCCCCCTTACTGTAACTTCCCAGGAGGGAGCCCTGCTGCAGTGAGAGCTGTGCCCACTTCCTACACCTGCATGCGAGTGCAGGGGTGTGTAACCGAGGGGAGAGAAAAGGGGGGCTGCAAAGCCATTTTTTGGGGGCAGAACCTGGTGCATTTCCATGTGAGATATGGGGGTGCAAAGCCCTTTTTGGGGGTAGAGCCTGGTGTGTTTCCTTGCAAGATATGGGTGTGTGAAGCCCTTTTTAGGGACAGAGCCCGCATGCGTTTCCTTGCAAGATCCGGGGGTGCAAAGCCCTTTTTGGGGGCAGAGCCCTGTGCATTTCCCTGCAAGATCTGGGGGTGCAAAGCCCTTTCTGGGGCAGGACCCTGGGTATTTTGTTATGGGGGCACAAAGGCCCCCCCTCGAGGGGCAGAGCCCAGTGCATTGCCCTGCCACGGAAGGGGTTGTAAAACCCCGGGGGGTGGGCAGCACCCTTGGTGTTTCCTGGCCTTTCGGGGGTGGGGGGGTG